>CM071933.1:13591785-14191785 GCA_016081115.2 Rehmannia glutinosa
TTCAAGGTCGAACCAAGTCTTAAGCTTTTGGAGGGCTTCGTGATCAAATCCAAAGAGCTTGAGCAAGTGAGTTAGTAGTAGCAAAGGTTGCCCTTGCCTGTGAAGAAGCGAGTCGCACGAGAAGCCACGGTGATTGATCAAGGCGTCTCAGATCGAGTCCCAAAGGATCAAGTCATTTGTGTGATCAAGACTTGTATATCCGGGATGTTACCACTTTGTATATCGATCATTATCTAGTGGATTCCTCCAGGAGTTGGAGAAGAGAGGAGTAGAAGAATTACCCCATCTTGAACCTCTATAAAAATTTCATTGTGTCATTTACATTTCAAAGACTTTAATTTCCGCATTTTTAATCGCTTATATCTCACGATAAATTTGCTATCCACTTGATAATTTATAAGTACTAAACCAAGCACTAAACTCTTGCTTAATCAAACTTAAGGGTGTTAAGTCTTCAATGAAAACAAAACCACAATGAGTTAATTTAGACTCAAGCAGTGAGTTAATCCATCAACGGCTCGATTGAGTCTTTGAGAGACTAACTCTCTTGATTGACTAACTTGGCTGTCCATCAAGGACACAACTGTGTAGTATTAACTCGAATATTTAAAAGGACTAAAACGAAAATTTGGTAAGGTTTATTCAACCCCCCTTCTAAACCTTACACTTACACCCCCCTTGGGACCTACGGTTTGTGGTTCGGGTAACCTTTTCTCAATGAGTTTCCTCAGCCTTTTATAGTGAACTTTCAAAAATCTGCCCGTTGAAGAGATAGGCTGATTTTCAAAAGACACTTGTGTTCGTTGACTTGTCTTTTCTTAGTCTTCAATCTTGAGATGTACACCTTTCCTCGTATTAAATGAATGTGCAACTTTTCAGGTTCTGACACGAGGTGCAGTGCTTCCCATTGGTTTATTCCTTTTGCACGCTTCTGGGACTAGCACTTTGAGACCTGGCAGCATGGAAGTATTACTTATTTAAGTAATGTTTTTGACTTCTGTGCAATGGATTCATTTCAGGCAACTCCTCTTAGCTGCTCCCTATTTCCCCAGGTGACTTAAGTCTGCTCCAATCATTTAAAGACTCATCTGTCACTTTCAACTTATGACTTGGCTTCTTGAGATGACTTTGACTGACACTTCACTCAACTGTTCCTCAGCTGATACATCTTCAGTCAAGTTCTTGATCTTCCTTTTTGGCCATACTCAGCTATTCCACAGCGGAGTCTTCACTTCAGTCTCCTGTTGACTTCCTGTATTTCCGGGCATAGCTGACTTGACTCAGTTTTTCAAGCCCGATCTATTACAATGAAAATTACAAGGAAAATGGGGTGCCAACTTTCTAGTTTAAGTTTTACATGGCATTCATCAAAATCTATAAAATAAATTTCCCAACAATATGTAAACATCAAAGATACATACAGACAATGCAGTAACAAAGAATGTATGCGTTGAATAGATCATTTTATTGATCATAGCATTCTTGTCCTTTACACAACTGTTTACATTTAGTATCAAAGCATTCTATATTAAAGTAAAATATAGACGTCTATGCTAGGATACAAGTACAAAGTGAAAAATTACAGAAAAACTTCACTAAGTATACAAATGACTTACAAAAATGTATTTACATAAGTAAAATACATGAAGGGTTCACAACAACACTTCATCGCCTTCGCTGCTTCCTTCTTTCCTCTTCAGCTCTATCGAAGTCATCAGCTCTTCTTCTCTTTCTTTCTTCTTCTTTGCTTTCTTTTTTCATAAGCTCTTTTGGAAGCATCATCCTTACGCTTCCTCTCGAGCCATTGCTCTGTTTGTCTCTGTTCTCCTCTTCATGTCTTCTCATGACTTGAAGATTCTTGCTAGCCACTTCCAGGTTTGCTACTTCATCATACCCATTTGAAGAGAGTCTCTCTTTCTTTCCAGGGATCCACATGTTCGATGTTCTTGCGTCTTGGACGAGGTTGAAAGCCTCTTTCCTCCACCACTTCTTTCTCCTCCTTTGGGTGTGTCTTGTCAGAGTCTTCTTACCACTTTTTGAATGGGCTGGTAGTAATCTCCGCTTATCGCCTTCTTCGCACAATTTAAGACCTTCTCGATCAGATCCCATCTTGGGCTCTACAGACATCTTTTGGAAATAGCCTTTGGATTCGGCGTCTTGAATTCTTCAAGCGATCTTGGCTCGGATCCGTTATCCGGAATAAGCATCTTGATCCTTCCTCTTAGGAATGCCACCGTATTGTTTCAACATTTCTTCAATGCGGACATCCGCCCTCTTGTCGAACTCTTCCATCCCTCGCTTCTATGATTCGCCTTTTCTTCGGCATTGGCACAACAGAGTGTTCGATCGGCGAGTCACTGGAAGTTTTCTTGATAATTAAGGCCGTAACATGACTCTGCTGAGGGTTTATTTATCATTAACGTCAAATCCTTTGATCGTTCTCCTCACCGCTTTTCTTTGTCATCTTGACTTCCGATTCTTTCAACTTTTCTTCTTTTAAGCTCCTTAGGGACTCCTCTTCCCCTTTTTGGCATCCTCAAAGGAGAGAGGAACCCCAGGGAACATGCTGCAAGCATGAAGTCGAGTCCACGAGAGCCGAGTTCGCTTGAGTCTTCTACGGCATAAGCTGTCCAAAATTCTGAACGAGTGGCTTTTGACTCGGCTTCCACCACTTTCATTTCAACCATGAGAAGGCTGAATTTTGCATTCATGGTCTCCTCAAGAAGCAGAACTTCTTTTCGTTGGAATTCACACAATTGCTCCATTTCTGTTTTGTGAGACGCATGCAACCTTTCAATATACGCCTGCATCCTCTACTTCATATCAGCATTGTCAGCACTCCAAACAAGCATCTTATTATATAACGCTTTAAAATATCGAACTTGCTCGTATCGCATTGCACTCTCTTTGTTGAGACCACTCACGATCCTTACCACTATCCTTCTCAAATCTCTTTGTGAGGGTGGCATCTCTCGTTGTCCGGGCGTAAGTCTAGTGAGGCTTGGTGCCGTTCGATCTTCTCAATCTCTTCACAGATCTTCTTGAAGACTTCACGAATCTCAGTTGTCACATCGATTCGATTTGCCGACCATTCTGCATCAAAGTCAAAGTTTGCTGGCACAATAGAGTCGGTAGGGATTACGAGATCTTCTCATATAGTGAATCGTTGCTGTTCTTTAGCAGTCTCTTCCTCTAGCTCAGGCAGTTCGATAGAAAAGGGAAATAATTGCTCAGAAGCATCATCTCGCACATATGGGATTATTTGTGCGGTTTGTGCCTGTGATGTTTCTGGTGGAGTTGGTACTTCTACAGCTGTGGGAGCCTGCGCAGATGACTCGGGTTCAGCTGGGGCTTTTGGAATGGGTTCGCCAGCTGACTGAGCCTCAGCTGTCTTAACAGCTTCTTCGGCCTCAGTGGATTTTTCTAAATGAAGTACCGGATCCTCTGCTGCAACATCAGCATCATCGGATGATGATAAAACCTGGAGGCTTGGTTCATCATCGAAGTTGAATGTTTGACGAGCAGCTTTGTAACTCGACTGACTCGCATTCGTGAGAACATCCTTAGCTGGGTCCTTTTGATGTGCAACGGGTGTGGACTCAACTTCATCTTCAGACCCATAAATGATATGTCAAGATTCTCCTAGGAGTCATGAAGTGCACTAATCTCCTTCTCAGATTCATTACTGTAAACAGGAGGAATGTTCTGAATTTCTTGAGCTTTACCCAGGGAGGTCTCAACTTCCCTTGGGCCTTCAACACCTCCAACAGTCTCAACTGCAGCGAGGCCTTCAACATTCCATTCTACAGTCGCAGCATGCCGGAGGGTCTTCAACATTGGCATCCATAGGAGTTTCAACCCCTTGGATTGGGCTTTCACTGCCCAGTGTGTTAACTCTTGGGGCATCTCCATCCTATGCCTCGACTGCAACAGCAGTGTCATCAGCCTTCAAAGCAGCTGACACTTCTCAGCTGGGACAGACTCAACTATCCGAACTTCATCAATGTCAATCTATCGTGGTTCTTTCTCAGTTTCCACTTCGCCACCTTTCTTCAATACAGAGTCATCTGCAGCATCCTCCGACCCTGCTGCAGCGAAGTGAGTTTCCCCCTCAGCTGGCACACCAGCTGAGTGACTGATGATGGGGTCACTCTTCTCCTGACTCGCAACTTCTTCCATTGAGTGATCAGCCGCCGGGGCAGGTGGTAAAACACCTTCAATAGGGGTTGGCTCAACTTGGGTGCCAAGATCCCAGTTTCATTGCCAATTCCCTTGTTTCCATCTTCCGAGAGTATCGGGGATGTAGCTACAACGATGTCTATGGCAATCTGCTGCACTACTCCCAAAGGATCAATTTGCAGGAGAGATTGAGACGACTCTCCTGGCCCTTCAAATAGTTGTTGCTCATGCATTAGCCTGGATTCCCTTAGAGCCTGCTTTGCATATCGGGCTTTTCGCTCGACGGGATCCATATCTTCATCACTCTCTGAGAACACATCCAATGAGGGTGAGTGTGTTCTAGAGTTCCAGGAAGCGGGCATATTTTGGCTTTCTCGAGAGCTTGTGTTTCCTCGGCTGCTTTGGCTTGTTCTTTCTCCTTGAAGATGCGTAGAATATTTAGGCAGTTATCTTCATCCAGAGCCTGAAGCACAATGTTGACTCAGAAATTGCGGCAATTCCTCCTCTTCGTCGATAAACTCGGGCGAGCAACTGCGCCCTTGAGTGGCCTAGCTTCCACGCCCTCCATTCACGTAGATGGTGCTGAATGTCTGGGTATACAGGAAAATACATGATGACATCATCATCTTCATCATCATCATCTTCTTGTCCTTCATTTTCTGGGATTGAAGGCAAGATATGTTGGCTTCTTCTTCAACAGCATCAAGAGCGGTGGAGAGACAACATTTTCAGGTGGATGTTCAGTTGTCTCAGCTGCTACATTATTCTCGGTATGTCTTCTCCACAGCTGGGTATTCAGTAAGCCTCTGCTGATCATCCTCAGCAGACTTGGAAGTTTCATCTATCACCTCAGGAGACTGCACTTCCTGAGTTTCTACAGTCTCTGGTGTTTTCTCCACCTGAGAGGTAGATTCACTGTTTGTTCAAGCTCTGAAAGCTTGAAAATTCTTCTTCTTTTGGTCTTAACCAGAGGAATTTCTGGTTCTGTTTCTTCTTCTGATTCTCTGGAGGCGGGGGCCGGAGCATCCTTCTTAGAGGAACCGCTTCTTGGATTTGTGATCCTCTTCTTCCGTATTGTTTGAGAAGGAATTTGGGTTTTCTTCTCAGCTTCGGCTGCAGAGGCAGGAGACTCGGTTGCACGGGCAGCCGACTCGGCTGCAGGGGCTGGAGACTCCTTTTTCTTAGCTGCAGGGGCATCCTTATTCTTTGCAAACTGCAGGGCATCTTTCTTCTTGGGAGGAGAGGTAGCAATTTTGTGTCCTCGGGTTGGTGATTCCCCTCACTTGTATCCGCCCTCTTCGCGTGGGCTCTCTTCCGGGCTCTTGAGAGATTCGCCTAAACATCTTCTTGTTGACATGGAAAGGTTTTCCATGTCGACGGGGAATGCCCTTCACTTCCATAAGGTGGCCAATCACCAGGCCATAACCAAGAGATCCTCCAAAGGATCCGTCTTCCTTGAATGATTTATTTACAACGTTCGCGAGTCATCGTATACGAACTCAAATTTGGTTGACTTTCTTGCCCTGCATGATCGCCCATGATGATCGGCTTAGTCTTTTGTGGTTGAAGCTGCCAAACTTCATGTCTACACATTTGGAGACGACATCTTGTGATAGTCGTCCTTCAGCAATTTCTTCTCAGTTGTGTAGACCACCTTAGCAGCACACTCTGGTTTGGCTACCTCTTTCCATGCAGCAGCCAAGTCAACGTCAGCTTCATTTATCTCCTTCATGCCTTCCGACGGCAACAAACAGTGCTCCGCAAGGTCCTTAGTTGTTATCATTATGTCCTTGCGGTGGACAGAAGACTTGATTCCTTCGTCCCCTGCACTTCCGCGTTGACGTAGAACTGCGCCACCTCTTCTAGGTAGGTGTGCGAGTATTCCAAAGTCAGAAAAGCCTTAAGACCTAACTTTTCCAACATTTCAACAATCTTCTTCACTAGGGTTTCATCAGAACCCTGCTTTACCATGCCGAAATCCACTGATGATCCACGAGTGGATTTGCTTCGATAGCTTGATGAAATCAAACTTAGGTGCCATTTTTAGAGTTTTTTACCAATTAAAACTTGAAGAATGGTTTGAGGACACTTAAGGTTTTCGAGATAGAAAAATAGCTTGCTTTCTATTGCTTGAAGATGAACAGTTTTTCGAATGTGAGATAGAAAATGAAGAAAGTGTATATAAGGGTTATGAAAGGACGGGTCTTTGGATTTTGAAATTTTGATCAAAATCAACGGTTCAGATTTAACACGTCAAACCGCATTTAATTCCTCGCATTTAATACGACAGCATTTATATCCAATCATATGCTTCTTTGTGCGATTTCGATTTGATTGCACTGCCATTATTACGCCGACGTCATCTTTAAAAACATTCCCGCTCATTTAAAACGACTGCGTTTTTGTCACTTAGCTCATAAATGACTCAGCTTATCTTAATAATGACTTGACTCTTCTTCTCTCTTTTCATGAAGCGACTCCGCTGTCAGGTAACTCGATATAGCTGACTTTCCGATATGGCTGTTTCACTTGGCTGATGTGAAAAACTTGTTCAATTCTCACTTTCTCATCTTCCATCTCTTCTGATTGAGTCTTCGAGTGTTAACTCACTCAATTAACCCTAGCTTATTCTTAAGCTCTTCAAATCTTGATTCACATAGAGGATTAGTGAATATGTCGATAAATGTTTATCGGTTGAGATATATTCCAAAATGATGTCTTTCTTTTCAACATGATCTCTTATAAAGTGATATCTGACATCAATGTGCTTTGTTCTTGAGTGCAACACATGATTCTCGAGTGATTGCAATAGCACTTGTGTTATCACACATAATTGGAATCTCTTTTTCTTCAATTTCATAATCTTTCATTTCTTTGTCTCATCAATAAGACTTTGGCACTTGTGCCGCATGCCTATGTACTCTGTCTTGACTTTGGATGTGGCTACTGCGAGTTTTGCTTCTTGCTAAACCAGAAACTAATCTGTTCCAAGCATTTGACATGTACCTGAAGTACTCTTTTCTGTCAACTCGCATCCAACATAGTCCGAGTCCGAGTAACCAATAAGCTTGAATCCACCTTTCTTTGGATACCATAAGCTAACTTCCTGGCACCTCTTAAAATATCTTAGGATTCTCTTAGCTGCGCAAATCATGTGGCTCTCCTTTGGTGTAGATTGAAATCTTGCACATACACCTACTGCAAAGGTGATGTCTGGTCTGCTGGCTGTTAAATAGAGCAGTGATCCAATAAGTGCTCTATATCTTGTTTGATCTACAACTTTACCATCTGCATCCATGTCCATCTTGACTGATGTGTTCATTGGTATTTTCACAGAAGACTTCTCTTCCATACCAAATTTCTTCATTAAATCTCTGGTGTACTTTGTTTGACTTATGAAAGTTCCATCCTTCAATTGCTTAACTTGAAGTCCTAGGAAGAAAGTCAGCTCTCCCATCATGCTCATTTCAAATTTGCCTTGCATGAGGTTTTGAGAACTTATCACATGACTCTTTATTTGTGGATCCAAAAATGATATCATCCACATATATTTGAACAAGCAGTATACTCTCTCCATCTTGAATTCTGAAGAGTGTTCTGTCCACTTTGCCTTTGGTGAATCCATTATCAGTTAGAAATTGAGATAATGTATCATACCATGCTCTTGGTGCCTGTTTCAATCCATATAATGCTTTCTTGAGCTTGTACACCTTATCACCAATGGTCTTCGCTCAAAACCTGGAGGTTGTTCAACATAGACTTCTTCTTCTAGAAGTCCATTTAAGAATGCACTTTTCACATCCATTTGATATACGGTGAAATTCTTGTGTGCAACATAGATAAGAAACATCCTTATTACTTCTAATCTTGCAACAGGAGCAAAGGTTTCATCAAAATCTATTCCCTCTTCTTGGCAATACCCTTTGGCTACCAATCTTACTTTGTTTCTTACCACAGATCCTTCCTCATTCATCTTGTTTCAAAACCCATTTTGTGCCAATAACATTTTGAAGGGTTGGCCTCTGCACCAATTCCCATACTTTGTTCCTTTCAAACTCGATTCAACTCTTCTTGCATGGCTTGAATCCAATGTGTGTCATCCAATGCTTGAGACACATCTTTTGGTTCTATTTGGGAAATAATACAAGTAAACATTGCTTCTTGATGAGCTCGGATCTGGTTCTTACACCATCTCTAACATCTCAAATAACTAACTCGGTGGATGGTCTTTCACCATCTCATATTAGGTTGAAGCAAATCGGTGGGTTCAAATTGTCTCTCATGCGTTGTCTTGAGCAACTCTTTCATCATCATTCACCAGAGACATTCGTTTGTCTTTGAGATTCATCTATCTTATCTTCATCTTGGTTGATTACACTTACTTGACTTCAACATAAGGACTCTTCGTATAGTAGTAGTCGATTGACTTATCGCCTAACTCTTCAATGTCTTCTCCATTCACATTAGGTTCACCAATAACCACATGAATAGACTCTTCGTGACCATAGTCCTCTTGTTCAAGACTCTATAGGCTTTGCTCTCGGTGAGTATCCCAAAAAGATACCTTCATCGCCTTTAGCATCAAAAGCCTTTAGATTATCTTTGCCATTGTTGTGGATGAAGCATTTACATCCAAATATTTCAAATATGCAACATTTGGCTTTCTCCTCTCCATATCTCATAGGGAGTCATGAAGATCCAATAATGGACACGGTGAAGATGTTCAAATATCGAGCCAAGTCGGTGAAAAGGCGCTCGAATGAGGTTTAATTTTGATGATGAGCCATCTCCTAAGGCTTCATAATTTTCTCGATTACGCTGATGATACTGGTGAGGACAAGGTTATTCATTTAGAAGAAAAACATCGAGATCAAGAAAATTTGTTAAGACAAGTGAGGCTCGATCCAGTTGAGCAAAAATCTACAAATGCTCAGTGCGAAAGAGTCAATTCTTTAGTGCTTGTTGCAGAGTAACGACTCTGGCTCCATCCATCACAGCTCTCATAGTTGTAACATCCGCCGATGATCTTTGCCATAGCCGAGGCACGAGAGTGGTTCTACTCATCAAGAACAAGGGAAGGCTCGCAGAAATGGACTCGGGGATCCCATTTGTTCGAGATGATGTTTTTAAGGAAGAGTTCTCCTTCACCGTAACGCGGACTTAGAAGCTGAATCGCTAGAGACTTAAGGAAATATACAAAGTGCGAGAAAAAGAGCCCGTCATTCCCTTGGATACGATTGTGCCAATGAACTTCGACTTTGATGGAGAATGGCCGGAAATGAGTCACCTCAAGCCGGTGAGTTCCATAAAGCCTTCAAGACTATATATTCAAAGAGATTGAGAATATGGAACGCCATCAAGCATCTTTGGATCTAAGACTGGACAATCGGGATGCCACCCTCTCAGCTGATTTAAGAGGGATTGTCGTCAGGATACGGGAATGGGCTGCGCAACAGACATCTATGAAATCTGAGCAAGTCCATCACTTTAAAGCCTTATTTGCGAAGTTCCTATTGTGGAGTGCGAATAATTTAATGTATCAGCAACGGATGAAAGAGTACATGGTGAAGATGGAATCCTCCCACAAGACGGATATGGAGTTTCTCCAACATTTTCACATGACTGAGATTGCCCGACTCGAGAATAATATGAATGAAAAATTCAGCGTTCTCATGGCTGAAATGAAGATTGTGACAGTAGAGTCGAAGGCTACTTGTTCAAAATTTTGAAAGGCGTACAATGCAGCAGACTCCAAGCAAAACTCGACGAACATCCGATTGGGATACCTCTCTCTTTTGGTGATGATGCCAAAAAGGGGTAAGATGAGACCTTTAAGGGATTGAAGGGAGATGTAAAAATAGGAGGTGACAAAGCTGAGGGGGAAGGAAGTTCCAAAAATCTTCCTTTGAAAATGATGTATGATGAAACCCCACGACTTGGTGAAGTCATTGCTTCCATTCTCGGCAAGCTACCCGTGAACCTTCCTATCGAGAAAGCTGCAGTGGCCATGGCAGATAAAAGAAAGGCCATTGAAGCTGCATTTGAGGAGGTAGCTGAGAAATAAGAAGCTCGCGTTCAGGAAATAATGAAGCAATATGGAGGTCCTCCGGCCCGTAGAAAGGACTACGCTGCGATCAAGCCCCAAAGAACATTACTATGCTCGATGATGGATCTAAGCCGGATCAACGGAGGAATTCAAAACTCGGAATTAGAAGGCCACTTTCAAGGGATGACTCTGTCTCAAGCCGGGACTTGTATTGGGAGAAAGGACTCGGAATTGTCTTAGGGTCTTGGACCGTGGCATCCATTGGAGTCTCAAATCCTTGGATTGCACTTTTAGAGCAGTGTTAACTCCCAGGGCTTCACCATCATGTGCCTCCCTCTGCGGCAGCGTCGTGCCGCTTTCAATGCAGTGGACATCTCAGCTGAGACAGACTTAACTGTCTGAGCGTCGTTAATGTCACTCTGATCTTCTGTGAGTTCTTTTCCTTCGCCTCCTGACTGAATTGATTGGTCTGCAACCTCTAACCTGCTTTGTGGTGGAGAGAGTTTCCCTCTCAATCGGCCCACTGATTGAGTGAATGAATGATGGGGTCACTGCTCCCGAGATGTGGCTTTTGTTCCCTCCGAGTGTTGAGTGCGGGGCGGGTGTCTTAACACCTTCTTCGGGGTTGGCTTGGCTTGGGTGCCCAAATTCCCAGCTTCATTGCCAATTCCCTGCCCATCAGTTGAGTGCATAGGGGAAGTGGTTGCAGCAATGTCTATTGTAATCAGCTGCGCCACTCCCAAAGGATCAGTCATGGGAGAGATTTTTGAGGACTCTCCTGGACCTCTAGAAGACTTTTTCGTGCATGGCTCGGGATTCTTGTAAAGCTTGCTGCATTTCGACTTCTCCACCGCAAATTACTGGATCCATATCTTCATCACTGTCAGTAAACTCATGAAGGTGCTCATGTGTATGCTCATGAGTCCCTGTAAATACACACATCTTGGATTTTTCCAAGGCTCTTGCTTGATCTTCAGCTTTCTCCCTCTCATCCTCTTTAATGAGTCGGAGGGTTTCCATACAGCTCTTTTCATCGAGGGCATCTTGGACAGATGCATGTCCAAGGAACCTAAGAAGTTCCTCCTCCTTCTCTAGGATATCCGGACGAGCAAATTGACGCCTGGAGTAGTCCAATTTCCAAGCCCTCCATTCCCTCAATCTTCTTTGAATGTCAGGGTAGACGAGATAATACATGATCAAGCCATCATCATCATCGCCTTCTTCTCCGGTCTCCTGAATGGGAGCTAATGGTCCTTGCTGCTCCTCAGACTCAGCATCGTCGTCATGCGAGGAAGTGAGACAACCTGTTCTTTCATAGGTTCATTGTCTCACATTTGCTTCAACTTCTCGGTTGTCTCCCTTACGGTTGGGTCTTCTTAGATCCTAGATCTTGATCGACAAGATCATCAACAACTTCTAAAGATCGCTCCTCCCGAGCATCAGCAGTCTCTTCTTGCTGTTCCGGCAAAGTATCGGATTCAGTTGTCTTCTCAAGCTCAGATTGCTTGAACAACCGTCTTCTTTTGGTGGGAACCAACCGGATCTCAGGTTCCACTTCTGTAGGCTCTTCAATAGTGAAAGCTTTTGCTCCTTTCTTAGAGATAACTTCCTTTCTTGACTTGACGGATCCTCTTTTTCTTCACGATAGGGGAGAGAATTTGGGGTTCCTCCTCTATCTCGGCTGCGGGGGTAGGTGACTCGTTTGCATGGGCGGGAGCTTTAGACTTGGCTGCGAAGCATGTGCTTTTTGATTTGGTTGCAGGGCGGGGAGGCTTGGATACAACGGCTCTCTTCTTGGATATTGGCTTTGGAGAGAGAGCTAGAGAGGTCTGTTGTGTCTTCGGGATTAGCCGATTCTCCTCACTAGTATTAGCCTTTTTGGCATGAGCCTTCTTCTGGGCTCCGGAGAGGTTCGCCTTGAACATCCGCTTGTTTATATGGAAGGGCTTGCCATGGCAGAGAGAAATGCCCTTTACCTCCATCAGATGGCCGATGATAAGGCCGTACCCAACGAACAACTAAATGTCCCATCCTCCTCGAAGGACATATTAATCACATTCTGACAAACTCTTCTGAAGATGAACTCAGCCCAGTTCACCTTCTTCTCTTGCATAATAGCAGCCATCACAATCAGCTTAGTATTGGACAGCTGATTGAAACTCCCGAACTTCATGTCCACATACTTGGATACTATATCCATCAATTTATGATAGTCTTCCTTCAGGGACTCCTTCTTGGCTGTATACACAACCTTCGCAGCGAACTCCGGCTTGGCAACTTCTTTCCAAGCAGCAGCTAAGTCGACATCCTTCTCGCCGATGTCCTTCAATCCTCGAGAGCGTAAAGCGATCTTGAGCAAGGTCTTTGCAGTGAGTTTGATGACCTTGATGTGGGTGATGACCGGATTTGATCGTCCCGCACCTCTGCGTTAACGTAAAACATGGAGACCTCCTCCAAATACGTGTGAGTGAAATGCATCGACAAGAAGTCCTTCAGGCCGAACTTCTCTAATTTTTCAGCAATTTTTTTGACTAGGGCTTCATCGACACCCTGTTTGATCATGCCTTGAAAATCCATGAAGCACCATTGTGGATTTTCTTGGAGAGCTTTACATAATCATTAGTTGGAGCCATTTTTTGAAGTTTTTACCGATTAGAAATGCGAAAAATGAGCTTTAAGAAACTAGGGTTTCAGACTTAGTTTAAGAGAGAATATCTTTCTCATCAAGATGAATGCGTTTAGTGTGAGGAGAGAGAAAGTGAAGTTTCGTATATAAGGAACGTGAAAGGACATCTTTCGAATTTGAAATTTTTGATCGAGATCAACGGTTGAGATTAGAGCTTCAAAACAACATTAAATTCCCCACATTAAATGCAAAGAAACATTTATATCCAATCATATGGTTTCTTGTGCAACTTTTTGTCTTGTGATCATTATTACACATCGACGTCATTCTTAAAACATTCCGCTAAAATTAAAACGACTACATTTTTGTCACTTAGCTCATAAATGATTCAGCTTATATCCAAAGTGACTCAACTCGCTTCTCTCTTCTCATGAAGTAACTAAGTCAAGCTACTAACTTGATTGGTGACTTCCCGATTGGGCTTTTTCACTTGGCTGAAACGTAAAACTTGCTCTTTTTCCATTTTCTCATATTCTTTCTCTGCTGATCGAGTCTTCTGAGTGTTCTAACTCAGCTCAATTAATCCTAACTCATTCTTGAGCTCTTCAAACCTAGATTCGCATAATGGCTTTGTGAATATATCAGCTAACTGCTTATCAGTTGAGATGTATTCCAAGGTGATGTCTTTCTTTTCAACATGATCTCTTATAAAATGATATCTGACATCAATGTGATTTGTTCTTGAATGCAACACTGGATTTTGAGTGATTGCAATAGCACTAGTGTTATCACACATAATTGGAATCTCTTTTTCTTTAGTATCATAATCTCTCAGCTGCTGTCTCATCCATAAGACTTGGGCACAACAGCTGCCCGCAACTATGTACTCTGCTTCAGCTGTGGATGTAGCTATTGAATTTTGTTTCTTGCTGAACCAAGAAACCAATCTATTTCAAGTATTTGACATGTGCCGAAGTACTCTTCCTCGTCAACTTTACATCCAACATACCGAGTCTCGAATATCCAACCCGCCTTGAATCCTACTTCTTTTGGATACCATAAGCCAACTTCCCGGCATCCCTTTAAATACCTTAGGATTCTCTTATCTGCAGTCATGTGGCTCTCCTTTAGTGCAGATTGAAATCTTGCACATACACCTATTGCAAAGGTGATGTCTAGCCTGCTAGCTGTTAGATAGAGCAATGATCCAGTGAGGGCTCTATATCTGGTTTGATCAACAGCTTTGCCATCTGCATCTATGTCCATCTTGACTGAAGTATTCATTGGAATTTTCACAGAAGACTTCTCTTCCATACCAAATTTCTTCATCAAATCTCTGGTATACTTGGTTTGGCTTATGAAGGTTCCATCCTTCAATTGCTTGACTTGAAGTCCTAGGAAGAAAGTCAGCTCTCCCATCATGCTCATCTAAAATTTGCCTTGCATGAGGTTTGAGAATTTGTCACACAACTCTTTATTTGTGGAACCAAAAATGATGTCATCCACATATATTTGAACAAGCAGTATACTCTCTCCATCTTGAATTCTGAAGAGTGTTCTACCAACCTTGCATTTGGTGAATCCATTGCCAGTTAGAAATTGAGACAATGTATCATACCATGCTCTTGGTGCTTGTTTCAGTCCATACAATGCTTTCTTGAGCTTGTAAACCTTATCCGCAATAGTTTTTACGCTCAACATAGACTTCTTCCTCTAGTAGTCCATTTAGAAAAGCACTCTTCACATCCATTTGATATAAAGTGAAGTTCTTATGTGCAAAGCATAAGCAAGAAACATCTTTATTGCTTCTAATCCGCAACATGAGCAAATGTTTCATCAAAATCTATACCCTCTTCTTGGCAATACCCTTTGGCTACCAATCTTGCATTGTTTCTTACAAATGATCCTTCATCATCCATCTTGTTCCGAAAACCCATTTTGTACCAATGACATTTTGGTGGTTGGGCTTTGAACTAATTTCCATACTTTGTTTCTTTCAAACCGATTCAATTCTTCTTGCATGGCCGAATCCAATGTGTGCCATCGAATGCTTGAGACACATCTTTAGGTTCAATCTGGGAAATGAAACAAGTGAACATGGCTTCATGTGTGCTCTGGATATGGTTCTTATGCCATCTCTAACATCTCAAATAACTAACTCTAGTGGATGGTCTCTCACCATCTCATATCGGGTTGGAGTAAGTCTGTTTGGATTGACCATCTCGCAATCGAGTTGTCTTGAACAGACTCTTTCATCTTCACTCGTAGTAGACTTTCCAACCTGTCTTTGAGATTCAACTATCTCATCTTCATCCGGGTTGAGTGCTCTTATTTCAGACTTCCATATAAGGACTTTTTCGCATAGTTGGTCGATTCAAACTTATCGCCTAACTCTTCAATGTCTTCTCCACTCACATTAGGTTCATCAAAAACCACATGGATAGACTCTTCGTGACCATAGTCCTCTTGTTCAACACTCTATAGGCTTTACTCGAAATGAATATCCCAAAAAGATACCTTCATCAGACTTTAGCATCAAAAACCTTCAAATAGTCTTTGCCATTATTATGGATGAAACATTTACACCCAAAAATCTCAAGTATCCAACATTTGGCTTTCTCCTGTCCAAATATCATAGGGAGTCTTGGTCAATTGTCTGTTAATCATGCATCTATTTTGAGTATATCATCTTTGTATTTATAAGCCCACCCAAAATCTCTTAGGCAATCCAAACTTGACTAACATGGTCCTTGCTTCCTTGAGAGTTCTGTTATTTCTTTCACCTACTCCTTTCTCACATGCACGTGGAGTCCTTGGTGATAACTCATGAGCAATACCATTTTCAATACAATATTGTGTTATTATCCCATTGACAAACTCGGTTCCTCTGTCGGATCTTATTTTTATAATGGTTTGGCTCTTCTCATTTTGAACTCTTTTCATCAATCGAGGTAACTTCGCAAAGTTTCCTTCTTTTTAGATGAAAATTGTCCATGTATATCTTGAATAATCATCCACCACTATTAGGTGTGTTTTTCTTTCCATTTGGTGCTAGCCGACTCAACTGGACCAAATAAATCCATATGCAAATGATGTAATATTCTTTTTGAAGAAGGACTTCGCTTATCCTTGAATGAAGATTTGATTTGCTTTCTCATCTCGCATGCATCACATACACTTTTTTTCTTGTACACTGAGTCTGGCAATCCTTCTACAAGATGACTCCTTGCAAGCTTGTTGATTGTCTTGAAATTCAGGGTGACTCGAACTTCTTGTGCCACAACCAACTTGATTCTTTGCTTTGCTCTTTGCTAGCAGACATGTGCTTGTGTAGCAAGAGACCAATCTACCACATACATATTCTTTTGCCTTGACCCTTGCAGCACTATTTCATTAGATTCAGCATCTTTGATCTGGCATATCCCCATGTTGAATCCTACATTGTAGCTTTTGTAACAGAGTTGGTCGATACTCGTGAGGTTGAAGTTGAGGCCTTCAACATAAGCAACATCTGTGATTTCCAATCCATTTTTTGATGGATCATGTGCCTTTGATATCCCCTCGAGCTTCATTTTCTCCAAATATAACTTTTGCACCTCTCTTCTCCTTGAATCTTGACTGGTTTTCTTATTTCTGTCATATGTCCGGAACAACCACTATCCATGTACCAGGTTCCTTGGCACTCACTGTTCCTTGAACCCGCAATCAAGGAAATTAGTTTCTAGGTACCCATACTTGTCCGGGTCCCGAGGAGTTAGTGCTATAAGATGTTTCAACCAACCTATAGCGAGAATGGTCTCGACTCTAAGTGGTTGCCATGTATCGTGCCATAATCATAGTGCACATTAGCAAATTGCTTGGGGTTTTAGGATCATACAACCTGTCTCTTTTGTCTATATGCCTATGTCTCGTGTTTTAGCAATTGCTTTCTTGGGGTAGTTGTGGTATTTCTGAGTGTAGTGCTTGGGTGCGTATGTGTGCTGATAATCGCTCTTTTGCCTTTGAAATGACTTTTGCTGAGGTTTAGGTCTTTGCCATTTTAGCTTATATTCCATAGGTCTTTCCGATGTTTCACATTATTCCAATCAACATAGTTTGGATATTTTCTACCATTCCCATCATTGGTATTTCTCTGATGAAATTTATGGGGTTTCTGGTAGCTCTGTTTGCTTTTCACAGAGTATTTTTTGTTTGGAGTTTGCTGAGGGACTCGGCTGGATTTCTTCTCAACTGTCCTTTCAGCATGCTCAACTGGCTGCTTTCTTTTCCCTTTATATCCAAGGCCAGTATGATTGTGATTGAGCTTTGGAATAGATGTGTGTGCAACATTTGGTGTTTTGGATTTTTGGAATACTTCATTACTTGAAGATCCTTTCTCCAAAATCACTCTTGGAGTTTGACTATGCGCAAAGGAATTAAATCATATGCATGTCTTGTCTTCACATTCCTTTTGACTCATAATAAGTTCATCCAATGATTTTGATGCTTTTGTAAATGATGTAATCACATATTTAAGATCTTTTCCTTCTTTTTCGTCAGACGCCTAACTCGCTATGATCTTGGCATTTTCGACCTTGACTTAGTGTTCTCATTAACTATGTGACTCGAGTACTCACTTTTAGTCAATTTGTAAGTTTTGGTTTTTAGCTAGCTGTTCTCCTCATTTAAAATGGTGTGTGAGGATTTTATTTGTTCAAAATCTTTCATCATTTTGCCTAATGAATCATAAAGATCTGTGAGTGATGAAGTGTGTGTATCACCGTCACTATCACTTGAATCAGAATGAGATGAGTTAGAATGTACCTCATCTTCTTGATATTTTTCTTTGGCCATGAGGCAGATCATAGCCTCTTCCTCAGAATCACTTGAGTAATCTCCTTCACTACTATCTGAGTCTGCTGCCTCTTTGCACTTGGCTGGCTCAGCAGTCTTAGCAACCAACATGGCTTTCTTATTTTTCCTGTCTTCTTTCCCTGAAGACTTTTCTTTCTTCTTCATTCCTATATTTGTTGATCGTGGATAGGAACAATCAACAACAAAATGTCCTGGTTATCGCAATTCCAACACGGGTTCTCGGCTCTACGATCACTCTGTCCGTTCATTGATTATCGGCTCTCGATAATCACTTTTTGAGGATCGCTCTCTTGGGTGGCTGTCCTCCCTTGATTTGGAAGGTCTTGAATGTCTCCCGGAGGTTTAACTCTTATTCCTTTTACGATTCTTATTGAAGAACTTGTTGAATCTTTTAACCATTAGAGCAATCTCCTCCCGATTTATGGTCTTTTTGGCTCGACTCTCTTTCCATCATGGTCATCGGTGCGTGTTGTCTTGGGCACATCTATCTCCTCTTGCTCTTTTCTTCTCACTCAAACTCATATGCTTTGAGGTTTGAGAACAACTCGTGGTTGGATGTTGATGAGAGGTTCATTGAATGTCTTAGAGCCATGACCTTCATTTCCCATTTAGCTGGGAGGCTTCTTAAGATCTTCTTACACATTTCCTTTTGTGTATATTCTTTCCCCATAGCTGAAAGATCATTTGTAAGATCAGTAAATATGGCATCCAAATTGATCTAGAGTTTCACCTGCAAGCATTTTAAAATTTTCAAACATTTGTATATGTGATTAATTTATTTTCCTTAATTTGTTCGATCCTTCACAAATTAAGGTAAGCTTATTCCAAATCTCTTTTGCTGATTTGCAAGACTTAACTTTGTTGAACATGGCTTTGTCCAACGTCTTGTAGAGTATATCCTTGGACACATTGTCCAGGATATATCTCTTTATGTCTTCATTTGTCCATTCAGTCCTTGGTTTTTTAACCATGGCTGGTCTTGGTTCAGCAACAGCTTCTTCTCCTCCAGCTGCAACTACTCTTGGTACAGCCGTGTTGACTTTGAGTACTTGCAGTGGCCCATCCTCTATCACAAACCACATTTCATCATGTAATGCAGATAGATGAGCCTGCATACAAATTATCTAATCATCAAATTCTTCAATAGTGGACATAGAAATGCGAGTTAGATTTGCTTCCATGATAATAACTTTACTTTAAAATGAAAGACTTTGAAAACACAAGTGTTTAAAAACCTTTTGAAAAGATAGAGATCTAGTTCAGTAACCAGTGCGGAAGGCTCAATGAACCAACCGCTCTGATACCACTTGTAGGTCCCAAGGGGTGTGGTGTAAGGTTTAGAGGGGGGATTGAATAAACCTTACCAAATTTTCGATTTAGTTCTTTTAAAATGGTTCAACGAGTTGACTCAAATCACCGTTTGTGTCCTTGGGGACAACTAAGTTGGCTATTTAGCTAAGTTACCCACTCAACGGACTTGATAGAGCGTTGATAGTATAACTCGCCGCTTAAGCCAAATACTTAACTAGCCGATTTGGTTTTTAACATGGGAAAACTTAACATCCTTTGATTTGTTTTAAGCTCATTTTAAACACATGATTTTTAGCACTTGGTTAATTATCAGTTGGATAGCAAATGTAAACTAACAACAAATAAGTAAATATGCAAGAACGTAAATTTGCTGAAAGTAAATGACATGAATTATTTATAGAGGTTCGAAGATGGGGTAAATCTTCTAATCCTCTCTTCTCCAACTCCTGGAGAAATCTACTATGTAACAGATCAGTTTACAAAGCAGTTATTAGTCTGGAGACAGCCTTGATCACATAGTTGGCTTCTCTTGCGACTCAGCTTCTTCACGAGGCAGCTGCCTGGCTACTACAACTCACTTCTTCAAGTTCTTGGATTTGGTCACGAAGCCCTCCAACAAATTTGATGTCCGGTTTGAACTTGAACCTTACTAAAATCCTTCAACTTGGAAAGTAGACCCCTTTTTTTGTTTTCAAATGTTTTCTCTTCTTCAACAGTTTGAGGTTATCTTTCCTTCAAAGTGTGTGTTGGATCGAGTTTCTTCGAGTTTCATGCTTGAGGAATATATTGATAATCTTTGAGAATTTGCAGGTTAATTTGCGGGTTAATTGCTTAAAAAGTCTGTGTCATTCGTAACCTTTTCTCAATAGCTTCCTCGAGCCTTTTATAGTGCACATTTGAAATTTTGCCCGTTGAAGAGATAGCTAATTTCAAATGTCACTTTGTGGTTGTTGGCTTGTATTGTCTTGGTCTACAACCTTTGTGATGTTGACCTTTCCTCATTTTAAATGGCATTTCGATTTGCAGTGTCTCGACATAAGGTGCATTGTTTCCCATTGGTTCATTCATTTTGCACAATTCTGGGAAAACCACTTTTAGACTGCAACCCGACATATTACTATATCGAGTAATATTCTTGACTTTATTCCAACGGATCTAAGTCTGTTGTCTTCACTTGATCAATTGCCTTTACCTCATGTGACTTGAAATCGCTCCAATCATAGGATTGACTCAATTGTCACTCTAACCGACATACTTGGCTCTTTCGTTTACTTGGCCGACACTTCACAGCTTGTTCCTTAGCCGACACTTATTCAAGTCGAGTCCTTGACTTTTTTTCTTGGCCATACCCGGTTGACACACATCAAAGTCTTCATTCCAGTCATGATTGACTTCTTGTAATCTTCGACATAACCGACTTAACTCGGCTCTTTGATGTCTTATCTAGTACAATTCAAATTACAAGAAAAATGGGGTGCCAACTTCCTAGTTTAAGTTTTACATAGTATCATCAAAATCTAACAAATAAATTTCTAATGAGACTCCATTCGTCACATCAAGCCTGGTGGTGGTTGAATCACATTTTTCATGTTTACATATGAGAAATTTTCATGATTCCTCATACTCGGATGATAATGAGTAGGAGTCGAATTATTCTGAAAATTGCTGAAATTCCGGTTATTGACATAATGAGCCTCTTCCATAGGATCCTGCTGAACTCCCCCATTATTTGCACCCGCGTTTGCCTCTACCCCTTGAGTTAAAAAACTTAACTGATTCGTCAACGCAGTCATCTGAGCTGTTAATGCTTTGATGGGATCCGAGTCAGAAACTTCAGCTACCCTTTTGATGTTTGTCCTCTCAGAGGGCCACAGAGATATGATTTATCGCCATCTCCTCAAGCAAATTAAATGCATCTTGTGGGATTTTGGCTAATAAAGCCTCTCCTGCTATAGCATCCACAAATGATCTTGTTTGTCCCAACAACCCTTTGTAGAAGAAACAAAGTTGCTGATCCTCTGGGAACCCATGTTGCGGACACCTCCTCAACAAGTCTCTAAATCTCTCACAGGCCTCGTATAATGGTTCAGAATCAAATTGTCTGAACTGTGTGATCTCGCTCTTGAGCTGTAATGTTTTGCTTGGTGGAAAATATTTGAATAAGAATTTTGGCTCAAATCCTCCCAAGTATTAACACTCCATTGAGTCAATGTGCCTAACCAGTTTCTCGCCTTATCCCTTAAAGAGAAAGGAAATAGGCGCAGACATATAGCATCATCTGACACTCCATTCATATTGATCGTGGTACGCATTTGCATAGAGTGAGCAAGATTAGAATTAGGATCCTCGTTGAAATCCCCAAATTGGTTTTTTGAATTATCGAAATCAATGTCGGTTTTAACTCAAGTTATTACCATTAATTGGTACATGGGAAATTCTACCATAATTACGATTTGTTTGAGGGCAAAAGTAATCGTGAATCCCTTGTTGTTGGACTTCTTGTACTTCGGGCCAGGTACCGATTGTTATTCCCATTGTTAAGTTGTTATTTCCGTTGTTCTTGTTCACATCCTCTATGTTTGACCTAGATTTCTTCGCTCGTCTAGTAGTTGCACTTATTCTTCTGGCGAATGCTTCAACATCCGGAATGAACTAATTCTCTTCGTTTGGAGCGAGTGTTCATGCACTACCTAGACCAACTAAAAGAAAAAATCAAACACTGTAGGAATAGAACTAGTAAAATAAAGTAAAAAGAAAAAAAATATCTAAATTAAAAATAATACTATTTATCGCAATATTAGGACTAAAAATTTAATTAGTCCCGAAAATGGCGCCAAAAACTTGTTCACCTAATTTCTCAAATCGCACCGCAAGTGAACAAATTAGTTAATAGATATGGTGAGCAAGGTCGATCCCACAAGGACTAATAAATTAATGTACTAAGTATTGAGATTATAATAG
The DNA here is from genome assembly GCA_016081115.2 of Rehmannia glutinosa. Classification (NCBI taxonomy): domain Eukaryota; kingdom Viridiplantae; phylum Streptophyta; class Magnoliopsida; order Lamiales; family Orobanchaceae; genus Rehmannia; species Rehmannia glutinosa. The sequence continues at coordinate 13,613,763 of CM071933.1, forward strand.
CACTATCGTTTTAATTTAGACGATCGAATTGGGATTGATGATTTATAAAAACTAAGAAAATATTCTACCATAAAACTAACAAAGCAAAGAATCACGATTGAAAAGATCAAGTAAATGGATGGATTCCGAGTTATGGTTTTGATTAACCAATCTCTTGTTATCGATCAATCAAACCAAAGTTCTTATCTATCTTCCCTATAAGATGATTACACAAGTTATTTATTCTCTCTCTCGAGACAAATATACATGTTGATTGGATTATCTACGCTAGCATCTCCACTCAATATAGAATAATCAACTCCCAAAAGCATAAAAGATCAATAAATCCTCACAAATCACACTTCTCATTCATGCAATGAATTCGTGTCAAGTACTCAAGATCTAGTATTGAAACTCATCTTATCGATTTATGAATCAACACATCAAACATGCCCAATCATTGGCCAAATGATAAAACAAACAATAAATCAATGTACTCGAATAGGATTCAAATAATAACTTAAATTAAAATCAATCTTCCAACACGAGGTAATTTACCTACTCCCAAGCCCTAGAATCACAAGATGTTTAATAGGACATGGGAAAAGAAGAATTCATAGACAAATTATTCAAATCCATATCAACTAAATGAAAAATAAAATACAATGGAGAAGGAAAACTCGGGGATATCGATGGATCTTAATCAATTTTCAATCCTCAAGCGTGGATGCGATCTTGACCTTTCTCTCGGTTCCTCCCCGAAGAATGATGCTCTTTTTCTCTATTTTTAGCATAAAAGTCTGTGTGTACCCGTTTGGGTCCGCCTTCTATCAATTTATACCCCTCCTCGGATCAAATCTAAGTTGACACGGACATAAATAGTCAAAACACGACCGACGCAGACGAGCCGCGTGCGCATACCCATGAGATGCCCGTCGGCCAAGTCGCACCAGCAAATTTTTTGAACAAACGAACGAGCCGTGCTATGGCGCAAGGGCTGCCCCCGCGGCCAAGTCGAACTACATGCCCCCGCTTCTCACCTCACGCACGGGCCATGCGGATATGCACGGGCTGCCCATACGTGGTCATTTTCCACCTGGTTCTATTGATTTCTTCTCGTTCAACTCCTTACTTGTGTAATCGTTATTTTCGTCACTTTCTATGATTCGCAAGGGTTCTAATAGCCGCAAAACTCCAATTGCCACAAAAGTGCTACAAAACTAGTGATTTTCGCAAAACGAGCAAAGTGTAATATATTTTCCAAATATTATGAACACAACCCGTATTACTATGTTAATGCATGTTTATCATCTCAAATTAAGCAAAACCATGTCCAAAATAGATGCAAAACTCATACTTAACGGTTTTCGGTTGATTTCGCGCCTTGTGCGGGCGTATTGATTGTCATATTTTGTTGAATGGGAATTGGACTACCTATGTGGTATACACGCTTGAATTTTTGAGTAGTTTTGAATTGGTTATCCAAAAATAAAATTGATGGGAATTCGGTTTAGGCTAGCTAATGAGCAGAGGGAGTTGTCTATTGATTATTTAAATGCAATTTATCAAACTTCGGCTTATGGGGTTGAAGAGCATGAGGATTGTTCGACCACTAAACACCTCAATTAATCTAGCGACGCTTTCAAGAGCACGAGATCAATCATAGAGTAGCAAGTTGACCAAAGTCCTCGCGGAAGACTTAGCCGGCAATTAATTATTATGCAACACAATTGACAAAAATCAATCCTAAACACTCTAACAAAATTTGTGATTTTAAATAAAGAAAAACAAATAAAAAGACCAATTAAAACTAAACACAATTAAACCCGGAGCAAAATGATATGGATAAACGTCAGGATTTCGTAATCATCTCATCAAACTTGCAAGAAGAATATCAACTAATTGATCATCGATTAACAATTATAACAAAAAGGTAAAAACTAGGCCAAACTCATGTATTCACAGATTAAATCTATCCCCGCATAATTTGCTATTTTCATTAACCAAGTTAGATAATACATCTCTCGATTCATATCTAACCCCATAAATAAATTTAGTTCAGAATAATATCTTCTCCCGATTTTAATTATTCCTCAAAATAATTAAAAATTGGCTAAATAATTAATCATCAAGTAAAGCAATTTATTCAGAAAAGCAAATCAATTAGTCAATACTCATGCTTGATTGTTTGAATCAAATCATCCCAATCCTAGAACAAGGAAGTTAATTCATGCTTGGGGGTGGAATCATAATCTCGATTGAAAAAAAAACAATCATAAACATCATCATGCAACAATAATAATCACCCAACAATTGAAATCGGATAAAAAAGATGAAGAATATTACGGTTTGATTAAGCCGCAAAATAACTTCAATGGGAATAACCCAAGCAATCCCAATGTTGAATGAAAGAGAAAATAACAAAATCTAAGGTTTAAAAGTGCCAAGTAATGAAAGTGTACCAAATTATGGATCTCCCAAGTGCTATTTATAAGCCAGAACCCTATACAAGGTGGGAGAATCCTAAAAGAAGAAGAACACTCGAAAAAAAAAGTCTAGAAACATATCTAAATGCGCGATCACAGCAAGAAGTGCACGACGGACAGTGTGCTCGGCTATGCCTTCCACGCTTCCCACGTGTCCATGCATCCCTACGCGTGCCGTGCCGCCAATGTCCCTTGCGCGACAGTGCACGTGCGCGCCGCATATTCTCGTCAAAGTTTGATGAGTGCGGTCGCGCACTAGTGCGCGCGGCATTTGTTTTTTTCTTCTATCACTAGTGCACCGCACGCCAATGTGCATGATCGCGCACTTGCATTCTCGCTCCTGTCCCAACCGACATTCGATCGTTTGTCCGATCGTAGTGCCCGTTTTGCCCATTTTTAGCCCGTTTTCAATACTCTTTTATACTAAAGTCTACGAACAAGACAAAAATAACCTATGTAACACTTGACACTATAAAATGAGACATAACGACACAAAAATACGCACAATCACATACAAGAAAAATAAGAAACACACAAAAATCACACACAAAAAAACATGCAAAACAAGGATTTTGACAAGCTCGAGTTTTGGAGGGAGATCACGGGGAGGATAATTTACATGACGGGTACCTCTAAGGCATCTAGTATAAGGAACCCTATTTTCCACTATGTGCAACGCACATTAGCGGAAACGGTGTTTGCAAGAGAGGATATCAAAGGGGCTATTCGGGTTGATGAATTGTTCATATTATGGTGTATGGCCTTGGGGACAGAGGTGGTACCCAACCCGAGGCGTTTATAGCTAGACAATTCGAGAGAGTGAAAAAGCAAGAAAAATAGGGGATATGTATTGGTGGGCTAATTACACCTATCGCAGAGTATTTTAATGTGAGCTTTTAAGGGTATGCACGCCGTAGATTGGGGGCAAAAGATTGATTTGACTGTTTCATCCGCAATGAAGATGATTCGATCCGATGGACGAGATTATTGGTTGATTCATGCCGATAGGACCAAAATTAGGCTCCCGAATTCGGATGCTACCTAGATTAGGGATATGGGTAATTGGTTGATGAGTGGAGAGCAAGGACTCTTTGCTCAAGATGAGCAAGATGAGCCTAGGCATGAGACGGATAGCCGGAATCTCGTAAGGAAGGGGGTAGTCCGCATGGGGATTTTAGTGATAGGTTTGAAAGAATGGAAGTCAATATGGGCACATTGATGGATGATACTTATCAGTTATCTGCTACAGTTGATGAGTATCATACTGAGTATTTAAGCATTTTGACACCATCACACAACAACAACAATAGATGTACGAGATGATGTCTCGTATGGACCAGTGACGCATTTCGTAGGGCCACTATCCTCAACCTCCTCCACTACAGTGAGCCCAGTAAGTACTTTTTACGCATTCCCATTTCTCTTGATAATTTCCTTATATGTTCGGGACGAAGCATAATTTAGGTTTGGGGGGATTGTCAAGAATGCGTGAATAAGTATTGTGGTATTTATGCATTGCATTTAGGATTGCATGTAGAAGCATATAAAATTTGAATAAAAATATAAAAAAACATATTTTTGAATTTGTTTAGTTTTTAGCACGCTATCACTTTATCACTTTATCACGTTTATTGTTTTTGTGTGAGTTAGGATAGAAATTCAAAAAAATACAACAAGCTTCCGCATGATTTCTTGTGAGAATTTGGTTTCATGAAACGAAGTATTTTTATGAATTATGTGATGACTTGTTGAGAAGATGTCTTTCGCTTGTTTGACATTGATTGAAAAGGTTGGGCAATTGAGCATGATGCGAAAAATAAGTATGTGAGCTTTTGAGACTTTAAACTGCTTTTATATTATGCATTCTTATTTTTTATGAGCGTGCCATTCATAATATTAAAATTCTAGAACTTGCATTGGTATCTTTATTGAAATCACATGTCTGTGTGTAATTTTTGAAAATGATTTAACGGCATATTTGTTTTAGCCTACATAGCCTAAAAAGTTTACCTATGAACTAATGATTCCCGACTTAGCCACTTTGGGCCTAATCTTTTTATTGTTAGCCACATTTTGAGATTTGAATTTAAAAATATTTTTATCTCTAAAACTTGAGCTTATAGAAGATAAATTGTTTGGGGAGATTTGGTGAAATATTGAGAAAGAATGTTGGCAATAATGAGGGATGAGCATTAAATAGGTGAAAGAATGAGGAGCTCGAAAAAGAAAGCAAATTGTTGAATGAAAAAAAAAAGAAAAATAGAGCAAGAAAGGAAAAAGAAAGAAAGAGAAAATTCTAAGAATTTGAAAAAATTGAGAGCTTAAGACAAAAGAAAAAGAAGGCAAATGGCCTAAGAATAAAAAAAGAGATGAAAAAGGTGGAATATGAGATAAAAAAGAGAAAATAATTTGAAAGAATGATTTTTAGATAAAATTGGGTTGGTGAGTTGAACGTCAGTATGATTTAAATTGTATTTGCTCAAGTCAAGTCACTTAATCCAAATTTTTCCTGCCCTTACCAAAGACCCTAAATTACAACCAATGAAAAGTATTTTTTTCTTAAATTGTGCACACTTAAATGGTAGAGATGTTAGACGATTTGCAAGCCTATGGTAGTTCTACTTCATTAAATTGATTTGAGCCTATACACGTCCTATCTACTTTGAGAGTTGAGTGATACACTACTTCTTGTGAGTCACGATGTCGAATACCCGGATGAGTATTAATTATGCCAAACTTGTGATTGATGACTTCTTAATAATGAATTACATGTTTACTTGAATATGGATTTGAATGAGATTAAGTGTTTGTAGTGTTCTTGTGTGTTCTACTTACCCCATATGATTATTTTTCTTAGTTTGCTCGGGACGAGCAATAGTTTAAGTTTGGGGGAATTTGATACGTGTAAATATACGTGCATTTAAGGGCATAATTTGATATATATTTGATGCATTTGCACGCATATTTAGTGTATTTTACCTGGTTTTCTTAGAAGGGCATGATACTGCGTATTCTTGTAATTTTTATAGGAAACAAAGCTAGAATGAGAAGATATCAGTTAGAAGGCTCAAACAAGATTGACGAATACAAAGATATGATAGAATACGCGAATAAAACGAGGAAAAACAAGCCACACAGCCTGACCATGTAAATTCACATGACCCGTGAATCAAGCTTTCCGTGTGTTTTTACACGTTCATGCGACTTGTTTGAGGGAAGAATTTCAGAGACAAAACACACGATATGCCAGTGTCAAATCAAACAACCGTGTGAACTGTTTCAGTCAAAAACAAAGACTAAAACCATTCACACGACTAGACCGTGTGATTTCACACGGTTATGTGAATTGTCTGCGCTGAATTTTGATTCCTACTCCCATCGAACTTAGCGGTGATCTCTCAAAGCACCTATATAAAGGGGACCAAGGCTTGCATGAATTTATTACTTCATACTTCATACAACATAGCAAAATACACTAGGGTTACACAAATCAACAGTCTTATGAGAAAGAAGGGCAAATCTACAAAAAAGACCACAATGCCTTTCGTATCTACTAAGCACAAGCGTTGCGAAGGATGGAAAGGAGATCCATCCCGACAAGAAAAGTTCTATCTTTTTAGTTTAGATCTCTTGTTTGTACTTAAATAATGTCAAACTATTTGATTTTAACTTCGTCTATGAATTTGTTGTCAAATATGTTGGGCTAATCATTCGATCCTAGGCATAAACAAAATCGTGGATTCATGTTAAATCTATATTGATTGTTTTCTTAATTGGTTTATGTGTTCTATTATATGAATTTGAATGCTGAATTCTTATAGATTATCTCGATCAATAATTTGCATGTCATTTAGTTCATAATTCGGGAGATGAGTTCTAACAAAAAAATCGAATTCATACATAAATTTGGTGTAACGTGTCGAGACCTACAATTGTTTGTGGGGAGTACTTCAATTCAAAGTTCTTTTGAGAATTAATAATAATTGTAACGATCGGAGATCTACAATTTTTATTAATCAATGCTTATGCGCCACCCGTAAGAGGGGGAATAAACTAATTTAGGAATTGAACCTATAGAAATTCATAAACCGGTTTTGATAAACATTAATTGGATTTAATATTGAAGAACCATGTTGAGATTATATGTCTAAGGTTGCTTTTGTATTTGTTGAAAAGAACTTGTGGAGTTGTTTTTTTTTATAAATTTATTTTTATTTCTTAATTTATGGTTAGATTAGATAATAAAACTTGTGATTTTTCGGTCGCTTCAATAAAATTAGAATACAATATTTACTATAGCCTAAGTGTTTAGCATTCAATCCCTAAGGAATATGACCTTGCTCGCCATTATCCGCTAGCTATGATGAACACTTGCAGTTTAGTGAAGATATTTTCATGATCACCTACCCCAAAACTTGTGAGGGAAAGCTATTCTTTCGCAAACTACATTCTTAATAATATCCCACACAAAGGTAAAAATGAAACTCCATATGAGTTATGGAAAGGATGGAAACCGTCATACAAGTACCTTAAAGTGTGTGGGAGTGTTTGGCTAAAGTTGAAGTATCTAAGCCAAAACAAGTTAAAAATCGGTCCTAAACCGATTGATTGCATTATCATTAGATATGCAAACAATAGTAGTACCTATCGTTTTTTGGTGCACAAGTCGATATTCCCGATATAAATGATGGAATGATTATTGAATCAAGGAATGATGTATTCATTGAGAATATCTTTCCTAACAAAGAAAGGAATGAAGAAAGGTCGAATAAAAGAACTTATGAAACGCAAGGTTTCCTCAAAATGATGATGCAGAGGAGCCAATGTGCAATAAAAGGACAAAAGTAGCTAAGTATTTTGGTCCCGATTTCAGAACTTATATGTTAGAAAACAAACCTAGAACTATTCAAGAAGCTTTATCTAGTCGAGAAGCTCCACTCTTGAAAGAAGCTATCAATAATGAAATAGATTCCATCATGCAAAACAATACTTACGAGTTGGTTGATCTCCCATCGGTTGCAAACCTTTTGGATGCAAGTGGATCCTTAAAAGGAAATATAGAGCGGATGGATCTATAGATAAGTACAATGTCCGTTTGGTAGCTACTGGGTTTAAACAAAAAGAGGGATATGACTTTTCCTATACATATTCTCCGTTTTGAGGATCACGTCTATTCGTGTTCTCATTGCTATTGCAACTTTGCATAACCTTGAGATACATCAAATGGAAGTGAAGTCTGCTTTCTCGAATGGTGAGCTTGACGAGGAGATATATACGAGAACAACCCAAGGGGTTTGTTATACCCGGTCAAGAGAGAAAGGTGTGTAAACTTGTTAAGTCACTTCATAGACTAAAACAAGCACCTAAGCAATGGCATGAAAAGTTTGACTCGACTATGAAGTCAAATGGTTTCAAAATCAATGAATATGACAAGTGTGTCTACATTAAAGGTACTGCAACTGATTACGTCATTATATGCCTTTATGTAGATGATATGTTGATTATGGGTAGTGGTCATGATTTAATCATGAATACCGGGAACATGTTAAAGAAGAACTTTAATTTGACATGAACGATATGAGATTATCTCGATGTTATATTAGGTATTAAAATCTTTAGAACTTGGATGGAATTGTCTTGCCACAATCCCACTATGTTGAAAACATACTGAGAATGTTTAATGCTTTTTATAGTCCTCCGGCTAAGACACCTTAGATCTAAGTCTACACTTAACCAAAAACAGAGGAGAACTAGTTTCTCAGCTGGAACATGCAAGGGTAATTGGCAGTCTGGTGTACTTAGCTAATTGTACACGTCCAGACATTGCATATTCAGTGAGTAAGCTAAGTAAGTTAACAAGTAACCCGAGTAAGGATCATTGGAAAGCCTTGACAAGGGTATTTAGATACTTAAAGTATACCATGAATCATGAAATACTTTATATGAGATATCCAACAGTATTAGAAGGATACTATAATGCCAATTGCATATCTGATACAAAAGACTCCAAATCTACAAGTGGATATGTTTTCACAATAGGTGGATGAGTGGTATCATGGAAGTCTTCTAAGCAAACGTGTATATCTCGATCCACTATGGAATCCGAGTTTATTGCTTTAGATAAAGCCGGAGAAGAAGCATAATAACTTAGAAACTTCTTAGAAGATATTCTTTGTTGGGAAAAACCAGTGCCGGCTGTTTTGATACATTGTGATAGTCAATCAGCAATTAGAAGGGCACAAAGTAGTATGTATAATAGTAAGTCTAGACATATTCATCGAAGACATAATACCATTAGACAGTTGATTTTGAATGGGGTCATTTTGGTTGACTACGTGAGTCAAACGAAAACCTAGCGGATCCACCGACAAATGGAATAAATCAAGATCAATTGTATAAATTATTGATGGGAATGATTTAAAATCCACAAAATAAAGAATGTTCATAGCGATAACCCAACCTTGTGAATTGGAGATCCCAAGACCTTGGTTCAATGGGACAACTAAGTTATAAATATTCGATTTGTACACTTGAAAAATGTGTTAGCATATTCCCGGAACTTCCAAGTGAAATAGAAACTCTTGAATGTGGTGAGGTTAATTTTAAGACTTTTAATGATTCATATACCGAAAGGAAGAGTATGGAAGGATGCTCTTCAATAAGAGATCACCTATATAAGTGAGAATTAATGGTCGCTTCAAAGAAACACTTATGAATCTAAGATATGGTCCATGATGGAAATGGACACAACCCGAGAACAACAAGTGTTAGAATTATTATTGTGTAAATAATGTTATCTTGGTTTACACGAATAATCGAGTAGTTCAAGATATCGTGTCACTAAGCGCCTAGTAAATACGATAGTATTTTACTAAGGTTCAAAGCCACAAGCTACCAATCCCGATCCAATGATAGTTTGCCGAGACTTTCAAGTGAAATTTGCATACATTCATGCATTAATTTCATTCATGTGGGGATTGTTGGAATTTTATTTTGTAAAAATGGTTTTTGACCCATATTGAACCAAATATTTAAATGGTTTCCATTGGTGGAAAATAAAATAAAATTATATAATAAAATTCTACTAAGTGAGAGATGAGATTGACATTTTGAATTTCTCAAAACTAATTCCGGTGAATGAGATATTAATGCTACAAGTTAGCCACTTAAAACTAGAAAATGACATTGAAATTGGTGAATGTGTGGGAGGAATGAAACTCCATCTTACATAGGATAGAAAACCAAAATTAGCTCTATTTATATAGCCCAAATGAGAGTAATGGGTTTGGGCCTTGGGGCACCAAAGTTTTTAAAGGAGGAGGACCTATATGCTTGTGGGTTTGGTTCAAACCATACACGCGGATGCGCACGTTGGCTCGGCCCGGCCCAGGTCATGGGCTTGGGCTTGGGCTTCACCACTTACAATTTTGGACAAAGTTTATTTAAATCTATAAAATTAATGTTTTACTCAAACCGACCGCCTAGTGCGCGGGTGCATGCTTTATTGCATGGGCGCACACGGGATGGTGCGCGAGGTGTGCTTCTTGCTTGTCGCGCGCACCGAGGACATAGAGTTTTTAGCGGCGTGCGCGCATGAGTGCAATTTTGAATCAAGCATCTGCATTCGAGTTTGCAGGTGCATTTTTGGCTATAAACATTTTTTGGAGTCAAAAGACATGACCATTCCATGAGGCACTTGAATGCCTATAAATTCAACCCTTGCAGATGAAGTAAAGAGACGAAAAATTATCGAGATAAAAACAAAATCACTTTGCATTCTCGCATAATGATTATCTTTCCTTCAAAAGCTTGAAAGTCTTAAACACTTCCTTATTCGTTGTAGGTTTCCCGAGGGTGTAAGTGTAAGGTTTAGAAAGGGGGTTGTTACCAAATTTTCGATTTAGTCCATGAGTTGTAAAGTCCTTGATGGATATCGAAAGTCGTCAAGAGAAACTCTCAAAAGACTCAACGAGCCGTTTGGAGTAACTCAAACTATAATTTAACTCAACGTGGGAAATTTAAGAAATTTATTTTTAGAACTTGATTTGACTTGTAAATATCAAATGTAAAACTTAGACTAGAAAGTTGGCATCCCATTTAAATGTTGAAATTGATTGTAAGATTTTTATAGAGGTTCGAAGATGGGGTAATTCTTTACCCTCTCTTCTCCAACTCCCGGGAGGAATCCACTGTAAGAAGTACAATCACAAGACTTGAATGAACTCCGAGACGCCTTGATCACTCACCGGCTTTCGACGACTACCTTCTTCATGGCAAGCTACTACAAAAACTTTTCGATTTGATCAATCCAAAAGCTTAAGAAGTTCAACCTTGAACCTTTCTACAACCCTTCCCGGAATGAAGACCCTTGTTTTCAAAAGTTTCCTCTTCAACCGATTGAAGATTCTCTTTCCTTCAAGTGAGTTGAAGAATGAAGCTTGAGATTGAGAATGATTTTTCTTGTATGTGTCATCCACTACATTTTCTCAAACAAACTCCTGGGGGAATAGAACTTTTCAAAAATTTGCCCTGAAGAGATGGGCTCATTTTTGAAAGTCAAGAGATTTCCAAATGAATTGTTCTTTCACCGAGTTTTGACACGGTCAATTGGTTCATTCCTTTTGCACGCTACGGGAGCGAGCACCCAAGAATTTACTTAAACTTGTTTAAGTAAATCTCTTGAATAAATCGCCGCAATTCTTTAAAGATTATCTCACTTGATCCGCATTTTCTTGCTTTCCCAGGTGAAAGTCCCTTCCAATCGGGAGACTCTTAAACAGATAATACCAATGATGATCCACTCAACCATCTCACCGCTTCTTCAAAGAAAGTTCCCGTCTTCTTTGCCATACTCAGAAGTCTTCCTTTCAAGCAAGAAATACTTCTTAACTCGGCCTTTGTCAAATTTCCTCTATTCATTACAATGCATTTTACAACAAGATGTCAACTTTCTATTCAGTTTTTACATGGCATTCATCAAAATCTAAACAATAAAATTCCTAATAGGTTCAGCTTTTCAATTTTTGAAAATCTATAAAGCCATATCTTCAGAGGCGATTGCCAAAACCATAAGCACTTTGTAATGGGCAATTGTTGGGAAATTTATTGTTTAGATTTTGATGAATGCCATGTAAAACTTAGACTAGAAAGTTGGCATCCCATTTTCCTTGTAATTTGTATTGTAAGAAGGTTGTATGAAATCAAGCTATTTATGCCTGGGAATACAATAAGTCAATCAAGACTCGAATGAAGAAATGAGATAACAAGAAGATCAAGGATCCATCAGTCAACAAAAACAATCAAGTCAACTCAAAATTCAAGTTGAAGTGCAAAATCATCCCTTAATAGGAAGCTAGCTCAAAGTCAAAATGATCAAAACTTTTAAGTCAAGGAATTTACTTAAACAAGTAATACTTCCAAATGTCTTAAAGTGGGAAACTTTTGAAAAGAATAAACCAATGGGGAATCGCAATTCTCAAGCTGAGTCGAACGCTCATTTAATAGAAATGTCAACATCAAGGATCGCAACCAACGAACAAGTGATTTTTGGCCTATCTCTTCAACGGTTGATTTTTGAAAATTCACTATAAAAGGATGAGGAATCAATTTGAGAAGAGTGACCGAACATTGCATACCGAGATAACAAGCATCATTCATATCGAACCCCGCAAAATATTCTCAAGCTATTCTAGCAAAATCCTCAAGCCTAAATCTCGAAGGAAATCGATCCAACACTAAGTGTGAAGGAAACACAACTTCAAACTGTTGAAGTGGAAACCCAAAGAAGCAAAAGGGGTCTACTTTCTAAGGAGGATTGTAGAAAGGTTCAAGGTCAAACCAAAAGAGTTATTGGAGGACCGTGATCAAATCCAAGAAGCTTGAGAAAGTTGTACTGCTCCATGAAGTTGATTGAACTACTTGTGTGACCAAGGCATCTCGGATCGAGTCCCAAAGGAGCAAGTCTGGTGATCAAAACTTGTATACGGGATAACCACTTTGTACTTTGATCACTACTTAGTGGATTTCCTGGAGAAGATGAGAGAATTACCCCATCTTCGAACCTCTATAAAAATTATTGTGTCATTTACATTTCAAAGATTTTATTTCGCATATCACTTTATATCTGTTGATAATTTGCTATCCAACCGATAAGTAACTAAGTGCTAAAATCAAGTGTTTAAAAAAAAAAAAACAAATTAATGTTAAGTCTTCCGCTGAAAATCTCATCACACCCAAGTTAAGGTTTAGACTAAACAACGGGAGTTATTCTATCAACAACTCAATCGAGTCTGTTGAGTGGCTAACTTGGTTAACTAACTTAGTTGTGTATTTAACTCTATAATATTTTAAAATGACTAAAATCGAAAAGTTGGTAAGGTTTATTCAACCCCCTTCTAAACCTTTACTCACACCCCTTGGGACCTACAAGTGGTATCGAACGGTTGGTTCATTGAGCCTTCCGCAGTTCTTGAACTAGATCTCCAATCTTTCAAAGAAGTTTTTAACACTTGCTCTTTCAAAAGCTATCTTTATTCAAAGAAAGTAATTATCATGGAAGCAAATTTGACACGCATTCCTATGTTCAATATTGAGGAATTTGATGACTAGAAAATTCGTATGCAGCTCATCTATCGCTTTACATGATGAAATGTGGATAGTGATAGAGGATGGGCCACCGCAAATACTAAAAGTGAACATAGTTGAACGAGAGAGCAAATAAGTAGCTAAAGGAGAGAAGTCTTTGAAGCAAGATCAACCCTGGTTGAGAAACCAAGGATGAATGGACAAACGAGGATGAAGAAGATACAACTTGACAATGTGGCCAAGGACATACTTTACAAAACCTTGGACAAATCAATGTTCAATAAAGTCAAATCTTGTCAAACTGCAAAACAAATCTGGGATAAATTAACTTTAATTTATGAAGGATCTGAGCAAATTAAAGAAAACAAATTGTCCGTTGCTGTACAAAAATTTGAAAATTTTAAAATGCTTGCAGGTGAAACCCTGGATCAGCTGGATGCTCGATTCACTGAGATCACAAATGAATTATCCACTCTTGGGAAAGAATATACACAGAAGAAAATGTATATGAAGATTCTGAGAAGCCTCCCAGCTGAATGGGAAATGAAGGTCATGGCCCTGAGACATTCAATGAACCTCACAACAACATCCAACCATGAGCTATTCCCAGACCTCAAAGCCTACGAATTTGAGCTGAGAAGAAAAGATCAAGAGGAGACAGCTGTACCCAAAACAGCTGCACTTATAGTCAAGGATGGGAAGAGAGGTGAAGTCAAGGAAGACTTTTACCAGGAGGAAATTGCCTTGATGGTTAAAAGATTCAACAAGTTCTTCAACAAGAACTATAAAAGAAACAAGGGTGAATCCTCCAGGAGACATTCAGCTCCCTCCAAGTCAAGGGAAGATAGGCCACCCAAGAGAGCTGAGCATCAAAAGGTTGAATATCAAAGAACTGATATTCCAAGAATGGAAAGAGCTGACCAAAGAGCTGAGAACCTATGTTGGAACTGTAGACAACCAGGACACGTTGCTATTGACTGTCCATATCCTGTAGTCAATAAATACAGGAATGAAGAAGAAAGAAGAGTCTTTAGAGAAAGAAGATAGGAAAAGAAAAAAGCCATGTTGGCTGCAGAGACTGCTGAGACAGCTAAGTCAAAAGAAGCAGCAGACTCAGAGAGTAGTGAAGCTGACTACTCAAGTGACTCTGAAGAAGCATCAATGATCTGTTTAATGGCTAAAGAATAAGATCAACCTGACCAAGAAGATGATGTACACTCTAACTAATCTCACTCAGATTCTAGTGATAGTGATTGTGGCACACACACACATCATCACCCACTGATCTTTATGATTCATTAGGCAAAATGATGACAAATTTTGAACACATTAAATCCTCACACACTATTAAATGAGGAAAACAGCCAGCTCAAAAGCCAAAACTCACAGTTGACTAAGGAGCTGAGTACTCTAAGTCACATACCTGATGAGAACAAAGAACTGAAGGCTGAAAATGCAAAACTAATAGCAGAAATAGCTGTTATAGAAAAGAGGGAAAATGATCTCAAGAATGTGATTGCATCATTTACAAAGGCATCTAAATCATTGGATGACCTTATAATGAGCCAAAAAGAGTGTGGAGATAAAACTGGCATAGGATTCAAGTCCTTTGCACACAGTCAAACTCCCAGAGTGATTTTGGAAAAAAGATCTTCAAGTAATGAAACATCTCAAAAATCCAAGACACCAAATGTTGCACCCACATTTACTCCAAAGCACAATCACAAACAAACTGGCCTTGGATATAAAGAAAAAGGAAAACAGCCAGTTGAGTATGCTGAGAGGACAGCTGAGAAGAAATCCAACAGAGTTCCTCAGCAAACTCCAAATAGGAAGTACTCTGTAAAGAAGAAACAGAGCTATCAAAAACCCCAGAAGTTTTATCAAAGAAACACATATGATGGGAATGGTAGAAATTACCCAAGCCAAGCTGATTGGAATAATGTGAAATATCAGCAAAGACCTATGGAATATAAGCCTAAGTGGCAAAGGCCTAACTCAGTAAAGGCCATTTCAAAGGCAAACGAGCTATCATCAAGACACATATGCACCCGGCACACACACGTAAATATCACAACTACCCAAAGAAGACAATTGCTAAAACACACACACGGACATACGAGACATAAAAGAGACAAAGTTTGTATGCACCTAAAATCCCCAAGCAATTTGCCAAAGTGAATTATGATTATGGCACAGATAGATGGCAACCTCTTAGAGTCAAGTCATTTGGCTATAGGTTGGTTGGATCATCTTACAACACTAACCCCTCAGGACCCAAACAAGCATGGGTACCTAAAAACTAATTTCCTTGATTGGAGTTCAAGGAACATCCGAGTGCCAAGGAACCTGGTACATGGATAGTGGTTGTTCCGGACACATGACAGAAACAAGAAAAATATGTCAAAATTCAAGGATATTAGGCGCAAAAGTCATATTTGGAGGAAATGAAGCTCGGGGAAATAAGAGGCACTGGATCCATCAAGAAAAATGGATTAGAAATCACGGATGTTGCATTTGTTGAAGGCCTCAACTTCAACTTGTTAAGCATCACCAAATCTCTATGACTATAATATTGGATTCAATATGGGAATGTGCCAAATTAAAGACATCGAATCAAATGAAATAGTGTTGCAAGGATCCAAAGAAGAACATGTATGTGGTAGATCGTCGATCGCCACACCAAGCACTTGCTGTTAGCAAAAGAGTACAAACCGAATCAAGTTGGTGTGGCACAAAAAGCTTAGTCATCTAAATTTCAAGACAATTAACAAGCTTTCAAGGAGTCATCTTATGGAAGGACTTCCAGACTCAGTATACAAGAAAGAAAGTGTTTGTGATGCATGTCAGATGGGAAAGCAGATTAAATCATCATTCGAAGAGAAGCCTAGTCCATCTTCAACAAGGATATTGCATTTGTTGCATATGGATCTATTTGGTCGATTGAGCCAGTGCCTAACATAAGTGGAAAGAAATACACTTTAGTAGTGGTGGATGATTATTCAAGATATACATGGACAATCTTCATGTTAAAAAAGAAGGAAACTTTTAGAAGTTACCTCAATCGATGAGAAGAGTTCAAAATGAGAAGAGTCAAACCATTATAAAGATAAGGTCCGATAGAGGAACCGAATTTGTCAATGGGATAATAACTCAAGATTGTGTTGAAAATGGTATTGCTCATGAATTATCTCGCAGCAAAGGACTCCATAGCGAATGGAGTAGAAAGAAGAAACAGAACTCTCAAAGAAGCTGCAAGAACCATGTTAGCTGAAGCTGGATTGCCAAAGAGATTTTGGGCTGAAGCCATCAACAATGCATGCTATACTCAAAATAGATGCATGATTAACATATGGTGACAAAGACTACCTATGAAATATGGATAGGAGAAAGCCAAATGTTGCATATTTTAGAATATTTGGATGTAAATGCTTCATCCACAACAATGGCAAGGATAATCTAAAGGTTTTTGATGCTAAAGCTGATGAAGGTATCTTTTTGGGATACTCAGCTGAAAGCAAAGCCTACAGAGTGCTGAACAAGAGGACTATGGTCACAGAAGAGTCTATCCATGTGGTGTTTGATGAACCTAATGTAAATGGAGAAGACATTGAAGAGTTAGCTGATAAGCTAAATCAACCAACTATGCAGAAGAGTCCTTATGTTGAAGCTGAAGAAAGAGCAATCAACCAAGATGAAGATGAGAGAGCTGAATCTCAAAGACAACTGGAAAATCAGAGTTGAATGATGATGAGAGAGTTGCTCAAGACAACATACCACAGACAACAACCCAACTAATTTGCTTCAACTGGTGTGGGATGGCTGAGAGACCATCCACCAGAGCTAGTCATTGGAGATGTAAGAGATGGTGTAAGAACCAGATCAAGAGCTCAACAAGAAGCAATGTTCGCTTGTTTTATTTCCCAAATAGAGCCAAAAGATGTGTCCAAAGCATTGGATGACACACACTGGATTCAAGCCATACAAGAAGAGCTGAATCAGTTTGAAAGGAACAAGGAATGGGAATTGGTGCAAAGACCAATCCATCAAAATGTTATAGGCACAAAATGGGTTTTCAGAAACAAGATGAATGAAGAAGGTTATATGGTAAGAAACAAAGCAAGATTGGTAGCCAAAGGGTATTGCCAAGAAGAAGGAATAGATTTTGATGAAACATTTGCTCTCTGTTGCAAAGACTAGAAGCAATAAGGATGTTTATTGCCTATCTTTGCACACAAGAACTTTCTTGTATATCAAATGGTCGTGGAAAGTGCATTTTTAAATGGATTAGAAGAAGTCTATGTTGATCAACCTCAAGCTTTGAGCGAAGACTCTTGGAGATAAGGTGTACAAGCTCAAGAAAGCTCTATATGGATTGAAACAAGCACCTAGAGCATGGTATGATACATTATCTCAATTTTCGACAGAGATAATGGATTCACCAAAGGCAAAATGGATAGAACACTCTTCTTGAGGAATTCAAGATGGGGAGAGTATATTACTTGTTCAAATATATGTAGATGACATCATTTTTGGATCCACAAACAAAGAGTTGTGTGATAAATTTAAACCTCATGCAAGGCAAATTTGAAATGAGCATGATGGGAAAGCGGCATTCTTCTTAGGACTTCAAGTTAAACGGTGAAGGATGGAACCTTTATAAGTCAAACAAAGTACACAGAGATTTAATGATGAAATTTGGTATGGAAGAGAAGTCTTCGTAAAAATACCAATGAATACATCAGCCAAGATGGACATGGATGCAGATGGCAAGCTGTGGATCAAACAAGATACAGAGCACTTATTGGATCACTGCTCTATCTAACAACAAGCAGGCCAGACATCACCTTTGCAGTAGGAGTATGTGCAAGATTCCAATCTGCTCCAAAGGAAAGTCACATGACTGCAGCTAAGAGAATCCTAAGATATTTGAAGGGATGCCAAGAAGTTGGCTTATGGTATCCAAAGGAAGGTGGATTCAAGCTTGGTTATTCGGACTCGACTATCTTTGGATGTAGAGTTGACAGAAAAGTACTTCAGGCACATGTAAATGCTTGGAAATAGATTGGTTTCTGGTTTAGCAAAGAAGCAAAACTCAATAGCCACATCCACAATCAACAGTAGTACATAGTCATTGTTGCAGCCCAAGTCTTATGGATGAGACAACAAGCGAGAGATTATGAAATTGAAGAAAAAGAGATTCCAATTATGTGTGATAACACAAGTGCTATTGCAATCACTGTAATCTGTGTTGCATTCGAGAACAAAGCACATTGATGTCGATATCATTTTATAAGAGATCATGTTGAAAAGAAAGACATCACTTTGGAATATATCTCAACCGATAAACAAGTTAGAATGACATATTCACCAAACCCTATGTGAATCAAGATTTGAAGAGCTTAAGCATGAGCTAGGGTTAATTGAGCTGAGTTGACACTCGAAGACTCAATGAGAAGAGATGAAACATGAAAAGATGAAACAGAGCAAATCTCATGAATCAGCTAAGTGAATTAGCCGTATCGGAAAGTCATCTGTATCGAGTTGGCTGACAGCTGAGTCACTATTCGAATAGAGAGAAGAAGAGTTGAGTCATTTAAGGAGTAAGCTGAGTCATTTATGAGCTAAGTGACAAAAACACGATCGTTTTTAATGATCGGGGAATGTTTTTAAGGATGACATCGGCGTAATAATGATGAGTACATGTCAAAAGTCGCCGATAAGCATATGATTGGATATAAATGCTGCCGCATTAAATGCGAGAAATTAAATGCAATGTGACGTGCTAAATCTGAGCCGTTGATCTTGATCAAAATTCAAAAACCAAAAATACGTCCTCTCATAACCCTTATATACTCAATCGTTCAATTTTCTCTCTCACTTTTTCCTAAAATTGTTCAACTTCCGAGTAAAAGAAAGCAAACTTTTCTCTCAAAAACCTACATGTTCTCAAGTCGGTTTACCGTGATCTCATTTGGTAAACTCACTAAAAATGGCACACATGATTTCGCTAAGCTCGCAAAGCAAATCCACACCGGGTCAATGTGGATTTTGAGGGGATGATAAGTAGGGTTCGATGAAACCCTTGTGAAGAAGATAGCGGATAAGCTCGAGAAATCATAAAACCATTCTCACCATGGAATATCAAATGACACAAGTTTTACATTAATGACGAAGTGCGAGCGAAGGATTAAGTCCTTCGTCCACCGCATGGACATTCTAATCCTTGCAAAGAACCTTGCGAAACCTTGTCTATTGTCGTCGGAGGGCATCTTGAAATATATGAAGCCGAGATCAACTTGGCTTTGCATGGAAGAAGTAGCCAAACCTGAATTGCAAAGTTGTCTCAACACAAAAGAAGGCGCTAAGGAGGATTATCATAAACTAATGGATATCGTCGAAGTGTGTAGACATGAAGTTTGGCGACTTCAATCATTTGTCAAAACCATGCCGATCGTCATGGTTGCGATCATGGAAGAGAAGAAGATCAATTGGGCTAAATTCATTTACAATGAGACTTTGCGAATATTGGCAACAAGTCGTTCAAGGATGATGGATCCTTTGGAGGATCACTTGGCTATGGCCTAGTCATTGGCCATCCGATGGAGGTGAAAGGTGTTCCCCTTCGACATGAAAAGCCATTCCATGTCAACAAGAAGATGTTAAGGCCAATCTCTCCGGAGCCCAAAGAGAGCCTATGCAAAAGTGGTCGACACCAGATTGGGGGAATGGTGACCCCGTCGACACAGCTTGCTTCCCCCTCCTAAAAAGAGAATTTGCCCTGGTATTGCAAAGAAGAAAGTTGCTCGCTGAAGAAAGAAGAAAGACGCACCTGCCCAAAGCCGTGTCTCCGCCCGCAGCCGTGGTGGAGAAGGAACCTTTAATACCTTTTGCGGGGATTAAGAAGAAGAGGACTGTCAAGGTGAGAAGGGCAGCTGCCTCTAAGGCCACTCCGAAGGCCTTTACCTTCAAGGAACAGGAGGAAGTAGAACCAGATATTCCTCTAGTGAAAACTAAGAGAAGGAGAAGAATCACCAAGCTTTCGAGTTGAGAAGACAATGAGTCGCCACTCGGCCTTGAGAAAATCAGAGCTGCTGAAGAAGTGCGGTCTCCAGAGGATCTAGATAAATCGCCAAATCTGCTGAAGGTGATCAACAGAGGCCCTCAGAAGACCCAGCTGTGGATAGAACAACTAAGGAACATGAAGCAGTGAAGACAACAGAATTCCCTCCTGACAGGACCATGTCTCCACCTGCCACAGATGCTGCTGAAGGTGAAGAGCAGCAGAATTTGCTACCTTCTATTCCTGAGAAGGAAGACCAACAAGAGGAGAATGATGATGATGACATACTTATGTACTCTCCTTGTACCGGACATCGTAAAAGCAGCTGTGAGAGTGAGAGAAATGGAATTTGAGTCACTCTAGGGCGCAGTTTGAACATCCAGAGTTTATTGAAGAAGAAGAGGAACTCTTCAGGTTCCTTGAAGTTGATACCGTGTTGCAAGCCCTAGATGAGGATAACTGCATTAATATGCTGCAAATTCGCAAGGAACAAGAAAAGGCTAGAAAGCGGTGAGGAGAGGCTCGTGAGAAAGCCAGCATTTGTCCTCTCACTGGAACCAACGACCACACTCATCCTCACATTGACATGCTCTCGGATAGTGACGAGGACATGGATCCTGCTGCTATGACGGAGGAGTTGGAAATGCAGCATGCCATGCGGGAATCCAGTTTGATGCATGAGCAACAGCTGATGGAAGGACCAGGAGAGTCTTCCAAATCTCGGTGAAATCGACCGTTGGGAGTGGTACATCAGATTACCCGCGATTATTGCTGCAACCACTTCCCTAGTTCACTCAGAGAACGGATGTAAGGGAATTGGCGATGACACTGGGAATTTGGGCACCCAATTTGAGCCAACCCTTGTTGAAGGTGTCTTACCACCTGCCCCCACGGCTGAGCACTCAAAGGAAGCGGCCGGGAGTCCTGAGTAGAGTGACCCCAACATAAGTCACTCAGCTGGTGCACCAGCTGAGGGGGAAACTCACTCCACTGCAGCTAGGTCGGAGGATGTTGCAGATGACTTCACAATGAAGAAAGGAGGCGAAGTGGAGAAGGAAAAAGAAAAAGAACAACAACAAGTTGTCCTTGTGACGGCTTCGGACGTTGAGTCTGTCTTAGCTAAAGTGCCAACCGCTGCGGTGAGGACACTGGCTGATGCGTCGAGGCACATGATGGATCCGCTCCGGGATTTAACACTGGGCAATGAAAGTGCAATCCAAGTAGTTGAGACTCATGTGGATGCCACTGCAGAAGACTCTAAGACAGCTGCGTCTGTCGAAGGGAATATACAAGGGCTTGCTGCAGTAGAGACTATAGGAGGTAATGAAGGCCCAAGGGAGGTTCAGACTTCCCTGGGTAAAGAGACGGAAATGCAGAACATCCCTCTTGTTCACATTGAAGAAACTGAGAAGGAGACAAGTGCTCTTCATGATTCCCAAGACAACCCTGACATATCATTTCTGGGATCTGAAGATGAAGCTGAATCCACCCCTGTTGCACATCAAAAAGACTCTGCTAAGGATGTTCTTCCAAGTACGAGTAAGCCAGACTTTAATGCTGCTCGACAAACGTTCAATTTTGATGATGAGCCAAGCCCTCAAGTCTCATCATTTTCCGATGACGCTACTAATACGACCGAGAAACGACAAACTCAAAAGGACAAACCAGTGAGACCAAAGAAGTCGTTAAGACAAAGTGAGGCTCGGCCACCGGGCCAATACCATCAAAGGCCCAGTGGTGAATCAATCAGTTTTGCGTAGGCTTCGAGCTGCAACAGAACGCTTTCTGCGATTTCACATGTACGAGACGATGTATTTGAAGAGACCTCCCATTCTCAATTGAGCTCCTGCACTAGAAGAAGAATGTGCTAAAGAAAAGAAGAAGTACTCGCACGCGAAGAACCCATTATCCCTCTCGACTCCATTGTGCAGGAGAGTCGATTTCAACGTTGAATGGCCGCCAACTGAATCGGAAGTAACAGCTGAAATCCGTGAAGTCTTCAAGAAAATCTGCGGAGAGATTGAGAGGATCGAACGGCATCAAACCTCATTGGACATGCGGCTGGACAATCGAGATGCTACCCTCACAGCCGACTTGAGAGGGATAGTGATAAGAATCAAGGACTGGTGTCAGCAGCAATCTGCCATGCGTCTCGAACAAGTTCGTTATTTCAGGGCACTCTATAATAGGATGTTTGTTTGGAGCGCAGACAATGTTGATATGAAGCAGAGAATGCAGGAGTACATTGAGAGGTTGCATGCCTCTCACAAAACAGAAATGGAGCTGTTGCAGGAGTTTCAGAAGAAAGAAATTATGTGACTTGAGGAGACTGAATGCCAAATTCAACCTCCTCATGGTTGAGATGAAACTGGTTACAGCTGAGTCGAAAGCCACCCGTTCTGAATTTCGTATAGCCTATGCCGCAGCCGACTCCAAGCAGAATTCAGCCATCAGCCGACTGGACTTCATGATTGCTGGGATGTTTCCAGGGGTTCCTCTATCCTTTGATGATGCCAAAAAGGGGGAAGAGTAATACCTGAAGAGTTTGAAGGAGACAGTTGTTGTAGAGAAGAAAGATGCAACTGTTGAGAAGAGTAAAGAAAAAGGAAAAGGCTGTTGAGGGGAAAGGTCAAAGGATGTGACCATAATGCTTCTTTGAAACCCCTCGGCAAGGTCATGTCACACCAAAGATAATCAACCAAACTTCATGTAACTCGAATCCGCTCTATCATTCTGCGATGTGCCCATGTCTCATAAGAAAAATATTATAGAAGCGAGAGATGGAGGATTTGACAAGAGAACAGATGTCCGTGTTGAAGAAATGTTGAAATAATTTGGAGGCATTCCGGCAGAAAGATCTGAATGCCATTCCGGATGAGCGGACAAGAGCAAGATCTCATTGAAGAATTCAAAACGCTCGAGTATGAAGGATATTTCAAAAACATGTCCATAGCCCAAGCACAGGACTTATCTTGGGAGAAAGGTCGAAGTTGTGCGAAGAAGGCTGACAAACAACAGACTACCAGCGATCACTCTGTTGGTCACTCTGCTGGTAAGAAAGACTCAAGACAATATACGCCCGGAGGAGGAGGAAGAAGTGGCGGAGGTAGAGGATTTATACCTAGACCTCTACCCAAGAATATTGAATATATAGATCCAGGCAAGAAAGGAAGGATCTCTTGGTGGGTATGATGCTATAGCCATCCCCGGAAGTGAAGAGGAAAAATGTTGAATACGTAAAAGAGGATTGAAGAAGAAAACAAAAGCAAGATCATTGTGGCAAGAAAGACAAGAAAGAAAAAGAAGAGATGAAGGCTGCGAAGAGAGCTTACGAGAAGAAAAAGATTGAATAGGAAAAGAAAAGAAAGAGAGCGAAGACGAAGACAGAAGAAAGAAGAAAGAAGAAGGCGCTGACCAAGGCGATGAAGTGTTGTTGCCAACCCTTCATGTATTTTACTTTTGTAAATACATATGTATGTAAGTCTTCGTACATTTAATGAAAAATCTGTATTTTTTGCGTAGAAATAGTATATGCTCACGATTGCTCGATACACATTGTAAACAATTTGTGCAAAGAACAAGAATGATATGATCAATAAACGATCTATTCAACACATACATTCTTTGTTTCTACATTGTATGTATGTATCTTTGCTATTTACATATTGTTTGTATGTACTTAAGTTTTG
This sequence comes from Rehmannia glutinosa, assembly GCA_016081115.2. Taxonomy (NCBI): domain Eukaryota; kingdom Viridiplantae; phylum Streptophyta; class Magnoliopsida; order Lamiales; family Orobanchaceae; genus Rehmannia; species Rehmannia glutinosa. The sequence continues at coordinate 13,637,564 of CM071933.1, forward strand.
GCATTATCAAAAAGGGGGAAATTGTTGGGAAATTTATTGTTTATATTTTGATGAATGCCATGTAAAACTTAGACTAGAAAGTTGGCACCCCATTTTTCTTGTAATTTGTATTGTAATAGATAGGGTTGTATGAAGCCGAGTCAAGTCATCTATGCCTGGGAATACAAGAAGTCTCATCAAGACTAGAATGAAGACTCATTTGAGGAACAACTGAGTATGGCCAAGAGAAGAAGATCAAGGACTCGATTGAAGAAGTATCGGTGAGATACAGATTGTATGAAGAGTCAATCAAGTCAACTCAAGAAGCCAAGTCTCAAGTTAAAGTAGCCGGATGAGTCATCCATTGATAGGAAGCTAGCTCAAAGTCACTTGGGAATAAAGGATGCATCAAGTCAAGACGACCGAAAAAGAATCCGTTACCGTAAGTCAAGGAATTTACTTAAACAAGTAATACTTCCATGCTGCCATGTCTTAAAGTGCTCAGTCCCAGAAGCGTGCAAAAGGAATAAACCAATGGGAAGCACTGCACCTCGTGTCAGATTCTGAAAAGTTGAACGTTCATTTAATACGAGGAAATGTCAACATCAAGGACTGCAACAAGACAAGCCAACGAACACAAGTGATTTTTGAAAATCAGCCTATCTCTTCAACGGGCAGATTTTTGAAAATTCACTATAAAAGGCTGAGGAATCAATTTGAGAAGAGGTGACCTGAACCTTGCATACCTGAGATAACAAGCATCATTCATACTGTAACCTGCAAAATATTCTCAAGTTATTCTAGCAAAATCCTCAAGCCTAAATCTCGAAGGAAATCGATCCAACACTAAGCTGTGAAGGAAAGACAACTTCAAACTGTTGAAGAGGAAACTTTTGAAGAAGCAAAAGGGGTCTACTTTCCAAGGAGGATTGTAGAAAGGTTCAAGGTCGAACCAATCTCAAGTTATTGGAGGGCTTCGTGATCAAATCCAAGAAGCTTGAGAAAGTTAGCTGAAGTAGCAAGGCAACTGCCCTGTGAAGTAGCTGAGTCGAACGAGAAGCCAGTTGTGTGACCAAGGCATCTCTAGGTCGAGTCCCAAAGGAGCAAGTCGGTTGTGTGATCAAGACTTGTATACGGGTGATAATCACTTTGTACTCTGATCACTACTTAGTGGATTCCTCCAGGAGTTGGAGGAGAGAGGAGTAGAAGAATTACCCATCTTGAACCTCTATAAAAATTATTGTGTCATTTACATTTCAGCATTTTATTTCTGCATATCACTTTATATCTCATTGATAATTTTCTATCCAACTGACAAGTAACTAAGTGCTAAAATAAAGTGTTTAAAAAAACAAATTAAATCAATTTAAAGGGTGTTAAGTCTTCCATTGAAAATCTCATCACAGCCGAGTTAAGGTTTAGACTAAACAGGTTGAGTTATTCTATCAACAGCTCAATCGAGTCTGTTGAGTGGCTAACTCTGTTGGTTAACTAACTTAGTGTCCCCAAGGACTTAGTTGTGTATTTAACTCGTAATATTTTAAAAGGACTAAAATCGAAAAGTTGGTAAGGTTTATTCAACCCCCTTCTAAACCTTACTCACACCCCTTGGGACCTACATCAATTTTGTCATGCAGATAGTATCAAATACTAGCCTCGACTTTAAACTCTATCTATTTTGTATCGTATACTTGACTTAACTATTTTATTGTTAAACAGTACCACCCAAACAACATCTTCAAGATTCCAGTATGCTCTGAGTATGAGCAACTTAAACAAAATGATAGATTCGCTTTAAGCTTCGTTCGTGTGTCTTACTATTTCTTGAATATTCTCTTTGTTTTTGCTTTGTTGATCTTGGTAATTGTTGTAACCCTACAAAGGGTTTGAAAACTTCTATTGGTAGAGGTTTGAATCTGCTCGTAGAAGAGAGACACATTTCAATATCTTCCTATTGGTCTACACCTTTTTACTCGATTTCAGAGGTGTTGATTTCCATAGGCTGCTTTCTAGATATTCTGCAATCTACCTTGGATACTGTGCACTTATCCTCGCATGAATCAAATGAATATATTTGGACTCTAAGATTTCTCAGACTGATTCTTTAGTAGAATATCTGAACACTCTCTTTGTAGTGTACATCAGAAATATCGTCTCAGTTTCATTTTTTTGAGTCCTTCAGTGCATTGTCATACCTTTAGTTCCTTCTGAACCTGAATATTCTTCATATCTTTGTTCAATTGTTCGACGTTGCTCTCTTGGATGTTGATAATTAATTAATTAATTAATAATATTTCTCTCTCACTTGCTCTAGTGCTTGCTTCATCTGTCTCGTTTTTATAGTTTGGGCGGAGCTTTAAATGAGGTTGAAAAATTGAAACATCTCATGTGTTTTTATGTTGTTCTCTCCTACTTTTAAAGTTAGTGGCACCGCATTTTAAAATCATTTAGGAAATTTATTTTATTTCAAATTAATGTTTAGTTGAAATGCTTTGAGATACCAATTTGTCGCAAATTAAAATAACTATTTAGTTAAAAAGATCTAGTATTTAATTTGACCAAAGCAAGATTTTTCATTCATCATAGCATAATCTTGAAACATTATATTTGATAATAGTCTTTAAGCTAATTAGCCAAAGACAAAGAATAGGATAATCTTACACATTTAATTTGATACACAAGAGTTAGTTTACTTTTGCTATTTATTTGTCTAATATTTTTGTTGAATTTTTGCCCATAGAACATCTCATTTTGAATACATAAATATGATCCAAAAAGTTTCATGTTGGTACAATTTCTTCTTATTAATGTTACATAATTGATAAATTTGGTCTTTGTGCACAGTGTTTGTTTTGATGTTGTAACTCCGGTGATGCAACAATGGTAGCACAAAATCAGGTGGATTTTATGCGATTTTGTGCTTTGATTTTTGACATGTTCTCTATTATGTGAATGTTCTTTGATATTATTGGATAGATTTATCTTAATTGATTGACCATTTTCATAAATGTCAATTATCCTTTTCTAATCACTTTCTTATGTATTTGATTCTTACCCATAAGGAAATGATTTTATTTCTTGATTTCCTTCCTTAGCTTGAAAATGTCCCCTAGAAATCAGGGATAGGATTTCTTCTTGAAAGCCATAAAAAGAGAAGTCAGCCACTTGAAAAAGCGATCGAGAAAAAACACTTTGTGCTTACAAGTTCTTCTTCAAAAAATCTTTTGTTCACTTTTATTATTCTTCGAGAGAAGAAGGTGAAGATCTATAGTATGGATCGACTCAACCGTTCAAGGCTTTGAAGTTGGAGGGATTTCAATAAGGTTGAGATTTTTGGGAGAAACAATCAGAGATTAGTCGAATACGAGTGTTGGTGAATTTATAAAGAGGGAGTCTTTATGTTAATCGTAAATCCAGTTGTATTTGTATTAAGCTGTGCTTTTCTAATAGTGGATTGTTTCTTCTCTGGGCGTGGCTTCGTACATTATGATTGATGAATCTAAGCACGTAAAAAATCATCGTGTTATTTTATTTCCATTTATGTGATTTTATTGTACATTTCGGTGTTACAACATTAACTTACAACACTTCAAGAATCTGATGTGTTTAATTAATTTTAAGGCTTCAGATTCATTCAATTGGAATCAAGAGCTTTCTAATCCTTATTAGTGAGATCCTGTTATTTTCATATTTGTTGCTAACATGGACAACTATCGCGAGGAAAGTTCTATTTCTCTTCTCATTGGAACAATTTCTCACATTGGAAAGCAAAATTAAGAGCCTTCATCAAGTCCGTGGATGAACGTGCTTGGAAATCCATCTAATCGGATTTGGACATCTCCTACTCATGTTGTTGATGGTAATGATGTTCCAAAAAATGAAACTGGATGGACTACTAATGAGGATCAGTTAGCAAACTCAAACTCCAAAGCACTCAATGCTATTTTCAGTGCAGTTGAAGAAAATCAGTTTAAACTGATTTCTACTTGTGAAACTGCAAAAGAAGCATGGGACATTTTACAAGTTGCCTATGAAGGAACTGAAGCTGTAAGGATGTCTAAACTCCAAATGCTCACATCTAAATTTGAGTATCTTCACATGAGTGAAAATGAAACTATCAGTGATTGCAACTCTAAACTTTGTGATATTGCTAACGAATCTTTTGCCTTGGGGAAGAAATCCTCTAATTTCAAACTTGTTAAGAAAGTGCTAAGATATCTTCGAAAGATTTGCTACAAAGTGATAGCCATTGAAGAATCAAAAGTTATTTGAGTTAAAGCTTGATGAACTGATAGGGTCTCTTGAACTTTTGAAACTAATCTTGAGGAGATCAAGAAAGAAAAGCTCAAGGAATCAAGTTACAAGAAAGAGAAAAGTAGGAGATTGCCTTTTAAGCTTAAACATCGAGATGATCAAACTCTTGAGACGGGAAGTGATCTTCATGAATCACTTGCCTTGCTTACCAAAAAGCTTTGACAAATTCTTGAAATAGGCAAATAAAGGTAGCAACTTTCCCGAAACTAGAAAGAACTCGCATTCGGAAAAGGCAACAGGACAATGGAGAGATCAAGAAAGCAAAAGAAATAAAATGCAGGAATGTGGAGGTTTTGGACATATTCAAGCCGAATGTGCAAATACTCGAAAAAGAATGGAAAATCATTTACTACATCAGGGAGCAATGATGAACGGATGATGAAGAAGAAGAAGAAAATGTGAGCAATCATGTTGCCTTCATCGCCATAAAGAAAGAGGTTGGTTGTAATAAAATGCACCCTTGTGCTACTTCGTGTTACAACGCCAATCGGTATAACTCTAACTTTCCATTTATCGAAACATGTCTAAACTCTGTAATTTCTACGTTAAGAAAATGACTCAAATGTTGAAAACTCGGAGGATGAGTCGAAGTGGATGAAGAATCAAGAAATGAAGAACTCGGAGAGTTTACCAAGAGATGTTCGAGAAATGGTTGATTGTTTGTAAAACAAATGAGAAAGCGGAGAAGAAGGTTGTGTGTCCGGTCACAGAAAGGGACTCACTCAAGGTGAAGTAATAAAGTTCGAAAGGTTAGCAACATAAAGAAAGAAAGAATTAACCAAGGTGAAAAAAAGAACTCGAGTGAGATGATGATCTCTGTCAGAAGCTAAACATGGTAAGGGAGATTGGATGAAATCTTATCTCAAGGAAAATCCCATCTAAATTGTGTAGATATTAGATCGCTCTTCTTCTAACAAAATTTTTCTAAAAAGGATAAAAAATCAAAAATAGTTTTTGTAAAAAATAGGATTAACTTGACAATCAGGTTGAAAATAGAAATAATGGATTTGTTCCAATTTGTTACTATTGCAATCGTCCGCAATATAAGACCTAAGTGTTATCAACTTAAACACCGTAGGCAAAGGCAGGAGTGCGATCATAGGTGTTCCAACATCGTCAAAGAAACACTCCTTGTTTTAAAATTGATTTATCAAACAAACCCAAGAAAATCTTGGTTAGGAAAATGAGTTTTCTTGTTATGTTGTGCACACTTTCTTAAAAGTTAATGTGATTGAATCATGGTATTTTGACGATGGGTGTTCTTGTATTTGGAGAATTAGAAAAACGATTTTGAAAAACATGAAAATGGATTGGTCACTTTTGGTGATGGTGCTAAAGGTAAAGTTTTGGGAAAAGGAACTTTGAATGTATCACGGTGTCCCTTCTCTCAAAAATGTTACGTATGTTGAGGGACTAAAAGCCAATCTTATCGGCATTATTGACTTTGTGATAATGATTTACTTGTGAAATTTGATAAAAATGTGTGTGCGATCTTTGATAAAAACCGGCAGATGCATTTTGAAAGGTAGTAAATCATCCGATATGGTATCGATTCGGAACAAATCCGGTGTTACAACACTTCTCTTGTGTGCAATAATTCCTCCTTGCGTGACATCAATTGTGGCACCAAAAGTTAGGTCACATGAACTTTCGTGGTATGTTGAATTTTATTAAAATATGAGTCGTGTTAAGAGTTCCTAAACTTAATAAAGATCATTAAGTGTATGTGGTCCTTGCCAATGGGAAAACAAAAAAGGGGAGTCACACAAGGTGTTACAACATCTTAGTTCATCACATTGTCTGTAAATTTTGCATATGGACCTTATGGGGCCAATGCGTAGAAAGCATAGGAAGAAAGAAAATGTTTTTGTGTGTGTTGATGATTTTCCAGATTCCATGGATAGATTTCATTAGAGAAACATATGACACTTTCACTTTGTTTTCAAAAAGTTATGTCTTAGATCGAAAAATGAAAAAGATTGCAACATTGGAAGGATCAAAAGTGATCACGGTAGAGAATTTTAAAATGCTAATTTCTCTAATTTGTGAAAAACTTGGAATCTTTCATGAGTTTTCGCACCCATTACACCTCAACAAAATGGAGTTGTAGAAAGAAAGAATAGTTCTCTCCAAGAGATGGCACGTGTTATGATTGACTCTAAGAAAATCACTCTAAACTTGGGTGAAGCTATAAACTAGCTGCATGTTATATCATTAATAGGGTTCATTTATGTCCTGGCACTAACATGACACCCTATGAGATTTGGAAAGGCAAAAAAGCCCAATGTCGATTATTTTCACGTGTTTGGATGTGTTTGTTATATTCTAAATGAGCCGGACAACATCTTGGTAAGTTTGATTCGAAAAATGATGGGAATTTTTCTGGGTGTAATTTTTCTCGTATGACGTGACTAGCGAGCTCACGGGGTCTACAACATTAGAACTCGAACTATCTTTGAATCTATGAATATTGTTGTAGATGATACTAAAGATTTTGCGAGAAATATCCAAAGATAAGGATGAAGAAGGAGCGGTTGAAGTCGAGTTCAAAAGATCTTGAAGGTGTAATCGATGACAGGTTACAACATCGGATCCAGCACACGACCTTAAAGATGCTCAAGGTGATCCAGAGTCAGAAGCAGATGAAGCCACTATATCTTTGATCAAATCAGAAAAGAACCACCAAGTAGAATAAAGAAAAACCATTGATTGATCAAGTAATTGGGCAAGTATCGGACGGCATTAAAACAAGAGGTAAGAAGAAGGTCAACTACAGAGAAATGATAAGATTTGTCTGCTTTGTTTCTCTCATTGAACCCAAAAGTGTTAAAGAAGCTCTTGTTGATGAGTGTTGGGTTAATGCCATGCAATTGGAACTGGAACAATTTAAAGAAACAATGTGTGGGATCTTGTTCCTGGACCTATGAATTCTAATGTTATTGGAACCAAGTGGTTTTAAAAAATAAAACTGATGGACTTGGTAATATAACTAGAAACAAGGTTAGACTAATGGCTCAAGGCTACACTCAAGTGGAGGGAGTGGACTTTGATGGTACTTCTGCCCCTGTGGCTAGGCTTGAGTCCATAAACTCCTTGCATTTGCTTGTGTTCTTAAAATCAAATTGTTTGGATGGATGTCAAAAGTGCCTTCCTAAATGGTTTTCTTAATGAGAAAGTGTTTGTTGAATAGCCCAAAGGTTTTGAAAATCCCCAATTTTTCAACCATATGTTTAAACTCAAAAAGGCACTGTATGGGTTGAAGCAAGCTCCTCGAGCTTGGTATGAAAGGTTGACAACATTTCTGTGTGATAAAGGTTACAAAAGGGGAAGTGTTGATAAAACTCTATTCATCCAAAAATTTAAGAATGGTATCACCATTGCTCAAATTTATGTTGATGACATAGTGTTTGGGTCAACTTCTAAACAAAAGCTTGATGAGCTTGTTGGTTTTATTTCTTATGAGTTTGAAATGATCATGGTGGGTGAGTTGAACTACTTTCTTGGCTTACAAGTGAAACAGTTTGACAAAGAAATTTTTATGACTCGTAATAAATATGCCAAAAACCTTGTCAAAAGATTGGAATTTGGACAATAAAAAGCACATGAAAACACACATGGGAACTAGTGATAAATTGTCCAAAGATGAGGTGGAACTTCTTATGATCCTACTCTTTCTGAAGTATGATAAGAAGTCTTTTCGCTTTGCTACTTGAGACTGATATTAGTTATAGTGTTTGTGTTTGTGCTAGATATCACTCTTGTCCTAAAGAGTCTCATTTGAAAGCTGTGAAAAGAATCATTCGTTATGTAAATGGGACTTCTGAACTTGGTATCTTGTACTCGTTTGATATTAACACTAACATGGCTGGTTTTAGTGATGCTGATTGGGCGGGTGATATTGATGACAGAAAAAGCACTACTGGAGGGTACTTCTACCTTGAAAACAATCTGGTTTATTGGTATAGTAAGAAACAGAATTGTATTTCATTATCTATTGTTGAATCTGAGTATATAACATTAGGGAGTTGTTGTTCCCAAATGTTGTGGATGAGACAAATGTTGGATGATTATGGGGTTGAAGAGAAAACTCTCACTGCTTACTGTGATAATTCTAGTGCCATAAATTTTTCTAAAAACCCTGTGCAGTATTCCAGAACAAAACACATCAATATTTGACACCACTTTATTAGAGACTTGGTTGAGACTAAAATTGTTACAATTGATTTTATCAACACTGAGAAATAAATTGTTGATATTTTTCCAAAGCCCTAGACTTTCAAATGTTTAATTTCCTAAAACAAGTCCTTAGTGTCTGTGCTTCTGAAAGTGTGGGTTTTAGTATTGCAACACCATATGCATTATTTCTCTTTCTTGATGTGTTGCAACCTCTTTTGATCTTAATTCTTTTGCATTAGTGATTATGCATTTTTAAGATCATTTCATTGGCTAATATTTGTTTTATTGTTGTGTTTCAATTGAGTACTCCTTTGAGTTGACATTTGCCTAAAAATAATTGTTGATCAAATTTCAAACAAATTATTTTTCCCATGTAAAAGATGTATTTTTCTTTAAAGCCTTTCACGAAAAAAGTTGTCTATTCAATGAGTACGAAAACTATTCGGTTTGTGAATTATTCTCTGCTCTTTTACATTCTTGAATTATGTTATGATCTTATGAGAAAGAACTACCCATGTTTTGGAGCGAAAACTACCGATCGGCTAAATGTTCTACTGGCGATTCCTTTCACTCAAAAGATACTTAAAAATGGGAGAAGGATTTTGCTCCATTGACTTTGTATGGTGGTGTTTTTAAAAAGGTGGTACGACACTCGGGTTACAATACTAAAACGCTCAGAAGCCTTTTATTCTTGTCGAAATAAACTCATCATCCTAGATATTCCTCAGATTATATTTTGGGCTTATAGAAAATATCTTCTTAATTGTTTCGAATTGGTGGATTATTTTGGAACCGATTTTTTTCTTTAAATTTGTCTCTAGTAGAAGGTATATTTTATGTTAATTTGGACTAAATGCACCTCTTCATTTATGGGACTTTTTCAAAAATATTTGAATTTTAAATTTACATTTGAGAAGTTTTTTTGGAAACTACCATGTTGCCGCCAATTGTGTTTCTCTATTCATGGCGGTTATATATCTCTCTCTCCCCTATATACGCTCATTACTTGTATGATTCGAAAACCATAGTTTCTTAGTTTCCTTGCAAAAAAGATATCCATGTTCTCTTTCTCACTAAAATCTTCCAGAAAATCTTGTGGTTTGTTCGATTTTTTCCATAGATTCTTGACAGATGGTTCAAACAAGAGAACAAATCCTCCATGAGTTGAGAGAGGTTGCAAGTCGAAGGAGAAATAGAGAGAACCCTGGTGCCGCAAACCCTGTTCGTGCGCAAAAAGAACAACCCGCTGCTGGCCCCTTCCAGTATCGAGACATCTCATGGACATCTTTTGGGTGTTTATTTGAACAATCCTCCACATGTCAATCCAAACCCTAATTTTTCTGGAGGTGTTGATAGTTCTCTCCATGAAGAAGGAGAACAAGGGTTTTCCTCCATGGGCAATGTCAATGAACCACCTAGGATGTATCTTCCTCCTCTCGAGTTAGACCTGCAGATCAAAGTTTCCAGAAAACTTACTATTGAAAAAAGAAACGAGGATAACCTGTTGAGAAAGAAGCCGAGAAAGAAGTTCTTGTGGTAAGAAAAATGGGTGAATCATCTAAGAAACCATCCAAAAGAATAATAAGGCAGATGGTTTTCTCTGACTCTGAAGATGAAATCCCTAGGGAAGATCCTCTATCAAATCTTCATGTTCGAGAAAGTGGGATTGAACTCTCTGAAGACGGTTATTCTTCGAATGAAGATAGTACAAGCACCGAGTCAGAGATGGCAAAGGATGATGGTGAACCTACAGACCCTGCTGTTGAAGGTGCTGATACGAGTGTTGAAGCATCTGGTTCTCACACTGAAACTGAGGATTCAGAGCATGAGCCTTCAGACTCTGAACTTGATGCAGACAAAGGTATGTACTATGCGTTTTATACTGCTGAGAACAAAAAGCTCTGGAAGACTGTTGGTCAAAGAGAAATTTTGTGTGAGAGGCCCATTAAAATTGATGATCATGCTAAGTATGGTATTTTGCCACTTCTTGGGGGAAATGGACCTGCTTGGATCTGTTACTCATATTGGGAAGTATGTGGACCGCGTTGTCAGGGAATTTTATTGCAATCTACCTCTTAGGTTTGTTGATCATGATTCCACAAAATATGGGTCAATTTGGGTGAGAAAAAGGTATACTCGCTCACTTAGAGGATATAAATGGAGTTTTGAGGGCAACAATGTGGCTAATGTGAACCTTTCCTCTGATATGCATGCAATTGCAAAAGTGCTTAGTGGGATTGTGATAGAAGTGTGTCTTACCAAACAAGAAAAATTTAAAGCCAAGGACTTGACCAAGAAGTACACTCTGCTGCATAAAATTGCACTTTGTAACTGGACTCCAACCAAACATTCCTCCTTGGTCACTACGGATCAAGCAGTTATGTTATACTGCATTGGAACCAAGCATCCTTACAACATTGGGAAGCTGATTTTCAACATCATTGGAACTCATGCTAGTTACACCAGTATGTATGGTATCCTTCCTTTCCCTTCCTTAATTTACAAAGTGCTTGTATCTCGGGGCTTTAAAAAGAAGGATCCGAGGATCTAGTTGTTGTTCCTGCTCCCATCTCCATCTCTGCCAAAATCCTAACAAGTGACAAGATTAATGACTTTATTCTTTCTACTCCTGCTGGTGATGCTGCTGGTGCTTCTTCCAGTGTTCCAACACCTGGCAATTCTGCACTTGAAGCACGACTTTTTCTCGAGATCTCTGGGTAGAAAATCAAATCAAATTACCGGACCTCGAAAAATTGGAAGCCAGAATCTTCTTCAACATATTCGTGCCATCGATGTTTCTTTAACACTGTTGGTCGCCCCGATGTTCCTTTGCACCGTTGCTCAAAAAGGAGAGTAGATGTTGATGCCTGTCTAGCCGTCTAGATGTTGGTCTTGATGACTTGGCGATGCAACCATTGATGAAGATGCACACTGATAAAGGGAGAGACTAGGAAGAAGAAGAAGATGAAGATGATGCTTCAAAGAGGGAGTTTGAATATGAAGATGAGGATGATATTGATGCTTACTCCGAGGGGGAGTCAAAGGAAGAAAGTGATTTTGATTAATGTAGGTCCAAAGGGTGTAAGTGTAAGGTTTAGAAGGGGGGTTGAATAAACCTTACCAAATTTTCGATTTAGTCCTTTTAAATATACTGAGTTGATACTACACATTGTGTGTCCTTGATGGACAATTCAATTTAGTCACTCAAGAGAGTTAATCTCTCAATGAGACTCAAGCCGTTGATGGAATAATTTGTTGATGGAATAACGTGGGCACTTTGTTGCTCTAAATTACCCTCAACCTTTTGTGGTTTTGTTTTTCGGGCAAGACTTAACACCCTTAAGTTTGATTAAGCAAGAATTTAGTGCTTGGTTTAGACTTATAAATTATCAAGTGGATAGCAAATATGTCACAGAATTAAACAATTAAGATGCGTAAATTAAAGTCTTTGAAATGTAAATGACACAATGAAATTTTTATAGAGGTTCGAAGATGGGGTAATTCTTCTACTCCTCTTTTCTCCAACTCCCGGAGGAATCCACTAGGTAATGATCAGTATACAAAGTGGTAACATCCCGGATACAAGTCTTTGATCACACAAAGGTGACTTGATCCTTTGGGACTCCTGAGACGAGACGCCTTGATCACTCGGTGGCTTCTCATACGACTCGGCTTCTTCTTCACGTTTACTTGGTTGCTACTCACTCACTTGCTCAAGCCATTTGATCACGAAGCCCTCCAAAAGCTTAAGACTTTCCTACAATCCTTGGTTCGACCTTGAACCTTCCTACAATCCTTCATGGAATGTAGACTCGATTTTTAAAGATTTTCCTCTTCAACTGATTGAAGTTATCTTTCCTTTAAGAGTGTTGGAATGATGTGCTTCGTAGTGTAGACTTGAGGATTGAGAATGTTTTGATTTTCTAATAATTTCTTGAACGTTTTTAGTTTGGTCTATAACTTGTGTCGCTCGTGTCTTACTTCTTTTCTTCTCAAACAAACTCCTCAGCCTTTTATAGTGATCTTTCAAAAATTTGCCCGTTGAAGAGATAGGCTTATTTTTTTGAAAGTCACTTGCGATCGTTGGCTTGTCTTGTTGCGATCCTTGGAATTGCCATTTCCTCGTATGAATTGTTCTTTCACCTTTTCGAGTTCCGACACGGTGTAGTGCTTCCCATCGTTCATTCCTTTTGCATTCTTGAGCACTCGAGAAAGGTGGTATGGAGATATTACTTGTTTAAGTAAATCTCTTCCTCGTAAAACGGAAAGCTTATCTCGAAATTTTGTGACTATTTTCTTGTTTTAAATCCCATTTTTGTAACGGAACTTTGCTTTCTAGGGTGACTTAGAGTGACTTCAATCGTGGATGACTCTTATGTCACTTCAACTTGAGACTTGGCTTTTCTTGAGTTGACTTGATCGATACTCCACTCATCGCATCTCGATTTGCTTCTTTAGTAGAGTTCCGTCTACTCTTCTTTGCCATACTCAAATTTCCTCGCAATGAGTCTTCCTTCTAGTCTTGATTGTCTTCTTGCATGTTAGGGTGTAGCTAACTTAACTCACTTGGCCAACTCTATTTATTACAATGCATTTTACAACAAGAATTGGGGTGCCAACTTTCTATTCTAAGTTTTACATGGCATTCATCAAAATCTAAACAATAAATTTCCTAACAATTAAGAGCACTTTCGCATCTTGTTGTTTTATCTTGAGTTTTAGTACGAATGATAAACTAGTTCTATTGGACAAAATTTTGGATGATTTTTTGAACTAAGTATGCATGCTATTTTTTGTTGCATCACTAGTTGCTTATGATAAAACGTGAATGATTTTTTGAACTAAGTATGATTTAAGTGCTAACTTGCAATTTGATTCTAAGTGTTGCATCACTCATTATGATATTATACGTGAAGTATGTTTTGACCAAAAGTGCCAAAGTGGGAAATAGTTTTGGTGTTGTAAACTCCTAGGTGATGCAACACCGGTAGCAAGAATATGAACGGAGTTTAAATGTAGACTTTGTGCTTTAATTTTTGGCATGTTCTCTATTATGTGAATGTTTTTGATATTAATGGATAGATTTATCTTAATTGATTGACCATTTTTATAAATGTCAATTATCCTTCTCTAATCACTTTCCTTGTACATGATTCTTACCTACAAGGAAATAATTTTATTTTCTTTGATTTCCTTCCTTAGCTTGAAAACGCCCCCGAGAAATCAAGGATATGATTTCTTCTTGAAAGCTATAAAAAGAGAAGTCGAGAAAAACACTTTACAAGTTCGATCGAGAAATTTTTTTCACTTTTATTATTCTTCTTCAAGAAATTTTTTGTTCACTTTTTTAGGCTTCTTTGATGCTTTTATTATCTTTGGGAGAAGAATGTGAAGATCACGATGTGGAGAGTTTGGCTTTGAAGTTGAGGGATTCCAATAAGGTTGAGAGTTTTGGGAGAAACAATCAAAGATTAGTCGAATACGAGTGTTGGTGAATTTATAAAGAGATAGCATTATGTTATTCGTAAATGTCCAGGTTGTGTTTTGTTTGTAATAAGGCTTTTTCGATAGTGGATTGTTTCTTTGCGGGGCGTGGCTCGTGCATTAAGATTGAGGAATCTAAGCACGTTAAAAATCATCGTATTATTTTATTTTGTTGTGTGATTGTGTTGTATGTTTCGGTATTACAACATTAACTTACAACACTTCAAAAATCTGATCTGTTTAATTAATTTTAAGGCCTCAGATTCTTTCACTTCTCATCCTCTTAAAATGACCACAGGTTTTCCTTCAACATTTCAGCATCCTTTAGTACCTGACATCCATGTGCATTCACCTGTTGAATCCACATCAAATTCAATAAAGTTAGCCATTTTCATCAAAAGAATCCTAATATCAAAAATAAGTTAGTGTAATAGCCATTTTCATCAAAAGCTAACTGTAATTATTAAGTGTAATTAAGAAATTCAAATTTGCAATTAATATAATCTTTGAAAGTTGGTTAAGAGTACTACTCTGTCTATTTTATACCAAACTCAAAATTTTGAATATATAAAAATGTACAAGAAATGACTTAACGTACACACACACATATACAATATGTATACAAATATCATTAGTCATTACAAGCTTTATTGACCTCCCTCTAATTTTTATAATATTAATCAAGTCAATTAGTTCAAAGGAATTACTTGTATGAGCTGAAAAATCAAAGTCAAGACCCTATCTTAAATATTGCAAATTTTATTATTATTAGATAGTATATAATTGATCGAGGACTAATCAGTTCAACCCTTATGGTGGATAGCTACCTCATGTTAGCATCGACTTACCCATCCATAACGGGTTAGTCGCTTGCGCCAATTTGGGAAATAAATCGACTTACTAACCATCCATAACATAAATAGTGCTTTTTGCAATTTCATATAAATGCTTTTTAGTAATTTAAGGAAATAAAATCGCATTTCTACTAACCATAAACTTTTTCCTAATTAAGGATAAACCTATGATCTCAATTATATATAAAATTTTATTAATATTTCTATATATGGTAATGTACTATTAAATATCGATTTGACTAATATGGGGTGATCATTGTGCGATTTTGCGGTTTTTTGAGTAAATTCAAACCAAATTGCTATATGCTAGTTCAATTAAATAAAATTTTCAAATCGCGGTTTTATAAAGTAAAAGCGAAGGTGTGGTTTGAAACAATGGCGAGGATAGCGGGCGGTTTTGTTTTAATTAACAAAAATATTATATAATTGATAAATTAATATAATTTTGTATGATCTCTTAAAGAAAAAGCCACGAGACAAACATTTTAATTGAAAAATGATTATTTTTTAAACAAGGTGTATTTTTGTGAATAAAATGCACATTACAATATTTTTATTTAAGTTACATTTAATATGTAAGAAATGTAATATTGTTCTATTTTAATGCAAAATATAATGCATTGTAACAACATTAAATGAATGTAAAATATTTTATAATTTAGTATACAAAGTATGAATCTAATTATATCATTCATAAATTTAGTTCTTAATATATTTATTGTCTAACTATTTAGCTAAAGACTAAAGAACAATTTTTTATTTTATCCAAAATTATATAGGTGCGGTGCGGTTTTATTTTTTGACGGTTTTTCAAAATTAAAAACCATAACCGCACCAATAAAGCAAATGCGATTTTTATCTAATATTATAAATCGCGCGGCGGTTTGGTCATAAATTATTATGAACGATACGGCTTAGTGTTGTTTGGGCGGTCCCAGTTTTTTTTTTTTTAATTTATGATCACCCTATTGACCATTATTTTATTAATATGGTGAAAAGACACACATATAGATAGATCTAATTAATCAATTAATTAGTTTACCAAGATAATGCATATATACGAAAATAAAATTGGAAATGCAAATTAAAATACCTGAAGGTGCAAATTATAGAAAACTCTCCCATCAAAGGATTCAAAACAAGTCGCATTCATTGTCAGAAACCCTCCTGCTCCAAACTCATTACAGCTTCAGAAATTAAACGCTTTTCAGCTTTCGGCATTGAACTCTGAATAACGATTTCTCGATCGCTTATTGGAGTTGCTGATATTGCTGATGACAATAAATTAGTTTGAATTGGTACTTTTATTCTCTTGTTCTTGTGGCCAATTAATGGTGAGTAGTCGTGTTCCACCTTAGAATTAATCTTTGGTGATGACATGAGACTTTCCTTCTTTTTACTTAGTCGATCAATTTCTTTCTTTAGCTCAGGAATGTATTTCAGTACTCTTGAGAGTGTGGCTGGAATGCTTAATTTTCTCTGTCAAAAACATAAATATCACATCATTAATTAATTAAACAACAAAATTCTTTGAACGTCCTATATAGATTGGGAGTGTTTGCAGAAAACTTTTTGATAAGAAACGTACAGAAGGGAAAGATAATTCTGTGTCTTTCTCATTGTATGAAAACCAAAATATATACAAAAGATACAATCAAATCCTACCTAATATAATTCCTAGTCAATCACAGTAAAAATGGTAATGCAATATACAATATATTTTCTATATTTACACATGGTGCTAATACCCCCTCAAGTGGTGCATGCAAGTGCAGTCTCGAATGCCCAACTTGCGAACAAAATATTCAAACTGTCGTGGTCCCAAAGCCTTGGTGAAGATATCGGCTAACTGCACATGAGTAGATACATAAGAGGGAGAAATAATTCCTTTCAATATCTCATCTCGTATAATATGACAATCAACCTCTATATGTTTCGTCCGTTCATGGAACACCGGGTTCTTTGCTATATGTAGCGCAGCTTGACTATCACAATAAAGTCTCATGGGCGCGATGTGTTCAACACCTAAACTGAATAAGATCCCCTTCAACCACTTCAATTCACACACTGTTGTCGCCATAGATCTATATTCTGCTTCAGCCGAGGATCTGGATACTGTATGTTGCTTTTTAGTCTTCCATGATATTGGAGAATTACCTAGAAGCACAAACCAACCTGTGAGGGATCTTCGTGTCAAGGGACAACTTGCCCAATCGGAATCACACCACCCATATAATTGTAGATCACATTCACTACGCAATAGAATACCCTGTCCCGGGTTACCCTTCAAGTATCGAACAACTCTTAGTGCCGCCTCCCAATGTTCGTCACGTGGTTGTTGCATAAACTGTGAGAGAACATGCACACTATAAGAAATTTCCGGCCGGGTGAAACAAAGATATATAAGTCGACCAACTAGACGGCGATATCGTTCGGGGCCGTCCAACAAGTTTCCATCAGCCAACATCAACCTATGATTTTGCTCCATGGGAAAACGAGCGGGTTTTGCTCCTAGCAATCCAACTTCAGAGAGTATATCCAAGGTGTATTTACGCTGACACAAATAAATACCTTCTGGACTCCTAGCAACTTCAACACCCAAGAAGTATTTTAGAACTCCCAAGTCTTCAATTATTTCACCTTCATGAAAGCCACTGCTACTAGAATATATGTTACCATCAAAGACTCTTTGAGAAAAGGGAAATTCATTCTCAAAGAAATCTACATCTCGTGACACAAAATATTCCTTTGTGTCTAAATCATACAATTTCCATCCTTTTTGCCCATAAGGATACCCAAGAAAAATACATCGTCGACTTCGACTTGCAAATTTATCTCTTTTTCCTTTTTGATTATGAGCATAACACAACGACCCGAACACTCTTAAATGATCATATGAAGGTGACTTCCCATATAAAATTTCATAAGGTGTTTTCCCATTTAAAATAGAGGTAGGTGTTCGATTTATTAAATATCCGGCTGTTAAAACACATTCTCCCCAGAACTCGATGGGTAGACACCCCTGAAATTTCAGTGCACGAGCTATATTCAAAATATGTCGGTGTTTCCTCTCTACCCTCCCATTTTGTTGGGGTGTCCCGGTACAAGAAGTTTGAAAAATCATTCCATTTTCAAGAAAATAATTTTTCATGCAAGTAAACTCCGTACCATTGTCGCTTCGTATGGTTTTGATTTTCTTATTATATTGTCTCTCGACCATTGCAAAGAAATTTAATAATGTACGTGTTACTTCCCTTTTATCAACCAGCAAAAATATCCAGACAGCACGGGAATAATCATCAACAATTGTCAAAAAATAGGAAGCACCGCAAGAAGATGGGATTCGATAAGCACCCCACAAATCACAGTGAATAAGTTCAAAGATATCAGATGCTCTATTGTCACTCAAAGGAAATGTGTCTCTAGTTTGTTTTGCCCGTTGACACACATCACAGGCTTTATTCAAAAACACATTATTCTTACTAGCATTAATCACAGGAACAAACTTGGTAATCTTCATAGAGGGATGGCCCAATCGCATGTGCCATAGATCCGGAGTGTTTATTCTTCCCACCTTCAAGGCCTTTATCCTAGACGCTCCCCGGAAATAATAGAGCCCATCCGTCCGCTCACCCACACCAATCAGCATCCTCGTAGTGCGGTCCTGAATAACACACAAATTATTAGCAAATTGGACAGTACAATTTAATTCATCTATCAGCTGTGACACAGAAATTAAATTGCAATTCAATCGAGGTACATAAAGAACATTTTTAAGTTTCAGACTGTCAGCAAGATTCACAGATCCTTCCTTTGTCGCCATAGCACTATGTCCATCTGGCAATCCTACAGGGCATCCAATCACCTCCCGTAGTTCATATAAAAGATTTAAATTCCCTGTCATGTGATTTGATGCTCCTGTGTCAATGATCCATAATATATTTTTACCTGTCATTTTTTCACATGTACTAGTCTTATGAGTGTTCAATATCGCAAGGATATTCTGCCATTGCTCATTGGTAAGACCAGCGAGGCCCGACTTTTCCAAATCAGACCCCGTTGCTACTGTCACATTTTCTCCCAAGGTCTGTGCAGCATTGGCTCTAACTATTCCCCCTCTCCCACGTCCAGTCCCGGCACGCTGCTGCCCCCGACCACGTCCACCAAATTTCCCATCTCCACGCGGGCGGTCACCCCACCAATCGGGGTACCCGATGACCTGAAAACAGGTTGAAGAATCATGACCTGTTCGACTGCATATTGAACAAATCGCGGTTTGATCCTTTGCTTCTCCACGTCCCTTTAATCTGCCGCCTGCGTGAGCAGCAAGACCCATTATTTCTCCACGTTCTTCTGCCACACGGGTGATGGTCTTCACCCTCTCTTCACGAACCAAAACTCCATACACCTTATTCAAAGATGGTAATGGTTCTGTAGCCAATAGATTTGATCGAACAGTACCATAACTTACTTCATCCAATCCCATGAGGAATTGATGGACTTTCTCTTCCTCTCTGCGTTGCTCCAATTTTGCCGAAAAATTACACTTGCATCCTGTACAAGTACAGGTTGGGATCTGATCATAATTGGCCAGATCATCCCAAAGTGACTTTAATTTTCCATAGTAAGCAACTATGGACATCCCACGCTGCTTGCACTCACTTAACTCAGTTTTTATTTGTTGTATCCGAGGTCCGTTTGCAACTGAAAAACGTTCCCGGATGTCTTCCCATAGATCTTTCGCATTCTCAATATGAGAGATGGTAGATCTTAATTCTGGTTCAATGGTGTTTCGAATCCATGATACCAACATGGATTGAACAGTCCACCAGTCCTCAAAATCAGAGGACTCTTTCTCCGGTTCCGAAATGGTTCCTTCAACAAAACCCCATTTTCGTCGAGCCCGTAGAGAAGTCCTAACTGCACGTGCCCATTCATCATAGTTCTCATCACCTCGCAGTTTGACTTGGGTGATGAGATTTCCAGGATTGTCGTTTGAGTTCAAGTCATAGGGGGAGATCATCTTTTTCGCAAGTTCTCTGTTTGAACTTTCTTCATATTTTTCTGTCTTGTGTGGCTCTGATGCCATGATAAGAAACGTACAGAAGGGAAAGATAATTCTGTGTCTTTCTCATTGTATGAAAACCAAAATATATACAAAAGATACAATCAAATCCTACCTAATATAATTCCTAGTCAATCACAGTAAAAATGGTAATGCAATATACAATATATTTTCTATATTTACACATGGTGCTAATACTTTTGCTTTTAAAAGAAGTGTTTGAGAATCAAAAATTGATAGTTTTTGCAAATAGAAACGCCTGAAAATTTATTAAGTGTTTGATGAATAATATGTAAAAGTGTTTTTTAACATATTTAAAAATGAAATCATATATAGAATCAAAAATTTAAAACACCATCTGCTTTTAAATTCTCATTTATATAGAATCAGAAAATGAAGAATAAGAACTTACTGATTGATCCTGTGGAGGAAGCAGGGATTTAAGAGTAAAAAACAAGGTGTTGATCTTTTGACGACGATGTCGTTCAATTGCGCTATGTTTCATCTTCTTCACCTTCTTATTGTCATCTCCGTTACCAAATTCATCGTAAAAACTCGTGGATTAAATCGTTTTTGGGCTGTATGATCTTAATAGCTGGAGGAGAATGGAGACCATTAATGGAATATTCTGAAGTTTCTGTTTTCAAACTACTCAAATAGTTAAAGTTTTCTTGTTCATGGCTGATTGGATCTTCTAAAAGCCACCCTAAAGAACAAAACTCAGGAGGAGATAAAGTCACCATTAAATTTTTCAATCACATGTTTTTTTTTGGCAGATAATCAACAGTTAGTTAAGAAGCTTAGTATATTAGTAGACAATAATAAGGTCTATTTAATTACTATATACTTAGGTATATGTTATAATCGTAACCACATCAATTCTATTTTAGTAAATATATTTGTCAGTTTCAAGTTATTCTTTTAAATAGCTCATAGCTGGAAGCAATAAACATAATATATAGTTGTAACGATCATATTAATTATAGTTATTTTTCATTACAGTAGTTTAGAAGTCAAAATAATAAATATTTAAGTAGTAAACCAGGAATCAAATATCATTAAAAAATTTAAATAAAGATTTTAGTCAATTAATATGTTGTCATTTCTGTTCTATACATGGGCCAAGAAAAGAATATCTTGATTCTTTATCTTGATACCATACCAGCGGAAATACGAAATCTTAAGGCCAATCATAGTTTATATTATTAATAACACGATTTATCCAGGGGCGGGCATGCACGTGTACGAGGTCCGCGGCTCATTAGTCTAAGCCGTGAACGTGGAAACACGCTTTCTTTTGACAACGCCAAAATTTAATCTGGTGTGGGCTCATCTTCTTTCTTTCGATTTTTTTCCCATTTCTTTTTTTTTTTTTTTTTTTGAGAGATTTTTCCCATTTCTTTTTAATACAATTGTTGGCTAATCTTTCATACGTATATGTTAAAATATGGATGTTTCTTGGAAAATAATTTTTGGGCTGTATGATCTTAGTAGCTGAAGGAGAATCATGGAAATTGTAGAAAAACATGCAGCAGATAGAAGGAAAAAGCTTCAATTGTATTGAGGAAATTGGAATTAAATCTGTACATATCACCAATTGCCTATCCTCTATTTATATACAACAAAGTGAGCAGGCCGAATCTTAAGGGAAAAGGAATAAATTTTCCGAAAAATTTCAGAGCATCTAATTAGTTATAAACAATACTTGCACCCTCCTTTTCCATACAATGCCTTTGTTCTTCATGTGCAACTGTATTTTCATTTATTTGCTTTTGAGTCCTCATTCTTTTATTTTCTCGAGATCCCCCTCAAGATGAGCATATATATTCAATATTCCCATCCTGGACAATCGAAAACGGAATCTTTCTCGCATTCAATCCTTTAGTGAATAAATCGCAAGTTGAAATCTTGAAGATATATGCTCTGTCTTGATTTTGCCTTCTAGCACCTTTTGTCTTACAAAATGACATTCAATCTCTACATGTTTCGTTCTTTCATGAAAGACAGGATTTTTTGTAAGATATATGGTTGACTGATGATTATCACAATAAAGTGTGATAGGTGTTGAGTTTCAACCTTAAATTCTAAAAGCAAATATGTAATCCATGTTATTTCACAACATGTTTGTTTAGAGCTCTATACTCGAACCACCAAGATCTTGAAACAAAGTGTTTTGCTTCTTAGTCCTCCAACTAATCAATGAATTTCCTAGAAAGATGCATTATCCAGTTGTTGACTTTCTAGTTTCGTGGCAAGATGCCCAATCGTCAGTCACTATAACCTCTCGATGATTAATTTGAGTGAGATGGATAGAATAATCCTTGTCGTATAGAGCCTTTTAAATATCTAAGTACTCTACAGACAGAGTCTAGATGAGTAGAATCAGGCTTGTCCATGAATTGGCTCAGTATATTCACTGCATAAGTGATATCGGCCTAGTGATAGATAGATAGATTAGTTTCCCAACTAACCTTCAATAACTAGGATGTCTTTGATGTGATTATATGATGAATGACACATTTTATGGTTTTGTTCTATAGAGTATTGCAGTCTTACAACCTAACATGCCCGTGTCATTGAGAATGTCTAAAGTATACTTTCTTTGATTTAAGTGAATTCCTTCGTTTGATCCGCAATCTCAATGCCAATGAAGAATTTCACTTCTCCTAGATCCCTTACCTTAAACGGGAGTGAAGAAATTCTTTAATCGAATTAATGTTTAATATTGCTACTTCCAATAAGGATATCATCAACATAAACAAGGAGAGCAACAAAACCATTATAATCATTCTTTGTGAAGAGAGAATAACTGATATAGACTGTTCAAAACCCGCATTAAGTAATGTTTTTGTAAATTTTGAATTTCATTGTGTTGATGCTTGTTTTAAACCATAAAGTGACTTGTGAAGTTTACAAACTAATGTTTCTTTGAGACAATGTTGGTGAGACTTCCCCTTAATGGAAAAACCAGGAGGAAGTGACATGTAAATTTCCTCATCAAGATCTCCATTAAGAAAAGCATTGTGGATCCGTTTGATCCGCAATCTCAATGCCAATGAAGAATTTCACTTCTCCTAGATCCCTTACCTTAAATGGGAGTGAAGAAATTCTTTAATCAATTAATGTTTAATATTGCTACTTCCAATAAGGATATCATCAACATAAACAAGGAGAGCAACAAAACCATTATAATCATTCTTTGTGAAGAGAGAATAATCTGATATAGACTCATTCAAAACCGCATTAAGTAATGTTTTTGTAAATTTTGAATTTCATTGTGTTGATGCTTGTTTTAAACCATAAAGTGACTTGTGAAGTTTACAAACTAATGTTTGTTGAGACAATGTTCAGCCGAGACTTCCCCTTAATGGAAAAACCAGGAGGAAGTGACATGTAAATTTCCTCATCAAGATCTCCATTAAGAAAAGCATTGTGGACATCCATTTGATGCAGATGTCAATTATGAATAGAGGCCAAAGAAAAAAATTCGAACAATGTTGATTTTTACAACAGACTAAAAAGTCTCTTGATAGTCAAAACCTTCTTGTTGAGTGAAACCTTTGGCAACTAAATGTGTTTTATATTTGTCAATTGTGCCATCACTTTGAGCTTGGTCTTGAAGACATATTTGCAACCAATGGCTTTCTTACCGAGGTTAAAGAACAATACTCCAAGTATCATTGTTGATCAGGGCTTGAAGTTCAAGAAGTGATGGCTTCCTTCCAATGAGGGAATTAAATAGCCTCATGATAAGAAGTAGGATACGAAATAGAAATTAAAGAAATTGAATAAGCCCTATAAGAAGGGTATAAATGAGAACAAGTATAGTACTTGTGAAGAGGATGATTAGTAGAAGAAGTGATACTATTACAACAATAATCCTTTAGATAAGAAAGAGGTCCGCGAGCCCTTGGAGTTCGAGGTGTTGGAGAAGGATGTTGAGTAGGAGAAGGAAGGTCGAAGTAGGAAGATCATTATTTGAGAGAGAGTCGAAAAAGAAGAATCCATTTGAGGGATGGAAGGAGTATCAAGAGAAGTGCGGGCAACATCGGGATGATTATGATTGAATGCAAGAGGAGGAGGAAAATGTCGAAAACAATCTCGCGTAGAGGGTGGTAGAGGAATGGATTCAGGGTGAGGTTGATTGACCTAAAAGGGAAACACCGATTCATTAAAATGGACATCTTTAGATGAGAAGATAGTTCTACTTGTCAAGATAAAAACTCTATAACTTTTAATCCCATTGGGATATCCTAAAAAATATACATCTTGGCCCTTGGTTCAAATTTGGTTTTGTGTGGTTTATTATTAGAGGCATAACAAAGACAACCAAAAACTCTTAAGTGATTGTAAGATGGAGGTTGCTTAAACGAGTAACTTCAAAGGGTTTTTGTTTTGTAAAATGGGAGTAGGAGTCCTATTGATCAAATAAGTAGCAGATTAATATGGCATCTCCCGAGAAATAGATAGGTAATCGGCTTGAAATAATAGTTCTCCAAAGAATATTACGAAGATGTCGATGTTTTTTCTATTACACCATTCTCATTGAGGTGTGCAAGGACAAGATTTTTGATGGATAATGCCTTGAGAATCATTGAATAAAGGCATATGAAATCCAAGACCATTACGACTCCTAATTATCTTAATTTTAATGTTGAATTGATTGAATATCATAATGACAAAATTTTGTAAAATGGTGAGTTTCGATTTGTTTTTATTAGATAAGTTAAGTGATCCTATTATAATCATCAACTATAGTAAGAAATAATGATGACCATTAAGAGATGGTTTAGCATAATGCCCCCATACGTCACAATGTATAATAGAGAAAGGTGCGTAGATAATTTTGAATGAACTAGGAACAATTTTCTTTTTTGCTTAGCCAAATGACAAATGCTACAATCATTAATTACATGAGCAATAAATTTTGATCCTAGATTTATCGAGTTGCATCCTCTGTGTAGATAAATGACCAAGTCTTTGATGTCATAAGGTAGTTTCTTGTGTCTATGATTGATCACTCCTTGAGCCTTCGATTGAACATAAAAAATAGAAGAAATAAAGGATAATTGGTTGTGAGCCTTCTTGGAAACTTGAAGCAAATATAGTCCTTGAGTGGCTTTAGATGACCAATCATCATCCTTAAAGAAGGATCCTGAATAAAATAATAATTCTTTGAGAAAGTAATGATGAGAGATGAAATCTGAGTTAACTTATTAACAAATAAAAGATTGAAATTGAATTGAGGAACACATAAAACATCTCCGAGTATAAGGTGTTACGATAACGTGATGCATTTATGTGTGACATTGACTTGAGAGCCATTTGGTAAAAAAAAAAAACCGAGGATTTGATACTAAAGCAGGTTCTCAAGTAAATAAAGAGGGACAACATATCATATGATTAGAGGCCCCCGTGTCAATAATCCATACTTAATTAGATTTAGAAATTAAAGGATGGTGTCGGTGTTTTGAGAAGATGAAATACATGCCATGTTGGAGAAATGATTGGGAGTAGTGGTGTTTTTCGCATATAATGTCCGAGATACTTCCATAGGATCACCATTCACAAGAGTCGTGAGTTTTGGACTGGTGCGGAGTGAATCAAAACAATCGAGTGTTTTCGGTGGTGGCTAATTGAGTGTCTTGAGCGCAGCACTATTGGCCGAGTGATTGATGCTATTGGTTTTTCCATTAACATTTTTACCTTTGGTGAATTTGAAGTTTGGTGGAAAACCAATAAGCCTCAAACACTTATCTATATTATGACCAGGTTTTCCACAATCCGACACACAACATCAACCTTGAATTTCTTTTGGATTGAAGAGAGCTTGCATCAAGAGCACTCTTGTCATGAGAAGGCATCAAAGAAAACCTGGCCTCTCTTTGCCTTTCCTCTTGGAGCAACATAGCATACACAAAGTGTCCAAAAAGGGAATAGGATTCATGAGCAAGATCGACCTCTTGTGCTTTCATAGGATTCATTGAGCCCCATTAGAAATTTAAAAGCATAATCGAAACTTGAGTTTCTCGGATGGATTTTAAAGCTTGACAAGTGCAATGATCACGAGGTGCATTTTGGAAAAGGCCTATAGTTTCATATTTTTCCCAAATTGTGTTGAGAGAGGTAAAGTAATCGAATAGGAAGAGCCCCGAGCAATGTAATTTAGCCGATATTGCGGTGATATATCCTCATATTATCGGGTTGGGAATATCTAAGTTTGAGAGTATCCCATACCTCCTTAGCTTGAGTTCATGTAAATGATTGAGGAAGCAATTTCTTTGCTAAATGAGTTGATAAGGCGGTGAGGCGAGATTATTGCATCGGCCAAGGGATGTAAAGAACATCACTAAAGTCAAGTGTAGGTATGGTTCCATCAAGAAAATCTTGATTGTTTTTGACTGAGATGCTGAGAGAAAAGCTCTACTCCAAGCTATGTAGTTAGTACCATCCAAGGGAGGTTTAATCTCAATGGTGTGAAAGTTATCGAAGGAGGAAGGAAGAAATGCATGTTTGGATCTCAGTAGGAAATGGTGTAGGAAACCGAGCTGTGACATTTTGAGTGGTGTATTACCTTGCTCATTTCCAGCATTGATTTCTTCAGGAGTAGACATGATGCAGAACAATGATCAAAGAGATGAGGGATATTTCAATCATATTAATTATTGTTATTTTTCTTACTAATTTAGAAGTCAAAATAATTAATATGTAAGTAATAAACCAGGAATCAAATATCATTAAAAAATTTAAATAAAGATTTTAGTCAATTAATATGTTGTCATTTCTGTTTTATATATGGGCCAGACAAAGAATATCCTGATTCTTGATACCATACCAGCGGAAATACGAAATCTTAAGGCCAATCATACTTTATATTATTAATCACACGATTTATCCAGGGCGGGCATGTACGAGGTCCGCCGCTCATTAGACTAAGCCGTGAACGTGAAAACACGCTTTTTCTTTTTTTAAATTAACTGAAATATATAAAAGAAAGGAAAAGGTCACGATCACAAGTCGATTAGGTAGAAATGAAAAATAATGTTAACTTTCGAAAAAAAAAACAAAAATGACTTAAAAATACAATTTAAACGAAGGCGTCTATTTATAGAAGATTTTCGAATGACATAGTTAGTTGTTGTTTTAGTGCGTGCTCGAGTATCTTCTTGATGGTCTAATGTAGAATGTGGATGTCGGTCCAGGATCCACGAGCCACAATTGTCATAGACTTCATAACTTAAAAACACGCTTTCTTTCGACTACTGGTGATTTCAATTTTCAACAATGCCAAAATTTAACTGGTGTGGGCTCATCTTCTTTCTTTCGATTTTTCCCCCTTTCTTTTCAATACAATTGTTAGCTGATCTTTCATACGTATATGTTTAAATATGGACGTTTTATGGAAAATAATTTTTTTGGTTCTACTGTGATTAGGACTACTAGGAGATTTAGTTCTTCAAGTAATCACCTCTAAATTTTAATTCAATATCTTTTCAAAATTCAACAATGAAACCGATTTTGACCGAAATTATATAATTTTATCTAAATGATGACTATGACCGATTTGGGAAAATTGCCACATATGCATTGAAATCCTCAAATTTTGTGTGTCAATTCGGTGAATTTACAAGTTATTTGTGTCTAATACTTAAATTTTTTCACATAGATAATATCTCAATATTTTTGAATACATAAATAGGATCCAAAAATCTTCATGCATGTTAGTACAATTTCTTGTCATTTCTCTTAAAACTGCCACACTTTCTCCTTCAACATTTCAACATCCATTGGTACTTGACTTCCTTGTGCCTGTTAAATCCACATCAAAAATAAAACTTAGAAAAAATTCTACAGTATTATAGTGTATATATAATTAATCGATTCTTGTCAAAAGGTAAATATAAATATTAAGTGTAATTTTATAAAAAAAAAAAAAATATGTCGCCCTTCTTTGACCTCCCTTTAATTTTTCTTTTTTTTTTTGAGAAGAGATGGACCTCTCTTTAATTTGAAAAATATTGATGAAGTCAATCCTTTCAAAAGAATTAATTATACGAGCTGAAAACTTAAAGTTAAGACCCTCTTTATTATATAGTGTTATGTCAATATATATATATATATATATATATATATATATATATAGTATTGGTATTAATTTATTGTTAACGAGTATGTGTATAATTTTTTGAAGACTAATCAAACCAACCCTGACGCATGAAACATAGCCATTAGCCACCTCATGTTCTACCAGTATGTTGACAGTCTTAGTCCTATAACTTTTGATGACAATTTTATTTTTTAGTTGAAATAGTAATTCTAGTCAGTAACTTTTAACCGTCATAAGTGTTTTGTGCATTTGACTAAAAGACAAGGATATTTTGGGTATTTGACTTAAATATTTGCAGGACCAAATTTACCTGAAGGTGCAAATTATAGAAAACCCTGCCTTCAAATGATTCAAAACAAGTCGCATTCAGTGTAAGAAACCCTTGTTGCTCCAAACTCATTACAGCTTCAGAAAGTGCACGCTTTTCGGCTTTTGGCATAGAACTCTGAATAACGATTTCTCGATCGCTTATTGGAGTTGTTGATATTATTGCTGATGACAATAAATTAGTTTGAATTGGTACTTTTATTCTCTTGTTCTTGAGACCAAATGATAATGAGTACTCTTTTTCCACCCTAGAAATCTTTGATGACATTAGGCTTTCCTTCTTCTTACTTAGTCTTTCCACTTCTTTTTGTAGCTCTGGAATGTATTTCAGTGCTCTTGAAACTGTGGCTGGAATGCTAAGTTTTCTCTGTCAACACATATATTAATATCACATCATTAATTATACTAGAAATAACTAAATAAATAGAATTTCCTTGAAGGGTTAATTATCCTGTCATGTTATAACACTACAAAATAATGGCAAACTACCGACGGACTTACCGACGAAAATGAATGCTCTAATTACCAATATATATTTTAAATCCACAATTCTTTACATAAATCTTCCTTTCAAATCCAAAATCTTTCTATTCTAAATGCAACCTAAGTCTTAAGATGATTTTGTCTCGGTACCGAAAAACATGTTAGGGAATTGAGAAATGTACCGCTTCAATTTTTTTAACAATGACCAAATATCTCTCACCAAAAAATAGAACAAGATTACCACCATCATTTTTTAGTCAAAATGGCTAAAAAAATATATTTTTGAAAAATATTGCTAATTTTCATTTTCACAAAATATAAGTGGTGGCCAATTTGGCCTATCACAAACAAAGTAAAATAAAACAACAACAACAACAACTTACAGAATGATCTTGTGGAGGAAGCAAGGATTTAAGAGTAGAAAACAAGGTGTTGATTCTTTGACGACGATGTCGTTCAATTGCGTTATGGTTCATCTTCTTGACAATCTTATCGTTATCCCCGTTACGAAATTCATTGTAAAAACTCATGGATTCGTCGTTTTCGGGCTGTATGATCTTAGTAGAGGAAGGAGAATAATGGAGATCATTAATGGAATTCGAAGTTTCTGTTTTCAAACTACTTAAATAGTTAAAGTTTTCTTGTTCATGGCTGATTGGATCTTCTAAAAGCCACCCTAAAGAACAAATATGAGAAGGTGAAGCCGCCATTTTTTATCAATCACTTTTTTTTTTTTTTTTTTTTTTTTTTTGCAGATAATCAAATGTTTGATGAGAATTGAAGTTAATATGTTAGTGCATGGTCATGGATAATAGTATGGTCTATTTATAAACTTAGGTAACTGTTTTTTTTTTTTTTTCATAACTAAAATGCGAACATCAGCAATTCAGCATCATTTCTAATATATTTGTCAGTTTCAAGTCGAGTATATTTTCTTAAAATATTTATATAGCTCTGATCAGCTGAAAGGAAAATAAAATAAATAAAATTGTAGTTAGCTAGTAACAACCATAATAAATTTATAAATATTGTTATTTTCATAAGAATAATTTGTCAAAATTAGTATATATGTACATTAAAGAAACCCAAGAATCGAATATCGTTAAATTGTTTATCTTTAAGGAAGATTTTTGTCAACCAATATGGTGTCATTTCAGTTTTATAAATGGGCCAAGAAAAGAATATCCTGATTCTTTATCCTGATCCCATACCAGTGGAAAAGCGAACCAAAGGCTTAAGGCTAATCATTGTTTATCTTACTAATAAACACGATTTATGCAGGGCAGGCATATATGAAACAAGGTAGGCTACTAGGCTTTGCTGCTCAATTTGCTGATCCATGATTACGTGGAAACTCGCTTTCTCCTTAACTTCTTCATATTTCAACGTCCGCCAAATATTTTTATTATGGTGTGGGCTCATTTTATTTCGTTTTTCTTTTTTCCTATTCCTTTTCGATTCAAGTGTTAGCTGGTCTTTCATGCGTATTTGTTTAAATATAAACGTTTTATTTTAATTTATGTAAGAGTCTAGTGGCATTTGGCTGTGAATCAAGATGAGATTGAGCTAGCATGTTTGATGATTTAATTTTGTATACTTTTGGTTTTTGTATATTTCGTACATTTCTTTTTGCAATATCGTGTTAGCTATAACAAGGAGATTAATTTACATTCTGATGGTGATTAATTTGGTATTTGATGTTGCATCAAAGTGCGGATCACTCGATTTATGGTATATGGTTAATTTGTCCAATAGTCCAAGTCCAATTGTCAACCAAGAGTTGAGGGAAACTTTGATAGCTAACGTAATCCCAAAGTCATGGGATGTGCGGGAAGGTCGAAAGTTCCCCTTATTAGTAAATTCCTTGTTAGGAACAAATCGCAACACAAATAAATCACAACCAGGAAAGATCATGTGGTCATTCCGAGATAAATTTCTCACGATGCTTAAGTCGGCAATGATCATGAGGGTGGTTATATTAATTAATTCAACTTACTAACATATAAATGGGAAGATACTATTTATACTCAAGACGTACGGCCTTGTGGCCGTTTGTTTAGTAGACGGCCTTGTGTACCATTTGAGCATTGTTTTGGCCTCATGGGCCAATGGATATTTGGACCCAATAATAATGATTATTGACATATAAATAATTAATATCATATTTATATATTAAAATAAACGGACAAGAGTGAAAGACGATTTTAACGGACTAGTATTGTTTTGAACTGTAATTGAATATTGATGGAATGTGTGGCGAAGTTACTTCAATTTTGATGTGAGAGCAAACGTTGAACTTAATTCATGATGTGGTTATTTGTAAGTACTTTTTTCTTTTCTTTTTTTTTGACCCCTTGTAAGTACTTTGTTAACAATTAGCTTTCAAATTTAAAAATGAAACTAGTGAGCAAATCTATCTTGCTACTAATTTGCTATTCAATCAGTTGAATCGGTTCAACTCACCGTCCAACAGATTTAATTAAAAATAATTATATTTTGCAAAATAATAATGTAATATTATACATCAATTTGCAAATAATAAACTGTTTTGCTAAGTTAACACGTTAGTAGGCAATAGTAAAGTCCATCTATAAAATTAGGTCTCGAAAAAATTATTTGTAAACTTAGGTAACTGTTATTATCATATGGAACTAATAGGCGACATCAGCACCAATTCTATTATAGTAAATATATGTCAGTTTCAAGTTGAGTGTACTCATAATTTTTTTAGGCAAAACTTGCGTGAGACGGTCTCTCAGTTGATTTAATTAGACCAGTGAGATGGAGCCCTTACACAAAGTTTTAAAGGTTTTTTTTTTTAGATTTTATTTTTCTTAGGGTTTATATTTGTTTTTTTAGGCTTTATTTTGTTTCTTGGGTTTATTTTTAATTGATTTGGGTTTTTAGGATTTTTAGTTTTTTTTAGGTTTTATTTTTTATTTTTGGGTTTATTTTTGTTTTTTTGGTTTATTCTTCATGATTCATGTTTTTAGGGTTTATTTTTGTTTCTTCATGGTTCATTATTATTTTTAAATTTATTTTCATGGTTCATGTTCTCAAGACGGAGCCCATAGAAGATTTGTCTCACGGTTAGATTCGTGAGACCGTCTTACAAGAGACTTGCTCTTTTTTTTTTAAATACCTCATAGCTGGAAGCAATAAAAAATGTAGTTAGTAACAATCATATATACTAATAATTATTATTTTCATAACAGTAATTCAGAAGTCAAAATTTTATAGTATAAAAGTATATTAAAGTAAAACAAGACTCGAATATCATTAAAATTATTAAATTAAAGAAGATCTTTGTCAACTACTGTATGGTCATTTCAGTTTTGTATATATGGGCCAAGACTGGTGTGGGCTCATTGTTCTATTTATAATTTTTACTTTCCCTTTCAATTCAAATGTTAGCTGATATATCTTTCATAATGGACTATAACTTGGATAGGCCCATTTGTCTAAATCCAAAGCGAATATTCAGATTGTGGGTCAGACTAATAAAGGCCCAATTGAGTTAATTATATGAACATTTGTCCTTTTAAAGAATTTGGGTAATAATACCTAAATTATCTAAATTAAGCTCATATGAAAAGTGTGAGTGAAGAGAGAATTTGACATTGAACACTTTAGAATTTACAGAAATGAATAAAATTAACCTGTATCTTGATCCATCAGCTTCATATATAGAGCTGAAAAGTTGTAACTGCTATCTTGAAATGAATTACAAAGAAATCTTGAGTTTATTTGGATACATTTGAGTCTAATTTGGAATCTTTACACCCCCTTAAGTGGAGCACGAAAGTTCAACATGCTCAACTTGCTAGTGAGATAATTAAACCGAAAGTGGTAGTGGTTTTTTAAATATGTCATTGTTGGTTGAGGTGAGGGGATATATATCAATTTGAACAATCCTTCTTGGAGTTTCGCACGACAAAGTGACAATCCAATTGAATATGTTTAGTTCTTTTATGATGGCATGAGTACTTGTGAAATGCAATAGCGGACTTCTTTGTCTGTATACACTAAGTAATGTGGACGCTCTATGTGCATGTCTTGAAGGAGGTATGATAGCCATTGTATTTCACATGTAATAAGAGCAATTGCCCTGTACTCAGCCTCAGCAGAAGAGCGGCTAATGGTAGGTTGTTTCTTGGATTTCCATGAAATGAGGGAGTCCCCTAGAAAGATTGAAAAACCACTTACACTTTTTCTTGTTTCTTGGCATCTAGCCCAATTTGCATCACTAAAACCTTTCAAATGTAAGGGAGAGGCAGATGAATAAAAAAGCCCCTTTCCTGGGGTTGAATTAATATACCTCAAAATTCTATGAGCTGCTGCTAGATGAGTACTAGTAGGTTTGGATAGATATTGACTCAAAGTTTGTATACTAAATGATAATTCAGGTCTAGTTATAGTCAGCTATAACATTCTTCCAATTAACCTTCTATACTGTGAAGGATCAGCAAGGGGAGAGGAATCATTACTTGAAAATTGAGCTTTGCAATCCATAGGAGTAGTGCTTGGTTTAGAACCAAGAAAACCAAGCAAATTCTGACGTTTGGAGGGTGCGCGGTCGCGCACGCTTGGCAGCAGAAAGCCTGTCGGCCTGCGCATGCGCGCGGTCGAGTGGCACAGTGTGCGGACGCGCACTCTGACTTGCTGAACATGAAATTTTCTATTTTTGTGTTTTTTGGCTCTTCCACCTTGTATAGGACTCTAGGCTTATAAATAAGACTTGGGGAGCAACTATTTCGACACACCTTCATTCATAGCATTTTTAGACTTTAGTTTTTGGTATTTTCTCTTCCATTCAACATTGGGATTTATTCTTCCCCTTGAAGTTATTTTGCTTCTTAATCAAAGAGTAAGATTTTTTCATCTCTTTTGTCTTATTTCAATTGTTGGGTGATTATTATTATTGCATGATTATGTTTATGATTGTTTTATTTCCTTCAATTGAGATTATGATTTGATTCTAATTTCCCCAAGCATGAACTAATTTCCTTGTTCTAGGATTAGGATGATTTGATTCAAACAAGCAAGCATGAGTATTGATTAATTGATCCGCTTTCCCGAATAAATTGTTTAACTTGTTGATTGATTGTTTGGCCAAATTTTGATTGTTTTAAGGGAATAATTGAGATCGATCGAAGATATTATTCATGGACTAAATTTATTCGAGGGGGGGTTAGATATGAATCGAAATGTATTATCTATCCCTCGGCTTAATAAAAATAGCAAATTATGTTCGGATAGCCCTAACTGTGAATACGTGAGTTATCGAGATCTAGACCTAGTCTTTACATGTTTGTTATATTTGTTAACCGTGATCAATTAATTAATATTTTGTTTGAAAGTTTGATGAGATGAATCCAAAATCCTAAACTTTCATCCATATCTTTTTTTTAAAAAAATTTATCCGTGTTTAGTTTGATTATTGTCTTTTTACTTGTTTTCTTTTAGTTAATTATAAATCACAAATCTTGTTAAAGTGTTTAGGATTTAATTTCTGTTATTTGTGAAATATAATAATTATTTGCCGGCTAAGTCTTCCTTGAGAGACGACTTGTGGTTAACTTGCTACCATACAATTGATCTCGTTTTCTTGCGAGGATTGCTAGATTTATTTTAGGCGTTTAGCGGTCGAACAAAATTTTGGCGTCGTTCTTGTCGGGAAGACTTTAGGCATAATAATTATTGTGTTTTTTTCGTGTTTCTAGATTAGGATTCTTTTTGTTTGTTTCTAGTTTAGGTTTATTCGTCAAAGTGCGTTTGATCTATTTTTACGGTGTTGTTTACATAAGTAAGTGTATGACGACTAGTCAAGAGCAACCACCACGACCACATTAGAAGAGAGCTTGAATTCTTTTATTCAAGTTAGTCACAAACACAAGAGTGGAATAAATGACGCAGTTTGAATCTTTGGAGGCCTCTCTTGCGAGTTGAGACTCAAGTCGGCCAATTGGTTATGCAAGTTGGTGAAATAGTTCCACATCTCGTCGAAAAAGACATGTTGCCTAGTCAACCGAGCAAGCTCAAGTCGTCATTAATCTTGAAATTGGTTTTGCTAAAATTGAAAAGAAGGATGATGCAAGTGAAGAAAGCACAAATGAGGAGACAAGTAAGGGATCGTCCTTACACAAAACTGGCAATCCTTACAAATCTCCTAATCCATTCCCAACTCCACTCCCAGAACAACAAGATCCAGGTAGTTTCATCATTAATATTGCTTTTGGAAATGGTAAGAATGTCGCAGGTATACTTGATCTAGGAGCTGAGATTAACCTTATGTCTTATTCTATATTTAAATAATTAAATTTAGGGAAATTGAAGTCCACGAGATTATGTTTGCAACTTGCTGATAGGTC
Source organism: Rehmannia glutinosa (assembly GCA_016081115.2). NCBI lineage: Eukaryota > Viridiplantae > Streptophyta > Magnoliopsida > Lamiales > Orobanchaceae > Rehmannia > Rehmannia glutinosa. Next base: position 13,672,724 of record CM071933.1, read on the forward strand.
ACTTAGGTATCCTAAAGGTATTGTTGAAGATATTTTGGTACAAGTAGGTGGTCCTAAAATTATCATTGATTTTGTTGTCTTGGATATGGGGAAGAATAAAGGTAATATTAAGAATCATACTATTTTATTGGGTAGACCATTCATGGCAACCATTAATACTATGATAGATGTCAAAAATAGAAAACTAAGTATGAATATCTTGGGAAAAACTGTAACGTTTTCAAATTTTGATATAGCTCGTAGTCCTGCTTGTGCCTTACATGATAACTAAGTATGAATATCTTATGGCAGGAACATAATGAAATTCAACCAGAAAAAAATTTCAAGGTCATCAAAAAGGTCTTGCTCGATGACTCGCCATGATTTTCTTAGTTGATATCATCAAGCTAATGACGTTAAAAGAGGCTTCTTGGGAGGTAACCCAAGCATTTTTTTTCCTTCGTGTGAGTTTGCATGTGTTGTTTGTTCTCTTCACATGACTGCAGATTTGTAGGCGGATATGACTATGGTGCCATTTATCGATCTTCGTATTTTTCAGGGACGTATCTTTTTTCTTCTCTTTTACTTTTACGCATTAAAATCATTGCGTGATATAAGTGTGAGGGGGGGATTAGTCATTGATAAAATATGATTATTGTATGTGACTATGTTTTTACTTTGCCTAATGATTATCCCAAGTTTAATGATAGTGTTGTTTAGTCAACTTGAAATAGATGTATTAATTTGAGTTTGAAATATGAAATGACTTTGTGAACTTGATACGTAGGATTTATCTTAGTCGTGAATTAGCCTTTGTGGTGAACGAATTAGGTGACGGTTTAACAATAGTCCGAGTTGTAGGGCTTGAATTACGAGATTTCATTGATGTGAATTAAGTTAAAACCCTATTTTGATTTGTGTGTACACAAAATTGCTAGTCTTGCGAAAATAAAAAAAAAAGCATTATATAGCTATAAAAAAACATTATAGAGCTATATAAAAACAAAAAAATGGAACAATCGAGATTATACTCTGTTGAGTCGCTTAGTAACTAGGAGCATTCATGAGCCCCATGTTTGACTTTTACGTAAAACGGCGGCTCAAACATGAGTATGGGAAACCACCCTAGGAGCTTTTAGAAAACATCCAAGTTTATACCTAGTGGAATAATATCTCGGGAGTTCTAGCAACAAAAAAAAAGGTCATGGCTAGGAATCGCGTGATTTGTTGTGTGAATAAAAAGGGTTGCAACTTTTGACACAAATTTGAAATTTAGTAAGGAAGGCCAAACACTTTGATTGAGTTTAACTTTAGCCGAGTGAGTTTATTGCGAAGGTTGGGGATCGATGTGGAATAATCCGAGGTAGATGGAACATAGTGTTATGGATTAACCGATTCTCAAATTGGACATAATATTTCTTGTTGGGTTTATTGGCATTTTTATTTGCTTGAGGACAACAAAAAGGCTAAGTGTTGGGGAGTTGTTTTGCATGTTTTTGTGTGTGTTTTGTGTGATGATTTATACATATTTTTGGCGTGTTTTATTTGCATTTGCATGTTTTAGCATTATGTTGTGTTATTTTATTGATTTTTTGGTTTTGGTGAAAAACAAGTTTTGGAGCAAAAAAGGTTGAAAAGTCATTTCGAAAGCAATCATGTGGAGTCATCGTATTTGACGTAACGTTGGCATCAGAAGCCCATTGACATGATTCATACACCATTGGAAAACTAAGACAAAGTTCTACAATGTTTATAGTACTACTAAATAGGGTGTGTGCGGTGCGGGATGGTTCGGAGATTTAGAAATCTCGAAGCCGCCCAAGTTCTGAGATTGAGAAAATAAATCTCGAATCGAACCATAGAAAAAAATCTCCGTCCGAACCGCATCGAATGTTCGGGACGGTTGGGATGGAGATTCGGTTCTAATGGGACGGGACGATGACAGTTCGGTTCGGGACGGAGATTCGGAGATGAGCCATAAATAAAACATACAAATTTGGGGGAAAAAGAAAAATAAAATTAATATAAAAAATCACCAAATGGATATACTTCTAGAGTTCTAGTTTCGTTTTAATGTAGGCTCAAAATGAAAATTAAAACTATAATAGGTAACACAATCCAAAATTCTAAACTTAATAAACTCTATAATACAATAATAGTCTATTATTTGGGCAATTGTCTTTCTATTGACATAGAAGTTAGAACATATATAATTAACTAATAATTTTTATAAATTAACATGAAATAAAATCTTGTAGAAATTTATAATCTCAATGTATCTTACTTAACAACTTAACATAATCAATAAAATTATATTCATAATTTATGTGATGTCGTAAAAAAATTAAAATATGATCTTTTTTATATTGTTATAATATGGTACTATTACTTGTTTCTCTTTTAAGTGCAATTTAATAATCATTTAACTAATTTTAATTTCAAATGATTTACTCTATTATTAATATCAGAGTTTTTTAAAATTTATAATAGTTGCAGTATTATAGTTTTTTTAGAAATATGCTTTATATTCAATTTAATTTCAAATAGTTTGTAGTTAATTCAATATTAAAATAAAAACAACATAGAAATAATGTATATGTATTTATATAAAATCTTTAAAATCGGTTCTAGCTTGGTCTTCGGTTCGGAGTTGTTCGGTATGGTTGATGCAGTTTCGTGATGCGGGTATTTGAAAAATCTCGAACCGTACCATAAATATTTTCGATGCAGATGCGGTTCGGGAAATTCAAAAAGTCAACGGATATTTTCGGTTCGGAGATCTTTCGGTCCGGATATCGGTTTGGTTTGTAATCTCCAAGTCCGTGCACAGCCCCTACTACTAAATGCAAAAGAAGACGCGTTTAGATGGGTTAAAATCATGTACAAGTCAAAATAATATGTCGAAATCTCGTAAATGACATGTCTTGGTATTTCGGCCATAACTCTCTCTAGAAAATTGATATTGAGGTGATTCAAGTGGCTATGGAAAGCTAAAAGAGATAGAGAACCGATAACAAATTCGACGTTTGGAGGGCACACGGTCGCGCGAGAAGAGGTGCGCATCCGCGCACGCATGGCAACAAGCGGCTTGTCTATGCGCACGCGCGCGGTCGTCGTGCGGCACCATGCGCGGATGCGCACCCTGACTTCTTGAACACAAAATTTTCGATTTTTTTGCATTTTTGGCTCTTCCACCTTGTATAGGACTTTAGGCTTATAAATAAGACTTGGGAGCCCCTATTTTCGACACACCTTCATTTATAACACTTTTAGACTTTAGTTTTGGTATTTTTCTCTTCCATTCAATATTGAGATTGCTTGGGTTATTCTTGAAGTTATTTTGCTTCTTAATTAAAGAGTAAGATTTCTTCATCTCGTTTGTCCGATTTCAATTGTTGGGTGATTATTATTGTTGCATGATTATGTTTATGATTGTTTTCTTTCCTTCAATTGAGATTATGATCCCATCCCCATGCATGAACCGATTTCCTTGTTCTAGGATTAGAATTATTTGATTCAAACAAAACGCCATGCGAAAAGGTCTACTCAAGACCTCGCTATGTATAGGGGTGGGATATAAGGTTGTAACTAATTCTCCTTATCGGTGAAGATGAAATGGACAAATTCTCCCTAGCGGGTATACGGGAGAGGTTACCAATTTAATATTCGGGATGTATAATTAGTTTATTGACTAAATGATCTACTTTCCGAATAAATTATTTTACTTGGTGATTGATTGTTTGGCCAACTCTTGATTATTTTAAGGGAATAATTGAGATTGATCGAATATATTATTCTGGACTAAATTCATTCGGGGTTAGATATGAATCGAAATATATTATCTAACGTTGGGCTTAATGAAAATAGCAAATTATGTTGGGATAGCCCTAATCTGAATACGTGAGTTATCGGATCTAGACCTAGTCTTTACATGTTTGTTATATTTGTTAACTTAATGATCAATTAATTGATATTTGTTTGCAAGTTTGATGAGATGAATCCAAAATCCTAAACTTTCATCCATATCTTTTTTTTTTCAAATTTATCCGTGTTCAGTTTGATTATTGTCTTTTTACTTATTTTTTTTAGTGAATTAAAAATCACAAATCTTGTTAGAGTGTTTAGGATTTAATTTATGTTATTTGTGAAACATAATAATTATTTGTTGGCTAAGTCTTCCTTGAGAGACGACTTGTGGTTAACTTGCTACCCTACAATTGATCTCGTTCCTTGCGAGGATTACTAGATTTATTTTAGGCGTTTTGCGGTCGAACAATCTACATAAACACAAAGAATTGTAATGGAACCATCATGTGACATAGTGAATAAAGAGTTGTCGACCTTGATTGTATAAAATCATAGCTAAGGAGACAAGAAGTTAACTTTTGAAACTATTTCCTTGATGCTTGTTTTAAACCATAGAGGCTCTTTATCGGTTTGCATACCTTTTGTCATTAAGTTTGTGAATAACCTGGAGGAGAAAGCATATATACTTCTTCATGGAGATCACCATGTAGAAATGCATTGTATACATATAGTTGATGTAGAAACCAACCTTTAGTAGTCGCTAGAGCAATCAATAATCTAACGATTGCTTATTTTAGAAACAGTGAAAATGTGTCAAAGTAATCCAACTCTTCTTCTTGTGAGTAGCCTTTGGCTACAAGGCATGCTTTGTATCTTTAAATGGATCCATTTGATCTATACTTAATTTTATAGACCCATTTGCATCCTATACAATGTTTATCAGCAGGCAGCTCAGTCATTACCCAAGTTTGGTCTTTTCAAGTGCTTTTATTTCAGCTTGCATAGCATCTTGCCATTCCTTTTGTTTGCTAGCTTGAGCATAGGATTTGGGTTCTGTTATTTGGGAAATTTGTGCTGAAAAGCATAGTGTTTGTGAGAAATTTTGTCAACAGAAAGAAACTCTTGTATGGGATATTGTTTACCAGAGATGACATTTTGTACTGAAGGTTGTGATTGAATGGATGGAGGTATTTGACAGTCATAAACTCGAAGATAAGAAGGATTTGTTCTATGTCTAGAAGACCTTCTAAGAGTAGGAAGAGTAGGAGCATTAGGTGTGAAAGAATTAGTAGGAATAGAATGTTCATTGTCAGAGTTGACAACTAAATCGTTTTGTGCAGCAGGAACACCATTTTGTGCAACAGTATCAATTTGTACAACAGGACCATTTTGTGTAGCAGGAGCTTGTGTAGAGGTACTTGGAAAATATTCAACTGACTGATCATGTGTACTTGGGAAATCATGAATAGGAAACATAGGAGTGTCAGTGGAAACAAATTTTGAAATGTGAGAATGAAAAGGGAATATGTTTTTCACAAAATACTAAATGTCTAGATATTAAAACTTTATGTGATTCAAGATCATAAACTTTATAACCCTTTGAACCAAGAGGATAACCAATGAAAACACATTTTGAAACTCTTGATTGAAATTTGTGTATGTATCTTTGTGAGAGTAGAAATATAAGCAAGACAACCAAAACCTTAAAAGTGAGAGTAATCATGAATTTTGTGAAACAAGATTTCAAAAGGAGTTTCATTATTAAAGATAGGAGTAGGAAGTCTATTGATAATATGCGCATTTGTGAGGATGCAATCATCCTAGAATGAAAGAGGCACTTTGGTATTTGGAATAATAAGACTCTAGCAACTTGTAATAAATGTTGATGTTTACGTTCAACAAGACCATTTTGTTGTGGTGTTTCAACACAACTAACTTGATGAAAAATTCCATTAGAGTTATATAATTCATGTAGAAAAAACTCAGAACCATTATCAGTCCTTATAACGTTGATTTTCTTTTGAAACTGAGTTAAAACCATATTAAGAAAGGTTTGCAAACAAGATTTAGTATCAGACTTGAATTTGAGTAAGTAAATCCATGTACATCTAGAAAAGTCATCCATTATTGTAAGAAATATTTAAAACCAGAATGAGAAACAATAGAAAAGGGCCCCCAAATATCACAATGAATCAAATCAAATACATCATTAGAACTAGAAATGCTTTTGGAGAAGGGCAACTTTTTATGTTTAGCAAAGTGACAGATGTCACAAGAATGAAAATTAAAATATTTTACAGAAATATCAGTAATTAAGGCCATTTTACTAGCTGATGTATGACCTAGTCTTGAATGCCATAGAAGAGAATCTGAAGATGCCATAGAAGCAAATGACTGAGGCTTAAACAGATATAGACTATCATGTTGTTCATCAGAACCAATCATCTTCAGTGTTTTCATGTCCTGCGAAAAGCAATGTGAGGATAGTTAATGCAGGGCATAATTCGATGACTTTGTTAACTGAGAAACAGAAATAAGATTGAAGGAAAATGAAGGTACACATAGTGCTCTTCGTAGGATGAGATTTTCAGAAATTTTCACATCTCCAATGTGAGAAGATGTAGTAGTATTACCATTAGGCAAATGAATAATAATATCAACTGGTATAGCCTTACTTGTGAACAATGAAGGATCACAAATCATGTAATCTATAGCTCCAGTGTTAAGAATCCACTTAGAATTAGAAATTGAAATAGTACAACAGGTAGAAATTATACCTGGCTGATTTGGTGCATTTGTGGGAAGGTGAACATCTATGGGTGCAGTATGAGAGTTATTTGTAGTAGATTGACAGATGTTACGACCTTTTGCATAGGCTAAAAATTGCTTTACCATTTCTTTAGAGAATAAAGGATGTTCAATAGACTGAGAAGCTTCCTTTGAAGGAGAAGTGGATGTAACATGAGCTGCAAGTGAGTCTTTAGCATTTCTTGGCCCTTTAGGTTCTTTTCATCGGAGGATAGCCAATGATTTGAAAGCACTTGTCCACAAAGTGTGACCACTATAACCACAATGAGTGCATTTAGCCTTTTTCTTGTCTTTAGATCTTTGTGTATTTTGAGAAATTGTTCTGCCTAGCCAACATGGCCATTGAATCCATAGTATTCACATAATTCTCTGAATTATGCAACCCCATTGTGCTTCTTCTTGTAGTAACAAGGAATATACCTTAGAAAAAGATGGTAAAGGGGATTGTAACAGAAGTTGACTCCTTAATGGAGCATATGACTCATTAAGGCCAACAAGAAATTTTATGACGGGGTCTTGTTGTTGAGTGATTGCCATTTGAGAAGGAATATTGCGGGAGCAGAGTCCACAAATGTAACTTATGTATTCATCCCACAACCCTTTGAAAGAATTATAGTAATTAGTAATAGAGCTAGTTCTTACTGATAGAAATTAGAGCCTTATCAAGTTGAAAGACTCTTGAGCCATTACTCCTAGCATAACATACCTTAAGTTCATCCCAGACTTCTTGTGCGGTGGAAAAATAAAGTAAACTTTATCTAATTTCCTTAGAGACAGAGTTTAAGATCCATGAGAGCACTAGATTATTAGCTCTCTTCCAAGAATTGTGCTTGATCGAGACAAAGGAAATGGCATAGGAAGGGATTCATCAATGAATGCATTCTTGTTTTTAACACTCAACGCCATGGCCACAACTCGACTCAGGATATGTAGTTGTCACGGTAAAAGCATCATAAACTATCACTTTGCTCAGGATTGTCGTTGGGATGAAGAAAATAAGGAGATGAATGTCATCAAGATGATGAGCGAACAACGAGTAGTGATGGGATTATCATTGCCAACATCTTGACCATTTTATTGAATTCTTGATATCAAGAATATCGAGAGAAGGATTGAAAACACAGAAATATTGATCAACAATCTTTGAAGAAGAGATAGATGGAAGGTACATATAGAATAATATTGATCAACAATCTTGTAGAAGAATATCTTACAAATGCAAAATAAGAACTAGGCGGAATAGAACTCTCCACGATACCATGTGAATGAAGAGAGAGTTTGATATTGAACACTTTAGAATTTACAAAAATGAATAAAATTAATATGCATTTTGATCCATCAGCTTCATATATAGAATGAAAAGTTGTAACTAATGTAACGGAAAATAACTAACTTAATGACTATCTTGAAATGAATTACAAAGAAATTTTGAGTTTATTTGTATATATTTGAGTCTAATTTGGAGTCTTTACAAAAAGCCACTAAATTGCTTATGAATACGAAATTCCGTTACGTTATTGAAAGATACGCAATATGTTAAGCAATTACTAACTCTCAAGATTTTAAAATTTTTCTTTGTTTAAATTTGACTACAAGCCTAATGGGCAAATCAAATTTTACCACATTAGATACGTATTTGTTTAAATTTGGACATATTATGTTACATAAAAATATGCTGGCATTTTGCTGTGAATCAAGATGAGATTGTGTGTGTTTGATTATTCGATAACAATTTTGTTCTATTTTCCCTTCTTTTTTTTTTGGTCGTGTCATAAGATATATTACGAGGAGATCACATACATTGTAATGTTTTGTTTCATCGAGAGATAGTTTTGAAGTGTCGTTGAAAATTGATGGAATGTGTAGCAAACTAACTTTTGTTTGATGGAGATGCCAAAAATTGGAATTAATTCATGATGTGGTTATTTGTTGGCACTAGGTTAATGATCAATGAGATTCGAGATCAATTTTGTGCTCCAAGTGCGAGTCTTGCGTTGTAAGAGGCGATTGTCCCGAGTTCGATCTAATAAAGTGTGTGTCTCCTCTCCTATTATGTGCATTGTACTAAAAAAAAAAAATCACTTGTTTCACATTTTAGCCCCAAAACTTGAGCATTAATTAAGTCAATATTAGTTTAAAAATTACGCTAGTGAGCAAATCGATATTGCTATCTATAGAATCCAAAAAAAAAAAAAAAACTCATGTTAATTAGTACAATTAATTCTCATTTCTCCTAAAATGGCCACACTTTGTCCTTCAACATTTCAGCATCCATTGGTACTTGATTTCCTTGTGCCTGTTAAATCCACACCAAAAAGTAACAATTAGAAGAAATTCTACATATACTAGTACAATTTATACAATGATGTAAAATTTATCCTCTTTTCATATATCAAAAGCTAAATTTAATTATTTAAGTCAAAATTTATAAACAAAAATCCAACTTGATCATTATTTTACCAATACAATGCATATATATATATATATATATATATATTAAAATAAAATTGGAAATGCAAATTTAAATACCTGAAGATGCAAATTATAGAAAACCCGCCTATCAAATGATTGAAAACAAGTCGCACTCATTGTGAGAAACCCATCCTGCTCCAAACTCATTACAGCTTCAGAAAGTAAAGCACGCTTCTCGGCTTTCGACATTGAAATCTGAATAACGATTTCTCGATCGCTTATTGGAGTTGCTGATACTACTGACAATGAAGAACTTTGAGTACTTGGTTTTAGTCTCTTGTTATTGAGACCAATTAATGGTGAGTGATCTTGTTCCACCTTAGAATTAATCTTTGATGACATTAGGCTTTCCTTCTTTTGAGTTAGTCTTTCAATTTCTTGTTGTAGCTCAGGAATGTATTTTAGCACTCTTGAAACTGTGGTAGGAATGCTAAGTTTTTTCTGTCAACACATGAATATCAAATCATTAGTTAAACAAGAAATAAATTAATAAATAGAATTGGGAAAATTATCTTTTTATTCCAATGGCATATATACTTAGAGATTTGGTACTTTTTTTTTCCTTGGAGATATATTTTTCGTGGGCTATTCCTAATATTTAGAAAAGAATTACAAATGTAATTGTAATATGTGAGTCAAAAATTGTAATTATATGTAAAATTTAGAAAAGTTGAAGGGTGTAATTTTAAAATATTTGATGACATCGACAAATTTTCATCAGCTCAACTAACACTACAAGAAAATTTCATCAGTTTACCGACATAATTTACCTACATAAATGATTTTGTTACTAAATTATACAGTCCTTACAGAATACCGACATAATAAAAGAAATTATTTTTTCCCAAATTATACTGACAACTTAACGACGTGAGATCATCACCGAGTTTTAAATTATTGTGAAATATTGTAAATATTTACTAACAATTTACAATTATGTAAGTAAATATTTACCTACAATTGAGTTTAGATACATTTTACAATTATCTTAATATTTACCTACATATTTTTCTGTAATTAAATTTGTTTTTTCTTGTAGTGCAACTACCGATTATGATAAATTATAAGATGAAACCAACCCTGATAAGGTGGTTTCTCTATGTTTTGAAACATTTCTTAATTTTTTTTAACTACCCCAAACCTCGGGTTTTATGTTATTTTCCCTATATTCAATCAAATCAAATCAAATCAGATGAGATGACGGAAAAAAAAAAACTTACAGAATGATCCTCTGCTGGAAGTAGGGATCTGAGAGAAGAATACAAGTTGTTGATTTTTTTGCGTCGATCTCGTTCACTAGCATTGTGGTTGAGCTTCTTGGTCGTCTTATTGTCATCCCCGTTATAGAATCCATCGTTATAACTCCCAAATTCGCCATTTTGGGGCTGTGTCTTAACAGAGGAAGGAGAATGGATATCAATTGATTCTGAAATTTCTGTTTTTCCCCACACAAATAATTCATGTTTTCTTGTTCATAGCTTATTGGATCCTCCAAGATCCACCTAATGAACAAATCTGTGGAGAAAATAAAGCCACCATCTTTCTCTAATCACTTTTCTTTTTTGCAGATAATTAATCAAATATTTGATGAGAAGTTATGTTATATGTTTGTAGATAATGATAAGGTAGTCTATTTATATACTTAGGCAATTGTCATTATCATATGAAATTAATTAATATGCTAATATATCAGCATCAACTTAAAAAATTAGTAAATTTATATGTTCAAGTTGGGTATACTCTTAATTTTAAATAGCTCAAAGCAGCTTGTAACAATAATAATTATTAGCAAGATCCGATATAAGATCTTTCATTCGCATATAAATTTCCTAAAATGTTGTTTTGTAGTCAACTAATATATGTCATTAATTAGTTTTATTTTATATATGTGGACCTAGAAAAGAAAACCGTATTAGCTCTCTGCTCTTAATCCTTTATCAGGGGCATCGGGGCACGTGAATGCTTAAGGCTAATCATTATTTATATAACTAAACACACGATTATGCATGGTATACACGAGATATAGTTCTCTCTACCGCTTATTAGCTTGAGACATACACGTGGAAACGCGTTTTCTTTGTGAATTCTTTGTGATTTCAACGTCGCCAAACTTTTTTTTTTTTTTTTTTTTTTTTGAGAAAAATAGGAAATTTCATTGCTAGGAGATCATCTCCAAATGCGCCAACTCCGCCATCTGATCAGGGATGTTCCCAATCAACGGCTCATTACATCGAACTTTAAAAGCAAAACGGGTCAGGCTATGAGCTAGAGTATTTCCTGACCGTCTAACAAAACATGAATAACGGAATCAGAAAAAGGAAAAAGATTAACAATATCATCAACAATATTCCCCAGATAAGAGAGGTCGCCTTTTTGTTTTTTTAGCCTGTAGAATAAGGCGATGTTGTCCGGTTCTAGATAGACCCGTCGTATGTTCATTTCTCGAGCAAGTTGTTGACCCTCCCGGCACGCCAACGCCTCAGCAACCTCAATCGACCCCTCCGTGAGCACCTTCTTCATTAATGTTGTTAGGACACGACCATTGATGTCTCGAATCACGACACCTAGACCACTCCCTTCGTTCTCGATGATTGATGCGTCGGAATTTATTTTGCATAATCAGCTTCAGGAGGTTGCCATTTATCCCGCATCCTCTGTTCGTTGGATAGACTCATCCCTTCAGCAGCCTTCCTATATTCCTCCAATCTGTTAGCTGCTAGTCGAAAACATTGGTCAGACCTCAGTAATTTGTTGTTAAATAGAAGTTTGTTCCCAGCATCCCAAAGAGTCCACATGAGCATTGCAATCATAGAGTGTCCCTCAACATCTCCTTTGTTCTTTATCTCTAGTAACCAATCCCCAATCATCCCCGTTACACCAAATTCCTGAGTTTGGATTCGAACAGGGAGGTAGCCCAGAAAAAACGTGCCCATTCGCAATCCCGCAACGCGTGCTCCGCTGTCTCTACTTCGCTTTCGCACCTCCGACAAATGGGATCAACTTTCACTCCTCGCTTGATTAACTCGTATTTGGTGGGATTGGGAATAATGCCTCGAATACACTTCCATATGAACACCTGGACTTTTGGTGGGATAGATAGATGCCAAATCCATCGCCACATGCTCTTGTTTTCCCGAGCACGACGTAAATTGAGTTGTTCATCTCTCATTGCCAACGCCACTTGTACCCCGTCCGCACCGTAAAGTTTTCGTCTATCGAGAAGTGCCACACACGTTTATCATCGGGTCTGTAATTTTTTATCGGTATCTCCAAAATAGCTTTAATATCCGCCTGGGCGAAGCAACTTTGAAGTTTAGCCAAATTCCATTCCGCTTTATCCTCGTGAATTAACTCAGTAACTCTCAAGTCCTCTTGGTGCAGTGGTGTTTCAGTTAGTGGCCTGAAGTTTGGATTGTCCATAATCCATGGGTCAGTCCACACTTGAACTTGGCGACCATTCCCTATGTTCCACCAGATACCCCTTCGCAATACGTTTCTACCCGCAACAATGCTTCTCCATTGAAATGATGGATTATGGCCAACAACGGCCGAGAAACGAGCTACGAGGGAAGTATTTTGCCTTTAGAACTTTGGATAGAAGGGAGCTCGTCCTTTAAAATTCGCCAACCTTGCTTTGCAACCATTGCCTCATTAAAACTTTGGATAGAAGGGAGCTCTCTTTCGATCGACACAGCACCTTCCATGCTTTCCAATGGATTTTCCTTTCTTCATTCTTTTTTTTTTTTTTTTTTTGCCCCCACCAAAGTTACTTAGAATTGAATCGAGTTGTTTGCATATGTTATCCGGGAATGCGAAACAACTCATCAAATAAGAGGGGATCGCTTGAGCTGTCATTTTGATCAAAATCATTTTTCCAGCGGATGACAAATCCCAGATTTTCCAATATTTCAATTTTTTCCGTACCCGATCCACAATAATCTGAAATGTTTTTGATCTTCCTATCACTGCCGGGATACCGAAGTACTTCACATGTTTATTAACCAGGGCAACCCCAATCTATTTGCTAAAAGAACTCTCCTGTTATGTGGCAATCCCGAATTAAAAGAAATCTCATATTTTTCCAGGCTAATTTTTGTCCCGACGCTTTCTCGTACACTTCTATGATCGACCGAGTAGTGACAATTTCAGATTATGTCGCTCTGCCAAAAATGATGCTGTAGTTGGCAAAGAAGAGATGCGAAATTTCTGGTGCATTCCTGCATACTTTAATGTCGTGTAAGTTCCCACCCATTTCCGCCTTCCGAATCAGTGAAGAAAACGCTTCTGCACAAAACAAAAATAGGTACGTGGGGACAATGGGTCTCCTTGTTCGATCCCACGAGAAGGTGAAAAAGCGGACCTGGAAGTCCGTTTAGTAACTCAAAAACTCACGGAGTTAACACATTTCATAATAAGCTCGACAAAAGTGTCATTTATACCAAGCTTCAGCATGACCCTACGCTAAAATAACCATTCCACCATATCATATGCTTTTGACATGTCAAGTTTAAAGGCGAATGATCCTCTTTTAGACGCGTTATTGTTCTTCATATCATGAAAGATTTCAAACGCCAATAACGCGTTGTCAGTGATTAAACGACCGGGACAAAAGTCGATTGAGTATGATGAATAAGGTGAGGGAGAACCAGTTTCAGCCTATTAGCAATTGTCTTCATGATAATTTTAAAGATGACATTACAAATACTAATAGGTCTGAAATTCGTAACGCAGTCGGCATTTTTTTTTTTAGGAATCAAAATAATAGATGTTTCATTGAGAATTCTAGGTTGGCCCCGTTATTTAGAATGGAAAGGACAGTAGAGAGGATATCAGATTTTAATAAAGGCTAGAATTTTTAGAAAAGAGAGCAGGCATACCGTCGGGACCTGGCGATTTTGTTGGATGCCTTTGCGAAAGGGCTGCCACCACCTCTTCCTCCTCAAACCGGCGTGACAACAAATTATTCATTTCCGTAGTCATTTTCGAGTCCACAACATCCAGTGCCCTATTCATATCCAGATGAGATTCGGCTTTGAACAGGTTTTGAAAATACTCGCGAAGACATTCTCAATTTCTTTCTGATCTTCAACCCACCCTCCATTGGGACCGTTCACTCGGTCTATAGTATTTTTAGTGCATCTGACGTTTGCGAGTTTGTGAAAGAAACCCGTATTTTGATCACCATCCTTTATCCAGTTTGCTCTTGAACGTTGGTGCCACATTATTTCCTGTTTCGATAGAAGGTCTTGAAGACGAGATTCCACTTGCGAGTGTTCCTTCGATGCGCACGCTGACGGGTTGGGGTTATTGGTTCTCATAAGCTGCTTCTCGCGTTCCGCTATTTGAGTTCCAATATTTCCAAAATATTTTCTTTCCACGACTGTAGGTTTAATCCACAATTATGGATTTTTCCTTTCAGAACATGCAAATCATGTTTGATACATGTTTTTATCTTAATTTTGATGATTTTATTTTATCACCAAAACAATGTTTTTAAAGGGTTGTCCAAATACTCCTAAATGATTTAAAATGATTTTAATATTTTCCGGAGTATTTTCTCAAAGTTTATTTTCGTCTAAATTGGACAACGCTTTTAATGATTTTACGTTATTGGGTTTTCACTCTCAAACGATGTTTCTAAATGTTGTCCTAATACTTCCGATCGGTTTAAAATGTTTTTACTATATTTTCGGAGTATTTCTTGAGTTTTATTTTCGACAAAAATTGGACAACATTTGCCTCTCGTCGTCGGCCGTGTCTATAGGGCAACCCATACCAAGATGTTTTAGAAGCAGGAAAATGAGACGGAAAAGAAAAACGAAAGTCGGCCGGCCGCTTCGGCGCCGATCGGTCGGCCGATCGGCCGCATCCGATGGTCGGCCGGTACCGCAAGTTTCGTTTTTGAAGCGTAAGCGTTTTATCCTTGCAAAATCCATGAGGGGACGGTTGGGGTGATGGTCGACGGCCGAGGTAGCGTCGACGGCCGCCGCCGTGTTATTTTTGTGTGTACTTTTTCCAACGTCTATTTAAATGCGGCCGTCCATCTATGTTTTGACACAAATTTCGACCGTTTGACAAAGCAGACAAACTTTCCTTAAATTGTGGGATTGATTTCTAATGACTATATTCTTGATTTTAATTGTATTTTTCGTAGATTTTCAATCCCCAAGAGGAGCCTATCTTGATCAATCATCTCCTATAAATAGAGGAAGTTTTGGAGCAACCAACACAACAATTGAGATACAACACAACAAGATACATTTCAAGCAAACACTTGGTCTTTCATAGTCATTATTCTTGTTGTAAAATTGCCTAGCTTATCACTTTCACATCTTTGAGGTCTAGGCTATTCTTGATTACACTTGCACTCTATTGTATTATCAATTATCGAGTTGTAATCTTGAATATGTGGTCGTCATTCAAACACAAGATATCCTTGTGAGTGTTCTTGTGGTAAGAACACACTTGGGTGATCTAGGTGTTAGGTGTAAGAAGATTGTGGTAATCTTCTTGTTGAGGTGTTGAAGAATTTGGTATTCTTCAAGGTTGAAGATTGTGGTAATCTTCACAAGGTGCCGTTGGAGATTGTGGTAATCTTCAAGAAGAGATTGTGGTAATCTCAAAGGTGGTGTTGAAGAAGAGTGTGGTGCTCTTCAAGGTGTTGTAAGTTGAATTTGTATTAATTTTGGTAATTAATAAAATTCTTTTTCTTTTCAAATCCATCCCGGATATCTTTGGGGTGGTAGAGGATTAGGCCCTAGGTGGGTTGAACCTCTTTAAATCGGCGTGTGTTGTTTACATTCCGCACCTTCATTATTTTGTTTGAGCATTCGATTGTTAAAAGAGGGCGAAATTGAAAAGATGGAGATAATCTATTCACCCCCCCCTCTAGATTATCGTAGCCGCTTGGATTTACAAGTGGTATCAAAGCCAAACTCTTTGGCAAGCTCGTTTCACATCGCGAGTGAAGAGAAACGATCGACGCGACCACGAACGAAGCTCATCTATCCAAGCACCTCCACCACCAAGCCACCACTATTTGATTCCAAGAATTTTAATTTTTGGAAAGAAAGAATGGAATGCTATCTACAAGGTTGCGGGTTCGACATTTGGAACACCGTCATTAATGGAGAATCCATTCCGACGAAAGATTCACCATACACCTCAAAAGGCTTCAAAAAGCTCAATGATGAAGAAAAGAAAATCATCTCCTTAAACGGTAAGGCTTTAAATATTTTGTATTGTTCATTTACTAATTTAGAATATGAACATATTGTAGGAATAAAGTCGGCACATGAAGTATGGCAAAAATTAGAAGCCATCTATGGAGTATTTGCAAATGAAAGGAGTCAAACAAAAGCATCTACTTCTCAAGATCATACAAACTCAAATCTAAGGAATAAGCCTCCTACAACTTCCAATTATAAAGAAGTTGAATATTGTTTTATGGGCATCAATGAAGAAAATGAGGTATGTCTTAAACCCTCTACTTCCTATGATATTGACATTCAAAATGATTATAGTGATTTACAAAATGATTATGATGAACTACAAGATGAATTCCAAAACTTACTTGTTAAATACAAAAATTTGAAAAAGGAATTCATTGTTTTGAAAAATGATAAGGATAGTTTATTTACTTCTTATGAATCACTATCATGTGCTCACACCACCACACTTGACAAGGTTAGAAACCTTGAAAAAGAAAATAGTACTCTCGTTGAGAATATTGATTGCATGAAAAAGGATTTATTAAAATCCAACTTGAGTACCAATAAAATGTCCAATATTGTTGATATTCATAATTGTGATAAAGGACTTGATCATAAGCCTAATGTTGTTAATCATATGAAAAAGGATCAAGTCAATATGCATATTGGTCATTATGCTCCTAGAATTATTACTTGTTTTTATTGTGGCAAAAAGGGTCATACGGCTAATACTTGTCGGGCTAGAAATAGCTCTAATTATTGTTGGAGACCTAAAAGTCTCAAGACTAATCCCAAAGGACCCAAACATGAGGGTACCACAAAACAATGTTATATTAGGTACCCGGCAAAGCAAAAATCGGAGAAAATTCATGCCACCAAGAAAACATCAAATGAACGTTTCATTTGATCAAAAAGGGAGAAACTATTTTCGACAAAGCCAATTTCCAAGAAGAAGATATAATCAAAAATGGGAAGAACACAATCCTTGAAATGGCAAAGACATCATCAACAAGATGATTTTCAAAAGAAGAAGAGACCATCAACAATGGGAAGGTAACCAACCTTGGAAATGGAATAATCAAGGAAGTCATCATCAACAAAGTGACTTCCAAATGGGAAGATATCATCATCAACAATGGGAAAGACACAACCCATGGAAACAGCGAAATTGGTAAACCGTATCTCCCCATTTGTATATGCATTTTATTTTGTTATTATGCATGCTCTTATTTGTGTCTTAATTACAAAATGAGTTTTCAAATATTTATTTTTTTTAATTAAGGTCTTCAATATATACTTGTGCTTTTAAAATTTTTTTTTTTGAATAAGAAGACCTTATATGATTTTTTTTTAAACTCTCGTGCATTTTTTTTGACTAAAGTGTGTTATCATCCTTTATGGATTTTTATGGCATGAGCTTACATGTGATATCTCTTAGCCTACACTTTTATCATTATAATTTGTGCTAGATATGTTTTAAGAATTGTGTATGATTTACATATTTTCACAAATGGCCACTTATGTCATTATTTGTCAAGAAAGGCATAAATTATCGAGGTACGTTTACTTGTGTTATTCTTACTCTTATAAACTCGATTTTATGCTTATGCACATATCTTTCAAGATATTTCATTTTGACCTCTTTAGTGCCTCTAATTGATCTTGCAAATATTTTCTCTTAAAAGGCACTACGTGTTTAGTCTCGATTTTATCATTTATATGTTTTTCCCAAAACCCATATTTGTTGGATATAGTCCAAACTTATATTTTTGCAAAGTTTTAAAAACTTTTGGGGTGGAAAATCGAATTTTGGAAAAACTGGGAGAAAGAAAAATCACCTGGGGGTCACGGCACGGGCGGCGACGGCCGCCAGCACCTCGACCGTCGCGCCCTACCTCGACCGGTCGCCCAGGCCAATTTTTCAGGTTATAACTTCTGTCTTCGTTTCAAGCAAGAACACACAAAAAATCCCCAAACCCTTGCGCGCTAACATCCCCTTTCTCCTACAATCTTCAATTCTTCATCATTTTTCACGTTTCTTGTTGCTAATCTTCTTATTTTCTCAAGAATCTTACATACATGGCACCTCCAAGAAATTCCATCGAACGAAATCCTCAAAAGAGGAGAAGGAGGCAAAGGGGTGAATCTTCTTCAAATCCCCAACAAGATGATATTCTACAAAGAGACCAACAAAATCGGCTCACGAGAAGAGGAGATTGTCGAATTAAGAGCCGGGGGTTTCAAAATCGAGCATTCATTGGGACTCTAGTAAGTTATCACTCCTCTACGAGCCTCCCTCTAGAGCTTATAGATTTCGATTTTTAAATAAACTTGGAGGAACATTATGAGAATATTGGTTTGAATGATAAGAAAATTGCGTGCACTCGTATGGTTCGTTTTCAAGCATTTCATGATGAATTTCCGGATATTAGAGCTTACTTTGAAATTCAAGGATGGGTTTCACTTTGGGATAATCCGTGTTTGCACTATGATGACGAGCTTATAAAACTTTTCTATGCAAATATGTGGATTGTTGATGCTACGATAGATAATCCTTTGGAACTTCACACTTTTGTTAATGGTAGGCATTTTTCATGGACATTGGCGATATTTGTGATCACTTTAACGTGCCAAATGATGGAGTAGTCAATGTGAATTGCACCCATTGGGATGATAACATTTTCGGTGTCTCACTTTAGATGATGTGAAAACCTTTTTTAGGAGTATATCCCGAAGTGACTTACTCGGCAATGCCGCCAAATTATCGGATTATATCTATCATTTGCTCCTATTGTGTTTGTGGAAAGGAAGTAAAACTTCCAAGTAATCTCGAACTCTTTCTCACCTATAAGATTGTTCGAGGAAAAGAGTTAATTATGGGGCAATTTTTGTACATTGCTTGTTAGAATCTAGAAAGCTTACCAAGAAGAAATATACCTTGGGAAATTTGATTTGCCGACTCTTATACTTATCGGGATACCGGAAAATGAAATGAATACCAAATTCGTCACAATGATTTTGATAATGCCAACATTCTACAAATGGTAAGAATGCTGACATTTACCACGGGTTCCTACCAAAGCCGCTAGGGACGCGTGCCGACATCAACAACAACCCGGGATGATTTCTTTAATGACAATGAGGTTGAAAATATTGGAAAGAGGTGAGTTTGATGAACAAGGAGATGATGTGGGGGATGAAGAGGAAAATGAAGAAGAAAATGTGGGAAATGAACAAGAAATTAGGGAAGAAGAAAATGAGGAAGGAGATGAAGAGGAGTTGGATGTTGAAGATCTAAATATCAAAGAGAGAATGGCCAAAGTGGAAAGAGAAACATTTAGAGATGTGGCTTCTCTTAGAAAAGAGCTCCGGTCGTGAAAAGGAAAATTCTAGTTTGAAGAAGTCTATCGGCAAGTTAAAGAAATTCATCAAGGACTTTATTCGGAACTTGCTTCTCCTCCGATGACGAATGATGTTACCCCACCCCTTTACTTTCTAGCATTTTCATTAATGATGTTTTGTATTTTGATGAATTTTTGTAAAACTCATTTGTACTAATGATATTTGCTTGTTTTTCTTAAAAGGGTTAATATTGCAAGTTGATAATGACTTGTGGATGATCATGATTTTTGATGGAGTATTTGATGGTAAAAATACTCTAAAGCATTGTTTGATCATTGGTATGAAGTACTTGATGGTAAAAGTGCTTCTTTTATTGCTTTGTTATGCTTAGTTGAATATGTTGGGACTTTTGATACATGTATTGTTGAAAGCATGACTTATTACTTGATGGTTGCTCTAATTTTTGGCATTTGTAATGCCTTGATCATTCTTAGCTTATCTCAATGGGTTGAACCCTTGAGAATCTACTTTGAGCTTCTTTATTGATGAACAATTTATTGCATATGGTGCATATGATTGAGCTTTGAAATGAGGTTGATTAATGATATGAAATTTTTTGGCTTGAACCATTTACAAAGGTTATATACAACCTCTTCTATTTTTCACACACAAGGTGTTTGTTAAAATGTCGCAATGAAAATTTCAACTTCTACATGATTCTCTCGCTTCAAAAAGTCCCCAATACTCATTGAGATCATGTTTTGAGAAACAAAAACAGCGTATGAACTTTTCATGATACATTTCTCCCATTTTCCTTGGTTTTAAGCCTAAATTGCTCAATGGTTGATAAACCATTTCTTTCGTGCACTTTGATATACTTCTATGATGTTTCTATCATACTAACATTCTTTTTGATGATTCCAAAGGGGAGAAACAGAAATTGGCTCGTTAGCTCAAAGAAGCTAATTAAAGCTTGTCATAAAAGCTATAAGCTATGGCTCATAAAAGCCATAAGTTGTGATTTATTGTTAGTCCATTTGTTGCTTGATGGACCTATATTATTGTTTAATGTTGTTTTGTGACGGGGGGGAGCTTATAAGCTCCTAAGCAAATTGTAAAAGCTTAAGTTTTTAGCTTATGGATAATTGCTTTTACATTATTCTTGATGTGCTTGTGGATAGGGGAGCTTGAGCTTATTTTTTGAAAATATTTACTCCCTACTTGGTTGCTTTAATATTTTTGGAAATTTTGGTTGCTTCCAAGCGGTCAAATGTTTTTACCGGAAAATCATTTCTAAAATTGCTCTCTTAGTTTGGGATAAAATTGTTTTGGTTTGTAATCATCAAAAAGGAGATTGTTTGATACATGTTTTTATCTTAATTTTGATGATTTTATTTTATCACCAAAACAATGTTTTTAAAGGGTTGTCCAAATACTCCTAAATGATTTAAAATGATTTTAATATTTTCCGGAGTATTTTCTCAAAGTTTATTTTCGTCTAAATTGGACAACGCTTTTAATGATTTTACGTTATTGGGTTTTCACTCTCAAACGATGTTCCTAAATGTTGTCCTAATACTTCCGATCGGTTTAAAATGTTTTTACTATATTTTGGAGTATTTCTTGAGTTTTATTTTAAACAAAAATTGGACAACATTTCGTCTCTCAGAAATCGACCGGTCGCCCTATAGGGCAACCCATACCGAAGATGTTTTTAGAAACAGAAAATGAGACGGAAAGAAAAACGAAGCGGTCGACCCGGCCGCTTCGGGCGTCGATCCGGTCGGCCGTCGGCCGATGGTCGGTCGGTACACCGCAAGTTTCGTTTTTTGAAGCGAGCGTTTTATCCTTGCAAAATCCATGAGGGGGACCGGTTGGGGTGATGGTCGGCCGGCCGAGGTAGGCGTCGGCCGGTCGCCTGTGTTATTTTCTTTGTGTACTTTTTCCAACGTCTATTTTCGTGCGACGGCCGCTCTATGTTTTGACAAAGACAAATTTCGACCGTTTGACACAGACAAACTTTCCTTAAATTGTGGGATTGATTTCTAACAGCTATATTCTTGATTTTAATTGTATTTTTCTGTAGATTTTCAATCCCCAAGAGGAGCCTATGCTTGATCAATCATCTCCTATAAATAGAGGAAGTTTTGGAGCAACCAACACAACAATTGAGATACAACACAACAAGATACATTTCAAGCAAACACTTGGTCTTTCATTGTCATTATTCTTGTTGTAAAATTGCCTAGCTTATCACTTTCACATCTTTGAGGTCTAGGCTATTCTTGATTACACTTGCACTCTATTGTATTATCAATTATCGAGTTGTAATCTTGAATATGTGGTAAATCATTCAAACACAAGATATCCTTGTGAGTGTTCTTGTGGTAAGAACACACTTGGGTGATCTAGGTGTTAGGTGTAAGAAGATTGTGGTAATCTTCTTGTTGAGGTGTTGAAGAATTTGGTATTCTTCAAGGTTGAAGATTGTGGTAATCTTCACAAGGTGCCGTTGGAGATTGTGGTAATCTTCAAGAAGAGATTGTGGTAATCTCAAAGGTGGTGTTGAAGAAGAGTGTGGTGCTCTTCAAGGTGTTGTAAGTTGAATTTGTATTAATTTTGGTAATTAATAAAATTCTTTTTCTTTCGAAATCCATCCAGGATATCTTTGGGGTGGTAGAGGATTAGGCCCTAGGTGGGTTGAACCTCTTTAAATCGACGTGTGTTGTTTACATTCCGCACCTTCATTATTTTGTTTGAGCATTCGATTGTTAAAAGAGGGCGAAATTGAAAAGATGGAGATAATCTATTCACCCCCCTCTAGATTATCGTGAGCCGCTTGATTTACAAATCGACCGCTCCGCTCCTTTCCCCATTCCGTTCGGATTACATTTTGACACGATTCATCTAATAGCCACATCGATTCAAATTGGAATAATTTTTCTTCTTTCTACCCTCGGCATCCATTATTCCTTTATTTCGATGCCATTGGACAAGAACCAGGTGAGTAGTCCGATGCAATCCAGGAAGGTGTTGGACCAAATATCCCGGGTATAATGTAACCCACTTCATCGTTCCCAAGCATCTATCTAAACGTTCTGAATGTTATTATCCCTTTTTCTGTCCATTCGACCACGTGAGCGCAAAACCCTCGTAGCCAAGGTCATCTAGTCGGGCTTCTTGAATTACATCATGAAAATCTGCCATCTTGAATTATCTCTAAGCCGTCCTCCGATTTCTCGAAGCTATACAATATCTCATTAAAGTCGCCTACACATAACCATGGGGGATTTGGTTAGGTACCGATCTAATGAGATTCCACGTGTGATGCTTGAGTTATTCTTCGGGCCATCCATAAATCCCCGTCGGCCTCCATTCCTTATCTCCATCAACCATAGTCCCCTCTATATGATGGAGATATTCGAAGTTAATGCGGACGTCAAAAATTCCTTTCCAAAATAGACACAAACCACCGCGCCGCAAGCCGTTACTCATGTCACAATCAACCACATGCATCCGTCAAAATCAAATGTTCTAAAAAATATCGCCGACTTCTTTTTGGCATAGTTTGGTTTCCATCAGAAAATAAACCCAGGATCTTTAAACGGATATATCATTTAAGTGCACTAATCGTCGTGGGTTCCCAAGCCCACGCATTGACGATTCCAATCGATGCAACTCATTGGGTCCGCGGGATCGCTCCTTCGTGATCTCTGCCGATATCACAAAGTTGCATGGGGCATCGAATAATCCAAATTTTATGGTTCATTTGGCTGTTCGTATCCGGGTCGGGGGTGGTTATGGCATCGTGGTTTAAGCCGCAATTGAATGGGGTAAGAGGGTATTAGATGTAGTGTCGGATGAGGAAGGTTTCTTAGTCAAAGGGGTGCGTTGTTTGAGTGTGCCAACCTCCTTTGGTTTTGGAGTCGATTTTTAGGTTTGGGTTTATGGTTAGAAGGATTTGTGATGGGTTGGGGTTGTACGAGATGGTCCGGGATGTTCTATCGGGCGGTTTTTAGGTGTGTTATCGGTTGGGAGCGGCTAGGATCGGGGTGTTTTGGTTGGGGTCAAGGTCGGTTGGTTGTTTGGATGGTGTTGGGTTAGTGAGGAGGTGTTTGATGGCAATGTCAAGTTGTTCTTGGTTTAGTTGTGTAGGTTCGATGATCTCTTGGCCTTAACTCTTGTCCGTGTTTAGGAGAGGACGTGAGGGATAGTGACTCCAAAGAGTGATGGATTTGGTCGGGGACATGGTTCTTTTCCGCAAGGCAAACGGCATTGGATTCGAGCTCAGGTTGAGTATGATAGCGTTGATAATGGGCTTGGCTATTTGATTTTGGATGGATGTTGTGGAGGATGATGGTGAGGTATGGTGGAAAGATTTTTGGCTATAAGGTTTTTCGGAGAGGGGTATTTTCGCTCATCTCCGGGTTACTCCGCTTCAAGGGCGACGCTTCAAACAGGGATCGTATTTCATACTTGACAAGTCTTAACACTCATTACGATCATACGAGTCACATTTTCTAAACGAAGTGGCCAATAATACCGCAAATGTATAAATGGGGAGGGATTCATACTTCAAAAGGAGGGTTGTCAATTTTCCTTGGATTTTTATGGATAGAACTCTTGTGGTCGGTTTTGTGATATCAATGTAGGCTTTAAACCCGATAAATTTTCCGAACATCCTTCTATCATTGTGTCTAACGTTTCAAGATCACCGACTTGGCGCGCCAATATCTTTGCGGTGTGAGGATTCATACAAGCCACCGCACATCATAAATTCGTGTCAAAACGCCGCATGGCTTACTTGTGTCATTGATGGTTGTTCGCCTTCATTAATTTTTCGTATTATGAATAGGCCACCATCGTAATGTCATGGTTGATTGGCAATTACCCAATTCCTATCCTCTTCGGTTTCAAACTTCAACAAGATTAGATCGGCCCCCATTCCTCGGGTCAGAATCGGATGTTTGGTTCTCCAGATTTCTTCATCACCTCGATGAGGTAAAATGGTTTCCACGATTTATCCGAAAATAGTTTTCCAACTAGACAGAGCGACATGGGCACTCATGTTTGTGTATCAATTATCTCCGTATTATCGAGATCCACAATTCACCTTCTTTTTCCGTTAAATCTTCCATAGGGCCCGTTCTAATCGAATCTTTTCTCGATATAATTGGGGCGTGGTGTAGTCGACACGAAAAAACAAACAAGAAAAATAAATAAATGTCGGTTCCACTGTTTGTGCCATCCTCTCATGATTCGAATCCAAACCAATCGAGAGGAAGAACAGTCCGGAATCAAGAGCGATAGATGAGGGAAAACAAGTAAATGAGAGGTTTAGTGGGAGAGTGCGTGATTATGGGTTCTTGGATCGGGGTACGGGGACTCGGATAGGAGAGGGTTGTAAGACGCGAATGATCGTGAGAAAAACGACGGGGTCGTTGGGCTCGAATCGCCGAGATAGCGAGTAACAAGCGAGAAACCCTAACATAAGAAACCCTAATGAAACTAACTCCTACCGAGACGAGGACTCGACAAATGGAATAATTGAGGATTTAACGTCTCCAAACTTTTAAATAGTGTGGGTTCGTGTTTTTATTTATTTTAATTCTTTTCCTTTCATTCTATCTCATTAGGTATCTTTCATATGCACGTAGTTGCTTAAAATGGACGTCTTATTTTATTTAATAGTCTGTTGGCATTTGGATGTCGAACCAAGCCGAGCACAATTGTTCGTGTCAAACGGATCTCTAGAGTGTTATGGAAGTTGTATCTAGAAGTTGTCCATTTAATGATTATGCCCTTAGCTCTAACGATCCGTCGAGAGTTTCAAAGCAATGCATGGTTGCGGCAAAGACTAAGCGTTGGTTTGATATGGCGGATGGAGAAGAACAAGACAAATCGGAAGCTTTAAAGGTCAAGCTAGGTGACTTCTCAATTACTCCGTTTGTCATTCACTCACGTGCTTCCTCGAGAATCTATGAAGGCTATGGAATTGTGGCTCAAGATCTGGGCCGACCTTCCACGATCTACATCGAGACCATGAAGACGATAAAAAAAAAAGACAATGTTACTCGAAAATCCTTGAGACATAAACTCCCTTCATTTAAATTGCGTCTTTATTATTTTTGTTGTGTTTTTTCCTAAAGTTTTGCATTGTTTTTCTTTTGCTACCGATCGGCTTGTGACCAATACATTTTTCTTTCTTTTTATATATTTCTATTTATTTAAAAAAATTGATAATATATTTTACTCTTTCTCCTTTTAATTGTTTTTCCTTTGTGATATATTTTACATAGAACGAGGAGATACACGGTCAAATGTTGTTGTGGGGATGTACTAACTTATAGCGTGGATAGCAATAAAGGAAAATATAATGCATTAATTTGTGCCTCACACTCATAAGTCGCACTCAATTTAGTGGACTTAACTTTAAAGGAAAGTAGTCATCTTACATTCTTCCAGCAAGCTTTTACTATTTGAAATAATTATGCGAGGGAGATTGACCTTAGCGAGTTAGACAATAAACCCTCCTTGAGCTAATACGCTCTCCTAACCTCACGTGCCACGATATTAATAGAAGACCTAAAAGAAATACTATCTTAAGCCAAGATCACAAAGGAAAGATATACAAGTTTCTCACTCAACAAATATCTTACAAGTGCATTTATCCAGGATAAGACTATATCAACACATCATGTTGCTCACACCAATCGTTGAGCTTGAGGTGACTGTTTAGCCTCCTCTTGTGAATTATATACCGCACAACTCGATAATAGTCATACACATTTGCTCAATCTAAACCGCATGCTAAATTAACAATATTTACAATCCACCCATGGAGAGATTTGAAAACATTAGCGAAAAGTAAGAGACCAATTAAATAGTCAAACTTCATCTCGGTACAATTACTAGCGAAGTTGCCAATCTCATAAGTACAATTTATATTTGTTGATACTTAATTGCCTCATTCAATAAGGTGACACGCATTGTCACTTTATGGATCAATTTATAGTTCGAGTTTTAGTTTTTGATCTCATCAAGCTACATTATGCTTGCTCAATACATCGGAGTTGGTTTATGTCGGTCGGCCTGGCGACAAGTGCACTCACTTGTGTATTTCTCAAGTTTTTGTAACCTTGACCTCTAGATAGACGATTTTCATTTAATAATAACACAAGTTACTAAAATCCTTATGTAGCGCCCGTTCTAGCTTACTTGAATTTAAATGTGTAAAAAAGAAAATAAAATAGAAATACTCCAAAGAATGCTTAAAAATACGGAATAATAAAAGTCTTACTTCTTTTGAAAAACTTTGCGGCGGAATTATATTCTTATATCGAAATAATAAAACGATATTCAATATTTAATAAACTACAATGTTAAACTTTAGAAATAAGAGAAACCGAAAGACATGAAATCATGAGAGATGTGGGTTCCCGAGTCACTACGCCCGACCATCTCCTTCCCTCTTCTACATTCTTATCCGAAAAATTTAACATTCGTAGAATGAGCTTAAGCTCGACTTGTAACCTTGTGCATGGATGCATGCCTAATGTAATATCTTAAATTTATAACTTTGTAAAACCTTATGTTTCCTTTACTTAAAACCTTTCACATTCATACTTAAAACATTGTCTTTTTCTTTTCGTAAAACGTTCTTAGGACGCGAGCTCACTTCGTAACACATTATTCTAATCGTGGTCGCAGAGGCCTTGTTATTTGGAACCCGATTAACATTTTGCCGAAGGCCCATTTTTATTCATTTTGACCGAAGGCCCATTTCCATTCATTTGGCCCAAAGGCCCATTTCCATTTGTTTGGCCGAAGGCCCTTTCCTTTGAACATTAATAGCATCGCAAAGCACATTGTCGAACGCTGGTCCACCGCGCCCATTTCCCTCACTCCAACATTATAGAACAATGTGCACCCATTTAATTAAAAAAACGTTATTAATTATAAACCTTACAACTTGACTTTACTTAATATTTGTATGCTCGTGAAATGCCGTGAATATACATTAACATGATGCATGAACCTAAGTGATGCAACTTCAATTGAATACGAACATAAACTTAAAGAGCATAAACATAATAATTAAATCACATTAATTACCAAACATATTAAAAGTAAACATGACTTGAAACATGTAAATGAGGACAGAGACCTACATTAAAGATACTCAACATTAATTGGGGAAAAATATTATATTCGAGTTAGTTAGGAAAGACCCTACATTCAATTAGTTAAGAGAAAAACTTATATTCAATTAATCAAGGAAAAGTCGATATTCAATTAATCAATGGAAAACCCTACATTCAAATTTTGTCAAGGAAAACACTACATTCACTAAGTCAAGGGAAAACTCAACATTCAATTAATCAAGAGAAACCCTACATTCAATTAGTCAAGGGAAAACCCTATGTTCACTTGGTTTTATACCATTGATTTGGGCTTCCGATACTAGAGTTTTGTGTTGTTTTTGAGTATTTTGAGTCGTTTTTGTTATATCTCATAGGTTAGGCATTAATTTCCATTGTTTTGAGTCATTCGAGGAGTCAAGCCATGTTGAGAGCCAATTACATTGAGTTTATAGTCATATTAATGAATCGTGTATCAAAAGAAGTATAAACGATCAAACAACGAGAGATTGATTTGAAGAAACGTCCAAATGCGTCTGAAATTTCCATCATGGCGGGGTTTCGTATTTTGGCCATAACGCTCTCTACAAAATTGATATTGAGGTGATTCAAGTGGCTATGGAAAGCTAAGAGATAGAGATACAATGTTGATGAAGGGCTCAAAACCAAATTCGGACATTTCGTGGGCGAAAAAATCAGGCGGGCGCAGAAGCGCTCGTCTGCACACTTATTCACGGCAAGCCCAAGACAGGCAAAACACTCCAAAATTAACGTGGGCGCTGCAGCTGGGCGGCATTTTTTGGGAAATTCTGGGAGCCGCAGCGCCTGGGGCGGATTCTCCTATGTTTGCCTAACTTTTTCTTGGATCTTTGTGGGGTTATAAATAGAGACACTTGGGCGTGATTTCAAGCATCTTGGACCATTTGGAAGACAACAAAACAACAATAAGACAAGGGAGAAGAATAGAAACATCTTGGGACAAGCTTGGAGAAGAAGATTGAAGGCTTTTATCATCTAGAAATAGAAGATCCCTCAACTCTTGTTCTTATTTTGTTACTTTCTCCCTATCTTGTAAGATGTATTGTTATGTTCTTATGGATTCATTTTCTTCAATCATGAGCTAAACATTATAATTCTAGAGGGATGATGTAATCTATGTTTGAACTTATGTTTTGAAATTGTGGTTTGTCAATCTAGATCTATCAATTTATTTGTGCTATTTTGATCTATTGCTTCTAAATTACTTGATCAATAATTTAGAGTGTTGGTGTATTTGATTTGACACTTGAGAGAGGTAATTGAATACATGACCTTGGAATAGCATAACCTAGGATTTCATAGAATTGAGAGATTTGTGAATCCTTTGAAGTCATTTATCAAGATTCATAGCTTTTATTGAGATTTCAATTGGTGATTTTTATAGAGATATTGATTTCCTAATTAGATCTAAAATCATTTGGCACTCGAGAGAGAAAATGATTATTGTAGAAATCTTGACTTATAAATTGATAATTGATGATTGATAAACCATATTGATAACATAAGGAATAACTAGATTCATCACACCTCTAGAATTCATTTAATCATTTGGATAAACTCATTTATATTTTTATATTCTTGATTTATTTTTGGTATTTTTAGTATAATCAACTCCATCAAATATTAAATTTCTAAATAAAGTTAGACTACTATATTATAGTACTTAGCAATAATATGATAATTATTCCTGTGGATTCGACAACCTTACTTCTCTATATTAAAAAACTTGACACCGTAGACTTGCGGTTAGAAAAATCTCTAACAAGTTTTTAGCGCCGTTCTTGGGGGAATAATTCATCTTATTTGCGCTAATATTATTACTTAGTAGTTTTACTTTAATTTAGATTTTTTTTTGTTACAATAGGGTCATTGTCATTTTCGTGTTTTCTTGTTGATGCGAAAAAATAAAAGTGCTAATTTAATCTTATTTGATCCGAGAAATTGAAAGAACGCTTCGAAAGATTAGCCGCACGAAGAATCGAATTCACAAAAATGGCGAGGAATCGGTGATGATGAAGACCGTATACCTATTGTTGCACCACCAGGAAAGGGCCGGGACTATTTTCTTTCGACCAACCACGAATCAAAACTATTCGGGCATTGTTCGCCAACCTATCAATGCGAATAATTTTGAATTGAAACCGCCCTAATAAACATGGTGCAACAAAATCGGTTTGGGGGTAGTGCCGTAGACGACCGAATGCTCATTTGGCTATTTTTCTCGAGATATGTGGCACTATCAAAATGAATGGGGTCCCTGATGAAGCTATTCGGTTGAAGTTATTTCGTTTTCACTTCGTGATAAAGCTAGACAGTGGCTTCAAACCTTCCCACTGGAAGTATCACTAGTTGGAAT
Source organism: Rehmannia glutinosa (assembly GCA_016081115.2). Classification (NCBI taxonomy): domain Eukaryota; kingdom Viridiplantae; phylum Streptophyta; class Magnoliopsida; order Lamiales; family Orobanchaceae; genus Rehmannia; species Rehmannia glutinosa. Next base: position 13,702,879 of record CM071933.1, read on the forward strand.
GATCTCATTTTGAAAAATTCATGGCAAAATTCTTTCCACCTAGCAAGACACTTCAAGCGAAAAGTGAGATTGCTCGGTTTCATCAACTCGACTTTGAACCACTCTACGAAGCTTGGGAGCGATTCAAAGAATTGTTGATGAGGTGTCCACAACAGTGCAGCATTGGCAAAAAGTTCAATATTTTTACAATGGTATGAATGGGCATTCGAGAACTATTATAAATGATGCAGCGGGAGGTACGTTGATGGCTAAAACTCCAAGTGAAGCCATACTTTTACTAGAAGAAATGGTTGCTAATAGTTATCAATGGCCTTCTGAGAGATCTACGCCAAGAAAAGTTGCCGGTGTTCTTGAACTTGATACTATGTCTGCATTAGCCTCTCAAATTTCCGCGTTGTCAAAGCAAATTGCTACTCTAAATTCGGGTGAAAAACAACAAACAGAGGCTGTTATGGAGGTAAGTCAAGAAGTGGTGAATCCCGATTTGGAGCAAGCCAATTATGTGAACAATCGAGGTTTCAACAATAGAGGGAATCAATTCCCAACGCATTATCATCCGGGACTTCGCAATCATGAAAATTTCTCGTATAGCAATACGAGAAATGTGTTGCAACCACCTCCGGGATTTCAAAACCAAGCAAGTACGAGTACACACGTGGGAGAACAAAAGCCGTCTTTGGAAGAATTACTTAGTTCATTCCTTGTGGAAACAAGAGCAAGGATGAATAAGGCCGATTCTAACATAGAAAATTTGGGTTCGAGAGTTACAACAATAGAAGGTCACATCAACTCCTTGGTGACACAAGTAGGGCGATTAGCAACAACGGTGAATTCATTGCAGAGAGAGGAAATTTCCGAGTAATACGAGAGGTTAATCCGAGGAGCATTGCAATGCAATTTATGTAAGATCGGAGGTAGAAATTCAGCTTGCACCGAACAATCGCCCATTTATGTGAAACCATTGGAATCAAGAAAATGAAGTTGTAGAAATTTGAGACTGTCTATTTGAGAGGAATATAGTGCAATAGTCCAAAGTAAACTACCTCGAGAAAATGAAGGATCCGGGACTTTCACTATTCCGTGTACTATTGGAGGAGTTTTCTTTGAGAAACCACTTTGTGATCTTGGGTCCGTGTGAATCTTATATCTCTTTCGATGTGACGAAGTTTGGGCTCGGGAGGTGAAGCCGCCCAATATCACTTTGCGGTTTTTCGATCGATCCATCGCTTATCCGTGGGGAATCATTGAAGATGTATTGGTAAAAATTAATAAATTTGTTTTTCCTATGGATTTTGTAGTGTTGGATGCGAATGAGGACAAGAAAATACCTATCATCTTTGGGCGTCCATTTTTAGCTACATCACGAGCTTTGATCGATGTAGAAACGGGGAGCTAACTCTGTAAATAAATCGGAGAAAGTTGTATTCACTATTCATCCAACCAATATGCTAAAATTTGAATTAAATGATGGTAAGCGGATGGTTGGGAATATAGTCTGAAGATATTGGAGGTTGGGGAGTTTCTAAGGGCAATGTGGATAACATGCCTATTGGAGCTCCAACTTGAGGAGAATCGACAAAGTCTGGTCAAGATCAGAACTTAGCGCTTCTTGGGAGGCCCAAGCCCTTTTTTTATGCTTTCTTAGTTTTAATTTAGTTTAGTAGTTGTTTTTGTTTTTTTTTTTCTAAGTTTTTGCATTATTAGTAGTAAGTTGCATCACATTTCACCCCTCTTATTTGTGAAAATCCCACATATCTCACCGCATCGTCAACGGAGCACTTTAACACCACACACACATTCTTCATCGCATTCACTCATTATTTGGTAAGTTTGCAACTTCCAAAACCCACCCCATGGTTTTCCCCATCTTGTGATTTTTGGTGTGATTGGATTGTAGAAGTCTTTAGGATAATTGTGTTGATGTATGGATTGTGGATTGGTTGATCATGCTAGACTTAGGTTTGGTGTTGAATTTTGGGATTGAATTGAGTTATCCATTGCATTTACTATCTTTGCCCAAATTCATGCATATGAGGTGTTTGATGAAATGCCCCGATGACGAGTTTCACATTGTTTAGTGCTATTTTGCATCTCCATGCTTATCTTTTTGACATGGCACTATATTTTCTACTTGGGTGCATTTTGTATGTCTTTGTGATTTTTGATTTCTCACCCATAACCAAGTTCCTTGGTTCCACGAGTTTTGTTTTCTTGTCTACCTTGCTAGGTTGCAAAGATCGAAGCAAAAAGGGGGTCGGCCAAGGCGAAAGGAAAGAACAAGACCACACCTCGGAGCATACAACGCCCACGGGCTTGTGCGTTAGGATTCATTTTGAGCTTATACGAGACACCTCATACACGTAGTGGTATCACATGACTTAAGGAGCCTTCGCTCCTCGGCTATGAGAAAGTCCTTTTTCCCACCTCTCCATTGGGGACAATGTCGTTTTAAGTTTTGGGGGTGCGATCTGTTTTTTATTCATCGAGTCGGTCCTATTTTTATTCATCGAGTCGTGTCTTGAGTGAAAAAAAAAAAAAAAAGAGTCTAGAGTTGAGTCGGGGCATTTGTTAAACCGTGAAACCGCATGACTAAGTGAATTTGTTGAATATGAGTTGAGCGGTCAAAAGAGCATGTGTTTGAAGCGTGATTTAATCTTCTTTCCATTAATTTCATCTACATGCTTAACTCGATGATTTATTTGGGGATGATTTATGCAATTGAGCGGTTCCTTTATGATCCCACCGGATGCTAGAACTTGTCGATAACTAGTCGAGGCGAAATCTGGCGAAGTAACCATGAGGAAGTGATTTAGGCCATCTTTGAACAAGCTAGAGACTAAAATGCCTACCTTTGCATTATATTTTTCCTAGTGTCCCCCTTTGAGCCTTATAAACCCGTTTCTTTGGCAACCAATCGAATACCCGAGCCTAAATGTGAAAATCCTAATTACCCATCACTCATACATACACACATAATATAGAAAAATGTTGAAGGTTGAGGAAGGGATGATTAGAAGGGTATGTGTTTAATTGAATGAAGTTGCCGAGAAAAGATAAGACGAAACCCCATGTACGCAAAAGAATAAGTTTGGGGTTCCTAAAAAAAGAGAAAATAAAAAAAAAAAAAAAAAAAAAAAATCAACGGGATTGAAAGTTCATAAACATTGGGGATGCAAAAAAAAAAAAAAAAAAGTGAAGGGTAGTGTCTATTGATAATTCGAAGTGTTAATTGTGTGTTTGGGTGATTTGAGCCGCTTATTCGTGTATTTTCCTACCTTACCCTAAGCCCACATTACAAGCTTTAAAAGTCCTATTGATCCTTGTGTTACATTAGCCTACATTCGTGGAGATTAGTGTGAAAGACAAGCCTATGGAGTGCGGTAAACATCTTATCTCTATATTCAAAAAGTGGATCATCTTGAAAACACTTGATTGCGTGAATCTATCTCGGATAATGAAAACGGGTTGGCATGACCATTCCACCATCATGATCACATTGTGAAAATACGCGCTTGATTGATAGTGAAACAAAATTTGACGAATGAGTTTGGTTGTGAAGTTTTGCAGTTTGTTTGTATTGTTTTGTCTTGTATTTTTCATTTTAGAGTTGTAATTGCTTGAGGACAAGCAATATTCTAAGTTTGGGGGTATTTGTTCACTTGGTTTTATACCATTGATTTGGGCTTCCGATACTAGAGTTTTGTGTTGTTTTTGAGTATTTTGAGTCATTTTTGTTATATCTCATAGGTTAGGCATTAATTTCCATTGTTTTGAGTCATTCGAGAGTCAAGCCATGTTGAGAGCCAATTATATTGAGTTTATAGTCATATTAATGAATCGTGTATCAAAAGAAGTATAAACGATCAAACAACGAGAGATTGATTTGAAGAAACGTCCAAATGCGTCTGAAATTTCCATCACTGGCAGGGTTTCGTATTTTGGCCATAACTCTCTCTAAAAAATTGATATTGAGGTGATTCAAGTGGCTATGGAAAGCTAAGAGATAGAGCTACAGTTTTGATGAAGGGCTCAAAACCCAATTCGGACATTTGGTGGGCGAAAAAAGTAGTCGGGCGCTGCAGCGCTCGTCAAAGGGCTGCGGCGCAAGACAGGCAAAACACTCCAAAATTAACGTGGGGGCGCAGCTCAGGCGGCATTTTTTGGGAAATTGTTGGCGCGCAGAGCCGGGCGGATTCTCCTATGTTTGCCTACCTTTTTCTTGGATCTTGGTGGGGTTATAAATAGAGACACTTGGGCGTGATTTCAGGCATCTTAGACCATTTGGAAGACAACAAAACAACAAGAAGACAAGGGAGAAGAATAGAAACATCTTGGGACAAGCTTGGAGAAGAAGATTGAAGGCTTTTATCATCTAGAAATAGAGAAGATCCCTCAACTCTTGTTCTTATTTTATTCTTTCTCCCTATCTTGTAAGATGTATTGTTATGTTCTTATGGATTCATTTTCTTCAATCATGAGCTAAACATTATACTTCTAGAGGGATGATGTAATCTATGTTTGAACTTATGTTTTGAAATTGTGGTTTGTCAATCTAGATCTATCAATTTATTTGTGCTATTTGGATCTATTGCTTCTAAATTACTTGATCAATAATTTAGAGTGTTGATGTATTTGATTTGACACTTGAGAGAGGTAATTGAATACATGACCTTGGAATGGCATAACCTAGGATTTCATAGAATTGAGAGATTTGTGAATCCTTTGAAGTCATTTATCAAGATTCATAGTTTTTATTGAGATTTCAATTGGTGATTTTTATAGAGATATTGATTTCCCAATTAGATCTAAAATCATTTGGCACTCGAGAGAGGAAATGATTATTGTAGAAATCTTGACTTATAAATTGATAATTGATGATTGATAAACCATATTGATAACATAAGGAATAACTAGATTCATCACACCTCTAGAATTCATTTAATCATTTGGATAAACTCATTTATATTTTTATATTCTTGATTTATTTTTGGTATTTTTAGTATAATCAACTCCATCAAATATTAAATTTCTAAATAAAGTTAGACTACTATATTATAGTACTTAGCAATAATATGATAATTATTCCCTGTGGATTCGACAACCTTACTTTCTATATTAAAACTTGACACCGTAGACTTGCGGTTAGAAAAATCTCTAACAAGTTTTGGCGCCGTTCTTGGGGGAATAATTCATCTTATTTGCGCTAATATTATTACTTAGTAGTTTTACTTTAATTTAGATTGTTTTTTTTTTGTTACAATAGGGTCATTGTCATTTTTCGTGTTTTCTTGTTGATGCGAAAAAATAAAAGTGCTAATTTAATCTTATTTGATCCAGAAATTGAAAAGAACGCGAAAGATTAGAGCCGCACGAAGAATCGAATTCACAAAAATGGCGAGAATCGGTGATGATGAAGACCGCATACCTATTGTTGCACCAGGAAATGGCCATTCGGGACTATTTTCTTTCGAATCAATGGCGTTGGGAGAAGTCATCTCTTTTCTATTTTCTTCTTTTCCTTCTCTCTCTATGGCCGTTTCTCTACCCTTCTTTGCCGTGTATCTTTTGTTCTCTCAAGTGGTATTTTCGTGTCTTATATCGTGTTTTAATCTATTCCTAATTGGACTTGGTTTAGGGTACATGGGCCTATAATAGACATACTAACAATTTGGGCGTGTTTTAATACTCTAAACTAATTAAAGATCCAATTATTCGTATAAAGCCCAAATAAAATAAATTCACGTTCAATTAAAAAGACTCTTTTGTTATACGTAATTTAACAAATTAACTATCTACTAAAATCATTAATAAATTTGAATTCTCCATTATTATTCCATAAAATAAAGCGATAACATAATTAAGAAAATAATTATTAAGGCATAAAAATATTGGGTCGTTACATTCTCCCAACCTTATAAAATGTTTCGTCCTCGGAACTTGTCAAATATAAAAATATAATATGCTAAGGCATAAAAACAACATTCAATTTTTTTTTTTTTTTCCACCCTGGACAAATCAAAAAAATTTTTAAGCAAACTACTGAAAGAGAGTATTGAACAAATATGAAACTCGCAAGCATAAAACATAAATTGTTTGAACTATGAGCACTCAAGCATGCAAATACTTGACACTTTGCACATGTAGATAAAATAAGGAACTTCGCTCACCAACCAACATTTATGATAATCCCTTCAGGAAATAACGTATCTTAAAAGCGGGTAACATATCACCAAAATAACAAAAAATGGTGGATACCAACAAAAGTTGTAAATTGTGGAAGTTAAAAGATGGTGGATACAAAGAGACACGCCAACTAAAGTATAGAGAATGATAATGACTATTGATTGGGATTGAATGGTGAGTTTCAAAGCCACAATGATTTTGGGTCATCAACTTATGAAGAATATAATATAAAGACAAGAGGTCGATGACATGAGAAATGGACACGAACAAGTTTGAAAATCCATGAGAAAAGGAATTGAAACCTAGGCAAAAATTGGATTAAGAAAATAAATTCTCATGATCAATGACACAATATTATTGGAAGCACAAATGAGAGAATACGATCTTTGTGAGCCCACAAGGAAAAACTAGGACGAGTCTCTGGTAGCTTTAAAATATTGTATCACTTCAACTTGAGTCGTTGTTAAACAGAGAAATAAAGAAAAAGAGAAGACAAAGACAGGATGGAGATAGCAAAATATCGGATCATGAGTTGAATCAAGAAAAGAAAACAAGCATAAGCTAAATCAAGAATCTAGTGGAAAAATGAGAAGAAAGAGGAAAAACTAAAATTGAAATAAAAGTAAGAAATGAAGGAGACCTACAAAGTAAAAGAATTGGAGGCACATGTAGGCTTCACACAATTGTACGAGAAATTGTTTGTCGGATAGGGATATAATCCATATGAACATGAGCCCCTTTTTTGAGGATTCAATAGTTTTTAAAGAGAAGCAAAAATACAACAATAATTAGCAAGCCCAAAATGTCAAAATTGATGAGAACATGGGTCAAAGTCCAAACGAAAACTCGATGAAAAATATAGCAAGCCCAAAAATATGGGCGAGTGATGATGAGGTGAAAATCACTCGAAGGAAAATTCATTTAGACTTACTAATCCATTCAATTTGGACAAATTGCTCAATTGCAGAAAAAGAAGAAGAAGATGGAAGTTAGAGACAAAAAGAGTGTAAAGTAGAGAGAAAAATCAAGAAGGAAAAAGAAAATTGAGAGGCAAATTAGAGAAGAGAAAAAAACTGACTCCCTAACATAGGAGGAGATGAGGAACAACAAAGAAATGAAAGAAGACAAAAGAAGAGTGAAAGGGGAGGAAGAAGGAAAGTAGGGAGAAAATCGAAAAAATCTCTACTTTACCGGATGAAAAATTCGTTATATGATAATAACATAGCAAATTGTAATAGAGTGTTTTGCAATAAAATGATCAAAGAATATGCATAAGATATTTGGATCTTTAGAAAATGTTTGGGTTTGAAAGCGGAAGAAAATTATCCAGGAGGTAATTGAAAGAATAAAAGATCTTGAAAGAATGGAGTGTGAAAAAAACAATACGAAGCGTGAAGAGCATCCACACGCGGGAGGAAAAATAGGTAAGAAATGAATCTACTAAGCTTTAATGTTAAAGGATGAAAATTGCAATTGTGGACCTAAACCTTTGAGTGGTGGATAGATGGATGCTTGACCTATATTTTAGAGTTTGTAAAATCCGAACGGATATTTTTGTTTTTTGAGGTGTAGGGATGGGGGTCATTTGTTCTCAAAGAAAAGCTTAAAAGGCTTAAGGAAAAGTCAAACAGAGGAATATATGAGTTTTGGGGATCTAAACAAATACATCAAGAAGGCAAAGGAAGAATTAAACAGTTGGACCTAAACTTTGAAGCTAGGAAAAGTAAAGAAACAGACGTCACGAATTGGAAGAAAATTTAGTTTCATTTGCCTCGATTTATTAATGAAAAATGATCCGTTATTTTTAAAAAAAAACTCTGTTGAAATGGTTGACAGATGAGGATTTGAATTCTAGATTTTATCATTTCATGTCACGGGAAATGTTAAGAAAAGAGGGGTTAGAGAAATTTTTAGGAAGGAATGGGTGAACTTTGCTTGTCTATAGGAAACAAAATGGAGAAAATTGATAGAGAGTTTGGTGTAAAGTTATGGTAAAATAACGATTAAGGTTGTGATACTTGGGTTCTAAAAAGAGCATCAAATTTGGATTACTCAACACATGAGATAATAGAATATTTACTTTTTATCAAAGATTGGTTTATCAAAGGAAGTTTAGCAATAATAAGAAAATGGAAAATCAAGACGAGTTAATAAAATTTGCAATGTCAACTCAACTTGTTCATTTATTAGGAAGAGAAAACTTTGGGAGGAGATACATACAAAATTGAGACAATGAAAAAAAAGTATTGTTGGTGATTTCAATGTAGGCAATTTTCAATGGGGAAGAAAATACATTGAAAGTAATGTGAACACTAGAGAAAACGAAAGAAATAGTTTTATTAGAAATTGTGAAGTTAATGATCTCACTCTTAAGAAAAGATGCACTTGGTATAAATGTGATGGTTGTGTCGAGGTTAGATAGAATTGTAATCTCGAGATAGGCGGATGGAAAACGGCCGATTACTTTTTAGTGGGGTTGAAAAGAAACATCTATGTCTATTGCTCAATCATTTTGACGAGAAGCACAAATGATCATTGGGAGCCAAAACCATCCAGATTTCTAGATTGTTGGCATTTAAATTCAAATTTTCAATTTTTCTTTTTGTAGAATTAGAAAAGAATAAAATTAAGATTTGAGGATAAGATTCTTGTGCTCAAAGAAAAACCGAAAAAGCTAAAGGATAAACTCAAAGTTTGGAACAAGTATTTTGGGTCATTAAATAGAAAAATATAAAGTCGTATATTAGAAAAATACATGCTAAATTCAAGTTTTAGGTGTCATTAAAACATATCCAAATTCAAATACATATGATGAATTTAAAACATTTACTCATGTGGATCAAAACATTAAAGTAATTAATCATATACAATAAATGAAAAAAATACAATTCTCGAAACAATATGATTTCATCAAATAATCTATGTCACCCAATGTGATTCTCATAAACGCAATCTAAAGCCGAAACATAAATAAGACATTATACATGCATAATTAAACTGAATGTAAAACTTACCATATAGTGGAGGAGATGCTCAAAGCGCGACTCCAAAACCATGACTCGTTTACTTTAAACTTATCGTAAATTAAATTATTTTAAAGTCTGAGAACCGATTTTAAAAATTCTAAGCTCGATACCACTAAATGTAGCGCTGTTCTAGTTTACTTGAATTTAAATGTGTAAATAAGAAATTAAAATAGAAATACTCGAAGAATGGTTAAACATACGGAATAATAAAAGTCTTACTTCTTTTGAAAAACCTTTGGGAATTAAATTCTTATATCCGAAATAATTACTTATCCAAAAACATCCTTTCAAAATAAACGACATTCAATATTTAATAAACTAAAAAGTTAAACTTTATAAATAAGAGAAACCGAAAGACATGAAATCATGAGAGACGTGGGTTCCCCGAGTCACTGCGCCCGACCATCTCCTTTCTCTTCTACATTCTCATCGAAAAATTTAACATTCGTAGAATTAGCTTAAAGAAGTTCAACAAGTAACCTTGTGCATGAATGCATGCATAATGTAATATCTTACATTTATAACTTTGTAAAACCTTACGTTTCCTTTACTTAAAACCTTTCACATTCATACTTAAAACATTGTCTTTCTTTTTCGTAAAACGTTCTAGAACGCGAGCTCACTTGGTAACATATTGTTCTAATCGGTCATGATGGGCTTGTTATTTGGAACCCGATTAACATTTTTCCCGATGGCCCATTTTCATTCATTTTGCGGAAGGCCCATTTACATTCATTTGGCCCAAAGGCCCATTTCAAGTGTTTGGCCGAAGGCGCCCTTTCTTTGAACATTAACATTTGCGCAAGTGGCACATTTTTAACGTCGGTCCCCGCGCCCATTTCCCACTCACTCCAAAGACATCATAGAACAATGTGCACCAATTTCTTTAAAAAAATGTTATTAATTATAGACCTTACAACTTGACTTTACTTAATCTTTGTATGCTCGAGAAATGCCGTGAATATACATTAACATGATGCATGAACCTAAGTGATGCAACTTCAATTGAATACGAACATAAACTTAAAGAGCATAAACATAATAATTAAATCACATTAATTACCAAATATATTAAAAGTAAACATGACTTGAAACATATAAATGAGGATAGACTTACATTAAAGATACTCAACATTAATTGGGGAAAAATCTTATATTGATTAGTTAGGGAAAGACCCTACATTCAATTAGTTAAGAGAAAACCCTATATTCAATTAATTAAGGGAAAACTCTATATTCAATTAATCAAAGGAAAATCATACATTCAATTTTTGTCAAGGAAAACCCTATATTCACTTAGTCAAGGGAAACCCTACATTCAATTAATCAATGGAGACCCTACATTCAATTAGTCGAGGAAAACCCTACATTCAATTACTCGAGGAAAACCTTAGATTCAATTAGTTAAGAGAAAACCATACATTTAATTAATTAGAGGAAAACCATATATTCAATTAGCTAGCGGAAAACCTTATATTCAATTAGCTAGGAGAAAACCCTATATTCAATTAATTAGGGAAAAACCTTATATTCAATTAATTAGGGGTAAACCCTATGTTCAACTAATTAGGAAAACCCTATATTCGATTAACTAGAAATAAACTCTATATTCCATTAATTAGCTTAATTTCTGTTACTAATTAATACCTAACACAAGTTAAGGAAAAACAGAGATAACAAGATTTTTAACTTGGAATAAAAGAGACTATAATATTTCGTGTAATTAAAATCAAAGGAAACCAGTTGTAACTGTTTCACGGTACCATACCATACGGCCTCCATCATAAACATGTTGAATGATCAATTTGAAATTTTATCCAACCAACTAACTTGATTGACTTCAATTCTATGTCAAAACCAAAGAACAATTGGATAATGACGTCACTAAACATGAATTGACTAAAATATGAATATGATGTGTTTACTGCTCGATCGACGTGAGGATAATGAATACACATACACTTCCAAAAGCCTTAAATATATGAAACAGATTCCGTACAGACCAAAATATATTCTATCATATGCGCATAGATTTACCGAGACCAGTTGTTGTTAATTACAATGTAAATCCTATAATTATTAGTTATACAGATTTCATAAGAATTGTCTAAAACCTTAGATAATCGAATTTGAACAAGTGACAAACCCAAACTAATACACAACCATACAAAATCGCAAATAAATTATCAACAAGTTTTTCGATTATACGTCAAAATACGTCGGATCGAACAAGTGACAAACCCAAACTAATACACAACCATACAAAATCGCAAATAAATTATCAACAAGTTTTTCGATTATACGTCCAAAATACGTCGGATCCTAATTCTATATGAAACTAAAGAGATTATTTGCATGTTCAATTTAGGATTAGTAAAATCCTTCTCATTTTCTTTTGAATAAATCGCGTTGGGGAAGTCATCTCTTTTCTATTTTCTTCTTTTCCTTCTCTCCCCCCTGCCGTGCCTCTACCCTTCATTACGTGTATCTTTTGTTCTCTAAAGTGGTATTTTACGTATCTTATATTTGTGTTTTAACTTATTCCTAATTGGACTAGGTTTAGGGTACATGGGCCAATAATAGACTTACAAACAATTTGGGCCTGTTTTAATACTCTAAACTAATTAAAGATCCAATTATTCGTATAAGGGTGAAATAAAATAAATTCACAGACCAATTAAAATGACTCTTTTGTTATCGTAATTTAACAAATTAACTATCTAGTAAAATCATTAATAAATTTCATATTCTCCATTATTATTCCATAAAATAAACTGATAACATAATTAAGAAAATACTTATTAAGGCATAAAAATATTGGGTCGTTACACCTTAATTCAACTCAAATAGCGAATTTAGATAACTAGAGTATTTACTTGGGAGTAAGCTCATATTCCAAAAATAGAGCTTAAAATCTTTTATTAAATTTTTAAATTTTGCAACTTAAACAAATTAAAGTGCAAACTTAATTCTTAATCCATAAGTATATTGTCAACATCTCAATGCGATAATTTTGGGAAGTTAAGTTCTTACGTTTGTGGCTTAAATAATTTAAAGCGTAATCATTTTCTTTAATCCTTAAAGAATCATGTCTAATTCGCGACAATATTAAATACCTTGTATATTTTCATGCTAAATTGGATAAACTAAAGTTGGTGAGTTTGGTCTAAAAACATTTCAATAAATTGCGCAAACAAATAGTTACTGAGATCTAAAAACTTTATTCGGATCCAAATAATATTTTATTATTTTCTTCAATTCAATGAGATCAAAAATTTGTCACCAAGGCTAGTAATCATCTCCGATTGAATTGGAGATCACAATAAAAAATTATTGATCCATGAATAAAATTATTGATATCCATAAACAAATCATGCATGCAATTATGCGATATAAATAATTATAAAAATAGCCCCTGTGCGCGACATTGACATATGATGCATCATGTGGAGATAATTTGGACGTATGGTGGTAAAAAAAAAATATCTTCGTTGATGTTACATAGCCTCCAAAAAATGGGTCAATAAATACATGCCTCAAAAAACGATTACAAATTTGATAGGCCTACAACTATTAGTAAATATGGGTTAAAGTTTAAATCACATATTTGCACATAAAGTGTGGATCGAGTATACTTGTTTGAGCGGAACAATCGATCAAACATAGCGATTGAGCCCGTCTACAAGCCTTCTTTCTCGATCCATGATGAAACCATCTATAAATCTCCTCCGATTGAACAATTAATGAACCTCGTAGATTGGTTGAACCACGAACAAGATCACGAACCGCCTTTTCTCATTGGTGTAAATGACTACTAGAGTTATTCACTTTGATGTGCAAACTTAAACCCTTCGAGAACTTTGGTGATGCTCCAAGAAGAAAACCGTAGAGAGAAATTTTAGGAGAGAGGTTATTCTTTTTTTTTAGTTTTAATCGATATTGTAGGGAGAGATATCAATATATATCTCAATCCCATATCAGGTTAGAGTCCTAATGGGAGAGGTTTCTAGATAAACTTCATCTAAATAGGACTCTCTATTTTCTCAAATATGGATGCAACCTAATTTCACCCAATATCTCTCACTCATATATATTTGACTCAACTCATTAGAATCACATCCTCATAATTCCCACCTTATGTCTCTTCTTTCATACGGGGAATAAGGCGTACGACCAAGCAAAAAAAGTATAGGTGAGGAGAGTTATATTAAGTCATCACCAAACTAACGTAACTCTACAACTTAATAACTCGCTATGTACCCCCAAAAAACAAGTGGTCCGACGCACCAAAGCATCTCTAGATCCCTCAATGGAATAAATAGAGTATGCTCAACTTACTCAAATACGTTTCTATATTCATGACTAGTCAAACATATTTCAACATAGTCGCTCGGGCTATGAATCATAGAACATAAGTGCATTACCAACTTAATTCTTCCTCGGCCCCACATGCCAATTACCTTGGTCTTTGACTTTCTTAGATATGCTCCGATAGACCGAATCAAACATAGTCATTGCATACATGCTAAAGTAGTCCAAAGTCCCAAAGGGTACAAGAAAATAATATGGGCTCACACGGTGACGAAGTAGGGACCCATTCAATCATTTTTCCATAGGCGTCGCCTCAAAGCACATGTAATATGAATACATGCTATGATGGAGCTCCCACTCAATTTAGGCATGTCACGCTCTAGACATCGTACAAATCTTAGTCGATGCCTATTCAAGCGCGGACCGCATACCACTTGTAGTCACTCCCAAAGTGTCATACGATAGTTTGCACATCTACAAATAGGCTTTTATGAAGTTTAGACATACTTCATAATCGATCAACTCGGATCTTATCATAACCTCTAGTTAATGCGATCGTTAATTATACTTATTAACCTTCCTCACGGCTCTAGCGGCGATCATTTGCAAACCTCCATATGCGATACAATCTTTTAAGACTCATCTTGCTCGTTCTCTTAGTGCCAGGGTGATTGCCCGTGTGAGAGGGTCAATCAAAGCCTGGTGACAACTCACAAATTCAGTACCAAACACATAATGAGAATTCAACATATCTCATTAATCACAATACGTTCTCATAGGGCCACACGATCAATTCTACTTAATCAAGAGACTCACATGCCATTGAAGCATATCTCCAAACAAAAGCTCATAAAAGGGATGAGCGCCCACACCGCTCGTAGAAATATGCTTGAGAATAATATTAGCTATGTGCAAAAACTCTTAAGTGAAGTAAATCCTCGAGTAAATGTGTTTGGTCTACCATCCATGTTTGGCGCCCAAACCATACACCAAAGTGGTTTTACTATCAAAAAAACAACAAAATACATCATGTATATGCGCGCAATGTTCATTATTTCAAGATGTCAAATTTGCCTCTAGTAAATCATAGACCAATCTGTTAAGATATCTAAGTATCCACATGTCGGTATCACAATAGCGCATGGATCACTTAGATATCCACTCACCAATCACTTTGCTAAGTACAGGACTTATCGAGTACACACATAGCACACATCAAACATTCGACAGTGCTTACATAAACTAGCTAAAGCATTTCTTTTCTTCATCCGAAGATATCGTTTCTTGACTAAGAATATGATCTTTGACAATGGAGTGTAAAGATAGCCAAGACGAGTGGCGATAACTCCATGTTCATTTCGATTTATCATATTTTTGCCATATACAATGAGATACAACTCTTGACATATGTTCGGTGATTTAATTGACCATTGTATGCCTATCAAAATGATAGCTCGATGAAATCAATGATGATTCAAGTCAAGATGGAGTTTCTTGATCATCATTCAATGATCTCTTACTTAGGGGCGTCAATTTGTGACATAGCATGATAACTTGACACGAACCTAACACGAATTTAGCAGTACAGTACAACACTTAACAAGGTTGATCAGGGTCAGTGTCGACTCGTGTGTCGACACGATTGACCTATGTAACCCATTTAATGTTAAAGTGACATATTATTTTAATATTTTATGATATTTTAGTTGGTTATATGATGATAGAAAAATAATTAAATGTATTTTTTAATAATTTTTAATATTTAATGTATTTTTTTATTTGTGATCAACTTTTTCTCACTTTTTATTTTTTTGGGGTCAACTTTAAATTATATAGGTTTTTCGTATCGTGTCGGGTCACCCGTGTCAAAAACAGTCGTGTTCGTGTCGTGTATCTTGACATGAATAATAAAATAGTCGTATTAGTGTTCATATCGGACTGTAATATCCGTGTCGAGAATATGACCCGAACACGAAATACGACACGATTGACATCCCTACTCTTACTCCATGTTCGCCTTTATATTTTTAGCTTCACGCAAGTGTACGGTGTAACGTTTTAGAATAGGGTAGCAAGGTCATATCCACGAGGAGACTAATAAATTAATAGGCTAAGTATTGAGCCAAGATAGTTTTATTTTTATTTAGGCGATCAAAATTTGATGATTGTTGTGTTGAGATTAAGACAATTTAAATCACTAAAACACAAGATTACGATAACTCAAATGAAAGAAGTATCAAGATAATGAAATGGATTTCGAGTTAAAGTTTCGATTAATAATCCTCTTGTTGTCGGTTTAATCAAGCCACGTTATTATCAATATTCCTATAAGACGATCACAAAGCTATTTTATCCTCCCTCTCGAGATGCATATAAAACGTAGAATGAAATACTTATGCTAGCATCTCTACTCAACATGAAGCATTCAACTCCCAAAAGTTTAAAAGATCAAATGTCCTCACAAATATTTACAAACCTCTCGATTCATGCAAATATTTGTGTCGAGTATTCAAGATCTAATATTGAAACTCATCTCTCGAATTATGAATCAATATATCAAAAAAGTTAAATCATTGATCAAGTGATAAAACAAGAATAAGCTCAAAATACTCAAATAGGCTTCAAGATAATAACTTCAACTAAGATTAAAACATCCAACAAGAGTTCATTAATCTACTCCCAAAACCCTAGGAAATCTCTAGAGTTTAGCTACACATGATTAAACAACTTATACACAAAGTGTTCAAAGCCATTACAAATTAAAATGAAAGATTGAAACTAAAAGAGAAGCAAGAAAACTTAGGACGTCGACAATCTCTCGATATATCTCCGTTCTTCAAGCTCCGATGCAACCCGATTGTCTCTTTGATATTCTCCTTCAAGAGTTGACTCTTGTCTTGTGTTGTAGATCCCAAAAATGCCAGAATGTCCTTGTGTGCGCCCCCAAAAAGCCTTTTTATACCCACCATCAAGTTTAGGGCTTAATGTTGCAGATTATGGGATTCAGCGCGGGACGACGGGGTGGTGCGCCCACGCACGGGTTACCCGTGCGCCACCTCTTGAAATAACCCAACTCTGTAGGGCGCACGGGGGTGGTGCGTCGGAGAATGGCCTACCCGTGCGCCACTCCGGTGAAATAATCCGACCCCTCGTAGGGCCACGGGTCATGCTTTGATGCATGGGTTACCCGTGCGCCATCTGCTGCTTGATTACATTTATATAGGGTGCACGGGTGGTGTACGAGGCACGCCCAACCCGTGTGCCCCTGTCTTTTCGTAGACGCTCAACTTTCGCTCTTTTAGGCTCCACTTTTCATATATCCACTCGATTCTCCGTGTTTCCACTTTGCTTTCCTTGTATTCGTATTCAATTAGCTTCAAATATCATGAAATTCCTACAAAATAAGCAAAGTGTAATATCTTTTCCACAAGGAGTGAATATGTAACATTAACGCGAGTATATGCATGTTTACCCATCATTATAGCTCAAATACGCCTCAAAATACATGCAAAACTCACGCCTATCAAAATCCCCAAACTTAAACTGTTGGACCGTCGATCAACAATATTTAGAACACAATAAAGCACAACAGGAGATAAAGATAACAGCGCACACAGAGAATCCACAAGAAAATCCATATTGTTCGTCATGAATGTTGAGTACAACTCAATCAAGCCTCAAATATCTAATCAAAGAACACGCCTCAAATAAAACAAAGTGAAATGCTCTAAATTCCAACTCTCAAAGTTAAGTGTATACTCTCATCTCACGAGGATATGGGACGTGTTTACGCTCAAATAAATTCGATGTCGCAAAATTACCATAGGCTTGCAATTCGTCTCATATCTCCGCCACGAGTGTATGCAATTTGTGAATCAAAAAGGACTTTCTCATTTGGTTGTAATGAGGGCTCTTTGGTTTAGGTAGGAAATTTTGGATAAAGTGACTCAACTCGAGTATATAAACCGATGAGCATTTCAATCATTTACATTATAATCCCATATGCTACTCCAATCATCCCTCATTTTTTTTCAACTTTATTTATCTCCATTTCCTTTCTTGCTTTTGAGAATTGCCTCAAATCACAATCCTTCGCCCCCAAGTTTATCAACTTTTCAATCTTTTTCAATTGTGCATTTTCAACACTTCTATTTTTTTCAACTTATTTCCTTCCTCTTTTTGTTCCATTTAGCCAAGTATGCCCAATTATCCTATTTTTCAATTCCCACCCATTCAACCTCATTCATTCCCTTTACTCAACGCTATACATTCGAGTTTAAGGTGATGGATATATTAGAAGATCAAGGGTTAAATTTTGTGGTTATCAAAGAATTAGGCTATAGGCTCAACTTGGCTAACTAGGAATTTCAACATTTTTAGGTAGGCAAAAGGCTTGAAAGGCTAGCAAAGATGGTCTTTAATCACATTCAATTCGCATACACATGTGGTCTTGAGAGATACCCAAGCAAGTTCTAGAATTTTAATCAACATGAATGATACACTCAAATTACAACAAGATCGCACAAGATATAAGCACTAAAGGCTCAAAGCTCACAAGCTTGTCAAAATGTAATTCAAAGCATCACACCAAGTTTTTCATATTAACATGCTCAAAGTTATCTATTCAATGCTCAATCCACTCATAACCAACATCCAATCCCAACAATATGAATTCTCAATCAACACACAAAAACAAGTTGCAACATGCTCGATCAACACACTCTCTAACCACTACGAAAGCAATAGGCGTCTAAAGCTATAAACGTGCTCTAATACAAATGCAACCTAGAATGCTCTAATGCAACTATATGAAACACAAAATGCATGAATTTTTTTTTTTTTCGTATCCACACTTTTCATGTATTAAAATACTATCTCTCCCCCAAACTTGAATGAAATTATAGTGTCTAAGGGGAAAAATAGAATTTCAATAACGAAAAGTGAGGATATACGAATTGTGGCGGCGGTGGGAAGTGGCCTTGAGAAATATGCCACATTTGTAGTTGTTGGAGCACTTGCCACGTCTCCTCGAACGCCACTCGGATCGCTCTGAACGCGAGAAAATCAGCCCTATGTTGCCTCAAATCCTCTCCTTGCCGCCTCAACTCTTCTCCTTGCCGATGCAAATCCTCCCCAAATGCAAATAACATGTCTTGAAAATCGTGCCGCGCTGGGGTCCTCCACTATGAGAGGGACCGGGACGATCCCCGTTGTGAGAACGTCGGGGTAATCGCCTCCGTGTGAGGACTCGGGTATATCATATCCAATTTGGGGGTGATGAGGTTCCACCCCATTTCTTGTCCATGTATCTCATCCGCCTCGCCACCATATCCTCTTCATCTAGGAATCCTTCAACTCTGCGCTTCTTTCTTGCCTCTATAGCTTACGTAATTCGGTTATGTGCGTCGAGTTCATTAGGAAGTTGGTGGTGTTCGTCAAAGTATCGATTGTGGTGTATGGCGGGTTCGCAACTAAAGCGGAAATGCAAAGCACATTTCTTTTGTAGAAGCGCCAATCTGTTGTCTTCGTTTGCAATGAACTTCATGTGGTGAAACGATGCCAAATTAACCCGAGTGTTGCCAAGGATAGGCTCCAAGCCACGGAAATTGACATTGAAATGCCGGGCGATAGGGGTAATGAGGCCCCTATAGAAATCATACCCCCTTCCCGTCTAGCTAACTATTCGATTTGCTCGTGAAATTGGATTGTGTTGTAGGGGGTATTTGTTACCATACACCGAGAGGAGATAAAGCTCCTTAGTTGTCATCCTCCAATATTTTCTCGGCGAACACGGAGGATGCGATCCACGCGTTGTATATACTAGGAAAAGCGGATTCCCGGATCAAGAGGTTTTTGCGGTCGCGCGATACATACAACATCGGCCCCGTTTGTGGTGTTTCCACAAGCATTCTCTAGAAGTCGTATTGATCATAATGGGGCATCGGGCGGAGTACGAGCGGTTGTTGGGACCTCGAAAATGGTGTTCAATTGGGTCATAGGCAGTTGTCTCTTAACGTTCCCCAATTGAAATATCATATACGGTTCAAAAGTCGCCTTGTTTGAGTACTTCCACGGTACTCCAATGTATATTTTTAAATGTCGGCCACCTTCGGCTCATGAAGTTTGTCCATCCAACCTTTGTGAAAAGACGCCAAACGCCCTCATGTATCCCCAAAGTTTGGGTACAATCATCGTCGGCATAGCGGGATGGAGCAATTTGGCGGCCGATCAGCGATTCCATCGCTCAAGATCATCGGCATTTGTCAAGTTAACCCCATATGCCGGCTGGGGACATTTTGGTCGACCTCGGCGGTGCCACGTCGCGTTGTGCCGCCCAGCGTGCACGTCTCCTTCCACCACAGGGGGTTTCTTCGGCCATGAAGGATTTGTACACGAAATACATTCCATTAGCATCCCAATATCATCAATGGCAACAACAAAGTAGGGGATGAAATCTAACATATTAGGTGATGCAAATTCACTTGCCTCCTATACTTTGATCGATCAACTACCCAAAGCAAGCAAAAATTATGGCCATTCTAGACAAGTATTAGTTTAAACAATCATTGGCCATGCCGTATTCATCAACAATTCATCCTAAATCTCCTCAATTACACAAGCACACAAGGTGTTTGATAGTTTGCCTCAAAGAATAATTCACACAATTCATAGCAAAAATATTAAAACAAGCACCTATCATGATCCCTAATACATAATGGACAAAACGAATTTGCAAGGAAAAACGGTGTTCTTAACGAGAATTCTCTAAATTAAACTCGAAGTAGATGACTTGAACCCTAGGTGCTTTTGCTCACAATTCTTCAAGTAAATTAGAAATTGATGCAAGGTGAAGTGAAATTGTGATGGGGGGGGATTATGTGGACGAATTTGAGTGAAAACTTGGAGAAATTTCGAAAACAAGGGAGGATTAGGGAGGGGCGCGCGAATTGGAGAGTTTGAATATGAAGAACAGTTTTAAAAACTGTCACATTTATCCCTCTTCTGCGGGCGCACGGGTGGTGCGTCGAAGCCCCACCGGCTACACATCGCGCCACCCGGCAAATTCTGAACTCTCTGCCGAGGGCGCACGGGTGGTGTGTGGCCTAACGCACGGGCTACCCGTGCGCACTGACAATTTAGGTATTCTTTTATTTTTTTTTTTGAATAAAAACACACAAAAATGAAACAAAAACACACAAATCACACTCATTAATAAAAACACGCATGTCAAATCACTCCAATCACACAAAATTGAAACTAAACACACAAAAATGAAAGTCACACGAAAAACCGTTGGGTTGCCTTCCAACAAGCGCTATATTTAACGTCTTTAGCTTGACGTATGTTTTGTTAAATTACGGTCGCACAAGGTGGTGGATGTCACCTCCTCTTGATTCCCTCGGTGGAAATAGTGCTTAATCCGTTGGCGTTTACCATGAAAGTCTCGCCTTCTTTTTGTCAACAATTCTACAATCCCGGTGGATTCAACACTTTCTTTATCACGAATGGCCCCGACCACTTGAAGACTTGAGTTTTCCGGGAAATATTTAAGGCGTGAATTGTATAGAGCACCGGTTCTCCCGGTAAAAACTCTCTTTTCTTGATCATCTTATCATGCCACCTCTTGGTTCTTTCCTTGTAAATTCGGGAATTTTCGTAAGCTTCATCCCGAAACTCTTCCATCCGATTCAAATGGAGTAACCTTTCCTCGCCGGTTTTTACGAAAATCCGATTTAGTTTCTTGACCGCCCAAAATGCTTTGTGCTCCAATTCTACTGAAGCAAATGGCACGACTTACCAAAGACAAGTTGATATGGAGATGTGCCCAATGGTGTCTTATATTCCGTCCGGTATGCCCACGAGCATCATCAACGCCCAATCCTTTCGATTGATGTTCACCGTCTTTTCAAGGATTTGTTTGATTTCCATGTTAGCCACTCTCGCTTGTCCGTTGGCTTGTGGATGATATGCCAATGCAACTTTATGTTTGACCCCATATTTTGCCAACAAGTTGCTCATCAATTTGTTTACAAAATGTGACCATCCATCACTAATTAAAGCTCTTGGAGTGTCGAATCTAGTAAAGATGTTTTTCTTAAGGAATCGCATTACAACTTGAGCATCATTTGTCTTGGAAGGAATCGCCTACCCAACGGGATACATACTCTCGCAAGTAGAATATATTGATAGCCCGAAGATGATGGAAACGGGCCCATAAAATCAATCCCCCACACATCGAACAACTCCACTTCAATTACATTGGTCATTGGCATCTCGTCTTCCTTGAAATGTTTCTATTCGACACACTGTCACATTGTTGCACAAACAAATAACGAGTCATTAAATAAAGTGGGCCAATACGCCCACTTTGCAATACCTTCCTTCGCGGTGCGAGTGGGACCAAAATGTCCGCCAGGATGGTGAAGAGTGACATTGTTGTAGGACTCCTCCCATTCTTCTTGAGGTATGCATCTCCTTATTATTTTGTCAAGCACACCTCTTAAAGAGTAGAGGATCGTCCCACATGTAAAACTTTACATCATGTAAGAATTTCTTCTTTTGATATGGTGATAGATCCGGAGGTAGAACTCGATGACCAAGTAGTTGACAAAGTCCCATACCACGGGAACTTTGCCTCAAGCATGAGTAATCGTTCATCGGAAACTCTCTTTTATTAATCCCGTACTTACTTTTGCTCCCTCTTGATTTTCTAATCGAGACAAATGGTCTGCTACCACGTTCGCATCCTTTAGGTCCTTGATTTCCACATCAAACTCTTGCAATAATAAGATCCATCGAATCAACCTCGGTCGGTTTTGCATCTTTCTTGTCAAAGAGGTATTTGATAGCCGCATGGTCGGTATGCACAATCGTCTTCGTCGATCAAGTAAGATCGGAATAAAAACACGCATGTCAAATCACTCCAATCATACAAAATTGAAACTAAACACACACAAAAATGAAAGTCACACGAAAAACCGTTGGGTTGCCTCCCAACAAGCGCTATATTTAACGTCTTTAGCTTGGCGCTGTTTTGTTAAATTACGAATTCGCGCAAGGTGGTGGATGTCACCTCTCTTGATTCCCTCGGTGGAAATAGTGCTTAATCCGTTGGCCGTTTACCATGAAAGTCTCGCCTTCTTTGTCAATAATTCTACAAACCCCAGTGGATTCAACACTTTCTTTATCACGAATGGCCCCGACCACTTAGACTTGAGTTTTCCGGGAAAAATTTAAGGCGTGAATTGTATAGAGCACCGATTCTCCCGGTAAAAACTCTTTTTCTTGATCATCTTATCATGCCACCTCTTGGTTCTTTCCTTGTAAATTCGGGAATTTTCGTAAGCTTCATCCCGAAACTCTTCCATCCGATTCAAATGGAGTAACCTTTCTCGCCGGCTTTACGGAAATCCAGATTTAGTTTCTTGACCGCCCAAAATGCTTTGTGCTCCAATTCTCTAGGCAAATGGCACGACTTACCAAAGACAAGTTGATATGGAGATGTGCCCAAGGGTGTCTTATATGCCGTCCGGTATGCCCATAGAGCATCATCAATTTTAACGCCCAATCCTTTCGGTTGATGTTCACCGTCTTTTCAAGGATTTGTTTGATTTCCTGTTAGCCACTTACGCTTGTCCGTTAGCTTGTGGATGATATGCCAATGCAACTTTATGTTTGACCCCATATTTTGCCAACAAGTTGCTCATCAATTTGTTTACAAAATGTGACCCTCCATCACTAATTAAAGCTCTTGGAGTCTAGAATCTAGTAAAGATGTTTTTCTTAAGGAATCGCATTACAACTAGAGCATCATTTGTCTTGGAAGGAATCGTCTCTCTACCCAACGGGATACATACTCTTTGCAAGTAGAATATATTGATAGCCGAAGATGATGGAAACGGGCCCATAAAATCAATCCCCACACATCGAACAACTCCACTTCAATTACATTGGTCATTGGCATCTCGTCTTCCTTGAAATGTTTCCCATTTGACACATGTCACATTGTTGCACAAACAAATAACAGTCATTAAATAAAGTGGGCCAATACAGACCCACTTTGCAATACCTTTTGCGGTGCGAGTTGGACCAAAATGTCCGCCGGATGGTGAAGAGTGACACTGTTGTAGGACTCCTCCCATTCTTCTTGAGGTATGCATCTCCTTATTATTTTGTCAAGCACACCTCTTAAAGAGTAGAGGATTGTCCCACATGTAAAACTTTACATCATGTAAGAATTTCTTCTTTTGATATGGTGATAGATCCGGAGGTAGAACTCGTGACCAAGTAGTTGACAAAGTCCGCATACCACGGGAACTTTGCCTCAAGCATGAGTAATCGTTCATCGGGGAAACTCCTCTTTTATTAATCTCGTACTTACTTTTGCTCTCTCTTGATTTTCTAATCGAGACAAATGGTCTGTTACCACGTTCTCGCATCCTTTCCAGTCCTTGATTTCCAAATCAAACTCTTGCAATAATAAGATCCATCGAATCAACCTCGGTTTCGCATCTTTCTTGTCAAAGAGGTATTTGATAGCCGCATGGTCGGTATGCACAATCGTCTTCGTCCCAATCAAGTAAGATCGGAATTTATCGAATGCAAAAACAATCGCTAACATCTCTTTCTCGGTTGTGGTATAATTATGTTGAGCCTTTGTCTAACGTTCGACTTGCATAGTAGATGGATCGGAACAATTTTCCCTCTTTTAAGAGAAACGGACCCAACCGCAAAGTCACTTGCATCACACATTAGCTCAAATGGTTGACTCAACTGGGGCGCGAGTATAGGTGCGGTCACCAATCGTTTTCAACGTTTGACGCCCGCAAACATTCATTGGAAAAAATGAAAGCGACATCTTTTTCTAGCAATTGGCTCAAGGGCTTAGAAATTTTAGAAAAGTCACGGATAAACCTTACGTAAAAATCGGCATGGCCCAAGAAGCTCGAATGTCTTTTCGTTTGTAGGAGGAGGTAACTTCTCAATTGCTACAATCTTTGCCCGATCAACTTCCAAACTGCGGAAGAGACTCGATGGCCAAGTACAATGCCATCGCGTACCATAAAATGGCACTTTTCCCAGTTTAGTACTAGATAGGTCTC
Source organism: Rehmannia glutinosa (assembly GCA_016081115.2). Taxonomy (NCBI): domain Eukaryota; kingdom Viridiplantae; phylum Streptophyta; class Magnoliopsida; order Lamiales; family Orobanchaceae; genus Rehmannia; species Rehmannia glutinosa. The sequence goes on from CM071933.1 coordinate 13,727,501, forward strand.
TTGGATCATTTGCAAAACTAGGGAAAGATTGTGAAGACAATTATCAAAAGAATTACCAAACACAGAGAAATCGTCCATAAACACCTCCATAACTTTTTCAATAAGATCGTGAAATATAGCCATCATACAACGTTGGAAAGTGGCGGGCGCATTACATAAACCAAATGGCATACGGTAAACGCAAATGTGCCATGCGGACATGTAAATGTTGTTTTCTCTTGGTCTTCGGCGCAATCATGATTTGATTGTACCGGAATAACCATCTAAAAGCAATAATAATCATAACCTGCAAGACGATCCAACATCATATCGATAAAATGGAGGAAGTGATCTTTTTGAGTGGCATCATTAAGTTTTACGTAATCAATACATATTCTCCACCCGGTAACAATTCTAGTAGCGATTTGTTCCTCATTTTCATTTTTCTTTATTTACCCCCCTTTTTCGGCACCACTTGTATCTAGGACTCACCCATGAACTATCGGATATCGCATAAATGATCCCGATATCCAACCATTTCAACACTTCCTTCCTAACCACATCTTGCATAATAGGGTTTAGTCGTCTTTGGTTTTGCATTTGATGGTTTATAAACATCTTCCATCCGAATTTTATGCATCACAATAGATGGACTTATGCCTTTTAAATCAGTTATAGACCATCCTAGTGCCGACTTATGTTTTCGTAAAACCCTTAACAGTTTATCAAGTTGAGTAGGAGTGAGAAGAGATGAAACGATTACGGATTTGCATTATTTTCCCTAGGAATGCATATTTGAGGTGTTCGGGTAATTGCTTGAGTTCGGAATCGGTGTTGTCATTTGATATCACGCACGGGCTGGCCATGCGCCGGCGCACGGCCCGTGTGCTCTTGAGACTTCAACCCGTCCTTCAAACATCACGCACGGGCAACCCGTGCGTGGACGCACGGGTGGTGCGTTCCTGTAAGTTCGGCTCCCTTATTTCTGACTTTGCGCTCTCGCCTCTTGCGCTATTAGGTAGTTCCTGCATATGATCTAAGGCACAAACATAGTCGTACAAATCTTGGTTATCAAAATCAAGTACAACACTCGACATTGAGCACGAGTGGGTTAGACCAAATTCCAAATCATCTGTAGACAATGTATGATCAACATAATCCTCAATGCATGAATTAACTATATCCAAAAAATTACAATTCTCTACCGAGTCATGAAATTTCATTGCCTTATATATAGAAAATAAAACATGCTCATCATTAACACGTAATGTGAGCTCTCCTTTGCACATCTATTAAGGCTTTACCCGTTGCTAAGAAAGGATGTCCAAGTATCGAGTGGAACATCTCGATCTTCTTCCATATCCAAAACCAAGAAATCCGGGGGAATATAAATTTATCAACTTTTACGAAGACGTCTTCAATAATTCCCTTGGATACGTAAGTGATCGGTCTGCGCAAGTTGCAATGTCACCGTAGTTGGTTTCACGCCGCCTAATCAAGTTTCTGAAAATGGACAAAGGCATCAAATTAATACTTGCCCCTAAATCACATAACGCTTTATTAAAGAAATTACCACCAATAGCACAAGGGATAGTGAAACTCCCGGATCTTTAAGTTTTTGTGGTAGCTTCCTTTGGATAATTGCACTACATTCTTCCGTCAAATTCACCGTTTCAAAGTTTGTCATCCTCCGCTTTTTGACATAACATCCTTAAGAAATTTAGCATAGTTATAAGCATCTGTTCTAGTGCGTCTGCAAAAGGAATGTTAATGTGCAATTTTTTAAATATATCAAGGAATTTAGCAAATTGATCATCAAGCTTTTCTTTTGAAATCTTTGAGGAAGGGGAAGAGATATAGGCAACTTAGATATATTCGAGTTAGATGATGATTTTAGCTTCTCAACCCTGTTTGTTCGCTTTATTTGTTCTCTTCTTTCCTATTTTCTTCAATATCATCCTTCATCACGGATTTTCCGCTTCGGCCTAGATTCTTCATCCGAAACTTTGATTCCCGGATGTAGGTCCCAAGGGGGTGTAAGTGTAAGGTTTAGAAGGGGGTTGAATAAACCTTACCAAATTTTCGATTTAGTCCTTTTAAATCTGAGTTGATTCAACACATTTGTGTCCTTGATGGACGATCGAATTAGTCACTCAAGAGAGTTAATCTCTCATGAGACTCAGTGAGTTTGTTGATGGAGTAACTCGAGTTGTTGGCTATAATTTAACTCAATTTGTGGTTTTATTTTATTGGAAGACTTAACACCCTTATGTTTGATTAAGCAAGATTTTAGAGCTTGATTTAGTACTTATAATTTTATCAAATGGATAGCAAATTTATCGTGAGATATAAGCGATTAAAAGTGCGGGAATTTAAATCTTTGAAATGTAAATGACACAGTAAAGTTTTTATAGAGGTTCGAAGATGGGGTAATTCTTCTACTCCTCTCTTCTCCAACTCTGGAGGAATCCACTAAGTAATGATCGGTTTACAAAGTGGTAGCAGTCAGATACAAGTCTTGATCACAACGGCCGACTTGATCCTTTGGGACTCGATCTGGAGACGCCTTGATCACTCGGTGGCTTCTCGTACGACTCGGCTTCTTCGCAGGGTTTGCCTTGTTACTACTGACTCACTTGCTCAAGCTCTTTCGATTTGATCACGAAGCCCTCCAAAAGCTTAAGACTTGGTTGACCTTGAACCTTTCTACAATCCTTCTGGAATGTAGACCCCTTGTTTTCAAAGATTTTCTCTTCAACTGGTTGAAGTTCTCTTTCCTTCACGGGTGAGTGTTGGATTGATGTACTTCGTAATGTAGGCTTGAGGATTGAGAGTGTTTGATTTTTCTAATGTACTTGATTATCTCATATGTGTCATCCCGTATCTCAAACAAACTCCTCGGCCTTTTATAGTGAACTTTCAAAAATTTGCCCGTTGAAGAGATAGGCTTATTTTTGAAAGTCACTTTGCGATCGTTGGCTTGCAGTCCTTGGAATTGCCATTTCCTCGTATGAATTGTTCTTTCACCTTTTCGAGTTCGACACGGTGTAGTGCTTCCCATTGGTTCATTCCTTTTGCACGCCAGGGGTGAGCACTCCAAGAAAGGTGGTATGGAGATATTACTTGTTTAAGTAAATCTCTTGATTTACGCGGCAACGGTTCTTTTTATTATCTCGACTTGTTGCATTTCCTTGCTTTCCCAGGTGACTTAGAGTCGACTTCCAATCATGGATGACTCTTCCGTCACTTCAACTTGAGACTTGGCTTTTCTTGAGTTGACTTGACCGATGCTCCACTCATTTGCATCTCACCGCTTCTCGATAGAGTTCTGTCTACTCTTCTTTGCCATACTCGGTTGTCTTGCAATGAGTCTTTCTTGAGTCTTGATTGTCTTCTTGCATGTTAGGGCGTGGCGACTTAACAGCTTGGCCACTCTAATTGTTACAATACATTTTGACAAGAATTGGGGTGCCAACTTTCTATTCTAAGTTTTACATGGCATTCATCAAAATCTAAACAATAAAATTCCTAACAATTTCCCCTTTTTGATGATGCCAAAACTTAAATCATTCAAAGATGCAAACAAAGAATGATACATACAGATAGTGTATTGACATAGAATGTATCGTGAGAATCAATTCTTTTTTATTGATCATATCATTCTTGTTCCTCAACACAAGCTGTTTACAAGGTGTATCGAGCATATAAATAACTTCACAAAAATTAAAGAATTTATACCTTTATTACGAGAAGACTTACATTGTATGTATTTACATAATAAAATACACGAAGGGTTGGATGACAACACTTCATCTCCTTCGTTGTCTCCTTCTTTCATCTTGATCAAAGCATCTTCTTCTCTTCTTCTCTTTTTCTCGTCACCGCTTTGCCTTCTTTTTCTTCTCATATGCTTTCTGGCGGCTTCATCTCTTCTTATTCTTTCTGTCTCTCCTCCCATAGCATTTGAGTTTGTCTCTTGTTTTTTTCTTCTATTCTTTTTGCATACTCGGCATTAGTTTTAGCCACTTTCAAATTTGCCACTTGGTCAAGTTGACCCGATAGATCCCTCATTTCTTTCCTGGATCTCGTATTCAATATTCTTGGGCGGAGGCCAGGTCAAGCTTCTTCCTCCACGCCGCTTCTTCCTCTACCTCTACGGCGTATCTTTGTCTTGGGTCTTCTTCTTTCGGTGAGTGACCGGTGGAGTGACCAGCAGAGGATCATTAGGTTGTCACTTGCTGTCTTTCTTCTTCACATAATGTGAGACCCTTTTCCCAAGATACTGGTCCCAAGCTTGAGCCATGGACATATTTGCAAAGTATCCCTCGGACTCGAGCGTTTTAAATTCATCGACCGATCGTGGCTCTGTCCCGACATCCGAGATGGCATAGGTGTCTCTGTCTCTTTGGAATGCCTCCATGTTCTTTCAAGATGTTCATCACCCTGGCATCCATTCTTCCTTCCACTTCCTTCATCCCTGCTTCAATTGATTTTCTCTTTTCGGCCGTAGTCAAACAGTGTGTTGGAGTGGCAAAGTCACTGGGGAGTTTCTTGCTTATAATGTCATTTGTGTGAGGACCTTGTTGGGGGTTTGTGCAATCATCAATGTCACATCTCTGCTGATCCTTCCCCCCTCAACATGCTTTCTTCTTGTTTCAAGACTTCCTCGGTGATTTTCCCGACTAAATTTGCTCCTTTCTTTCGGCTTGATTTTTCTTTGCTTTAAGGTATTCCTCTTCCCCTTTTTGGCATCATCAAAGGATAGAGGAACCCCAGGAACATCTTTGGCAAGCATGAAGTCGAAAGTCGTCGTCGATGGTTGAGTTCGCTTCAAGTCTGCTGCGTTGTATGCGGCCGGTGGTCGAGTAGCGTTGGATTCTGCTTTGAAATCGCTTCATCTCGGCCGTGAGAAGGAAAATTTGAATTTTCTTGTCATGTGTTCTTCCAAACGCTGTAGATCATGTGTATGTTGCTCACGACTTGATCTCAAGCAGTGTGAGCTTCATGCATATGCTCAATGTGTTCTCTCGGCTTTGTCTTTGCATCGGTATTTTCAGCTCTCTACACACCGTGACTTGTTGAACAATTATCGAAGTATCTCTGTTCACACGCATTGTTTCTTCTTTGTTGCCACCATTCCCTTATCCGAATGTTATGCCTCTTAAATCGGTGTAAGGGTGGCATCTCTGTTGTCCGGTCGCATGTCCAAAGAGGCTGATGCCTCTCCATCCTTTCAATCTCATCAAAGAGTGCCTTGAACACCTCTCGAGCTTGGTGATTCTTCACATTGCGGTGATGGCCATACAAAGATCGAAATCATAATCACCGAACAATGGTGTACGATGGAAGAACAGGAGCTGGTTTGTAATAAGCGTGCTTGTTCGTTTCGACTCTTCGTGGAGTTCTCAGTATCTCCGGTGAGAAAGGGAAAGATTCTACAAAAGAGTCATCACCGCCAATTGGAATCGTTCGATGATGAGCGGTGCGCGTGAAGTTCTTTTGGGAATCGATCTGCTGCGGCTTGAGGAGCCGGCGGTAGTCTCTTGTTGGTGGGTTGTTGTGCGATGGGCAGAACTGCTTGAGCCTCGGTATGTCTTGACCGTTGGTCTCGGTGATTTCTCCATTTCGATGGTGGTCCTCGGCCTTATCGAAGCATCATCGGACGATGATGAGATTTCCATTGGTGGCTCATCATCAAAATTAAAGGTTTGTGAGTAGTCTTGGGATCGGTTTGCTCGTGCTTGGAACATCCGCTTGGTGAGTCTTTTGGATTTGTCATGGGGATGACTCGAGCTTCTTCTTCGCCCCGATCCCGGAAAAGTGACATCGGGGTTGTCTAGGAATCATGAAGTGCGCCCGATCTCCTTCTCGGACGGGTCGATGATACCAGGAGGGATGTTCTCTACTTCAGCTTGCCTTACCAGGAAGTCTCAACCTCCCGTGGGCCTTCATTTCCTCCGGCGGTCTCTCTTGTTGCGAGGCCTTAGTCCTCCCTTTCGAGTGTGTCAATTTGTCTTAGGGTCTTCTGATGGCATCCATTGGAGTCTCAACCCCATGGATTGCACTTTCATCGCCAGTGTTAACTCCCAGTACATTCTTCCTGTGCCTCGATTGCATCGGCGTCGTCATTAGCCAGAGCGGTTGGCACCTCGGTGAGACGATCTCATTTCTGAGCTTCGTTGATGGCAACTTAACATTGTTCTTCTTGTGTTTGAATTGTCTCTACTTCGCCTCCTACATTCTTGGTGGAGTCATCTGCGACATCCTCCGGCCTTGCTGCGGTGGGGAGTTTCCCCTCGGTGGCGCACCAGGTGAGTGACTTGGAATGGGGTCACTCGTCTCCGAGGCTCCGGCTGCATTTCGATTGATTGCTCGGCCCGTTGGGGCGGGTGGTACCACACCTTCAATAGGGGTTGGCTCGATTTGGGGTCCCCACTATCCCGATTTCATCGCCATCTCCCTAATTGCTTCTTCCGAGTGAGTGGAGAAGTGGTAAAAGCAACAACGGTGGCTATTTTTGAACCACTCCCATTGGATCGATTTCGGTGTGTTCGGAGGACTCTCCTGGTCCCTCCATTAGTCTTTGCTCGTGGAGGATTCTTGATTCGTCAATGCTTCTTTGCATTTGCAACTCTTCTCATTGCTGGCGGCATTCTGCAGTTCCTCGTCCACCATCAGAGAAGACATCAAGGAGAGGATGTGTGTGTTACATGGTGGTGCAGAGATAGGGCGGCTTGCCTTCTCACGTGCTTGGCTTCTTGACTTGTTTTTCTCTCTCCTTGTCCTTGTAGATCTGCAGGATTTTCGTGCGATTGTCTTCATCCGCAGTGGGAGCATAGTAGTTAATCGAGGAAATTTAGCAGTTCCTCTTCTTCTTCTATGAACTCAGGCCGTTGGAACTGTTTCCTTGACTTGCTCAACTTCCATTTCCTCCACTCACGCAGACGATTTTGGATGTGCGGGTAAGGTGGAGATAGGATCATTACATCACTATCCGCTCTGGTAGGTTCTTCTTGTGCTTAGCCCATTTGTGTGAGGCTCTTGTTGTGTCTTCGGGTTGCCTCTGCTAATCGCCTTTGAGACTTGGTTGTTTCATCAACTACATCGGAGACTCTACTTCTTGATAGTCTCCGTATTTGTGCTAGGTGAGTAATTGACTCATTTGGTTTTCTCTGTGGACCGCTTTACAAGTCTTCTTCGTCTCTTAGTTTGTACCGGAGGATTTACGGTTCGAGAGACGGTGTCCTCTCGAGTCTTGGGCGGCTGGGGCCGTGCGGTGTTTGTTTCGAGGAAGCGAGGCCATCGTGGCTTCTCGGTTCTCCTCTTTTTGATGATCGGAGAAGGTATTTGTGAGTCCTTCTCGACCGCTGCTGCGAGAGGCGGAGACACAATTTCTTTCAGGGCGATTTTACTGCTGCGGGCGGGAGCATGTTTGGTTTTCTTTCTTTGCGCAGGGGCGTGATCTTGTTGGCAGCGGGCGGGCGGCTTTCTTCTTTCTTGGAGAGAGAAGGCAGTTTGTGTCTTGAGTCGGTGATTCCCCTATTTGGTGTCGACTCTCTTGGCGTAAGCTTTCCGAGCACGGAGAAGTTAGCTCACGAACATCCTCTTGTTAACATGGAAAGCCTTCCCATGTCTAAGAGGGACTCCTTTCACCTCCAATAGCTGGCCAATCACAGGCCATATCCTAGGGATCCTCCAAATGTGCCATCTTCTTTGAAGGACTTGTTCCCACGTTGGCAGCGATCTGCTGTAGATAAACTCGGCCAGTTTATCTTCTTTTCTTCGATGATTGCGGCCATCACAATCGGCTTTGCCTTTGTGATTGGTCAAAAAAGTGCCAAATTTGATGTCGATACATTTGGCAACTATGTCCAACAATTTGTGATAATCCTCCTTTGATCTCTTGTTTGTTGTGTATATAATTTTATCGACAAAGTCGGACTTGGCTATCTCTTTCCATGCGTCGGCCAAGTTTACATCGATTCCTTAATCTCGGTTGCTCCTCCTGCTGGTAGTGAGCAATATTCAGTAAATCCTTGGCGGTGATAGTCACCGCTTCCGTGAACATATGACTTGATTCCTTCATCGTGAATCTCGGCATTCACGTAGAATTGTGCGACCTCCTCCACATAGGTCATCGGATATTCTAGCGTTAGAAATGGTTTTAGTCGGGCGTTTCCAACTTCTCCGCGATTTTCTTCACCAGGGTGTCATCGGACCGCTTCACCATTCCGTCGAAATCCACCATCGAACCGGTGTGGATTTGCTTTCCTAACTTGGTAAAGTCATAAGTTGGTGCCATTTCTTAGGATTATATCAAGAAAAACTCGAGAAATTGATTTGAAGGTTGATAGGGTTTTGAGAGTATTTTGCCTTTGCTTTTGAGAGAAAGAGATGAACAGTTTTAGAAGTGTGAGAGAGAAACGGACGAAAATGGTTTAAATATGGTTTATGAAAGGGCGTGCAGGCGGTTTTTTGAATTGTGATTGAAATCAACGGCTTGGATTTCTTGACGCTTATTGAGCATTTCACGTCTCGTATTTAATGCGGCAAAGCATTTATATCCAATCATAAGCTTGGTGTGCGGCTTTATGTCTGTACACATCATCATTATCTTTGACGTGTTCCTTAAAACATTCCCGCTTAGTCAAAACGACGGCGTTTTTGTCACTTTGCTCATAAGTTATTCACTTATCCCTTAGCTGATTTAACTCTACTTCTCTGAGTTCTCTTAGTGACTATCACGGTGACTCGGTTAGTATTTGTCTTTCCGTATCTGGTGATTTCTTCGATTTGATTTTTTTTCTCTTTTTCTCCCCTTTTTCGTTCCATTTCTCTTCTTTGATTTGTGCGAGTGTCGGCTCGGCTCAATTAGCCCCAACTCATGCTTGAGTTCTTCAAATCTTGACTCACATAATGGTTTTGTGAAGATGTCGACTAGTTGTTTATCGGTTGAGATATATTCCAGGATGATGTCCTTCTTTTCAACATGATCTCTTTGAAGTGATATCGACATCAATATGTTTTGTTCTTGAATGCAACACGAGATTTTGAGTGATTGCAATTGCACTTGTGTTATCACACATGATTGGAATTTCTTTTTCTTCAACTTCATAGTCTCTCTCATTTCTTTGTCTCATCCATAGGATTTGGGCAACAATTGCCCATGACTATGTATTACGCCTCATTTGTAGAGGTGGCTATTGAGTTTTGCTTCTTGCTAAACCAGGAGATTAGTCTGTTTTCCTAGCATTTGACATGTGCACTGAAGTGCTTTTCTGTCCACTCTGCATCCAAAGATAGTCGAGTCCGAGTAGCCAATTAGCTTGAATCCACCTTCCTTTGGATACCATAGGCCTACTTCTTGGCTTCCTTTCAAGTATCTCGAGTATTCTCTTAGCTTTCTTTGTCATATGGCTCTCTTTTGGAGCAGATTGAAATCTTGCACATACACTACTGACAAAGGTGATGTCCGGCTGCTATTTGTGAGATAGAGCAATGATCCAATAAGTGCTCGTATCTTGTTTGATCTGAGGGCTTGCCATCTGCATCCATGTCCATTTTGGTGATGTGTTCATTGGTATTTTTCTGAGAAGACTTCTCCTCCATACCAAACTTCTTCATTAAATCTCTGGTGTATTTTGTTTGACTTATGAAGGTTCCATCCTTCATTTGTTTCACTTGAAGTCAAGGAAGAATGTCACTCTCCCATCATGCTCATTTCAAATTTACTTTGCATGAGGTTTGAAAATTTTTCACACACGACTCTTTGTTAGTGGATCCAAAAATGATGTCATCCACATATATTTGAACAAGCAAGTATACTCGCTTGTCTTGAATTGGTCGAAAAGTGTTCTATCTACTTTTCCTTTTGTGAATCCATTTTTAGTCGGGGAATTGTGACAGGTATCATACCATGCTCGGGTGATTGTTTCAATCCATACAAGGCTTTCTTGAGTTTGTATACCTTGTCTCCAAGAGTCTTCTGCTCAAATCCTGGAGGTTGTTCAACATACACTTCTTCTTCCAATAAACCATTTAGGAATGCACTTTTTACATCCATTTGATATACAATGAAATTCTTGTGAGTGCATAGGCAAGAAACATCCTTATAGCTTCCAATCTTGCGGGGGCAAATGTTTCATCAAAATCTATCCCTTCTTCTTGGCAATATCCTTTGGCTACAGTCTTGCTTTGTTTCTTACCACGAGCCTTCCTCGTTCATCTTATTTACGAATACCCATTTGGTTCCAATAACATTTTGATGTATGGGTCTTTGCACTAATTCCCATACTTTATTTCTCTCAAATTGATTCAGCTCTTCTTGCATAGCTTGAATCAATGTGTGTCATCCAATGCTTGTGACACATCTTTTGGCTCTATTTGCGAGATGAAGCATGTGAACATAGCTTCTTGTTGAGTTCGGATCTTGTCTTGACACCTTCTTTTATATCTCCAATGACAAGTTCGGTGGATGGTCTCTCGGCCATCTTACGTCAGGTTGGAGTAAGTTAGCTGGATTCAGTCGACTTGCAGCTTTGTGTTCTTTGTGGTCGACTCTCTCTCGTGGTCACTTAGCCGCAAATTTTCCATTTGCTTTTGAGATTTGACTATCTCATCTTCTTACGAATTGATAATTCGGCTTGACTTGACAAGATAGGGACTCTTTACGTATGGTTGGATGATTCAACTTATCGGTGATTCTTCAATGTCTTCTCCATTTACATTTGGCTCATCGAATACTACATGAATGGATTCCTCTGTAACCATAGTTCTTTTGTTGAGTATTCTGTAGGCTTTGCTTTGAGTATCCTAAGAAGATACCTTCATCGCTTTAGCATCAAAAGCCTTTAGGTTGTCTTTGTCATTGTTGTGAATGAAGCATTTACATCCAAATATTACGAAATATGAAACATTTGGTTTTCTTCCGAGTCCGGATCTCATAGGGAGTCTTTGTCATTTATCATTTATCATACATCTGTTTTGGGTGTAGCAGTTTTGTGTTGATTGCTTGACCCAAAATCTTTTAGTAACCCCGCTTGACTAACATGGTCCTTCCGCTTCTTTGAGAGTTCTTTCCTTCTTTCTCGCAACTCCATTCTGTTTGTGGAGTCTAGCGGTGATAGTTCATGACCAATGCCATTCTCAATACAATCTTGAGTTATTATTCCATTGACAAACTCGGTTCCTCTATCCGATCTTATTTTGATAATGGTTTGACTCTTCTCATTTTGAATCCTTTTCATCAGGTGTGGTAGTTTTTGTAGAGTTTCTTTCTTCTTACACATGAATATTGTCCATGTATATCTTGAGTAGTCATCTACTACCACCAAGGTGTATTTCTTTCCACTTATGCTTCTTTGGTTCCTTTGGGCCAAATAGATCCATATAAGCGGATCTGATATTCTTGTTGAGGATGGGCATGTCTTTTCTTTGAATGACGACTTGATTTGTTTTCCTTCGACATGCATCACATATACTCTCCTTCTTGTATCGAGTCCGGAAGTCCTTCTACAAGATGACTTCTTGCCGACTTGTTAATTGTTTTGAAATTGGGTGACTCGGCTTTTGTGCCATATCCAACTTGATTCAATTTGTACTCTTTGCTAGTAGACATGTCTTTGGGTGTTGCGGTTGACCAATCCACTACATACATATTTTTTGTCTACATCCTTGCAAAGCACCACTTCATTTGATTCAATATCCTTGATTTGGCATATACCCATATTGAATCCAACATTGTAGCCCTTGTCACAGAGTCGATCGATACTCGATAAGTTGAAGTTGAGTCCTTCAACATATGCAACATCTGTGATTTCTAATCCATTCCTCTTGATGGATCCAATGCCTCTTATTTCACCAGGAGCTTCATTTCCTCCAAATATGACTTTTGCTCCTTTGACTTCCTTGAATTTTGACAGATTTCTCTTATTTCTGTCATATGTCCGGAATGACCACTATCCATGTACCAGGTTCCTTGGCACTCATTTGTTCTTGAACCTACAATCAAGGAAATTAAGTTTTAGGTACCCACTTACTTGTCCGGGTCTGAGGGGGTTAGAATTGTAAGATGATCCAACCAACTTTATAGCCAAATGATTTGACTCTAAGCGGTTGCCATCTATCGATTGCCATAATCATAATTAATCCTGGCAAATTGCTTGGGGATTCTAGGTTCATACATTTGTCTCTTTTGTCAGTATGCTGCATATGTTTTAGCAATTGCCTTCCTTGGGTAATTGTGGTGTTTTTGAGTGTAGTGCCTAGGTGCATATGTGTCTTGATGAAAGCTCTTATACTTTTGGAATGGCCTTTCTTTGAGTTCTAGGCCTTTGCCATTTGGGCTTATATTCCATAAGTCTATGTTGATAGTTCACATTATTCCAATCGCTTGGCTTGGATATTTTCTACCATTCCCATCGTATGTATTTCTTTTGTGGATTTTAAGGGTTTTTGGTAGCTCTGTTTCTTCTTTGAGTATTTTCTGTTTGGAGTTCTTTGAGGACTCTGGTGAATCTCTTCTCGGTTGTCCTTTTTGATCTCAACCGGTGTTTTTCTTTTCCTTTGTAACCAAGGCCGTTTGCTTAGTATTGTGCTTTGGAGTGAATGTGTGTGTAACATTTAGAGTTTTGGGTTTTCGGACTCTTCATGACTTGAAGATCCTTTTTCCAAAATTACTCTTGAGGTTTGACATGGCATAGAGGAATTAAATCTAAGCTTTGTCTTATCTCCACATTCTCTTTGACTCATAATAAGATCATCCAATGATTTGGATGCCTTAGTGAATGAGGCAATAACATTCTTGAGGTCATTCTCCCTCTTTTCTATAAGCGACAATCTCTGCGACTAATTTAGCATTTTCGACCTTTAAACTTTCATTTTCAACGGCTATTTGACTTAGAGTACTCGGCTCTTAGTCGACTTTGAGTTTTGACCTTTGAGTAGGTTGTTTTCCTCATTCAATAGTGTGTGTGAGGATTTAATGTGTTCAAAGTCTTTCATCATTTTGTCTAATGAATCATAATGATCGGTAGGTGATGAAGTGTGTGTGTCTGATCACTATCACTAGTGTACGAGTTTGTTGAGTTAGATTGTACCTCATCTTCTTGATCTTGTTCTTTGGCCATCAAGCGGATCGGGGCTTTTCTTCGAGTCACTTGAGTAGTCGCCTTCTTGCTCTCAATCATTGTCTCTCTTGACTTGGTTGTCTCGGCGATCTCTGCGACCATCATTGCCTTTTTCTTTTCTGTCTTCTTTCTCTCAAGACCTTTCTTTCTTCTTCTTCCCCTGTACTTGTTGACTACGAGGATATGAGCGATCAATGGAATAGTGACTGGTTGTCTCTGGTTCCAACATAGATATTCACCTTTTGATCAACTCTTTCCATTCTTGAGTTGTCATCCCTTTGATACTCAACTTTTTGATGATATGTTCTCTTGGTTGGCCTGTCTTCCCTTGATTTGGAGGGAGTGAGTGTCTTCGGAAGATTCACCCTTTCTCTCTTGTAGTTCTTATTAAAGAACTTGTTGAATCTTTTAACCATCGGGGTTATTTCTTCCGGGTCAATGACTTCTTTGACCTCGGCTCTTTTCCCATCTTTAACAATTAGAGCATTTGTTTTGGGTACAATTTTGTCTCTTCCTGGTCTTTTCTTCTCACTCAAACTCGTAGGCTTTGAGGTCCGAGAATAGTTCATGGTTGGATGTCTTTGATAGGTCCATGGAATGTCTCGGTGCCATGACCTTCATTTCCCATTCATTTGGAAGACTTTTTAGGATTTTCATACACATTTCTTCGTGTATATTCCTTTCCAAGTGCGCATGACTCATTTGTGATTTACGTGAATCGAGCATCCAGTTGATCCAGGTTCTCTCCGAGATCATTTTGAAGTTTTCAAATTTTTGTCTGACCACGATAATTTGTTTTCTTTGATTTGCTCACGAGCCTTCACAAATCAATGTCACTTGTCCCGCATTTCTTAGCCGTTTTTTGCAAGATTTGACTTTGTTGAACATGGCTTTGTCCAAGGTTTTGTAAAGAATGTCCTTGGCTACATTGTCCAGGTTGTATCTTTTTGTCATCATTTGTCCACTCGAGTTCTTGGTTTTTCAACCACGACCGGTGCAGGGAGCAAAGACATCTTCTTCTCCTCCTTGCAACTCTTCGTGCAATTTGTGTTCACCTTTAATATTTGCAGAGGCCCATCTTCTATCACTATCCACATCTCATCATGTAATCTTTGATAGATGAGCACGCATACGAATTTTCCAATCATCAAATTCTTCGATAGTGAACATAGGGATGCGTGTCAAATTTGCTTCCATGATAATGACTTTTAATAAAAAGAGTTTTGAAAATTTAAGTACTAAATCAGACTTTGAAAAGTTTGGAGATCTAGTTCAAGAACGGTGCGGAGGGTTCAATGAACCAACCGCTCACGATACCACTTGTAGGTCCCAAAGGGGTGTAAGTGTAAGGTTTAGAAGGGGGGTTGAATAAACCTTACCAAATTTTCGATTTAGTCCTTTTAAATCTCTGAGAGTTGATTCAACATAGTTGTGTCCTTGATGGATCAATTAATCACTCGGTAGAGTTAATCTCTCAATGAGACTGGTGAAATTTTGTTGATGGAGTAACTCATTTGTTGGCTATAATTTAACTGTTGTGGTTTTATTTTATTGGAGGACTTAACACCCTTATGTTTGATTAAGCAAGATTTTAGAGCTTGATTTAGTACTTATAATTTTATCAAATGGATAGCAAATTTATCGTGAGATATAAGCGTTAAAAGTGCAGGAATTTAAATCTTTGAAATGTAAATGACACGGTAAAGTTTTTATAGAGGTTCGAAGATGGGGTAATTCTTCTACTCCTCTCTTCTCCAACTCCTCGGAGGAATCCACTAAGTAATGATCGAGTTTACAAAGTGGTAACAGTCCGGATACATCTTGATCTGATCACAACTTGATCCTTTGGGACTCGGTCGGAGATGCCTTGATCACTCCAAGCCACCGTGCGACTCGGCTTCTTCACAGGGGCATTTTGCGCTTTGTTACTACTGACTCACTTGCTCAAGCTCTTTGGATTTGATCACGAAGCCCTCCAAAAGCTTAAGACTTGGTTGACCTTGAACCTTTCTACAATCCTTCCTGGAATGTAGACCCCTTGTTTTCAAAGATTTCCTCTTCAACTGGTTGAAGTTCTCTTCCTTCACGGGTGAGTGTTGGATTGATGTACTTCGTAATGTAGGCTTGAGGATTGAGAGTGTTTTGAGTTTTTCTAATGTACTTGATTATCTCATATGTGTCATCCCCGTATCTCAAACAAACTCCTCAGCCTTTTATAGTGAACTTTCAAAAAATTGCCCGTTGAAGAGATAAGCTTATTTTTGAAAGTCACTTTGCGATCGTTGGCTTGCGATCCTTGGAATTGCCATTTCCTCGTATGAATTGTTCTTTCACCTTTTCGAGTTCGACACGGTGTAGTGCTTCCCATTGGTTCATTCCTTTTGCACGCTTCGAGGGTCGAGCACTCCAAGAAAGGTGGTATGGAGATATTACTTGTTTAAGTAAATCTCTTGATTTTCTGGCAACGGTTCTTTTCGATTATCTCGACTTGATCGCATTTCCTTGCTTTCCCAGGTGACTTAGAGTCGACTTCCAATCGTGGATGACTCTTGTCACTTCAACTTGAGACTTGGCTTTTCTTGAGTTGACTTGGTGATGCTCCACTCATTGCATCTCACCGCTTCTCGATAGAGTTCTGTCTACTCTTCTTTGCCATACTCGGTATGCTTCTTGCAATGAGTCTTTCTTGAGTCTTGATTGTCTTCTTGCATGTTAGGGCGTAGGCGACTTAACTCACAGCGACTCTAATTGTTACAATACATTTCTGACAAGAATTGGGGTGCCAACTTTCTATTCTAAGTTTTACATGGCATTCATCAAAATCTAAACAATAAAATTCCTAACACCAGATTTTTCTTTAGGCCCCTCATATTCCGTACCGCTTAAGTAAACGAATCGCCTTGCATTGTTCTTAGGATTCATTTCCGTATTACTTGGAAATTGACCTTTTGATGTTGACCACCCACAATTGTAGTCAATTGACCCATTTGATTCTCCAGATTCTTTATCGAGCTTGTCACTTGTTGTTCTAACTTATCCATCAGAAGGTCTTGCTTAGCGGCGGCTCCTCGTGTCATTCATGAAAGCATTAGATTGATTTATGAAGGAGGTGAGTGCATCTTCCAACGACGATTTGCCTTCTCCATTACCGCCTCCACTTGAAGCATTAAATCCCCGGTGGAGGTTGTAACACATTCTTTGTATTTGCATAGGAAAACTTTTCATGATTTCTCAACCCTGGATGGTAGTGCGTTGGGTTTGAATTATTAGGAAATTGTTGAAATTCCGGTTATTCACATAATTTACCTCTTCTATCGGATATAGAAGAGCTTCACTACCTGTGCTTGTGCTCGCTTTCGGCCCCTTCGTAAATACACTCAATTGAGTTGTCAAAGCCGCTACTTGTGCCGACAATGTTTTAATAGGGTCTGAATCCGAGATTTCGGCTACTCGTTGTACATTGGATCTTTCAGATGGCCACTGGTAACTGTTCATGGCCATTTCCTCAAGAAGGTTCAAGGCATCTTGTGGAAACCTTGCCAACAATGCTCCTCCTGCTGCGGCATCTACAAAGGCCCTCGTTTGTCCCATTAAACCATTGTAGAAGAAGCATAACTGTTGATCCTCTGGAAACCCATGTTGTGGACATCTACGTAACAAATCCCGAAACCTTTCCCAAGCCTCATACAAAGGCTCTGAGTCGAACTGTCGGAATTGAGTAATCTCGCTTTTGAGCTGCAAAGTTTTGCTCGGTGGAAAGAATTTAAACAAGAACTTTTGGCTCGATTCGTCCCATGTGCTTTTGCCTTGCGTCAAAGTACCCAACCAATTTCTTGCCTTATCCCTTAAAGAGAATGGGAACAGGCGCAATCTTATGGCGTCATCCGAGACTCCGTTCATTTTGATCGTATTGCATATTTGGATAAAATGCGCAAGGTGAGAGTTAGGATCTTCAGTTGCAAACCCCCCAAACTGATTCTGTTGCACCATATTGATTAGTGCGGTTTGAGCTCGAAATTGTTGGCATTGATAGGAATATGGGAAATACCACCGTAATTACGATTCGTTTGTGGTCGAATGTAATCACGAATGGTTTGTTGTGGAACCGGTATCGGTAACTCGTTTCCACCATTGTTTGGCGGTATTGGTAACTCATTCAAATCCCCCATTATCGGATTGTGTTGTCTTTCAGCCCGTCTAGTGGTAGCACTGATTCTCCTCACGAAAGCCTCAACTTCCGGTATGAGCGGTATTAAGTCCCCCCGCCTAGAGCGCGTGTTCATGCACTACCTGGACCAAACTAAAAGAAACAAGTCAAATAATGTGGAATTAAAGTCACACCAAAATTTAAAAAAATTAAAAGAATGTCTAAATTAAGAATAATTCTATCTATCGCAATATTAGCATCATAAATTGTATTAGTCCCGACAAGCGCCAAAAACTTGTTCGCCTATATTTTTAGCTTCACGCAAGTGTACGATGTGTACGTTTTAGAATAGGGTAGCAAGGTCGTATCCACGGAGACTAATAAATTAATAGGCTAAGTATTGAGCAAGATAGTTTTATTTTTATTTAGACGATCGAAATTTGATGATTGTTGTGTTGAGATTAAGACAATTTAAATCACTAAAACACAAGATTACGATAACTCAAATGAAAGAAGTATCAAGATAATGAAATGGATATCAGAGTTAAGGTTTCGATTAATAATCCTCTTGTTGTCGGTTTAATCAAGCCACGTTATTATCAATATTCCTATAAGACGATCACAAAGCTATTTTATCCTCCTCTCGAGATGCATATAAAACGTAGATTGAAATACTTATGCTAGCATCTCTACTCAACATGAAGCATTCAACTCCCAAAAGTTTAAAAGATCAAATGTCCTCACAAATATTTACAAATCTCTCGATTCATGCAAATATTTGTGTCGAAAGTATTCAAGATCTAATATTGAAACTCATCTCTCGAATTATGAATCAATATATCAAACAAGTTAAATCATTGATCAAGTGATAAAACAAGAATAAGTTCAAAATACTCAAATAGTCTTCAAGATAATAACTTCAACTAAGATTAAAACATCCAACAAGAGTTCATTAATCTACTCCCAAAACCCAGGAAATCTCTAGAGTTTAGCTACACATGATTAAACAACTTATACACAAAGTGTTCAAAGCCATTACAAATGAAAATGAAAGATTGAAACTAAAAGAGAAGCAAGAAAACTTAGGAACGTCGACAATCTCTAGATATATCTCTGCATTCTTCAAGCTCCGATGCAACCCGATTGTCTCCTTGATATTCTCCTTCAAGAGTTGACTCTTGTCTTGTGTTGTAGATCCAAAAATGCCGAGAATGTCCTTATGTGCGCCCCAAAAGCCTTTTTATACCCACCATCAAGTTTAGGGCTTAATGTCTGCAGTTATGGGATTCAGTCTGGGACGCATGGGTGGTGCGCCCACGCACGGTTACCCGTGCGCCACCCTCTGAAATAACCCAACTCTCAGTAGGGCGCACGGGTGATGCGTCGAGCACGGCCTACCCCGTGCGCCACTCCGGTGAAATAATTCGACCCTCAGAGGGCCACGGGTCATGCTTTGATGCATGGGTTACCCGCGCGCATGCCATCTTGCGACTTCGATTACATTTATGAGGGTGCACGGGTGGTGTCCGAGGCACGCCCAACCCGTGTGCCCCTGTCTTTTCCGTAGCGTTCAACTTTCGCTCTTTTAGGCTCCATTTTTCGTATATCCACTCGATTCTCCGTGTTTCCACTTTGCTTTCCTCGTATTCGTATTCAATTAGCTTCAAATATCATGAAATTCTCAGTATATGCATGTTTACCCATCATTATAGCTCGAAATACGCCTCAAAATACATGCAAAACTCACGCCTATCACTCCTTCTTGAATTCATTGGGTGATCCACATAGATCTCGATTAGGTTTTCACTTAATTAACTATGTCAACATCAATCATCCATGAGAAACCTAGCGAAAGTGACAATAATAGATTACATATTAGGCAAATTGAGGCAATCTCACCACTTGGGGAGAACATCTTAAAAAAATTACGCTCTTCTAACAAGCATAAACATTTCGCCCTTAGTCGAGCTACAAACATATTAGTCGGCTCATTTATATTGAACTTGACCTACAGAAGCCACATGCTTCGGATGGTATTGCACCTAAACCGAAGATCAACAAGCTCTTAGACTTTGTTCTTAGTCATTCGGCTCATTTTTTCCTTCGCAACAACTATCGACTTAGGGCATCAAGTGAAGTCACATGTTCTATCGACTCATCAACACCCACAAAAGTAATTGTGATGGATACCCACTCAATCTCATATAGATGATGGTGAATATTTCATTTTCACTCATTTTTACTCATGGAATGTGAGAATCCTTTTTGTGTGAGACACTAGCTCCCACTAACTTAGTGTCGCTCCCACTAACTTAGTGTCGCTCCCACTATCCCAACGTTTACTAAATGAATATAAAATATAACATCCTCGCCAAAGAAACGAGCACCTTCTAAGGATCTTGCAACTCGCATAGTTTCAAGATTTCTTATGACTTCACATGTTCTCAAGAAATCCCTTTGAGGAAAACCCAAAATCGTGCGACTTGATTCTCCACTTGAGAACACATGTTCTCGAACTTACATAGGCACATACCCACTAATTTGGGCTTGTTACCAAACTAAATCTCATACGGGGGTTGAAGAATCATTTGGAGGCACATTTTTTATGATGTAGCGACAGAAAATACACAAATCAACTTGTGCCATCATAAATTTAACCATTTTTGAAATGATTGTTCCTTCTTCACAAACTCATATAGGCGCAAAGTGTTTAGAACCATCATTCAATTTGCAACTTTATTTCTTCAATTTGTGTGTCCAAACTAATTAGACATGCTATTACCGCTCCATATTAGCACATCTCCATTTATTAAGAATCGCTCAAAGCAATTTGGCGCTTCTAAGCGATAAGAGTGAGGCACAAATTAATGCATTATAGTTTCCTTTATTGCTATTTATGCTATAAGTTAGTACATCCCCACTCTATTGGATGCAATTAGGTTACATCCATATGTGAGATAATAAGGAGTCCTATTTAGATGAGGTTTATCTAGAAACCTCTCCCATTAGGACTCTAATCAGGATATGTGATTGAGATATATTGATATATCTCCTAAAATTTCTCTCTACGATTTTCTTCTTGGAGCATCACCAAAGTTCTCCAAGGGTTTAAGGTGTGCACATCAAAGTTAATAACTCTATTAGTTATTTACACCAACGAGAAAGGTGGTTCGTGATCTTGTTCATGGTTCAACCAATCTACGGGGTTCGTTCCTTGTTCAATCAAGAGGAGGTTTGTAAATGGCTTAATCATGGATCAAAAAGAGGCTTGTAGACGCTCAATTCTAGCTATGTGGATCGACAATTCGCTACAAAGCGGTATACTCGATCCACACTTTATGTGCAAATATGTGATTTAAGTTTTGACTCATATTTGCCAATAGTTGTATTTAAAATCTTTTCAAAAGAAAATGTTGTATTTAAATTTAGGATGATTTGAAGTGCAATCCGATATTGATAAAACTTTGGAATGTGCAAACAAATTAAATTACTTGAATTTTGATGGCAAGGGAAAAATTAAAATGAATTGTTATTGCATATTTTTTCCACTATGTCGATAGCATTCAAGTAGCTTGAGAATTTAGACTGCAAAGTTTGAGAATTAGTAATATTTGATTAGACTCCATTCGATGCACGAGATGTATATCTGTGAAACCTCCATTTTATTTGTGCAAAAATCGCTAGATGCTAGTCGGATGACAGACCATTTTTGGTGGCCTAAGTTTGGTTTTTGCCATCTAACAAGATGTTAGGCCCGATTTTTTGCCGCCTAGGCTAATTTTGGTCGAGGCAATTTTTTCAACGATTTGGCTAAAATCGCCTCGGCGTAAGGGCCCGTATATAGGCCGATGTTTACCAATTGACTATGACATATGTATTTTTCTAATATATTATATATATATAGTGATATGACTTATATCCCATGCATTATAATAAATCTAAAATAGTATCGGATAATAGACGAGAAATACTATTAATATTTTTATTGAATAAATCAAAGAAGAAAAAAATATCACACATCACAATCATTAAAAATATATTCAAATCTATGTATTTGTGTTCGATATACGAAAGTTGGTTTTCATATAACCTCACAAAGTGCAACTTTTTCTCTCATTGTGTTATAATCATGTTTAGATCCTTAATAAGTGTAAAGATTTGAGTATATTATTTTAAAGGTCAGCAGATTAGGAAATTGATTAGTTTATTTTTGAAAATTATTTATATTTGTAAATTGGGGCGGATATTTTTTAAAAGATGATCGTGTAACAATAAATGAAGATTAACACACATGTGTATGATAATTAAGTATTGGGGACAAAAATGATATTTAATAATTAAATATATAATACGGTTTATATATAGATTTAATATTAATTGCCCAATGGGCTCTTAATGGAATAACCTTGACCCAAGGAGTCCGGGAGCGGCCCATAGGCCGATTTCTTCTCGCGGCCCCTTGGGCTGCTACTCGGTATAAAAAGGTCCATCCTGTTCATTTTTAAGTACATTCCCATAAATAATCCTACGCATTTAATTCAAAAGATTCGTTTATTGTCTTATTCTATGTCGATCATTGTCTTGACTTGAGTGTCGAGAGGGCCTCCCAGGACAACCCCAGGGCCTCTAACGTTTGCGTGTGTGCAAACAAGTTCGATCTGAAGAACTTCCGACTCAGGAGAAGAAGACTTGAAGACTTCTCCACTTGGGAAGAAGGACTTTATCGAAACCTTAGCTTTGGAGTGATCTCTCCTAAAAAGCAAAGATCATTTTAGTGTCATCTGTGGGAACCATCAAAGTACATGAAGTTTCAAACTTGATCACAAGCACATGAGGTCGGATCTCAGCGGCGGGCCGTGGAGCCGAAGACCCGACAAAAGAGCGACCCTTTGAAAAACGGGGCCCAGCTATCCTATTCTAGAGGAGTGTCGCCCCTTCCTTCGTAGCAAGAAAAGAAGCTAACCCATATTCCATAGGGGCTCACTTCGAAGAAATTTGCCTATCTCAAGAAGCCCTCCAGGCTGTTGGATGAAGGCTTTGCTCAAAACACCTTGAGGCACCGCCTCTACGGCTAATGCCGCAAGAATACCACACCAGGCTCTTCCCATTTGCTAAAGACCCCGACCCAGAGGTCCGGGAAGAAAGAGAAGAAGGCCCGGCAAAAGCGCGTGAAGAGCCACCACCGGTTGAAGAATCTCAGCGATGACAACCTAGCTAAGCGACTCGCGGAGCTCACGCTGATGAAAAAAGCCTTTTGGCCCCTGCATTTTGACTTAACCTCTACCTTCAGAATCAATACCTCCAATCTCCGGAGTGCGTAAACTAGAGATTCCAATGAACACTTGGACAAATTCTACACCAGACAGATCTTTATGACATGACGAGGCGTCTCCTCGCAAGGTGTTCGCACTCCTTTGATAAGCGGACGATTTGGTTCAATAAACTCCCGGAGGATCAATCTTGAGGATGAAAGGGCTTAATGAAGCCTTCATGCACAGCGATTCTCCATCAACAGGAAGTGCAAAGACTATTACTCACTTTTTCAAGTGAAGCATAATGAAGGAGAGCGATGCATAAGTTTATGAAGCAGATTCGTGGAAGTCGTCAATGAAGTTGCCAATGTTCAACATGAGACTTTAGCCAAAGACATATTGCAGAATCTCCGCCGGGGGCGTTTGAAGGAATCCACAGGCGGAAAACTCCTCCACCTTGGAAGAGCTATTGAACCAAGCATAGAAGCGTATTCGAGTGGAGGAGTCCACCATACCGAACCCGAGTACCAAGTGCAAGTCCGGGAGGACAATAAGAATCAACCTCGGAAGGGCCGAGGAAATAGCATGGGCAAGCTACACACCTCTGAATGCGCCAATTGCGAAGCATTGATAGTTGCCCGGAAAAAGAAGATCATTGAATCGTCGCGATTTGAGAAGAAATCCTAAACGATCACACCCCAATATGTATTGTCGGTATAATAGAGACAATGGGCACACTACTAAATCTTTGCTTCGTTCTAAAGAAGGAAATAGACGACTCATTGTTTGCCAAAATATTTGGATCTTACAGCTGCAAGTGTATAGTGTAGTTTATGGAATAATGGCAAGCAAGTTCGTATTCATCGGGGATTGAATATGAAATACTTAGGGTATAATAACATCGTATTCCAATTTTATTGAAGCGATCGAATATCAAGTTTTAGAAAAATCAAAAATAAAAATAAAAAATAAAGAAAATTTGTGAACCCCATAAGTATTTTCAACAACTACGAAAGCAACCTTGGGCGTATAATCTCAAAGATGCTTCTTCAATAACAAAACCAATTGTAGGTCTCCGACTCAATACAACTATTATTAACTCCCAAAAGATCTATGAATTGAGTGACTCCCCACAAACAGGTTGTAGGTTTCGACTTGATATACCCGTTTATGTCTAAATTTGATTTTCGTCTTTGTTAGAACTCCTCTTCCAAATTTCGCACTAACAAATATGACATGCTAATTATTGATCGGATAAAAGCAATTAAGAATAAGCGCTCGAATTCATAAAATAGAACACATGAATTAATTAAGAAAATAATTAATCAAGATTTAACATTAATCCACAGTTTTGATTATGCCCTAAGATCCAGAAAGATTAGCCAAACATTGATAACAAATTCACGAGACAAACTTGAAATCAACATTGTGACATCGCTTAAGCATAGACAAGAGATCTTAACTAAGAAAGAAAACCCCTTTTTGTCGGGATGGATCTTCCTTCCAAGCCTTCAAGCTCTTGTGCTTTCGTAGATGTGAAAGGTCTTATGGTGTTCTTCGTAACCTAGCCCTTCTCTCTCGGAAGACCTTTGATCTTGTGATTCTGTGTTTTTGGTGTGTTGTATGTTGTATGGATGAATGAATTTTTCGTGCGACTCTTGGGTCCTTTATATAGGTCTTAGAGAGATCACTTGTAGAGTTTGAGTTGGAAGAGGATACGAAAATCCGCCCATCGATCGATGCACGGCGGCTGTGTGGCTTTCACACGGTCCTCCACACGGCCATGTGGTCTCACATGATCTAGCCGTGCAGCTTGGTTTGGTCCTGTTTTCTCCCGAACACTTCACACGGAAATGCATCTTCACATGGGCAGGCACACGGTTGTGTGGTCTACACGGTCCGTATGTGACTGATTTTTGTCCGATTTATTCATTTTTTCGATTTTCTCTATGTACTCGTCAATCTTATCGGGCCGTCTAACTGATATCTTCTCAATTAAGCTTCGGTTCTTGTAAAAAGTTACAAGAATACACTGTATCATGTCCTTCTAAGTAAACTAAGTAAAATACACTTAATATACATGCAAATGTACCAATTATATACCATTTTAAACCCTAAATGCACGGATATTTTACACGTATCACTCATCCGAAGGGCTTCGAAGGACAATGTAGACCAAAGTAAATTTCGCCGTGATCCGAGGCCACACGAAGAAGAACCTCAATAAGACCGGCGCCGCTCGGATCCCCTCGAGAGAAGAAAAGACGTGACAATCTCATAGCGAGTCATCAATTTGATCTCCGGATGACCAAAAGCAAAAGATGCGAGTGCTCTCCGGGAATGTAGCAAAGAACGAAGGGGGGGACACAAAAGCCTGTCCAAGAAGAGGATCGTAGAACCGGCGGTCAAGAGCATGCCTATCACATTTGGAAGAGCTATTGACCCGACAGTGAAGCATATTCAAGTGGAGGAGTCCACCAAGCTGAACCAGTACCAAGCACAAGTCCCGGGAGGATGACAAGAATCAACCTTGGAAGGGCGCGAGGAAGGAGCATGGGGCAAGCTACACACCTCGAACGCGCCCGACAGCGAAGCATTGATAGCTACCGAGAAAAAGGGGATCATTGATTCACCGCAGCGGCGAGAAGCAATAATAGGCGAGCACGCCCCAATTTGTTGTCGGTATCATAGAGACAATGGGCACACTCATCGAGGGCGCCGTTCTAAAGAAGAAAATAAAGTGAATCATCCGGAGAAGGGCCAGGAAGGGCAATGTAGACCCGCAGTAAGTTTCACCGTGATCGAGGCCACACGAAGAAGAACCTCGATAAGACAGTCCGCTCAAATCCCCACAAAAGACATAACAATCATGTAGCGAGTCATCAATGTGATCTCAGGATGACGAAGCAAAGGATGCTGAGTGCTCTCAGGAATGTAGCAAAGAAGCGAAGGGGGCAATCGAAGAAGCCCGGTCAAGAAGAGGATCATAGAGTCGCAGCAATGCCAAGAGCATGCTTATCATGTTTGGCACTCAAGACTACATCCACGAAACCCCGTCCAAGCTGTTTTGCGAGATATTACATGTATTTGTTTAACAAATATCGACATCAACACCAATTCTATTTTAGTAAATATATGCCAGATTCAAGTTTTTAACTTAATAGTCTTAATTTGTTTTAGTATGTTAGTAGTTAATTTAAGGTCTATTTACATACTTAGGTAACTGTTATGATCATATGAAAACTATTATGGACATCGGCATCAATTCTATTTTATAAATATTTATGTCAGTTTCAATTGGGGTATATTCTTAAACTTTTTTAAATAGCTCATATAGCTGGAAGCAATAAAGAAAATTAGTTAATAATTAACAATCATAATAATTGTTGTTATTTTCGTAACAGTAATTCATCAGAAGTCAAAATTAATAATATAAATATAAATACATTAAAGTTATGAACCGCAAGAATCTAATATCGTCAAAATTATAAGTTAAAAAAGCATTTTGTCAACTAATATGGTGTCATTTCAGTTTTATATATGGACCAAGAAAAGAATATCCTGATTCCATAAAAGTGGACAAGCTAATTTATCGTTTTTTTTTTTTGGAGTACTAATCTATGTTTATTTAACTGATTCACAATTTATGACATACAAGTCATATAGTTCGATCTAAAGTCTCTGCTTGAGCAATGTACGAGGAAACACATTTTTCTTTTTTTTTTTTTTAATAAGTTGGTAGTAGTAGTTGGAGGGGGGATAAATTTCAAAAAAAGCTGAAAAGACGGGATTCAAAACCCCTACCAATCTCTTACAAAGGTGATCGATCTCTACTTGGAGATCTGAGCATGACACGCTTTCTTAGCTTCTTGAATTCCTTTGATTTCAACATCGCCAAATTTAAGAATGACAATGTCATGTGGGCTCATTTTTTTTTCCTTTTAGTGTTTTCTCTTTGCTTTGTATTGCTTTTCCTTTCAATTCAAGTGTTAGCAAATCTTTCTCGACAATGGTTGGGCTGTAATTCGGATAGACGCAATAAATTAAGCCCAATAGGAACGCAAGTGGTTACCCAATGAAAATTTTGAATTCCCAAGAGTACTAATTAATACCACATCAGCTATATATATACGTTTTGTTTAAATATGGAATTTTTCTTCTATGTAAGAACCTGTTGACATTTTTCCATGAAATGAACCCAGACAAATTGTAGGTGTGCTAACAATTAATTTAGTATACACTCGAACGTGGTTTTGGAAGTGTAGTTGTGTATATTGAATGTCTAGCGAAGTCACTTGAGCTGTGATGGTGAGGCCACATTAAAGTTTGAATTAATTCATGATTTGTTATTTGTTAGTAGTAGGCCAATGAGATTCAACTAGCTACCTTTTCAGATTGTACACTGCAAAATTTGAGAATAATTAAGTCAACTGTTTTAAGATCAGACTAGTGATTAAACGATCCTACTATATACTTTATATAGTATCCAAAACAAAAAAAAAAAATCATGTTAGTACAATTTTCTTCTCATTTCTCTTAATTCAGCCACACTTTCTCTTTCAACATTTCAGCGTCCATTAGTACTTGATTTCCTTGTGCCTGCTGAATTCACACCAATAAACAAAAATTAGAAGAAATCGTATAATAAGTATAAATCATATATAAATCTTTTCTTTTTTCCCAAATCGATAGATTAATATTAAAAGCCATCACAGTACAAAAAGCAAACATGTTCAGCCTACTGGAAATGCAAAATAAAATTGGAAATTACTGCAAAAATATATACCTGAAGATGCAAATTATAGAAAACCCGCCCATCAAATGATTCAAAACAAGTCGCACTCAAAGTGAGGAACCCATCCTGCTCCAAACTCATTACAGCTTCAGAAAGTAAAGCACGCTTCTCGGCTTTCGACATCGAAATCTGAATAACGATTTCTCGATCGCTTATTGGAGTTGCTGATACTACTGACAATGAAGAACTTTGAGTATTTGATTTGATTCGCTTGTTATTGAGATCAATTAATGGTGAGTGGTCTTGTTCCACCTTAGGACTAATCTTTGATGACGTTAGACTTTCCTTCTTTTTAATTAGTCTTTCAACTTCTTGTTGTAGCTCAGGAATGTATTTCAGCACTCTTGAAACTGTGGTGGGGATGCTAAGTTTTTTCTGTTAACATATAAATATCACACATCATTAAATAAATAAATAAAGAGAATTGGGAAAATTATGCTTTTATTCCAATTGGCATATACACTAAGTGATTTGGTACTTTTTTTTTCCTTGGAGATATAATTTTTGTGAGTTATTCGTAATATTTTGAAACAGAATTAGGAATGTAACTGTAATATGCGAGAATTGTGATTATTTGCAAAAACAAAATTAGAAAAGTGATGTAATTTTAAAATATTTGATCACATCAGCAAATTTTTGTTAGTTCAACTACCGATTGTGGTAAAATATAAGACAAAATCAACCTCAATGTGGTTTCTGTGGTCTTTTTTTTTTGTGTGTGTAATTACCTCAAACCTCGGGTTTTATGTGATTTTCCGTACATCCAATCAAATCAAATGAAGTAAACAAGTCCAAGAGATGACGAAAAAAAAAAAAGACTTACAGAATGATCCTCTGCCGGAAGAAGGGACCTAAGAGTAGAATACAAGTTGTTGATTTTTTTGCGTCGATCTCGTTCACTGGCGTTGTGGTTGAGCTTCTTCATCGTCTTATTGTCATCCCCGTTATAGAATCCTTCGTTATTATAACTCCCAAATTCGCCATTGTGGGGCTGTGTCTTAACAGAGGAAGGAGAATGGATATCTATGGAGTACTCTGATATTTCTGTTTTCCCCCACACAAATAATTCAAGTTTTCTTGTTCAAAGCTTATTGGATCCTCCAAGATCCACCTAATGAACAAATCTGAGGAGAAAATAAAGCCACCATCTTTCTCTAATTCTTTTTTGCAGATAATTAATCAAATATTTGATGAGAAGTTATGTTATATGTTTGTAGATAATGATAAGGTAGTCTATTTATATACTTAGGCAATTGTCATTATCATATGAAATTAATTAATATGCTAATATATCAGCATCAACTTAAAAAATTAGTAAATTTATATGTTCAAGTTGGGTATACTCTTAATTTTAAATAGCTCAAAGCAGCTTGTAACAATAATAATTATTAGCAAGATCCGATATAAGATCTTTCATTCGCATATAAATTTCCTAAAATGTTGTTTTGTAGTCAACTAATATATGTCATTAATTAGTTTTATTTTATATATGTGGACCTAGAAAAGAAAACCGTATTAGCTCTCTGCTCTTAATCCTTTATCAGGGGCATCGGGGCACGTGAATGCTTAAGGCTAATCATTATTTATATAACTAAACACACGATTATGCATGGTATACACGAGATATAGTTCTCTCTACCGCTTATTAGCTTGAGACATACACGTGGAAACGCGTTTTCTTTGTGAATTCTTGTGATTTCAACGTCGCCATATTTTTAAGTGGTGTGAGTAGGGTTGAATCGAAACAGGCGTTCGGCAATTAGCTCGTGAATATGCTTCGGATAACGTTCGTTTATGTTCGTTTATTTAGTTAAGTGAGCATAAATCAACACATTTTGAGGCTCGTGTAATAAGCGAGCGAGAGCTTGAACAATTCTATACTTTCGTTTACTAAAAGCTCGTGAACAAGTTTGTTTAGAGTTCGTTTATAAATGTTCAAGAACAAGCTCGTATAATATATTTTTAGACTTGTTCGTGAACAAACTTGTTAAGGGCTCGACTAATAGCTTGATTATTTTAAATAAAGAATTAAAAATATTTTATTTTAATAAAATTAAAAGACTTAAAGCCCTTAAGATACATAATACTCCCTAAACCCTATCCTAATACGTAATAATGATAATTCTCATTAAATAATCTATGGCCCATATTTTTCACTATTTCTAAAATATAGTTTTTGAGACTTGCCAATTGTTTAGTTAGTTACTTAGTTTATGTGTGTTTTTTTTTTGACAATAATTTAATTATATGTATTTTCATCGATAAGTTTGAAAAATATTTGTTTGTTTATCGTTCACCAAAAAAGTTAATTTTTTGTTTATTTGTTGTTCGCGAACAAAGTTATTAATTGTTCACGAACATATTGAACACGAACTCAAAAGCGAACACGTTCACGAACATGTTCACAAACACATTCAAGCATTAAATTTTTTATCGCTTAGAAACACGAACAAGTTTTTTTAAATCGAATCAAGCTCAAGCCAAGCTTGAACATGTATAAAATTAACGAACATATGGCAAACAAGTTAAAGCTCGGCTCGGCTCGGATCGTTTACACCCCTATGTGTGAGTTCATTTTTTATTTGTTTTGATTCTTTTTCCTTTGAATCTATCTGTTAGGTATCTTTCATACATAGTTGGTTAGAAATAGATTTATTTTAGGGATAATTACAAAAAGTACCCATGAGGTTTGACCTAATTATAAAAAAACCCACCTAACTTTAAAACTTATTAAACCCCTTAATTTTAACACTAAATCAAACCTCGGGGTACTTTTTGTAAGTTTTAAAGTTAGTTGGGTTTTTTGTAATTAGGTCAAACCTCGGGGGTACTTTTTGTAATTATCCCTTTATTTTATGTAATAATCATTTGGCAAATCAAGTTGTCCGATCTAGATGAGATTGTTCGTGTTTGATAATATCATTTACACCTTTTCTTTTAATTTTGATCTTGTTCAAAAGTGCGGATCACTCAAAGTCAAAGAAATCGATTAATTGGTCAATTTGTTCTTCGGTACTACTTGTTGAAATCAAAGAATCCATAAAATACTTGTATTCCTATTATGCAAAACAAAAAGTGAATTACAAAATAAACAAAGAGAGTCTTATATAGGCAATTAGAAAATATAACCCTAGAAGGACTAAAATTCTAACCATAAAAGAACTAAAACTAAATAAGGGAACTAAATATATATTATATTTTAACACTCCCCCTCAAACTCACACGCAAGCCGCGAGACGCATTGAGAGTTTGTCAAACAAGAAATGAAAAGGTGAAAAGGAATGTGTCTTAGTAAACATATCATCAATCTACAGGAGAAGAAGTAACAAAAGGCAATATGATGATACGGTTTGATAATAATGTCGAATATATCTCAAACCTATACACTACCCTACATAACTCATCAATTACTATTCTCATATTTTAACTCAATTATATATGTAGGACTCACCATTATCAACTCTATCTACTTAAAATATTACTATTTTTAAATTATATCTATCTAATGGGACCCACCACCTTCAATCTTACAAATATAATATTATATATTCAAATTAAAATATTGAAAGTGGACACCATAACTATCAACTTTTCAATTATTGTATACATAAAATAATATTTCAAAACTACTCAACCAAACACAATCTCATTTCCAACCCCGCATAAAACACATTTCAATTCATTCATCCAAACATAATTCCAATTTCCACACAAAAACTAATAAATTCTCAAAATTCTATTTCCAACTTAAAGCGGAAATGGACCATAGAAACATAAACAAACAGGCCTAAAATTCTTCCCTCGAACAAGTCACACAAGCGTGTAAAATCATACGGATACCGAATACGGTCATGTATTAATACATGTTTGATCGTGTTCTTTGTTTTTCGTCGTTTTTTTCACGTATTTGATCGTCTCTTCGCATTCGTCATTCTTGTTTAGGCCGTCCTATTGATATATTTGCAAATTAAGCCCGTTTCCTACAAAAATCACAAGAATACGCAGATATCACGCCCAACAAAGAAAACTAACTAAAATACACTAAATATACATGCAAATTCATCGAATATGTATCAAAATAAGCCCCTAAATGCACGTATATTTTACACATATCAATTCTACGCCAAGAATTCTTCGAGGGATATTTTCTTCCATTTCTTTCCTCGCCCCCAATGTAAATTTCTTATGGGACTCCCCTCTCCTGGAGGGATATAGAAAGAGGATTTATTCTGTGTACAGTTGGGAGTTACCCCACGAGTGGGTTTCAAAGGCCAAGACAACTCGTGGCACTACTACTTCACGCAAGGAATTTTCGGAGGTTTATAGATTCAAAGGGTTGTTTAAGAGTTCTGGATATTGAGGATTTCTTGGGTACTCAACATTGTTTTACTTCTTTGTATTGTTCCTCACTTTTACTTGTCGGATTTGATGAGATTGTTCGTGCTTGATAATATCTTTTACACTTTTTCCTTTTAATTTATCTTTCCTTTGTGATTTCTTTTACATGGAACGAGGAGATACACGTTCAAATGTTGTATTTAAATTCCTCTCAAAAAAAATGTTGTCTTTTAAGATGATTTCGAAGGGAAATCAGATATTGAAAGAATATTGGAAACTTGAGTTTTGATGGCAAAAGGAAAACATAGAATTAATTGTTATTTCATATTTGTTCCACTATATCGATAAGTAGCTGATATTTGCAAAATATACGTGCATTTAAGGGCTTAAAATGATACATATTTGATGCATTTGCATGTATATTTAGTGTATTTTACTTGGTTTCCTTATAAGGGCGTGATACTGCGGATTCTTGTGGATTTTGCAGAAAATGGAGCTAAATTGGACAAAAGGTGATAGCACGTTCCAAATGATATGTCAAAAGACAAGGTACAAGCAAAGATGTGAAGAAAAGAAGCGTGGACGGAGGAATTTCCTTCAAAAACGTCCAAACACGCTAATGTTTTCAAAGATTGATAGGGTTTAGTATTTTGGCCATAACTTTCTCTACAAAATTGATATTGAGCTGATTAAGTGTCTATGGAAAGCTAAGAGAAATAGCTACAACTTTTATGAAGACCCTAGGAGCAAAGTCACACGTTTACAAGTCACACGGGCCGTGTGAATTTACACGACCTGACCATGTGAACAGTCACACGATTGTGTGAAGTGCAACGATTTTGAGGCAAAAACCAACTACATGGTCGCCGTTTGAATTCAATGGGGTCGTGCGATCTATCTGCGGTTGATTTTGTATTATAATCCCGTCAGAACTTTACTAGTGATCTCTCAAAGCACCGATATAAAGGGGACCAAGGCAATGGACGAAAATACAACTTCATATAACATCTTACACCATTCATACAACATACAACACACATGATTACACAAATCAAAAGTCTTACGAGAGAGGAAGGCTAAGCCACGAAGAGCACCACAAGGCCTTTGCGCATCTATGTAATCACAAGAGTTCGAAGGCTTAGAGGAAGATCCATCGACAAGAAGGGGTTTTCTTTCTTAGTTTAGATCTCTTGTTTGTACTTAAACGATGTCAAACTATTTGATTTCAAGTTTTTCTATGAATTTGTTATCAATTGTGTTGGGCTAATATTTCGATCCTAGGGCATAATCAAAGCGTGGATTGTTATTGATTATTTTCTTAATTGATTTATGTGTTCTATTATATGAATTCAAGTGTTTACTTATAGATTATCCGATCAATAATTTGCATGTCATACTTGGTAGTCCATAATCCAGAGGTGAGTTCTAATAAGCGAAAATCGAATTCAGACATAAACAGGATAATGTATCGGGAGACTATATCTGTTTGTGGGGAGTCATTCAATTCAAAGATCTGTTGGGAGTTAATAATAGTTGTGACGCATCGGGAGACCTCAATTATTATTAATCTAATGTTTATCAACCGGGAGGGGGAATTAACTAATTTAGGAATTGAACCCATAGAAACACATGAATTGATTTTGATAAACATTGATAGGATTTAATATTGAAGAAGTATGTTGAGATTATTTGCCTAGGGTTGCTTGGCGAACAGTAGCTTGAAATTTTAGCCTGCAAAGTTTGAGAATTAGTAAAAATGAGAAATAAAAATAATTGACAGCATAAAAAGATGATAAATTTAAAATAGAGGGAGTAGTTTATTTCTGCGAGGATCTAGTTACCTCTATTAAAACATTGTTAAATTTGGAAAAGCCCAATCAACATTGAATTATCCGTGTGAATTATACAAAAAGCAATCAATAAACGTGATTTGCATAGTAAAAGTATTACTACCAAAAAGACCAGAATATGTAAGCTTTATAATTACATTCCTGATTCCTCAAGAGGTTGTCTGGTTGTGCATGGAAACTATATTCACCATGAAGTAGTATTTAAAAGTTCCATCAAGTTTGCCCAATAACACGTTTACAAGCATATAATGGTACCAAATGTTTTATTGAAATAAATATAGGAAGTTACTTTTTTTTTTTTTTGAAAATGTGAAAATTTCATTAAAAAAGGTGAAAAATTACAAATTAAAAGGGGCATACCCCAGTTTCAGCCTTAATGTCAAATGGACAGGCCCATTAACACTCAGAGGGGCAAAGAAGGTTCAAGCGAACAAGATAACAAAGAAAACCTAACAAACCTCAACGAGAGGTTAACTAAAAACAAACTAGGATCTCCAACCAATTATTCGAGTCAGCAAAAGGAGTGGGCGGTCACGACCCAACGCTCCTAATTTGTGCTCAAATAAGGGTGGCGAGAGATCTACAAGAAAAATTACACAATGGACATAGGACATACCCTATTAAAAACATCAGCAACCGCAGCCGAGATGGATAGCCAAGGTGGGTAAAGGATTAAACAATATCCATTAGGAAGTTAAAAAGCAACATAAAATGGGACATACCCCAAGTTGCTTCAAAAAAAAGAAGAAGAAGAAAGACCAACATAGGGCCTTGGGAAAACCAGACGAAACTGGGGAACCACAAGACAACTACAAAGCGGATCGGTCCCAGCACGTGAGGGCAACCAGGAAGGCCACACAAACCACCAAGGCTCAAAGAAGCCATCCAATGGAGGGTAAGTCCAATTTTTCAAAAAGTTCTAAAGGGAAAAATTGCATCAGTTTCAAGAACAGGTACAACTGGATCCTTGAAGAACACAGCAAAAAAAAAATTATAAACGGCAGCCCAAAAGAAAAAAAAGACTTCATCATTTGGGACAAAAATAATCCTGGGAACCACACAAGGCTATCCACCTGTAATAGAGATCAGATCTGGATAAGCAAAGTAGCAGTAGCAACCACGCAAAGAACAAACAGAGAAAAACAATTACCCACCAACGAGAGCATGAGAAAGGGAGGTCATGTGGCGGGGCAGTTAGGGGGGATTCCACTAATTATGGTTTATTACAAATTACATACCCAAAAAGAAAAAGAAGACCCACAAAGCGGGTCAAAAATAAAAGAAAAATAGCCCTAACAAAAGAGGACTAAAAATCGACCAACTCAATTGGATTGTGATAAACAACCTTATATACATCTTTCGAATTTTAAGAAACACGGCATCTTGAAAAGTTCGGACTCGAATACCCGACAATTCACGAGCCTTCCGGATTTGGTAAATAGTGCGAAACAAATGACAACACGTCTTTTTTAAGAGCAAAGGGAGTAATTTCTTTTTGGTCCATTTAAGGGCCCCAATGATAGTACCCATAGAATGGCTATATCTCAACTATTTTTTAACACGATCCCAAAGTAACTGGTGACAATACAATCAAAAAACAAATGAGATGCATTTTTAAGGTAGTTGCCACACTGATTTGCAAGTAGGATCAACATCCAAGTATTTTAAGTTATTAATAGTAGTCAATCTATCATTAATAGCAAGCCACACACAAAAAGAGTATTTGGGGGGGATAAAGTTTTTCCAAGCAGAGTGCCAAAAAGCTTTAGGACGGATACTCTAAAAAGGTCATACATTTTGGAGGAACAAAGGCCTTTTGGGTTTGAAAAAAGAGAAAGATGGGAGATAAGCGAGTCGGAGAACCAAACTAAGTTAAAATTTCATTTCTGATATCACAAATCCTTTTCAAAAGGCGAGAATCGATTTTTTTGGGTCCCAAGTCCAAAAGACTGATTTTTAAGTAGAAGAAGTGGACCCATCCGACCCAAAGGGAGTGACTTTTGAATGAATATTCCAAAGAATTTTTGCAAGTAGGGCTTTGTTCCAAGAATGAACATCTCTTAAACCCAAGCCTCCTCATCGGAGGAAGACAGGACTTTAGACCATTTAATGGGAGAGGTATTCTTCCCCCAAAGGAAGACTCGCAAAGTCTATTAATCATCGATAACAGTGGTGGTAGGTAGTGGAAAAATTTGGAGCCAAAAACATTCCACTCGCAACACTGATTTAATAAGGAGGAGCCTACCAAAGATAAGAAAGGGAATTTGCGTCCATTCATTAATGTAGGAGGTAAGTGTCATAAAGGGTGGATAATGGTTAACATTGAGCCTCGAGCCACCAATGGAACCCCCAAATATCGACAGGAGAGTCCAAGAGGGAAATTCAAGAGATTTAATATAGGAAGTTACTTGTTTCCCTCAAAGAATGCATTTGAACTCAATGCCATAAATATATAAAAGGTTCATCAATATTCCGACACGACAATCTTTGTTTCTCTTTGTCTACCATAGCCATTCGACATTTTTTTCCAAACCACCAAAACAATCTAAAATAATGAAAAATACAATACTGAAGTTGACAAAAATTTATTAAATTACACTGCTAATGCTCTCATGTTCATCAATGTATATGTTATTAAAAGATATACATAGTATATTTCACAAGAAATGAGATTAAATTAAAAAAAAAAAAAAAAAGGCGACGACATTCCATGGTAATATACCGAGCAATGGAGATGCATTTTCATAGTCCTTTAAGTGCTGCCAGCTGTTTCTTAAGATTCAAGACTTCACTGCCATATGAAGCTAATTGTTTCTTCAACTTTGTTGAAGCCTCCTCAAATTTCTTGTTCATGTAATCTAACTCATCAACCGACTCCCGATATCTAACGCGAAAAGCATCCAGTTTTGTCTGAGATCCTCGGAGTCTCATTCTGAGTTTAGCCTTCTCCTTGTTGCTATTAACTTGATCCTGTTGAAATTCAGGGGGAAAAGGGGGGGAAATCATATTTTTCACACGGAAAATGTTCAACACAGAGTTCAAAATATCTGCACTTGATTAGCCATTGATGTCCGTTCACAAATATCTGTAGCGAGTAGACTGAATACATCATTAAATTCATGTATACCTTTAGTATCACCAAATGCATGTTTTTGCATACAGATAGAGACAAAGAGATGATTGCAAGAAGAATGGCTCTAAATACATATAATCCGGACATAAGTAAAACTCCTCAAAGCTTTGTCCATGAATTATATTTAGTTGGGGCATATTAGGCATATTCAGCCCTCACTTTAGTTGCGCCCACATTTTATTTGTACATAAAGGTATAGCTACAATTCATGTCACTGCCAACAGACAATGAATCTACATGCTTTTATTTGTACATAAAGGTATAGCTACAATTCATGTCACTGCCAACAGACAATGAATCTACATGCATGAGCATGTTACATGTATAACCCGTGTGCAAAGAAAGTGCAAATTTAAGGAAATTACAAATTAGGGATAATTACAAAAACTACCCCAGCCTAATGTTTAGCCAGATTACTTATCTTTTAAAATTACAAATACCCCTTGAGGTTTGTATTTGTTTTACAAATTACCTCCTCAATCGATAGGGTATAATTTTGTAAACTTGAAACACGTCAAGAGAGTATTTGTAATTTTGAAACATAACTGAGTTTTTGCAATTAGACCATACCTCAAGGGTAGTATTTGTATTTACCCTTTGCAAATTTTTCCCATTATGAGTACATGAAACCTCAAGAAAGTAGTTTCAGGTGTAAAATCCCTTACATTGCGCATCTTGTCTTCCATACTAATAAGTCTATCACTCTGCTGCTCAAGTTAGGTGCTTTAACTTCAATACCTGAAATTAAAATCACATAATTCTGTGGTTAATAGATCTCCCTGAGCATGCATTATGGACATATGCTTTGTACTCTCCCGAAAAAGGCAGAAAGTAAGGAGAACAATGATACTCCAGGCAAGTGAATACTACTTCTGGTTTACTTTGTATTTAAGCTATACGAACCTCGGATTCATCTGGCGAAACAGGTTGTCTCCTTCTAATTCTTGAACTTGGGCCAACAAATATTGCCTTTCTTTTCTGAGAACACTCAATTCCAACTGCAGAATTTCGATTTCTCCGCACGTTTGGCATTTAGAATCTAGTTGTGAATTCGAACTCTGACAAAGAAGGTTTCAATATCCATGTATGCGCAACTAAAGTTAAAGTGCATGCATGAAGATGGTTTCAAAATAACTTACCTCCGGAGATCTTTCACTCTGGTCATCAGAAACTCTTTGTTCATTTGTGCAGGGGTTGACATCTGACGATTTATCCTTAATGCATCTGGGTATTACCAGAAAGACCACAATAGTTTACACGTCATGAAGTATGTCTACGTCTAGATTTCGGCAAGTAAAAATCCATATATGTCATAAAAAGCTAACTTCAAAAATATTTCTTGAACCCAAAATGCTGGACAAACCTGCACTGCTTCTCCAAAGCGGCATTTTCCTCCAACCTTGTTAACAATTCCTCATGATCTTTGCAATTTTTTTCTACAAATCTCCAGTTCCTTTCTTGCCTAGTTGTGCCAAATCATCAATAAAGAAGCTAAACTTTCAAGGACAATGAGATAATAGACATAGTTGTGCAGAAAAAAATGGGGTGTGTGTTGGGGGGGGGCGGGGAGGAGGGGGACACAAACCAGATAGCATGAAAGTAGAAGCATCCTTTCTTGGATATTTTATTTCCTATGTATCAGAACTTAAGGTAAACAAGAAATAAAGAAAATCTGACAAAATGCCTGGCAGAAAAATTAACATAGCAGGGAGTGTTAGATTAGTTGCAGAGGAAAGGACCTGCCTGTAAAGGTAGCATGAAATATTGAAATGACCTCAGAGGAACTGAGGAAGTAAAATTTAAAATGTTTTTAAGGAGCAAGGATAAAAACCAAAAAGCAAACAAGAAAAGAAAACTTCCTCGGTTGCCTTCTAACTTAAATCGTTACCGAGATGATAAATGTTACATAGCAGAATCCAGCGCATGTTACATTTACAAAAATTTAATTAACTTTCATCCTCAATCACAGCCACCAAATCAGTGCTCAAGCCACCGGTAAACGAGAATACATTATAAAAGCATGTTATATAAGAGCCCATAAAGCATGTTATATAAGAGCAAGTTGTGTATGCATCAAAGGCATTCCTAGAAGAAAGGCTCACGGCCATTCAGAACCTTAATAGAAAACCTTGAGACTTGTTCATAAAAAAAATTTGACATGTCTAGAAAAGATTACCTCTGACAATTTTTGAGATAATGAAAAATTTTCAGCTGTAAATAGTTTTTCCTTTTCTCCAATGACTTCCACTGAAGCTTTCTCCTTGGATGACCATATTGCTTTCTCCTCCTCCATTGTCAAAAGGGCCTCAGTGAATTGCTGCAAGAAAGAACGATAGCATCCAAGAATCAACAAATTTGCCAGAGGGATTTCTAAAATAAAACTATTTTTACTTTAGTACCATCGACAAGTCCTCCTTTTCTTCTGATAAAATTTTAAGAGAACTTTCCATTTCCTGTGCATAAAACCTAGATTCTTCCAGGTTTGTTCTCTGAAATATTGTCAAGGTAAAATTGAATAAATTAGAAACAAACCTTTCTAAATTTCACAGAAATAAGTAAAACCTAAAGATAACTCACGAATTCTGGAAATGTGAATTTAAACTATGAAAGCTTACAAGAATTGAAACTTCTTCCTTTAGTGCACACAACTCTGAGTTTGCAGTACAACTCATCAGACAATGACTGTAAATCGGATGCCAAACTCTCAGCTCTAGAAGTGGCTACATCCTTTTCCCCATTTGCCATTGCCAGCTGGTCTTCTAGAGATGCAATTGTGGTCTCCATCTCAAAAGCAAGTACTTCCAGCTTCTTGTACTCCTGAATTGAAAGACAGTTACAAGAGGTAATTTATAAAGAATAACAAACATACTGCACAATGAGATAAGCCGACAATCAGAATGATAAGATGCATTAAATCCTCTTTTACTCCCCTCAAACCACACAGCAAATAATAATTATGAGAAAAACAAATAATTTGTGCAACAATTAAGAGAGACTAAAGCAGACAATTGTACTTCAATAAATTAATATTTATAATACCTAACACATCCTATATGACCACTCCATATGTTCATGAGCTTTCTATATTCGTCCTGAAACTTCTTGATTACTCTTCTTCTTCTTCTTTTTTTTTTTTGTGGGGGGGGGGGGAAATGGGGGTGGTTCGATTTCACATTTGATTGGCCAAAATATAATTGTGTTTGTTGAAGGAGTAGTGTTGCACATAATGTATACTTCGTTCCAATTACAGATAACCACCTCCATGTCAGCGAAAGAATTAGAGCCCTTGTTTCGTTTATGATCAAAAATATTCGAGCTCCTGTCAATAGTTGAATCGCGCCTTCTGCCAATAATAGATTCGCGTTTGCTCATATCACGTTCAAGCATAGCCTTCTGGCTTTGGAGTCTTTTAAGTTCTCTCTCTGCACACGACTTCTCACCCTGTGATCGAGCAAAATGCATTTGTGAATGAAATGTCTGGATGAAAGAAGATATGAAAATCAAAAAGCAATTAAACTGGTATAAGACCTCAAGCTTTGTTTTCTCCTGCACGGCATTCTTGAGCTTGGACTCTGTATCTTTTAGTTTTAATTTTGTTTTCTCCAAATCCTTTCTGATACTTTCCTTTTCCTTTGCCAAGGAACAAGATGACAAGGATGAAATTTCCGTCTGGAGCATTTGAAGTTGACATAGAAATTCAGACTTTTCAGCTTCATGTTTCTCATTAAGTTCCTAAAAGAAAATTGATTATGTCAAAATTGTGGACTGAGCAGACAAGAAAATATGAAACAAAGTGAAGTAACTTACCATGAATGCATCTGAAGATTTTTGTACTTCTAAACTTAATTCTTCTATCCTCCCACGAAGCTCAAGTTTGATG
This sequence comes from Rehmannia glutinosa, assembly GCA_016081115.2. Lineage (NCBI taxonomy): Eukaryota > Viridiplantae > Streptophyta > Magnoliopsida > Lamiales > Orobanchaceae > Rehmannia > Rehmannia glutinosa. Next base: position 13,768,002 of record CM071933.1, read on the forward strand.
GTAAAGAACAAGCTAAATTTCAACAAGAAAAACAATGAAACTTCAATAATAGAATCAGTTAAATTACCAAGCATTTACATGCAAAAGGAAATACCTTTTCATCCTCAAGCTCGCGAACTTTGTTCTTTAAGCAAGACTGTACCTTCTTGTGGCTCCTAACTATTGATTCTATTTGAGCCAAACTCTGGGAAGCTGAAGGTTGAAGATCCTGCCAAGCAATAGAAAATTTGTGGATTGATAATAGTCATAGTTATAATGTATTCGATCATAACAAGTAGAGCATTGTTTGTCCATTGCCAAGTAATATTTTACCATGTGAGAGAAAAAAAAATCTAATAAGAATAAAGTATAATACAGCGACAAAGTAAATTTAATGCATATATTTGCAAGCCGATACCAAATTTTTTTTTTCCTGTGAGATACAACCATATCAGATTAATTAAGGTTAAAAATCCAAATAATAAATGTCTAAAGATGTCTACTGACATGAATCAGGTTTGGCATCACAGATAAGAAACAGCGAAGTTCGTCCACAACAGAAGAGAGGGACCATATTAGTTGCCTTGAATTTTCAAATTCCAGCTTTATTTCCTCGGCTTCGGTTAATAGACTGATCAACCAATTTGATTCTTCCTGGAAAAAGGTTAACAAATAATTAACTCTCCATCTGTACGTCTAATCATAATAAAAATCTTCAAAAAATTCAAATTGAAAATTATCTTATACATAAGCTGAATCTCTAGTCAGTTACCGTGCTAGAATTTGCTGAAGCAAGGGTGTCATGAGCTACAGTTGCTTCTTCTCGTGCAAGCGTAAGTTCCTCGTAAAGCTGTATTAAATATGTAATAAGTGGAAGCAATATATGCAAACTTCAACAGTGTTACCATAAACAACTTAAGCTAACAATCTCACATCATGACAAAAATTCTAAGTTCTCAAACTTCTATTCATATCCAGGAGTTAGGTTGAAATCCTAAAGTGGCACGTTGACAACTGTATTCTATCATCCAAGTATCAAGTTTAACTATCAATTAATCCCTTTCTTGGTCTCTGTTCTATTAAATGTACTTGAATACTGGACTAAATAAATCATTAAATATAGCAATAAACCTTTTTCAATCACGATTTCCAATTTATTAACAATAGTGCAACAAGCCAAGAAGCACCTCAAAAACCAATGACAATTCAATCACAAAAAAAAAAAAAAAAAAAAAAGAAGGATCAGTCAAAGATTCTAGTCATCCATAGCTTATAAAAAGGACATATGCTTAAGTATTAGGCGAAACATAATTAAAAGGGAAAACAAGGTCAACAAGAATTCTTAACGTCAACCAAGGATTATCACGTTAATATACCAATATCATGCCATAATAGTAGCCCATTAAACATGCAAAGATTGTTATCTTTCTAATATATAATTATCTGATTGACCAAATGTAAGAAATAAATGTTTTGGATATCTTAAAGAAAAATTAATGCCGTATCACTCACAAATTTAAGTATATATTGCCTACCAGGCTACCAGAGGTAAAAGAAAGCTGAATATAAAGGCCTTATGTAGAAAGAAAACATTTACAATAATCCTTTAAATTATAACCTCAAGAGCATGCAGGCATGCGATTAACTATTGTGTTCGCTTTGATTACTCAAATAAGTTTTCTGGGATAGATTTTGGAGACCAATTACGAGGAAGCATGCAAGGAACATCATTGCTATATGAACCCTATCAAGTACCCGTGTCGGAGAATAACACATATAGAGATGGATCCTTCATTTAAGCATATTAAGAGATGGACCCTTACATGAACAATGAAGCAATCAATGAAGTGATAACCATAATATATTGGAAAACTTCTAACAGCTAGCACTCAAAATTTATTGTTTCTCATTGCAAAATTTAAGAGTTAAGATATGTTCAGTCTGCCAGGATTTAGACAAATTTCTCTAACTTGGATAGCATGTGCAGGAAAGAGGAATGGTTTTCAAAATTTAGGAGTTGTCGCATTAGGTCTATTTTGTTGGTAAATGTAAAGAAGAATGTAAAAGATAATGGAAAAGATGCCAATGTTAAGAATAATTATTTCGGAACAAACTGAAAATAGGGCAAATCATTCTCTTATAAGAATTTGGCTCCATTTACTACCTGCCTTTTCAGAATGGCAATATTCTCAACTTAACTACCCATGAAAAGTTTACAATCAAAATAGAAATTGAAGATGAGGTACCAATACAGAAACGGAGTTCTAGAGGTACTAAAAGTGGAGGAATGGAGTAAGAGAAAGAAAATGGTCTCATGAATCAGAGCAAAACTCCATATGTGATTAATTTTATCTGTCACAAAATTTGAAAGAGATAAACATAAGTTTTGCAGCAAAGGCAGCACAAATAAGTTTGAAAGTAGAAAATAAAAGATTAGGACATGACCTAATTGCTTGGTTAATGTCGAGACTCAGGAAATATGCATTGGAAGTCTAAACAAGAGATCAAAATAAATGTAATTGCCCCCTGCCTTTAGAATTCCACTGAGATCACTTGAAAATGACTATTTATGAGGTATTAAGTCAACCACGCAATGCGAATCAACAAAACTAAAGTGATGTCCCATATCACATAACCACGCTTTGAAATTGCTAGACAAATTATCAATTACAGAATCTTAAGGCATTTTAACTGAACTGATGCTTGTTACACGAATTATGATCACATGGAAAACTTTATCACAAATCAGAACATGAACCTTTTCATATTTCTCCTGTGCTGATATAGTTTGCTCAGTTGCCAAGTCGAATACACAATCTAACTGTTGCTGGCTTGAGGATTTCTCCATCTCTAAAATAGCAATCTGCGTATAAATTTTGATAAAAATTTCACAGGATGAAGATCCAAAGCATGATTAGGAAGGGAATTCGCAATCACTTGAAGACTATACACAAAATCAGTGTTAATATGGAAATCGAACAGTGTAAAGATTCTAAAAGACCGCACAACGTGTCAATCAGACTTCTAATAGTAGCAAGGGGACTTATGAAGGAAACCCGGGGAAAACTGGTTTTAACTACACCTAACAGCTCCGAAATGACTGCTACACTGGCAATATAACAAATTCCAAGTCAGCCGGAAAAGCCCTCTTCATCGCTTAGGTATCAGGAAAAAACCCAAAAGGCTTGATTTTTTTTTTTTATTGTCAATATCAACTGCTAAAATTAATTGGACATCTCATTTTAGTGATAGGTTATCGGCTATTTTTGTGATCAACGAGGGCCACGCACAATCTAACCCAAGAGTCACCAAAGACTGAGCCCCTAGCAAACTGAAAATAAACGTTTTCCAAAATTTGGTACTCCAGCAAGTTGGACCATTACAACTGGTTATCTAAGTCATTTCATTCTACAGCTTCTCTCTCTTTATCCACCATGAGACCAAATTAGAAAAATCAAATGTACATCAGGAATAAAAAGAACTATTTTATAGCAGATTGGTGCCCTTTTCTAATTTATGAATTATTTAAACATTAAAAAAAAGCCAATAATGTCGTGGTCAAAACAAAGTTACTACCCCTTGCTTAATGTGACTTCTGCTAGGTAGCACAAACAATCAAAAATTACCTATGGCACCTAGCCCTGAAACCCCAATCTCATGAAGGCCCCAAAGCTCCAGCCTCTCAAAACCAAACAATTCCTCTTTGCAGCTATAAAATCTTAATTTTACAAGCCATAAGTAACTAACATATCTTCTAATCCAACATGAGAAGTTACCAATTTCACTTATCCACAATATTGTACTCAGCAGAAATGAAGTACCAAGGGAAGGAAAGATAGAGAACATTGGTGAACAAAAGCAACAAATTAGAGGAAAACCTTTTCTTGAAGCTGCTTGATCACAAGAATAGCGTCTGAGTCCCTCAAACTTCTATTTCCATCTGCATGAGATGAAGAATTGACATTATGTGCATTGCACTCTCTGCATTTCTCATCCACAACAAGATCGGCCATGGCAAGCTTCCTCGTTAAGTAATCAATTTGGATATCACTCATTGTCCTCTGTAAAGAGGAAAAGTTAGTGATAAGAGATACCAATACAACCATTGTACAATAAATATAGAAATCGAAAAAAAAAACTAACATGAGTTTGAATTCTAGAAGCAAATTTTCATACTCTGCCTGAATTCCGGCCAAGTCATTGCTCTCCTGCAACAGAAGCAGTTAATCCCAAAAGAAAATTGAAAAGGTAACGCAAAAATATGTAACATGATATGAACCATTGGTAAACTTCTTTTTCTGGGTTGAACTTTTCTCCTACTGGTAACATGCAGTAGAGCATGAGGATCAGGAAGAATGCAATCTTCCAAAGCACTAGTTTCACAATCTTTATCTTGTTTGCCTAACTCAGCAGTACTTGCTTCTTCAAATAACTCTTCAAAAGGAAGAAGTGGCCCCATTGCGCTATCTGCTCTAGTTGATTTCAATTCAGAGGGTGCTCTTTGACCACAGACGACAACTAGCGCACCAAGGAAGAATGTTAATGGATACACATGAACATTAAAAATTAAAATGTCGTAAAATTGAATGTTTAGGAAAACAAATGTTGTGCGTAAAGGAATATATGGAAGTTTTAAGATCTCATGGAAACCATTGCTAAAATTAAACAAACTACACAAAGTTGAAAACTTAACCCACAGTAAGTGCCACAAGTTTGTCTACGAGGGTATGTCGTCAGTCATTAGTAGAATTTAATTATATCTGTACTAGCACAATGCATATAAGTGCTTAAATAGCATGTGTGGAAATGTGACACTTTATCTGAATAAGTTCTCATTCCCAGCATAAATACACTTCCAACTGCAACAAGTTACAACATCGAACCTTTTCCCCGGTGGTTGCATTATGCGGCCGACAAAAATTAAACATTCTTTCCAATTATAAAATAAGATTATTGCTTCCATTGCTTTGCAACAGCAGGTAGTTCAAAAGATGTGAATACATGATTTTCATACTGTCAGAATAGAACTATTACCTCTTTCAATTTCTTCCTCGCAAGATTTCCAGGGCACCAGGTGTCGCGTCTTTTTGCCTACCAAAGAGAAACACATACAAGAAAATCACGCACATGGAAAAATTTTGTGTTATATTTTCCTTTTTCTACAATAAATAGGATAAACACACATGCATGAAGGAATCTCATCTCCTGATAGACGTAGAAGCAGACATCCCCTAGTTGAGAACCACAGTTTTGTGAAGAACCAAGAAATACAGTTTGTGGCATATCGCAAGCAAGGATATGAAAAGAGTATGTCATGATAAACAAAATATATTGTAGCATATGCTGCTGCTCGTCCATGGAGCATCAAAATCACTTCTCCAGGTTTCAACAGTTGAAGGAACTGCATTAGATTTGAGTATGATTGCAACAAGTTTCTGAAAAGTTATAAATACTTTAATGTGCTACTCTGTTTAATTTCTAATATATTAACGAAAGAGTTTCAATTTGTACCATCTACTGGTTTAATTTCTGGCAGGAGATGTAACTTTCAATAACTTGCTGTAAACCCTGCCGGGAATTTCAGGGTAGTTGGATCCATGACATCACTGTAGGACAGGACAGTAGCTAAGTTATTTAAGAAGGGGATTCATAATAGCTTGCATTTGATAAGAGAAACTTGACGTATATACTGAGAAGATAATCACTATGTACTTCCAGCTGCAAATTCTAAACTAGTTTCTCTGACGTAAATACTGAGAAGATAATCACTATGTACTTCCAGCTGCAAATTCTAAATTAGTTTCTCCTTTTTATCCACCTTTTTGAAAAGGAAATAGAAGTTAAATCATTAGTAGTTAAAGATACATTTGGCGACACCACAGCATGAAGCAAACTAGAGCTGTTAAATAGTTGCATCATACAAGTTACAAAGAAGACAGCAAAAGACAACAGACCTTCTTGTAGACACCAGTGGTCTCTTCTCTATTTGCACAAAATACCATAGAACTCAAGTTTTCAATTTTCTTGGCTTGCTCTTGCAACCTCTTCTCACGTTCAGCCTGAGCTCTCTTTTCTTCCTCCAGCTCTAAAGCCATTCTCTCTCTCTCCAACTCACTCTGCAGATGGACACAGACTTTAGAGCATATGCATGTAGCTTAATGTTGGGAAAAAGAAATAATAATAGCGAACCTTTAGCAATGTATTCCGCAGATTCAAGATTTCTTCTTCAAGATGTTCAGTGTAAGCCCTTGAAAAACAAACCCAAGTAAGCATGCTACTATGACACACTAATGCAATACCTTCAATCTTATACCATGACCATTATTGCTAAGAAACACCTATACCAAGTACAGACCTGCAATTTGCCTCGAAGTTCCTCAATCTCCTTCTTCTGACGTTTTAGCAAGGCAGCATCAGTCAATATCTGCCATTACAATTAGACTAGGTCAAATACATAAATAGTTATCGAGGGTAAAGAAGGCTTTCCAAATCAGCTATCCTTACTGCAAGCATGAAGGTATCAGTACTAAAAGAATAATTTAAGATACATGCCATAGAACTCCTGAAATGGTGAATAAGATTTATGAAATTACAACGATGAGGAGAAGGCCATTACCTCATTTACATGAGCACAGTTTGTCACACGCAGTGCTCTGCTAGCAAACTGAAGACTACTTTTAGTCTCATCAGCATGGATCTGCAATTAAATAAACACCAAAATTGTCAGGTATGTGACTGCTAAGATACCAGTGACTAGATTAATGTAATAGTATCTCTCCAAATAGCTTTAAAAAAAATTATTTTGCAGGAGCAAGTACGCTACGACAAGACGACAAACCTTTTTAAGTAAACACAGTAAAAAGTAATACCAACGACCGCACAAAGAAAAACAGTGACAGCAAGATAAAGTCTTAATTCTGAAAAAGGGATAAATTCCCCAATTTGAAATTATCATTCTATACCAAGATGAAAAAAGGATTGAGAAGACAGAACAAATATGCATTTTACTTTAATAAGAACTCAACTCCTAGTGTAAATCTGAGTTTTGATGAAAAAGATCAAAGAAAGGTCTAAAACCAAATGGCTAACGCTGTATATGAGTTTCAGTAGAGAAAGAAAGAAAGGTTTAAAACCAACATATCCGAGGTACCTAAATTATGTATGTTGTATTCTAGAGCTGAAATGCTGGGATACGTATACAGGTCCAATCCATGGCGAGAGAATGAAGAATAATCAGTTATGCATTCATACAGATAAAAACTACTTGGGTGCAAGTTATGCCTATAAGACAGTATTATGGCAATAAGTATCACCCAAATAGTCTTAGACTCTTGGTCTATTTTCACCCTAAAGCATTATCCCCTCCCAAACCAACCTTCAGTTATCAAACACAATGTTTTTACATGGAGATACTCTTTTTTTTTTTTTCTGCTCCATATAAGAAACTATCTAAAACCATTTGCTTCTCCATCAGAGAGACAGAAAGATGTACAGGCAATTTCTGCAAGTTCACCTAAAAAAAGCTTCCAAGTTTACAGTAGCAAGTCCAGTAATGTGATGCTAACTTGTTTTGCCAGATTAATATAAATAAAAAGGTCGGTATCATCACATAATCCTTTCTTCAGAAATCAACATAAAGATTCAAAATGAGTTCAATGCTTAATAAGATCCAAACATTCACCTGCGCAAGTGTAATGTTGCATATGATAGCCGTATTTGCATTCCCACCTAACGCCGGTTGCAGAATACGTGTGAGCTTGCTGTCTCGATATGGGACATGCCCGCTGTAATATTTTGGGTAATGTGTCATGGTTATAAAATCTCAATATCTGATTTAGGTAGCAATTCATACCTACCCTTGACTCTCAGCACCTTCACTAAGTTTCTTAATGACAGTTCCTAAGGTCATAAGGCTTTTATTGATGTGGGAGCCCTCCTTTAAGCGAACGCCTTCTGCTCCAGTCTTCGCCGCACGCTCTGAACCAGCAAGATCCACCAAATTCTACAGAAGTTGACTCAAGAACAAAAAAAAAAAAACAAGTAAGGAAAACAAAACAGAAAACAGACAGAAAAATGGGGTGAACGCTTTAAAAGAAGAAATGATAATAAACAAATAATCAGAAACAAAAACAAGTAGAACGGAAAATAATAAACAGAAGCCAAGGAAATTAATCTGTCCTAATAAAAAAGATCCTTAATTAAGTACAATACTATCGCACAATGGAAGACAAGTAACTGGTCAAAAGCAAAAAAGTCCAAATCATGGCCATTGTTGCACCAACATAATTACAAATAAGTATCTTTTAGAATCATTAACACCCCAAACATTAATGTGAAATGAATCAAACAGAGACTCAGGTAAGCTAAGTGAAGACAATAAATATTCTAAACCAAATATCCCAGCAAGCCAGCAATAGTGCGATGAAAGAAAAGAAAATAATATCAGGAATTTAATCCAGATGGCGCATGAGGCAGACATCAAAATATTACTCACAGCTTGTACAAGGAATGCCCATTCCTACTTGATGTTTAGTAGGCAGTTTAAGTAGTTACTTTTTATTAACTGTTCCGACTAAATTATTACCCATGAGGAATACGAAGATTAAAAGCTAAACTCACTCAATCACTACCCTGTCAAAAAATAATACAGAATCGGTATATTGTAAATGTATGTTATAGTATAGTACATATTCATTTATAAAATTAATACAACTTATGACCATTTCTACAATGACCTTCCCCAGAACTTGCTTTTTCCCAGTATTAGACGCGGCCCAAGTTCTTTAGGACCATTCTACAGAAAAAAGTTAGAATGGACAACACTTTTACCAATGAAAAATATCAAAAAGAGAAAAATCTAAGAAGTCGTTGATTCCAATCTGACCTTTAACTCAGTGCAGGACGATGAGTTTTTTATTATGGATAAAGAAACAGAACGAGGATTAATACCAAAACAGAAACACGAACTGCATCACATGAGAATTCTGCTTCTGCGTCATCGGTTTTCTCCCTGCTCTCGATAATCTATCTTAAACAAACTCTTGATTAGCTGAATTTATAGGTCATGAATGTTGCAGGAAATAGGTAACAACATACATACCATACGGAATATTGTGTGCGATCTACTACTATACACATTCATATTCGTCTCTCCAATATGACGATGAGCTGTAAATTATAAGGAAAATGGGTCAAATTGTCACCACATATACATAACTAAATTACTGTGATGGAGGCAATCTTTCCATTTTTTTCATTCCTTCTCATATTAAGATGGGAATGAGTATGCAAGGGCTTGGCCTATTACAAAAACTATATGTAAGTTAAGTTTTAAGCAAACCCTTTATCATATACATCAAAAATAGTAAAACAAATATGAGCAAAATTATGTGAGGTTGGACTTCTTTTAATTTTCCCTTTTCTTCTCGTATTAGGAGTGGACAGAGAGTTGAACCTTACAGAAACGACATGTAAGATTAATTTTAAGCAAACTCTATATCATTAAAAAAAATAGTAAATTTAGACTATAAAGTATAACACTTACATTCTCCATACTCCATAAGTTCAAGGACTTGATCGCAGATGCCACAATTTCTTCTCTTAACCCAGCAACAAAGATTCCTCGCTTCATTTTTCAAAAATGTACTCTTACATAAACTACATGCGTGTCTTCTCAGTAACAACAATCAGATAAATAAATAAAAAGTAAATATTATTACCTCAATACTTTCATGAATCTGCAGTTTCCTATGTTCAGGGGCTAACAAGTCATTTATCTCCTCATTGTAAATCTCCATATATGACATGCGTAAAAGAAACTCTCGATCCATGTCCTTAAAAGGAAGAAGACAGTATTAGACTACATAACCTACAAAATGCGCAGAGAATCTCAAATAACAAACCATAGATTTTGCAAATTAGATCAAAAGTAAGGTTACTGTTTGCTTAATCTAATGCCACAGCACGACATTTTCTTTTTATCCTCAATATGTCCAAATTTCCTAGTAGTGCTGTGGTGGGCGCTGTTCTAGTCATAACATGCTATCCAACCCAAAGTCCGACAAGCTAACTAGACAAATCAATCGAACCTATTAAAGAAACTGAATAACATATACCACTTCTCATGGCCTATTATGCTGGTACAAAGCATTCAATAAGCAGAAAATAAATCAAAAAGAGGGTACGACGGGAAATATTACCTGTTGTATAATGTTAAAAAGATCATGAACAGCAAGGGGAATAACTCCAGGCTCAGAGCTTGATCCTCGCATTGTATGCGTTTTTCCACTACTTGTTTGTCCATATGCAAAAACAGTTCCTTACAGAACCAACAAGTAAGACATACAAATACACGAGATTTAGACATACGAATACACGAGATTTTTCTATATATTTGGTAATGAAATGTCCAGAGTAAATCCAAAAATAAAAGGCATGCACCATAGATTTGTTTCAAATGAAATATTAATTGCACAATTAACTTATCTAAATTGGGATGAATTTACGGCCTAACAAGTTGTTAAACTATGCAGCCTATTTAAACATCATTGTTTCATGGCTTAAGGGAAAGTGCAGCATGTGATAAATATACTGACATGAATTTTCTTTTTCGATTTTCAATATATGGAAAGAGATGAAAAAGAGACAATTGCAGGAATGACAATTGATGTCGAATAAGTTTCCTTAACTAAATCATAGGTTAATTAAATTTGAGAGATATTCAAGAATCAAAACCCACGTAAACGCTTACTTTACCAAATAAAGATATCAGAATTCTTTTGTCATGTTAACAAAAGAATTAATTTCAGTATAATCTAAATAAGCAAGATAATTTGTTTTCTATACCATTAAAGCCTCGAACTGCGGCTGCCACAATATCTCCGGTCCGAGCCCTGTATACATCTTGAGTTTTACAATCCTCCCCAAAAATCTGATCTACACATCCATATTGAAAAAAGGAAAAAAAGAAACAATAGAACAAGAAAATCAAGAAGACAAAAACATTCCAAGAAATCAAGAATACAAGAACATTACAAGAAAATCAAGAAGACAAAAACATTCCAAGAAATCAAGAAGACAAGAACATTACAAGAAAATCAAAAAGACAAGAACAATACAAGAAAATCAAGAAGACAAGAACATTCCAAGAAAGTCAAGAAACCAAGATCATTCCCCCACACACGAAATGAAAAGGAAATTAAACAGGTTATTTCCAACTAAAACAAACGCAAGAATGTACCGAATTCAAATTTGGAAGGTTGATTGTGTATGAAAATGGAATTCCCGGAAATGCGCCAGGGGCTGGCCTTGGCATCATCGGCGGAGAGAGGCCTCGGTCTCACTGAGACGTGTATTCTCTCCATTCGCTCTCTCTTTCTCTCTTGTGTGTTCAGGAGAAGAGGAGGAAGACTAAGAGTGAAAAGGGTTTTGGTGATTTTCCCGCCTTATAATTCAACCACTGATCAAATCTCTATATTTTATTTTATTTTTTAAGAATTCTCCACTTTCTCGATTTATTCAATTTTTTTTTTTTTGAAACCCTTTCTCGATTTATTCTCTATCTTTAAATTCTTTATTTTTTTAAGATAATCTTTTATTATTTTATACTTTCTAAAACCATGTGAAGAAAGAATCACATCTCACAAAATATGTTTGAAATTTCTTATTTTTGTTCGATTTCTGAAAGTAACAAGTGACATTTTTATTTTATTTTTTGAGTAAACAAGTGACATATTGATACGTATAAATAATTCTCTGTTTTTTTTTTTTGGTGAAACAACGTATAAATAATTGTTAAAAGTATCAAAAATTGCAATTATAAATGGCTGTACTCGTTGACGGGCTGGGCTATCTCGTCCTATTAACTTGGGCTGCTTCCAGATTAGTTGTGCCGGGCCCAATTGAGGGCAGCTAGAATAAGACGCTTCTAATAATGCAAACTTTTGGGCCTGTTTGTTTATGTTTCTATAGTCCATTTCCAATTTTTGGAGTTGGAAATAGAATTTTGAGAATTTATTGGTTTTCGTGTGGAAATTGAAATAATGTTTGTATGAATGAATTGGAATGTGTTTTATGTAGAGTTGGAAATGAGATTGTGTTTGGTTAAGTAGTTTTGAAATAATATTTTATGTATATAATAATTGAAAAGTTGATAGTGGTGGGGTCCATTTTTAATAGTTTAATTTGAATATATAATATTATATTTGTAAGTTTATAGATGGTGGGTCACATTATATCGATATAATTTAAAATAAAAATATTTTAAGTAGATAGAGTTTATAGTGGTGGGTCACACATGTATAATTGGGTTAAAATATGAGAATATTGATTGATGAGTGATGTAGGGTAGTGTATAGGTTTGAGAATAGAAATTATATGTTTGAAATTTTATTTTATGTGAAAAATAGAAAATAAAAATAATGATTTACATTAAAAATTTTATGGACAAATATGATTGATTCCACTTTTATGAATATTTGCAAAATGAAAAAAGGCTCTTGGAAACATAAACAAACAAGGCCTTTACACTTCAAATTTGGATTTTAGCTTGTCAATGTTATCTGTTTGAAACCAAAAACACTTGATACCATCTATTATATATAATCTAAATTTTAGATACAACAATATCAAATAAAACTTCTTAAAAAAAATAAATAAATAAAACTTTGTTGGTTAAAATTTATAACTCAAGCAATTGAATGGGAACAAATGACACCAATCCCACCCCTCTCAGGACCTTGTATATAAAAAAAGAAAATCTAAAACATTTAATTATGATATTATTTAAAAAAAACGATCTCATTCTTTTAATAGAGTTTAATCTCATTTTTTCCCTTTATTTTGATATAATAAATTATGTAATTTTATTTATTTAAAAAAAATTGGGAGAAGTGGTTGAAAGGAACGGAATAAATCTCAAAATAACTGAAAGTCTCAGGGTTCGGACCCTAATCAATAATACCCTTAACGATACCACTTGTTCAAAGTTAAGTTCATGGTATGTAATTTTATATTTTAATATAACCAAATATTAAATTTTGTAGAAAGCCAAAACATGCCCAAACAAAACTTTGGAGCAACCATTTACATAACTGGCTAAAGTTGGCAACAAATAACCACAAAGTCTACAAGCTACAAGTTTATCACCTTTATTCTAACACTAAACAATCTACACTGGCCTCTCTTACATCCCTCATCCCTCATCCCTCATCCAGATTACACAAAATAAGAAGGGATAAAAAAAAAAAAGAAGAAGCGACAATATATACAATGTGATTCTGAGGATTTAGCCTCTTGTAAGTTGTCCCGAAGCAACGACCAACTTTCAAACCTCAACTCCTATTCTTTGAGCAACCTGAAAACCAAAACGAAACAAAAGCATTGCAATAAACGTCCATCAAGAGAAAAAGGTAAGGAAAAACGAAATTAATCTAACTCATTGTGCTTCAATAACTTGGACACTATCCGATTTATGCAATTACGTTGCAGGAAGAAGCTTAAATTTTTGGTCGGCGCCTAACTTTGAGGTCAATGTGTTTTCTCCTAACATCGGTAGAGTAAGTTCGATACAGAGGTCAATGTATTTTCTCCTAACATCGGTAGAGTAAGTTCGATACTTCAAAAGTTATTCTGTCACTAAATTTATATTTTTAACCAGCGATAAAATTATCTCCTCGAATCAATATCTCAGTACATGAAACAAATGTAATACTGCTCTGAAACGAGGGAGGATTAGCAAATGTGTATCAGGGTTAACTACAAAAAAAAAAAAAAAAAAAAAAAAACTATAATTCAAAATCACAAATACCCCCTTAACTTTTGTTTATATTTTACAAATTGCACCCTCGATAGGGGGTATGTGTTCAGCAAAAGCAGACTTCAAGGGGATGTTTGTAATAATACTTAAGGGGCATTTGTAATTTTGAAAGATAACTGGAGTTTTGTGTAACTAGTGTAAACCTCAGAGTAGTTTATGTAATTTACCATATGAATCAGGAGGAGATATTATAGCAAGTTAAAACACAACATTCGTCAAATACCTCTTTGAAGGAATTGACATCACTTCCCCAAAGCCAGGCATCACAACCGGCATCTCTGGCACCCCATATGTCATTTCTTCGATCATCCCCAACATGTACAGCATCCTCGGGTTGTACTCCCAAGAACTCACAAGCTTTTAAGAATATCATAGGATTTGGCTTCTCCGCTTCGACCTGTTTTGAATATAGATCGCCATATTCAAATAGCAAAAGCAACTAAGTTAGGTCGCCTTATTTCACATATTAAGAGCAATAATGTTACAGAAAAAGGGATAATCTTGAACTACCCCTGAGGTTTGGGTTAATTAAAAAAAAAAAAACCACAGGTTTTGAAAATTACAAAGTACCTCGTGACTTTTATTGTGTATTAAACTTTATCCCTTTACATTTAACACAGAATCAAACATCAAGTTTTTTCTTTTGTAATTTTCAAACATATTTGGGTATTTTTTGTAATTAACCCAAACCTCAGAGTAGTTTTGTAATTATCCCTATAGAAAATGGAGGTAAATGTCGTCGAATTACTTCAGCAGACACTGCTACAGCATCAAACCAGTGATCACATTTCAGTGCTCTCAACAATGGTCTTAACCTAGTGTCGAAGTTAGACACAATAGCCACTTTCACTCCGGCTTTTCTAAGAGCCTCGAAAACTTGCTCAGCATTAGGGTCACATAGGTGCCAAGCCTGTCGAAATACGTAAAATAAAATGTAAGATGATGCAAGCCACATGAAAATTACAAGGAATATATAAATTTAGACAGCCAACCTTTTCGGTGGTATAATAATTATACAGCTCCTCAAAATACTGAGAATTTGAACAGCCAGTTGAAGAACTGACTATATACTGCCAAAACGGTCTCCCATCATTCACATATCTGTGAATTAACAAACAGGAAATAGAGTTAAAAGTATTTCTATCAAAGCAAGAATTGTAAAAACAGAAAATCAAATTCGATTCAGGCATTAAAATATGAGTTAACTAAAAATTTGAAGAAATACACTAATTTCCGCAATGTTTAATCTTAATGATCGGGATAATCAAAATGGACTCGAGCAATGAGATATGAGGTAACTAAATATACGAAGAAATGATGTAATGCCGAAATCTAATTCTATTTTCATCTTCTACTTAACAGCAACTCTTAATTCATACAAATACTTAATATGTGTACAGCCTTAAGTAGAAGTATGATGACCAACTTAAACACTTATTAAATGAACAAAGACAAGAACATCACCTGAGGCGGGATCTACCCCAAGGCTGCCCATATGCCCATCGGTATCTGTTTAATATCTCATGTTCGGAGTATTCAACTCCATACTTTTCGCCAATCTGTCGATAAATCTACATAACAACAACAACAATTTAAGTAAATGGATCGCCCTAAACATCAATTTAAACAAATATAAAGATCAGCTTACAAACTAAGGAAGCATAATTCTGTACACAAGAAATGCCTAAATTGTATGAGCACAAATGAAAACAAATGGTGTGCCGTGTGAAATTGAAAGCTGAGGTTGAAAAAACAATTCACCACTAGAAACTGTAATCACAAACTACCTGGTGGAGATTAATCATGACCTGGTTATTAGAACTTGGTAGTGCCCAAAATTTTAAGAATCATAAAATCAGCATCAATTTACCTAAGAAAACCACAGGAAGGACATGTTCATAGCTCTGTTTTTCCATTGTAAAAGTAGGATAAATGAAAGCTAAAGTTTGAAACAAGATCTCAAAGTAAAAGAAGGAATACATACAACTATGATTATCAAACATAAAACCCATGACTACATCTACAGAAAAGATTTTTGGCAAGCTGTGGATTGATCTACAGAAGCTAAAAGGCTGATCTAGCTGGTAGAGTTAAACAAAACAAAAAGAAAATCAACAATCAAAAAGTTTAAAAAAAGTACAGCATATACTATACCAAAATTGGAAACTTACAGACTAAAGTCTTAAATTCAGCACCTAAAAAGTTATATTTTCTTCAATTATCAAATGCATGCATAAAACTCCATCCACAAACAATACAACATAGTTCAAGTAAACCATCAATTTTACATAGCAAAACTTAAGAATTCAATTAGTACCTGTAGTTTAACAATAAACTGTAAATGGGTCATAAATCATGCACCCAAGTCTCAAACCCAGATCATTAGTATTATTAAACATTAACACAAACAATCCAGAAAAAAAAGAAGAAAAAGTTAAAATACTGGCAATCACCATTTTTACCATAAATAGAAATCACATAAAGAAAAAGAAAAAAAAAAGTAGAAGCAGAAAACCTGGGCCATGGGCTGGGAAGGAACAACTAGGGTACCAACTGCATCAACAAGTAAAGCCTTATGCGTCAGTCCGCCATACAAATTCCTCCGATAATCCTCGTACTCTTTAACCAAGCCCAATAATCTCGACCCACTCAGCACATCCGCCGGAGGGGGCGCCGCCGGCTCCGCAGCAACGGCGGCGGAGCTCGAGAAAGATTGGGATCCGAGCCCACGAGGTAAGGCAAAACGACGTAGGTTTAAGGGAGTGAAGAGTTTACTGATCTTGGTTCTCGCTGAAGATGCCATTTTATCTTTTTTTTTTTTTTTTTTTTTTTTTCCAAATGCTCCTACATTCACGATAGCTTAATTCTCTGAAGCTTTTGGTAAAATAGAGGAGTTTGAAAGTGCTCTAATCTCTCTGTGTGAGAGTGGAATTTGTATGCGTTAATGTATATACATGGGCTATTTATGTGGCAGAGGAGACAAATGGCAGGGGATGGAGGAAAGAAATGTGGAAGATGAAGATCCTTATGGACTGGAATTACTGTTTTGCCCCTTATTGGATTTTTTCTTCTCTTTTTTTTTTGAAAGATTATAATTTTATTTTTTGAGTAAATGAATTAACTCATCATTTCATAACGGATTTCAATGACCAACAAAAAAAAAAGGGACCAAAAATTTCCTATTCTAACTCTCAATTTTACTTATTGAATGAATGACACGTATGTAATTATAATATTATTTTATACACGTGCATTTGTCATATACAATAAAATTTGAAGCGGAATAGGAATCTCAATCCCAAAAATAATTACCATTCAATGTAATAATTAATAATAGTTTATAATAAAGTAATAATTATTATAAAGATAAAACAAAATAACATCATTGGAATTCAATATCAGATTTCTTATTTTGGATTTTTCCTTTGTGTTGCATATTACACACTCATGTATAGATATATCACGCTAATTTAACAAACTAATGTTAATTAAAAACCAATTTAACAAATTATCGTAATTTTTTTAAAAAAATTTTTAGGTGAAACAGCGTTTGGAACGCTGTTTTTTGAAATTCTGCAGAAAACAACGTTCAAAACGCTGTTTTCTAACCTTTTTTTTTAAGCTCTGTTTTCAAATCATCAATTTTTTTTTCTAATTTTTATGTTTTTTCAAACTGAAATCAAACCACAATGCTAGAAAAATTAAACCAAACCAAATCGAACTATTTTTGTTTAGTTCGGCTCGGTTTTTTCGGTTTGGGCTTTGCCTTTACGTTTTTTGCTAAAAATATATATATATTTTTTATATTTATTTAATAATTTAATAATAAAATATTATAAAAAATTAAAATAATAATATAAAAATATATAAATTAAAATAATAATATAAACATATATAAAAAAAATTATGGACCAAAACAAAATCGAACCGAAAATTCATTCGGTTTAACAATTTGTTAAACGTTTTGGTTTGTTTTTTAATCTAATAAACCGAATGAATTTTCGATTCGGTTCTGTTTTGGTCCATAATTTTTTTATATATTTCTATATTATTATTTAAATTTATATTTTTTAGCATATTTTTTATATTATTATTTTAATTTTTTATAATATTTTATTGTTAAATTGTTAAATAAATATAAATAATATATATTTTTTAGCAAAAAACGTAAAGACCCAAAATAAAACCCAAATTGAAAAATCGAACCGAACCAAACCGAAATAGTTCGGTTTGGTTCGGTTCGATTTCGGTTTGAAAAAATATATAAATTAAAAAAATGATGATTTGAAAACAGAGCTTAAACTCTGTTTTCTAACCTTTTAAAAAAAAAATCAGAAAATTCACCTAATTTTTTTAAAAAAAATTACGGTAATTTGTTAAATTAATTTTTAATTAATATTAGTTTGTTAAATTAGCCGATATATCATATTATTTTAAATATGTGTTTCAGATTATTACATACACGTTACATACATAATGCGTTTATGATATGTAATAATGTAATGCAAATTTAAAGTAAAATTTTTAATTGCAATTTTTTGTCATCTTGACAACTACATTTTGAATTTACAGATCAAGGAGGACAAATAGTGGGGCCTAATTAGCGTTAATTAATGTTACCTTTTTTCTGTTTGAGATGCAACATTAATACCGATTTTCAGTTTTCCTATTCTTTTATATTTAAGTTTTCATAACCAAGCTTTCAAGTTTGTGCCGGACTGACAGTAGCAGCTTCAAGTTAGATAGTCTTTATATTAATTTCAACACAAAAACAATATGCAATGGAAATCGATGTTACAGTACTTAAGTAATGTGTTTCACATATTATTATGATGATTTTCTAATTCACTTTCTATTCATCAGTGGGATGAATAACACATTCATATATATTCAGACAATCAATGTGTGTGTATTTAAAGATGTGTGTCATTCATTCAATAAATTAAATACAAGGTAGAATCGGAAAGTTGAACAAGAACTTGATCAACTTCTACCATGTGGACATATATTCAAGCTTCAAAAAATATCTTCCAATTTTTTTTTTTGTGTTTTATTCAAGAATATATACATGGTATGTCTCAATAACAATTAAACTACTCAGATAATTTTGATGTGGTTTGTACTTATTGTGACAATGATTGATCCACCAAGTACATGATAAATTAATGAAATTATGCCTATATTATAAATATATTTGTAAGACAACTATTTCGATTGATAAGCCTTCCTATATGTTGGAAAATGAAGGTCAAGAAAATTAATACAAAAAAGTTACAGATGAATCATCTATATCAAAATGAATGGTACAAAGGGTGTTTATAATTATTAGAGTAAATACTATATTTCAATTTTGTATGATGCATATATAGATTAAATTTGAGTTTTCCATTAACTTATCCAATTTATACCATTAATTTAAGAATGTTGAGTATTTATACAGTTGAGCTAATTAGCCAATAGTTGGCCCATTAAGTCAAATTGGCTTGACTAAAAAATACATAGACAAACATAATTGAAATATGTATTGAACATCTTGCATTTATATATTTTACAACTATTCCAAACTAACAAGTCAACAAATGACTACATGCTCCTCAACTTTTCCAATCATAGTTCTCATATTATTTTAAACGTTCAATTACTAAAGTTGAACTTGTTGACAGGAACAAAGTAAAATAAATTAATTGATGCCGATACTATTAATTATTATTTTTATAATATATTGTTTTGAGTACAAATTACATACGCACAATAATATACAATAAATAACAATTCAAATAAAATTTAAGCTAAACTTTCTCAGTATAGACAACCACACACAAAGGATGGAAAATCAACAAACATACCAATAATGGGCATCGAACCTGAGACTTAGTAGTCTCACAGGCACAACCCTACCTTACCATAGAGGTGACAATTTGGGTTAACGAGTCGTGTTCATGTTTAGTTTTAGGTCAGCTTCGCGTTATGTTCAAAATACATAAAAAAACAAAATCAAATAAAATATAAGATATAATGTCCTTAGATAATTTAGTAACATCGTGACATATTCATGTTAATCGAATTTGTGTCTGTATTTCTTTCACTGACTTCTTCCTACCATTAGTGCAAAGCCTCATAAGTCATAAGAGTCCTAGGTCATTATGTTTTATAATATTGAAAGATACTCTTTGATTAATAAAAGAAAATCCGAAATAGCGATAACAAACAAGAAAAACTGGCGTGGCATATGAATGAGGGCGGTTGAATCCTTGTCAGCCGATTCTAACACAGCATTATGCATGCGAGTCTATATCACAAAGGTGGGGCCATCTTTCAACGTCTGACACGTAGACCCTTCCTCTTTTAGTTCACTAATCTAACTATCAGTCACTATCGCCCATTTGGCCATTTGTGGCTGTTCGGGTACACCAAGGGGTTATTTTATTTTTTGCCATGCTCATAATAAATATTTTATAAAGTGTATATTAAAATAGTCCACATACTTTATTCAAAAGGAATTTAGATATTTTCAACCCATTTAATGAAAATTTAAAATTCGTTTTTCGTTTCAGACATCCAGAACATAGACACATAATTCAATCTGGAAATATTTATATTTCAAAAACACACTCTCAGTTAAATTAGTGACTTGACACGTCCGAGTTTTGGACATTATTTTAAAATAATTTTATTAATTAGTTCAAACTAATAAATATCGATAAAAGCCAAAAACAAATTTGTTAAAAATAATAAAAGATGAAACTATGAAAAGATTCATAGCATACATCTAGGCTAATAACAAAATTCGGTTTGAAGACTACAATTTTGAAATTTTTATAGTACCTAAAATACCCGTGGTTCCAGATCTACAACTTGTTTAAGACTATATGATTTGTTATCTCCATCCACATCCGCATAATCAAAAACTTACTTGTATAAATCATCCACACAAGAAAAAATATTGTGTCAATATGGTGATAAACCAAGCTTTCAAACATTTGAATTATTTCAATTATAAAGTTCTTGCCGAGTTAATCTCATCAAGATATACGACTCTCAAACAGCGGACCGCCGCTAGGGTTTCAGCATAACGCGAGAGAAAGCTGTCTCTCAAACTCCCGTGCATGGAATTAAAAATACTTTTGCTCAAACTCTTGCACCAAGAGTCGATTCACACCCGATGAAAAAAAGGGACTATTTTTTCCGTGACGATTGACAAAAACATCTACCAGCAACGTACCGCAGAACTCCACAATTCGCTGATTGGACGTCTTCTCCAATCTAAGAGTGCCAAGTAGAGCTGTCAATTCCGGCCCGACCCAACCCGATATTTTGATGGGCTGGGTTTCATTATCCTAGGCCCGAAAACCATCGGGCCCCGCTAGCCCAATCGGCCCAAGTTTTTCGGTGTATTTTTTATTAATGGGTCGGGCTGGGCTCCCCAAATTGATGGCCCGGTGTACTGTTTGGCCCGACCCGATATTTTGACAGTTATAGTGCCAAGCCATTATCCCTGGAGGAGTTAAAGAAAAAACTTACATCTGTTTGGAAGACCAACAATGGTTGGAGATTAGTCCCTTTGGGTAAAGGGTATTACAATCTTCAATTTAATCAGATGGCATACAAAATTCACGTTTTCTCAAAATCTTCTTGGAACATTCAGCCTTGTACGTTTCGTCTCATGACCTGGATACCAAATTTCAATCCGTACAAGATAAAAACCTCAGTGGCAAAAATCTGGATTAGAATCTATGAATTAAGCTTCGAATATTGGCATCCAGAGTTAATTTCTAATATTGTCAGCGTCGTTGGTACTCTAATTCAAATATACAGTCAATCATTGACGGGCAAAGTGGGTCATTTTTGTAAGAGTACTCGTTGAAATTGATCTAAACGACCCTCTTCAAGAATTTGTCATGGTGGAACGAGTGGGACATTGTTCTGTCGTTTCTCTCGGTTATGAAAATTTACCTGAATTTTGTACTCAATGTCGTATTGTTGGTCACAACATCTATCAATGATGCCAGGGTAGACCAAAAGAGATGAATACGAAGGCAGGTGGTGCTAAACCAGGCTATAGTCACGTGCGTGGCCGAGCTCCAGTCTGAGACTATGTTACTACCACTAAGGGTAAAGTTGTGGATTCAGAACAGTGGGTGCAAGTCAAGAAGCGGGCAGCTCAAGTAGGTCGTTCTCCGGATGGGGATACATCTAATTTACATGTTCAAGTTAATAATCCATTTGAGGTTCTCATAGACGAGGATGAACAAATTTCTCATGAAAAGATTGATTCAGAACAAGTTCAAACTCGCGGGGAAGGGCCAAGTCAAAACAGGGATAATGGTGATTGCATGGGAGATACTAATTATGCAGGGGTAAATACTTATCAAAGGATTGTTCTTCATCAACCATTGCAACAACATTCAGTGATAACTTTGGACAATATAGTTATGGCTGCAAATTAGATGATAAAGGTAAAGAGAGCTTGCAACGAGATATGAATGCAGTCTCACGCAGTATGCCTATTAGTGACTATGAGTTTAACACTACTACTCCGTCAGAGAGTTTCCAAGCGATAATGGCAGCCGCACGAAAATGGTGGTCAAATATGGCGGAAGAGGAGGAACAAGAAAAATTGGAAGCTTTAAAGACAAAGATAGGTGACCCCTCCACTACTCCGCTTGTGTTTCCCTCATGTGATTGTTCAGATCAAGCTCTAAAGTCTATGGCAATTGTGGCTCGTGGATCCTGACCCGACATTCCACAGGCTACATTAGACCATCAAGAAGATCTTCGAAGACACGTCTTTAAAAAAACAACTAACTATGCCATTCAAGATCTTCTAGAAATAGACGTCCTTCGTTTAAATTGTATTTTTAAGTTATTTTTGTTATTTCATTTTTCTGAAGTTTAACATTTTTGTCCTTTGCTATTTGATCGACTTGTGATAAGGACGTTTTCCTTTCTTTTATATATTTTCATTTATTTTAAAAAAATATGGTGATAAACCAAGCGCCACGCCAGAAGGCGAAATTACAAACAATAGAAAACAAACAAACAATTGAGATATATGTGGGAAAAATCACATAGTTAGAAATAAATTGATAATAAAGATGTAGATGGGTGATTTCAGATAAAAAATGGGAAAAAATCATCCATTAACGATGAAAAATGAGAAGGGAAACAAGTAAAAAGAACAATATTTTTTTTTGACAAGCAATGTTTGGTATACATATTTTAGCTTGATTTTAAAGTTTTGCTTTTTTTTTTTTTGACAGATTTTAAAGTTTTGCTTTTCACCTACCATTGTCCTTAGATTAATAGGAGTAAGTCATACCGATCAAAAAAAAAAAAATAGGAGTAAGTCATTCTCAATTTTCATAGTCGTTCTTTTTTTTTTTTTTTTTTTTTTTTGAGAAAATGGTCGTTCTTTTTAATATACTGTATATAAGAGTTCAATATCAATTGAGAACAACACGGTCGATCTGTCAGAATATTTCACGTAATAATTTAATGCGAAACCAAACAGAGAAGACAAAAATCCATCGAGCAAAAGGCAATTGAATGTTCTAGTTATTTTGCTCAATAACTACAAGACAACGTACAAATAAACAGTCGTGTTAATATTTTGAATGTGTCATTTTATTTTTATTTTTTACATTTCAAACAAAATGTAGCTTTCTAAAAACAAATATGGCATAGATAAATAATTGTGATGTTGTTTTGTTGTGTCAGTGCTGGAATAGTGCATTCTAGTTTGTTTGAGAAATAAGTTACTATCATCCGATCGAACATTCACAAAAAGTTTCTCTCTCTAACCTTATTTCTCTCATCTTTCTCTCTAACCCCAAAAAAAGAAAACCCTAGCATATTCCTCCCCTCCCTCTCCCTTTTGCAGCCGCCCCCTCCCTACTTCCCCCACCATGTTTTCTTTTGGAGGGACACCAATGACGGCCCTCGGCGGCACGAAGGTGGCGGAATTTTTTGACAGTGGGGCGGCGCGGGTCGGAGCTTCACGTAGTGTTCTCGAAATTTGAGAAGACGATGGGCTGCAACAGTAGATTTGGGAGAGGGAAAGACAATTTTTTGTTTTTTTCTCTAGTTTGTTAGCTATAACTGTTGTTTTCTTATTTTGGTTGTATTTTCTTTTCCCGGTTGATTTGCGAAACTCGTAGGCAGATCAGTTTTTTCTATTATGCAGTATGTAGTGGTTGCTCATGCCCGGTTTCAGTTTTTTTTTTTTTTGGTGTGTTACAGTCTCCTTTAAGGAGTGCTGAAGTCTCCCGACGTTGAGTGGTTTAGTTTTA
This sequence comes from Rehmannia glutinosa, assembly GCA_016081115.2. Taxonomy (NCBI): domain Eukaryota; kingdom Viridiplantae; phylum Streptophyta; class Magnoliopsida; order Lamiales; family Orobanchaceae; genus Rehmannia; species Rehmannia glutinosa. Next base: position 13,792,086 of record CM071933.1, read on the forward strand.
GATGGGTATTATTTTAGTCCATGTTGTGAATCTGAATTGGTCTTACCAATTCACCGCTTGGCTTTTAGTTAGTCTTGTCAGCTCTTAGCCCGTTGGCTACGATTGTAGTTGTAATTTTAGTTTTTGAGTTGTTATAATATAATTCTATCGTTCGACAAAAAAAATAAAGAAATAAGTTACTATCCTATTCAATTTGAATGTAAATGTATAATGTATTAATGATAAAGAAATAGAATAATAGTTATGGATGGAAACTCGCTCCAAGAAAAAATCAGTTTAGCTATAAAAAAATTGTAGATAATACTAAAAATTTTGCCGCTAGTAAAGATGCGACATAAATTCTGGCAAACTAAAAATGTAGTTGAAATTGTTGTAGGTACATTTACTGACATGATTTAAAATTGTTGGTAAATATCTATAATATTTCTGTCGGTAAATCTAAAAAGTTGTTAATAATTTATCTGTAATTGTTGGTATAGTTTAGGGAAAAATAATATTTTTTATTTTGTTGGTCTTCTGTAGGTATATTACTATAAAATTTTAGTGACAAAAAGCATTTGTCAGTAAACTGAAATTTTTCTGTAGTGATTATTAATTAGGATAATTACAAAAGGTACCCCTGAGGTTTGACCTAATTAAAAAAAACCCAGCTAATTTTTTAAATTACAAAAAATATCCCCGAAGTTTGATTCAGTGCTAAAACTAAGAGGTAATTGCAATATTTTTATAAATACGAATGGGGTTTTTGAAATGATTTTCACTTATGAAGGGGGTAAAAGCTAGACTGATGGCTCAAAAGCTACCTTTAAAACCGTAGGCAAGTGCACCTATCGTTTTATAGTATAGATTATTGAGTACCGAGTGTCATTCCCACGAGGATTGTAAGTACTAATAATTACCGTCTTTTTGTTATTTAATCTAACAATTTTCAGAGTTTTTGTTTTATGAAAAAGGAAAACAAATTATAAATTATAAAAATGAAGGAAGATTTGTAAAATAAGAAATCAAGAGATAAAAATGTGTTTGAATGTAAATCCCTCTAGAATGTTTTTGTGATTTGACAAGTTAAAAATACAACCGTAAGCCCTTAAGCAAAAACCAACCTCTTTTAATAAAATCTCATGTCTTGTGGACCGTAGAAATTCCCAATTTAAGTTAAACCTTTCTCAAGGCGAAAAACTTCTAATCTCAAGTTGATTAATCAAATCTCTTTCTAGTTAAAACCCCTAAGACAAAGATTATAGCGATTTGTGAATTCCCATATTAGGTTTGACCCTAATCCGGAAGATTTATGTCGTCATATATCTAGGATTGCATGCAACTCTTTTCACTTATATAGGTTCTATTTCACCATGAATCTCTCGATTTCCGGATAAAAATAAACTTCAAATCAATATTGCGCATATATCAATTCGAATGAACGAAGCATAATATAAGTGAATCACACAAAATATGAAGATTTTATTAAAAACATACACACCTTAATCACAAATCCATTCTAGAGTTCATTACATTCAAACACTAGGAGTTTAGCTACACATGATTTTGACCAAAGAATAAATTACACAAGAAGATTTAAGTATTGTAGACATGGTGTACTTATCTTTCTCAAAATCTCAATTGACTTCTTTCTTGATTGATGATGTTGATCCAAGCCTTCTTCTCCAATATTGCCCCAAGCTTTCTCCTCCAAGACCCCTTGATCCCAATTCTACTTAATGAAGTGAATACAATGAATATTTTCTGAGTATCTAATGAATTCATCTCCCAATTTCAACCTCGCTTTTATAGCAACCAATACATTGATAGATTTCTTTTATTAAACAATCACCCCATTTTCCTTGTTGGTTGGTGAATTCTTGTATTCAAGTGATGATGGGAGGGACATGGAGACATGTTTCAAGCAAAATAGGGTGTTAAAAGTGTACAAAAGTGGCTAAAATGGGTTGGTTGGTGAGTTTTCCCAAATTCCGCAAAGAAAAGTTGCAAAAAGAGGTCCCTGACACGCCGTGTCGCCCCGTAACGTCGGGCCGTCTTTGTTTTATCACACAGGTCTCGGGAAGCATGGTCGTGCTCCCAACACGGCCAGGCCGTGTCTCCGGACACGGCCAGTGTTGGGAACACGGCCTGGCCGTGTCGGGAGGCTGTTTTGTGCGAAAAATCGAGTTTTTAGCTCCGGCGTGAACACGACCGTGTTGCCCGACACCCCGCCCGTGTTGGACCAAAAAGGCCCCGAAATGACGCGCGTTTGGCTTGGAATTTCGAGCGTTTTTGCATCCTTAAACTCCCCGGTATGTTTTGACATGAATCCATGGTCCGAAATTCACCAAAATTAGCCCCGAATGGTCAATCTACATCAATAAAAGCACCTCGGAGTAATATGAACTATGTACAATCAAAAATTTATAAAACTAACAATAAAATAACTCGAATACTACTCAAATATACACATAAAACATGCATAAAAAGACCCTTATCAAACCACCTCTAACTTTCAACTTTGCTTGTCCTCAAGCAAAACATTATATCAAAAAGAGGGATTCAATAAATCACAACACAAATTTTTTTTTTTTTTTCAACACATTGAACACAAGCAGTCAAGTTCTTAGCCTTCTCAACCCGAATTAACCATTCAGTAAAAAAAAAATTATTTTGCAAAGCGATCGACTGTCAAGAAAGACCGTAATATCAGTAGGCATTATTGAGACTTGAAATCATCACGCCACAAATATTGATAGTTATGAACAACTTCAATTCAATAATGCTATGAAAATACAAGAACTCAATGGATCATAGTAGTTAGCTTACTAGTCATATAACCAAGCTTCTTGAACTTTATGAGAAGTCAAGGAGTATTCATTCTCTTTTTTTTTTTTTGTTCTTTTTTTTTTTTTTAGACCTTTCAAGCATGCTTCCACTAGGTTTAAATTTTGAATTTCTGTTCAAACCTCCTAGGGTGGTTTCCCATACTCATATTTGTGTCGCCGTTTTACGTAAAAGACAAACATGGGGCTCATGAATGCTCCTAGTTACTAAGCAACAACAAAGAGGAGTATAACCTCGATTGGTCCATTTTTTTCTTTTTCTTTTTTTTTTTTTTTTTTTTTTTTTTCGCAAGCTTGGTTTAACAACTAGTTAACCACTACTAAATCATGAGTTTTTAGACGTTCATAGCGCTAGGTATCGTCGTATATGCATTAACACATCAAGTATTTATGGTGTTAGAAATCTCATCAAAATTTTGCCTGCATCCACGTCAATCTATCCTAAACAATCAATTGCTTCACCTTGAAAACACAAATTAACAAGTTAATGTAGGTATAATTGGGTCAAGTTATTGACTAGCAACATTCAATTTGTTAAAAATAAAAAATAAGAAACACATCTCTCACAAACAAGCATACAAGCATTCCGAAAATGTTATTGTACCCACCTCCAACTTTTAAAATTCACATTGTCCTCAATGTGAAACAAAGAAATGGACAAACACACACCAAACACTCAAAAAGCAAAGAAATTAGAACGATATAAAAGAGGTGGAAAAAGAAAAATACGACCTTTCTACAATAGTGGAATCGGTGTTGGGCGATCATTGGGTTGTTTTGGTACGGGACCTTCAACGGCATCTTCATACCTAATCAAAGTTAAGCAACACACAACTCGAATACCGTGAAATCTCAAATATTCCCAATTAGGACAACCAAGAAGATGTTCAAGAGTTTTTTTTTTATTTGAAAATGACTCTAAGGACTTGTGATTATTTTGAAAGAAAAGAAAAGAAAATAAAATAAAAATAATTGAAAACAATTGCACACAAACATCGGGTTGCATCCCGGGTAGCGCTTCTTTAACGTCGTATAGCCGGACCATTTCACCTTAATGTGAAGATTTAATCGGGCGGAGCCTTGAACTTATGAAAAATTTTATCTTTTTGAACAACATCGCCACCCGTATCGATTTTCGAATAATTGACCTTCATGATCCTATTTTTCTGCATGTTATTCTCAAATAGGGATTTATCTGTGGAAACTTTTGCACATTGAATATCACATACTTTCAAGGATTTATTAGAAGACATATCAAGCAAAGAATCATTTATCCTTGTCTCAATCAAGTTTATAGGAAAACAAGTATCATTTATAGGATTTTTCAATGGAATTTTAAAGATAACTTGTTCACTCCATACTCTCAAAATAAGTTTTCCATCATGCACATCAATGAGAGATTTTGCGGTAGCCAAAAATGGACGTCCTAGAATTAAGGGAACTTCTATATTATCATGCATGTCAAGAATAACGAAATCAACTGGAAACACGAATTTATCAATCTTGACTAACACATCATGAATAATACCTCTAGGATGTTTAATCGATTTATCGGCTAATTGAATGTCCATCCTAATAGGTTTAGGTTCACCTAATCCCGCATGCTTGAATGTTTCATAAGACATCACGTTGATACTAGCTCCCAAGTCGGCTAGTGCCCTATCAACAGGTAAACCATCAATTGTGCAAGGGATAATAAAACTTCCTGGATCATTAATTTTTTGTGGTAGTTCATTGGAAGGACATTTATCATTCAATTGCACATTTGATAATTTATTGAGCTTATTTTCACTAGGAATGATGTCATCAAGATCCCTAACATGCTTTGAAAGAGGGTCAAAAAATGGAATATTGGCATGTAATTGTTTGAAAGAATCAAGGTACTTACCAAATTTGTCCTCCCTTCTATCTTCTTCGGTTAGACTCCGGTAAGGGATCTTGGGTTTGTATTCTGCAACCTCTTTTTTCATGAGATTTTCTTTAGGCATGTCATCCTCCACGTATTTATGCATGGTGGCATTGGCATAATCATGCTCATGTGGAAAAATGATGGTGATTGCCTTTACGTGCTCCCTTGGGTTTGGCTCAAGATTACCCAAGCAAACTACCTTGTGGCCTTTCTGGAAATCATCTTCGCAACCGCCTATTTGGTTTTCCGATTATGGATAGATGCCTCTTGATTTCTCAAGGATGTTTCCACCGCTTGGAATCGGGTATATTGATTGCACAAACTTTGTTATAAGATCTTCCAAGTTAGGTTTACCTTGATTTGGTGAAACCAGGGAGACGTGTGTAGATCGGGATTGGGATTAGGTCGCATTTGGCCTTGGTTTCCCAACCAAAATTAGGATGTTGTCGCCACCAGATTGATTGTATGTGTTCTTTGTAAGGATTACTTGGGTAATTTCGCCTTGATTCCCAACGTAATTAGCCTGTTCGGCGTGAGGTATTGTGTGTGGGCAGCCCCGATGATTATAATCCTCCGCAAGTTTCACAAGATAAAACATGCGGTGGTGGTGGTTTAGAGCCGCTAGATCGTCAATCTTTTGGGTCAAAGCTTCGACTGTGCGGCTAGTGTAACCACTTTGATCCGCATTATAAACACCCACTGCTCGTTAGGTTTACCTCGACGGATTGCCATTGATAGCCATTCATGGCCATTCCTCTATCGATCTTGGCGCCTTCCGTGTTTTATTGTTCAAAGTTCCCCAATTTGCCGATCAATCATTTGCCTCGCCGATGAGAGTAGCCCATTGTAAAATGTTTGGACTTGCATCCAAACGGGAAGGCCATGATGTGGGCATTTCGCAGCAATTCCTTGAATCTCTCCCAAGTGTCGTGACAAGGTCTCATCGCCCCTCTTGAGTGAATGAAGAGATCTCATTCCTCAATCGTGCGGTTTTGGCGGGTGGAAAATACTTCAGAAGGAACTTTTCTACCATAATGCTCCACGTTGTGATTGTTCCCTTCGGTAAAGTGTTTAGCCATTGTTTAGCCCGTCCCCGGAGAGTAAATGGGAACAGGCGTAAACGGATGGCATCGTCGGAGACTCCATTTATTTTGAAGGTATCGCAAATTTCGAGGAAATTCGCGATATGATTATTTGGATCTTCGTCGGTAGGTAGCCGTCGAATTGAACAAATTGTTGCACCATTTGAATGACATTTGGTTTGATTTCAAATTATTGGTCGCACGCAATGGGCCTTACGATCTTAGCGATGTGCCGTCCATAAACGGCTTGGCATAGTCGTACATGGTTCTTTGTTGTTCATCCGCCATATCGGGATCCTTGCTTCGTTAATATCCTCCTCGTGGCCTCAGTATTAATACTTTCTCTCGTGTGTTGCTACGGCGGTGTCGCGCTTCCAAATTCGGCGACGAGTAGCAGCATGCATCGCGGTAAATAAGAGGATAAGTGTAATCCAGACTTACAAAGATAGATAAAAAGAAAGACAAATGATGAAATAAAATAAAAAAATGATTAAATTAACAAAAATAAGGTGTTCTTAATATTACAATCCCAAGAAACGGCGCCAAAAACTTGATGGCTCAAAAGCTACCTTTAAAACCGTAGTAAGTGCACCTATTGTTTTATAGTATAGATTATTAGTACCGAGTGTCATTCCCACGAGGATTGTAAGTACTAATAATTACCGTCTTTTTGTTATTTAATCTAACAATTTTCGAGTTTTTGTTTTATGAAAAAGGAAAACAAATTATAAATTATAAAAATGAAGGAAGATTTGTAAAATAAGAAATCAAGAGATAAAAATGTGTTTGAATGTAAATCCTCTAGAATGTTTTTGTGATTTGACAAGTTAAAAATACAACCGTAAGCCCTTAAGCAAAAACCAACCTCTTTTAATAAAATCTCATGTCTTGTGGACCGTAGAAATTCCCAATTTAAGTTAAACCCTTTCTGGCGAAAAACTTCTAATCTCAAGTTGATTAATGAAATCTCTTTCTAGTTAAAACCCCTAAGACAGCATTATAGCGATTTGTGAATTCCCATATTAGGTTTGACCCTAATCCAGAAGATTTATGTCGTCATATATCTAGGATTGCATGCAACTCTTTTCACTTATATAGGTTCTATTTCACCATGAATCTCTCGATTTCCCGGATAAAAAATAAACTTCAAATCAATATTGCGCATATATCAATTCGAATGAACGAAGCATAATATAAGTGAATCACACAAAATATGAAGATTTTATTAAAAACATACACACCTTAATCACAAATCCATTCTAGAGTTCATTACATTCAAACACTAGGAGTTTAGCTACACATGATTTTGACCAAAGAATAAATTACACAAGAAGATTTAAGTATTGTAGACATGGTGTACTTATCTTTCTCAAAATCTCAATTGACTTCTTTCTTGATTGATGATGTTGATCCAAGCCTTCTTCTCCAATATTACCCTGCTTTCTCCTCCAAGACCCATTGATCCCAATTCTACTTAATGAAGTGAATACAATGAATATTTTCTCGAGTATCTAATGAATTCATCTCCCAATTTCAACCCTGGCTTTTATAGCAACCAATACATTGATAAGATTATCTTTTATTAAACAATCACCCCCATTTTCCTTGTTGGTTGGTGAATTCTTGTATTCAAGTGATGAGGAGGGACATGGAGACATGTTTCAAACAAAATAGGGTGTTAAAAGTGTACAAAAGTGGCTAAAATGGGTTGGTTGGTGAGTTTTCCCAAATTCCGCAAAGAAAAGTTGCAAAAAGAGGTCCCGGACACGCCGTGTCGCCCGTAATCGGGCCGTCTTTGTTTTATCACACAGGTCTCGGGAAGCATGGCGTGCTCCCCAACACGGCCAAAGCCGTGTCTCGGTTCCTGACACGGCCAGTGTTGGGAACACGGCCTGGCCGTGTGTCGGGAGGCTGTTTTGTCGAAAAATCGAGTTTTTAGCTCCGTGAACACGGCCGTGTTGCCCGACACCCCCGCCCGTGTTGGACCAAAAAGGCCCGAAATGACGCGTTTGGCTTGGAATTTCGAGCGTTTTGCATCCTTAAACTCCCGGTATGTTTTGACATGAATCCATGGTCCGAAATTCACCAAAATTAGCCCCGAATGGTCAATCTACATCAATAAAAGCACCTCGGAGTAATATGAACTATGTACAATCAAAAATTTATAAAACTAACAATAAAATAACTCGAATACTACTCAAATATACACATAAAACATGCATAAAAAGACCCTTATCATAGACAAAATGAAACATCGGGGGTATTATTTGTGATTTTGAGAGTTAGGTGGGTTTTTTTGTAATTAGAGCAAACCTCAAGGGTACTTTTGATAATTATCCCTTATTAATTTTATGTGTAATCGTATTTTTATTCTCAAAAGTATGGGTTCAAATTAGGGGTGTGCACGGTCCAGTTCGGTCCGGAGATTTAGAAATCTCCAGAACCGTCCAAAGTTCGGAGATCACAAAATTAAATCTCTAGAATCGAACCATAAGAAAAAATCTCCATACCGAACCATCCCGAAAGTTCGGTACGGTTCGGTACGGATTTGGTTCTAGTGGGACGGTACGGAACGATTCGGGACGGTTCGGAGAAACGGAGATTCAAATATTTCACAAGTAAAACACACAAAAAAGGTAAAAAGAAAAACCAGTATAAAAATCATTAAACGGATATACTTTCAATCTTTTTTTAGTGCAATTTCAAAAATACATACTAAAACTATTAGTACTATATGAGTTTAACTTTTTGATATTTTATATTTAAATTATATATAAAAATTCTTTAATTCATATTTAAGTGTTAAATTTTTAATATTGTAATTTTAAATCTTTCTTTCATGATATAGACTATATATACTACATATTAGTTTAATATCAATTTAACTTTTAAATTATTTTTATCTAATTTATAGTTAAAAGTATTGATTTTTCTTTTTGGATTTTAGCATAATATGTTTCAGATATTATTTTATTCGTAATAGTAGCAGAAATGTAGAATCTCAATGAATGACAAATTTAGTAGCCTCTATTACACAATAATATTCTATAATATTGACACATTGTCATGGGCTCTTGACTAGGGAAAAATATAGTTGACTAATAACTTTGATAAACTAATATGAAACAAAAATTATACTCTCAATGTCTTAATTTCTTGGCTAGATGATTACTACAGTTTATGTGCAATGTACTAATCATTTAATTAATTTTAATTCAATTAATTTTCTTGATTAGAAGATGAGTCTAGTTATGATCCTTAATAAGTAAAATATCATCAAATTTAAATATTTTATACAAATCAAATATGATTTTATAATTTCATTTATTAGTTCATTGAAATAAACTAATATGAGTATATGACGTAACTATTAGTGAATTAAATATATATTCAATTATTCATTCGATATATTGATAAAATATGCCAAATTTTTAATTTGATAATTTTTAGTATTATATAATATTGAATTTCAAAGGAATGTTTAGTTAACAAAATATCAAAATATAAATAAGATAAAAATATTATATATGTATATATAAAAATTATTTTAAAATCGGTTCTAGTTTCGGATATTCGTTCGGTACAATTCTCGGTACAGATATTTGAAAAATCTCCAGAACCGTACCATGTAAATTTTCGGGATGGTTCGGTTCGGAGAAAGTCAAAAAGTCAGCGGAGATTTTCAGTTCGGATATTTTTTGGTTCGGATATCGGTTTGGGTTCGGTGATCTCCAAGTAAAAGACACCTCTAGTTCAAATCACTAGTAAATATTTTTTTTTGGTATATTTAGAAAATAAAGTTATTATTTAAAAAAGTCAATATTGGCTCTATTTCCACTAAAAAAGTTGATAACCTCGAAATTGGGGGTCAAGCGGAACAAGTACAACTGTACAAATGATCATAAATATCTGTCAATAGAACATTACACGTAAGTAATTCTTGTGGTTCTCATTCAAATAAATTAGATCCACGGAAAATAAAGGGCTGAAAATGATAAGAGGACACAATGCAAGAGATTCATAGTGTCAGATAACTTATGGATGAATGGATTTTCAAATAATGTTGTGGAAGAAGTTCTTTTGGGACCCTCCCCTTTTGAAATCAGAAGCTTGAATCTCATTTAAATCATAATACAAACATGGGCCATGAGGCACAATTTTCTTGAAATTGATAGTGTCCATATATGATAAAAGGACCCCAATACCACAAAGTGGAGGACATGTTTACACCATCATTTTCACCCATGGACCATGGTAATGCTATTTCTAAAGTCTTATCATAGTTGGAAAACAAAGTACGAAAGTCTTTTTTTTTTTTTTTTTTAATTCTCAACTACAGTTATGTAATTATGTAACTTTTTTGTGAATATGCTCAAACGCACATACACTAGATCTGACTCCCCCACTAGAGAGAGACGATACTACTAGGTCCATTGACCATCAGTATATGTTGGGAAAAATATGTTTTTATATGTAAAAGAAAACATGACAACTGTAAGTTAAAGAAAGTAACGAGTAATGCTGAGAGGCCGTAAATAACCCACCTCCACATTGGTATGATATTGTCCACTTTGGGCCTAAGCCCTTATGGTTTTGTTTTTGGGCTTCCACCCAAAAGTACACTAATGAGGATATTGTCCATCTTATAAACTCATGACCTTTCCTATGTCTAGGCGACATGGAGCTTTGTTCGCTTACCTTAACATTTCTCCCTCGAATCCGCGTTGTGATAACACTAAAAGAGATCACAACACGATTTTTTAAAAAGACTATCCGAATTGTCTTATGTGATTTCCTAAAAAAATTTAAAATTGCAATTTTATTAAGTAAAATCAAATGTACGATTTAATTGGGTGTACGTTCCAGACCATGTTATAGTCTAGGAAATAATTTTGAAACTAGGAGAAGAATTGCTTCAATTCTTAATCTGAAATTAACTAAGTTTCCATTAGCTAAGTGTAATTGGGCCAATCTTACCCTTGAAGCTTGGACTTGTTGGCAACCACATGATACATTAAGCCCACTCTTCTATGATAATTTAAAGATAGAAAAATTCCTTTGTAAATAAAATATTATCCTGATTTTCTATTAATTTGAATACGATGAAACTTTATCTTTAACAATAACAGATCGTGTAACCGATCCTATCCACAAATTCCCATTCTCTTCCTCAACTTCACTAACGAACTTCCATTTCTTTCCCTTACTAGAATCCAATACCTCTACCACATTCCCATCCCTGTCCAACTTAATTCCCATTCCATTACCTCCAATTAATCGAGCCAAGCACGAATGTAGCTTCGTAACATCCACCGGAGATACTCTAACCAAAGTATTCCCAATCCAAGGATTCGATATTAGCCATTCCAAGAGTTTCCCTCTATGAGAATTGATTGCCACCCAAAACTCACCATTCCTATTCCTCTTTATGTTGTCTGGGAATCCAGGGAATTGGGCTATGACTTCAAGATTTCCAGCTTTTGATGTTTTAAGCCAGAACTTATATAATTTACAAGTTGTGGTCTCCACAAAAAGTAGAAAATCCCCACTCTGGCTCAATGCGACGCCGTTTGGGAACTTGAGATTGTTCACAAGAAGAGTTGTTTTCTTGGTTTTGGTCTCGAATTTGATCAGTCTTCCAGTGTTGTCGCCACTAATAATTATGGAAACATAATTCCTGCAGCACATATATATGGACGAGGCCAAATTTATTAGGGTTCATCTCTTAAAATCATAAAATATGAAAATATATATAAATTCGAAGTTTCAATACAAATTTGTGTTGGATTACCCTAGCTACATAGCCTATATTCATTTGTTTCGTATGGTTTTTTTTTGTTTGTGTAGAATTTATTATGTAAATTTAAATAATATACATATAGTAATAATATTATTGGTTGACTAAAATACAAAATCTCTTTATATTGAACTTTTAAAGATAAAATTTCATTTTGGATAATATTTATATCCAATAGTATCATATGAAATTAAAGTGATGATGCACCAACAACTTTTAAACTATTTTTAAGGACAATAATATGCAAATACAAACATTTATATATTTAAATGTTATTCCTGTCATAAAAAGAGAAGAAAACTGTGTTGGATCATCAATCAAATGGTGGGTTTATACATGAATTAAAGACGTATTGAGTATTGAGGACTGTCAAATAACGATAATCCCATTAGAAAGTGATCAAATAAGGTTTAAGTAATTAAATTCTAATGTATCTGGCTAATAGAGTGTGAGCCTTTAATTTGTAGAGATATAATGAGCAATTTCTATTTTAATGATGGGCTAAAACAAATATACTAAAAAATATAACACAACTATATAAAGGTTATAGTCCGTTGGCCACACACCAAATTCATTCTATTATGCGATCCCATTATCAGAAAGAAACAGATAGAGAAATAAATATACACGGTTCTCTAAAAAGAGATTGTGAGATGTGTATATATATAAGACTAATCCCGAAATATTCAATAGCTTTAGATTCCATCAGGCCTCCGCCTCTGTTAGTTAAATACGAGACGAGAAAAGTTCGTTATTTAGTACGTACGAGTATATTATGAATATATTTTGAAAGTTACGTCGAAAAAATCGGCAAAAAATACGGAAATATTTAATATACGGATCCGTATATGTACGGGTTTAATACAAATATAAAATAATTGTCCGGGAGTAATAATACGACTTATTTTAACAGTATATTTACATAGATTGTAATTTATACTTATATTTAGATTATATTAAAAATAATTTTAGGTACTTTATTAATTTACTTTAAATTATAACACAAATTAAAAATAATTATTCAATAATAGTTAGTTAATTTTTAAGTGAATTGTATTTATAAGTAGATTATATAAAACTTAATATATAGTTTTATATTATAATAAATTATAACTTAACATAAAACCAAGATAATTATTTAATAATAATTACTATACTTATTTATTATTTATAATATTGTAATTATACTTATAAATGATTTAAATATTATAAAAATATTAAAATGAAATTTTATTCGTCAAATATTATACGGATAACTATAATACGAGTATTAAATGTTTTATTTGAAAAGTACGGAGTATTTAACGCCGCTTCAGAATCTGTACAGGAAACGAAAGTATTTTTCAATTATTCGTACGTATGGATACTATACGGATATGATACGCGTATTAACTAACAGAGGGCCTCCACAAATTCATTTTTGATGATTTTTGATAAGGGATAATTTCAATTTCGATACCCAATCTATACCCCATTTTGGCTTTTAGTACCCCTTTTTTCAACTTAATCAAGATTGATACCTTATGTTTCTAAAATTAATCACTTTTGGTACCTTTCCGTTAACTCTCCGTTAGAACTAACATTTTGACCTATTATAGTAGGTTTCATACTAGGAATGACTTGTTAATTTTCAGTACCTAATGTTTTATAACAGATCAATTCCAGTACCCAAACTTTACTTAAGCTACAATAATGAAAATAGTCCATTACGACCATATCAGGCCCAACATGCTTCCGTTAAATTAATAAATCCCTTAAAATTCATACCTCTTTTTTACCGCAACAGCTCCGGGTGAGATGGCTCGCAACATCACCAGTCGAAAAATTACTACCCCTAGACCATTTGACAAACATCACCGTTCAACCTCACCAAACAGGGAAGATGGTCTACAAGTTATCCGACTCCTTCAGAAACTATACAACACAACCTTGGTTCGTTTCCTGCTCCAGACGTATAAGATAATTCTCGAAAGGGATAAATTAATAGAACATGTTGAACACATGTTGAACAAAAGCCTTTATTTGTTAAGAACTTAAAGAAAAATTTATTACATCAGTAATCTCCTTTTGGGAGGAGAATACTTGTTTAGCCTCTCATATATGAGGCTTGCACTCGTTTACACATAAACAGAAAAACTGAAAAAGCACTCTGAAAATTTAAACACTCAACTATTTTTACAAAAGTAATTTTATTTTTAGAAGACTAAGGGATGTTGATCGATGCCTTTAGCCTTCTGAATCTCTTGTTTTTATAGAGGTAGGAATGCCTCTATCTTCCTGAATTATTGCACCCACTTACTGAAATGAGTGGAAGCATACTCAGCATCACATGGTTTGGGTTCTCCTTTATCTCGTATCCAAAGTTTGTTGATAAGGCTCCCATTATCTGATGACTTTCTTTTCCCGTCCTTTAGTTAGTGGAAGGAATCTTATGATGTCACTGCTTACGTCATTTGCTTGAATTATTGACATCTACCCACCTTTTGTCTTTTAGGTAAGTGGGTATCACATTTTACCACCCAATCTGGGGAATCTATATTTTTAGTGGTCCCCGAATTATTGGATACTTTGGCAGCTTGTGTGATTTTCCTTCTCCGTCTTCGACGTCTCCGATCAATCTTTGGTCGGAATCCTTTACCAAATTCTGGCTCTTTTTGATTCGGACATTCTAGGAAAATATGATTTTCCCAGTGGCCAATATGAGCTATATTACAGTATTTCCAACGAATTTTCTATTACGAAACCCAATCTTGTCCAAAACATTTTCTATAGCTCCAATTGTAAAACCATCATAAATCTGAAGCTTTGGATCTTCCTTCATAATTCTCATAAGAGTTTTATGAGAAACCGTAGTGTGAGAGAGGAATCCTGACATATCCTCCCTGGTCGTATGCTGAAGAGTTTCTTCTTCACTCTGATTCTGAACTAGATTCACTTTCATCGTTAGAATAAATATCTTTTTCGTAGATGCTTTCATCTGAGGCTAGATCCTCAAATTGATACACCTGTATAAGATCTTGATAGTAGACAACTTCTTCGATTTCTGGTGTAGCTTCGAACTATCTAACTCCCCGTTTTTTATTCCCTGGGCAATCTGTTGAGATATGTCCTCTTGCTCCACATGTCCAACAATTACAATCTTTGAAACTTTCGTTAGCTCGGGTGTGAGCTCATCTGAAAGTTCTTCTTCCCGGGGTTCTGCTGGTACTTCCTTAATTAGATCCTAATGAAGAGGCTCTACTCCTACTTGGTAATGGTCTTTGCCTTGATTTATAACCGGGTCTTCTATTTTGACCAAAACCTTCTAGGTCTCTATGAAGACCTACTCTTTTTTTCGCTACTCTACTATTTGTATGGATGGCTTCTCCCCTTATTTTTCTTATGCCTCCATGGTTGACCTCCCACAACTGTTGGGATATCATCATACGCAACATAGAGGAACTGTTTTGTTAATTCCCCATAACCTCTTATAATTCCCTGTATAGTCTTTGCTGGTGGCACCATTCAGATAGCTTGCCTTCGGAAAGACATTCTTCTTGCCACATCGTATCCAAATGAACTGCACTCTTGTATTCCCGGATAAGCATTTCTCTCCAGGGACTTGGTATTTTCGCAAAGAATAATTGCGAAGCTTCTTTATCTTCCACCTTGGACTTCCATCAGTATTCAGTGAATAACTTGATATATTCACCAATATGACAAATATCATGTAACTCGAGGTAGTAGAGGGCTTGTTTATATCTTTTTTTCTTCTTCTTCCAATCCCTCAAAATAGCCTGTGGCGATAAAATGAATTTTGAATAATTTTGCCATATTATCGACAATTCCTTTCAATGACTCTCCAGCTGTGACATTGCTTTTCATATCTGGTCCCTTCATATCCTATGCAATCTTTACAGATCCTTTAAATCTCATCTCAAGGAGTAAGATGAATCCATCCTTCGTAAGATCGAAGGTACCTGCTGCAATCCTCATTGTTGACGGCCAATCATCAATAAGGGCTTCCCGATTTTTTAAAATCTGGGATATCCAGATTTAACATCAATCCATATGGATGTATGGGATCGAGCTGTGATCTTCCATAAGGCGTATTATATAAATTTGGTCTTCGGGAAGGTTGTCGAGTTCCTGTAACAATATGATCTCTCCTTGTATTGAAATCTCCAACGTGAGGCATTCTTTCATCTTCATGATTTGAACCCGTACTTTCTGCAACGTTGGGATTTACTGGTGGCGGTGGATGTGGTCTTCCATGTTGGTCAAGTGTAACCAAAGCTGATCCATCTCCCGCGTTCATCTTTAAATCTACAAATCCTAATCCTGCAAAGGATCCTGCAAGGTCGGGTAGATCTTTAAGATTAATCTTCTCCATATCCATCACTTTTTTAGTTTATGATGGGTTTTCCTTTGATGATAGCAATGAGATTTTCATCGTCTGTCATCTTTCGCACAACTTCGGTTGGTTTCCCATTTTGGTGTAAATAGGGTACTGTTCCGAAATCAATACGCTTCTTTCCTCCAGAAGTACTTGGTCTGTCCTCCAGATTTTTGACTCATTTCTGAATATCATGAAGGATTTCAAGAGTTTCCTTCTGATATTTCACCATCGTCTCCATTAGGCTTTGGATCTGATGAACTTGTGTTAGTAGATGATTAAGGCGGTTGCCATAATTCTGCACCATCTTCTGGACCTCTCTTAGATCTTTTGAGAACTTAGATGTGTCTCAAAGTATCTCGTTCCATTCTGGTACTCCATCAGGAATCATGATTTTGATGGGCATTTTCATGAACTGCTTTCTGATGATTCATTAGATCAACATATAATATCTGATTTACCGTAAGAAAACTCAGATAATATGTTTTTTGTCTATCGCAGTGTGTCAAGGTTTCCCTATCGGCTCCTGCAAGTACTTTTTCAACATATTGATTGTTCCAATATGTTATCTTGTCTTGGTGTTCTTGTGCATACATCGTCAAAATTTGACGATATGTCCTGTAAGGTATACATCTTGGACAATTGTCCAGATCTATTTTCTTGGAGAAAATTCTCCTCACAAAATGTTAATTACATAAATATAATAAATTTAACTAAAAGTTCTTAATAAATGTCTAGGGAATTGAAGAGATTAGGTCCATTGAATGAGAAAATAAATGTCTAGGGACCATTTTTGATAAATTCGTAAATATAAGGTACCAAAACTGACATATTCAAAAGTCTGGAAACTTGCTGCAACCAGTCATCCGGTTATTTTTAACAACAGTTTGACGGAAGGTATTCAAATTGATTAAAATCGTAAACGTTGGGTAGTAAAACTGATCGGCGAAAACATGTGGTATCAAAATCGAAAAATAGGTATAATTGAGATACTAAAACTAAAATTACCCCACAAATTAATCGTACATATGAATATTATACGGATATGATACGCGTATGAACAGAAGGCCTCCACAAATTCATCTTTGATGATTTTTGATAATGTAATAGAAAGTGGATTAAAGTGATGGTTTTCAAAAGGTTATTCCAACAAATCGACCAACTTGTTGAGAAAGAATCTTGTCCTGTACTCCTATTTTCCTATCTTACAGTCGAAGCATTGTGAGCATAAAAGGGAATTGGAAGCTTCGACTGCATTTATCTTCCCAAGAAATTGGATTTGGATAAAAAAGAAAGGGAAATTATCTTATGTACACATTCATGATTCTACAAACAAACAGGATAGGATACGTGTACATAACTATGACATATTGACATTGTAGGAAGGATAAACATAATGACGCACACTTTTGTTCTGACAAAGAATATGGGCCTTTTGTGGACCATTATCCTTGTACTAATATTCCACTCTTTATATTATCTCATTCTTTTTTCTTTTTCTTTACCTTTTCCACTATAAGGGTTCGAAATAATATCGTACCCATTTGGACGAATAAATCTTTTTGTTAAAATTTATGGTGTTACATTTTTATCCTGTAAAATCAACATTATAAATAGACAATTGATTATGTTTATAAGTATTTTTGATAAATTATAACATATTAACTTATCTCCTAAGATTTTTATCAAATGCTTTAGTGCTTTACAATATTTTATAAATCCTTAAGCGTCTTCTAGGATAATATTCTTGGAAACTTTTAAATTTATCTCAAATTCTCTTTATTTGATTATGTTTCTTACTAAGGATAAAATAATTAGGAGTATTATCTTACCTTCTTGGGAACCTTGTACTGCTGTCTGTAAAATATACAACTCCACTATTCTGATCAATGTCCAAGGAATTAGTGAACCCAAAAGCAACTCCATCCACTTCTTTTGCTACTGGGCTGGCCAGCCCGCCACTTGGGCCCACTACAAGGAGGCCCATATATGCGTCCGCAATGTAGAGCTCACTGGTATTTACGTTGAAACGCAGGCCCAATGGCCTTCCACAAATGTGCTCCATTTGAGTGTGATCATGAGGACCCACACAACCATCCCTACTTACAAAAATTCAAGTATTTTAATAATTCACAAAATATTTTATGTTGTTAGACATCCTCTTTTTTTTTCTTTTATTTTTTGAATTGTTATTAGACATCCTTAGTTAATATTGGACTTGTAAAGTAATTATTTTACTATAGAACGATATCTTTAGGCATAGTAACATATAAGGAAATTGAAAATCTCACACAGACAAATAGACAATCATGTTAAGTAGATTATTACTTTTGGGATTCAAATGTAGACCAAATAGTTAAAGGGTCTTTTACTGGGTGAGCAGACCCGGGTTCGAATCCCATTCCCCTCACCTCCAAGGATATCAATTTCACTTTCCTCTTTCCGTCCCAAAAAAAATGGATTCTTAATTTTTAGAATTGTGATTTATTTTCTTCGCGTTAATTACGACATGACATTAAAAAAATTGAATTCTAAAATTTGCCAGATTGACTTAAAGTGCTAAAAGAAATTGCTTATTTTTTCCCCTAGTATGTAGTGAAGAAAAAAGAATATACATTTGTCTTTCCAAAATTATATGAAACACCAGTAATTTGGAAATTAAAGTAGGGATCAATCTTGTGCTCTAGTGGTTGAGATACATGTTGTAAGGGTGAATGACCCCGGTTCGATTCCATACGAGTGCGTGTATCCCTTCCCCAAGTTCCCCATTGTACTCAAAAAAAAATTAAAGTAGATATATATTTTATTTTTCTTACTTTAACCCAATTATGAAGAATTCAAAATATTGGTTGGACCTATTGCCAGTACTGTCTTTTTCCTACTATATTATTGTCATTGTTTCCTCATGTTGTCTTATTCTAGACAAGCGCTTTTTCTTTCAATTTATCTTATTTGCAAGCACAACAGCCTCTTAAATACATTTTCAGATTGCTTTTATGTGGATTGTCGATTAACCTTTGCCTCAGAAATACTTTTCTGCTGTCCAAAAATAAGTGGCCACCTTTATTTTTCCTTTCCTCAACCCCAATTATGTTCACTTTTCCTAAATATTATTGTGGGTATAATTTGTAATTTTATAAAAAACAAACAAAATGCTTTTGAACTGAAAACGTTTCTTAATGTATATGCAATTATAATTAGGCCCTTTGGTTTTTATTACTTGGCATGGATCAGTTAAAGTTCAAACTTAATTTGGCCTCTCTCAAACAGATCCTAAGCCCAACCTAAATTGAGATGAAACAATATACTATATATACGTAGTATTTTAATTTCATTGGCTTTAATGTTCACAAATACTTTAGTTCTTCAAACTATTTGAAATTATACACCGATCGATTGTTGAGATATGTCACCTATGAGTTGTCCCACATTGATTAATTAAGGGAAGATAGTCCACTTCATAAGCCAAGTGAGCAACTCTTCCTATCACCAATTGGTTTTAGGATAAAACCTCACTTGGTAGGCTTGATCTCTCTCACATATTGGGTATGCTTCATTTGTGGGATTGTACCAAATCCCCCCGAATTTAACAAACATCATCAAATTGTGCCTATACCCCGTTCATAAATTATGCCACACATAAATAGCACACATATAACAATCTTTGTTATTTTATAGGTCTTAGTTTCAAAGAAATTAAGAATTATTAAGAGGGTGTTTAGCTGAACTTATTATAAGCTCTTCAAAATATCTTATAAGATGTTTGAAAGCTTATAAGCTGTTTAAATTTGTTTGATAATTTTTTTTTAAAAGAACTTATAAGCTCCTAACATCTTATTTTAGGAGCTTAATAGCAATTTTCACAAAATGTGGGGAATATCAATTTTTTTTTAAATAAGATATTATTTCAACAACCTCCTTTAATTTTGACTATGTTAATTATGAATTTGTCATTACATACATCTTAAAAGCTACAACACCTTATTTTATCCAAACATTTTAACAATTTATTCTTAAAATAAAACCTAACATCTTATAATAAGTTTTAAAACATCTTATAATTAAAATGTAGAACGTTGTAAGATCTTTTAAATAAGTTTAGTCAAACACCTCCATAACTTTTTATTTTTAAATAGTACTACTAATCTAAATAGCTAAAGGTAATTAAATAGGTAATTAAATAGGTAATAGCCGAAGATGTCATTACTACCTAAGATAAGAACAATTTAAAATTGTTGACTTTCTTTACCCATGGAAAAATTAATGACAGTGTAAAATTGTTGACTTTCTTTACCCATGGAAAAATTAATGAAACAGACTATGTGCTATGGGTTTCATAGGTTGGCATAACTACACATATGTACTATTACTTTTTATCCTACACTGTCTGTATTACTTTAAACTTTTGACAAAACAAATTAGCCGGTTTGAATAATACTATTAAGAAAGTAACAATTATAGATTGATTGTCATGAGCTTTATATTACCCGTAATAATTTTTTTGTTCGAAATATATATAAATTTAAGTTGAAACATACACTTTTATTCAATAATAATCAGTTTTCATTTAATGCCTTGAAAGTTAGCATTCTTCCCCTTTAATGCATTCGTAAATTCTTCTGGCCTGTGATGTGTTCTGTCTGCAAATAATATCTCTAATATACATGCAATATATGTTGCACACTCATAAATTAAATTAAAGTTTTCAAATTTTATGTTCTGGTCCAATTCCAGTTTACCGATAGAATTTACGATAGAATGATTTTGTCACTAAATTATTTTATAATTACCTACAGAATACCTACAAAATAAAAATATCAATTTTCCCCAAATTATACCGACAAATTACCGACAGTTTTTCAATTACCGACAGATAAACCAGTAGGTATTTACCAACAATTTTAGATTCAGTGGGTAAATATTTTACATGCAATGATTTTACCACCAATAGTTTTACCTACATTTTACAATTTTCTTAATACTTACCTACATATTTTCTATAAGTAAACTGATTTTTTCTTGTAGTGGTCACTTTATAATTTATTTTCTAACATATTCCATAAATATATATTATTGGATAATTGAATATATATATTCCACCAAACTGTCAATTCGTACTTAGGTTGTAACTGAACCATGAAAAACGTATTTCCATAAGTACATTTGCACGCTAACTAAATTATTCACATAACACAATACGTGTGGATATGAGCAATTCATGCATGCTTATTATCTTACCCTAAAAAAAATTAATTTCCCTCAAAATAATAAAATTAATAGTAATAATATGTAAAAAAAAGTTAGCTCACCTCTCCGGGGATGTCACGGCGAAGTCGACCCATTGGCTTTCGTTAGCCCTCCACCGGATTATTCTCCCATCGGATACTCCGGTGTAGGGCCCATCACCGCTGCCTTCAAAAGACAAGCTCTCCGGCCCAACGGCCCCACCGGGTACCGGTATCACCATAGAGTACTCTCGATCAATTTCCTTCTCCAAAACTAAGATTTCATTCTTGAGCTGTTGAGTATTGAACTTATTATTGCTACTATCAAAAGAGAGTAATATGGTGGCACCAAAAACAACTCCCAATATTGCAATTGAAATGAGCCTTATGCTCATTGCTTTGGAGTGAAATACAATAGGGATGGTCATGATATTGAGTAGATTTTTGAAAACCCAATAAACTATTGTAATGGAAAACTTGGAAATGGGGATATATATTCGTGATTGCATCTTGGCTAACTATATGGATGGAAAGTGTGGAAATTAAAATATGGGCATATGTACATTTTATTTAAGTTGGCAAGCTAGGCTATATATTGCGTTTGGGGCTCTCTAAGTGGCTAGCTGGTGTTCTCTTTTTTGACAATTTATCTCCATCCTTGCCTAATCTCACTATAAATGTACCATTTACAATAAATTCAAGTCATTTTCAATTGCTAACATACTCTATAATCTCAAATATTTAATGATATATGGACCCCTTGTATGTTGAGAACATATATAACCATGAATGAAGTTTTATTGAATTTGATTTATTTAAAAACATATTAAAGGCAGACAAACTGTAATGAGCCAACGGGCACAATCTATGTTCCACATTAGTATGGTATATTGCCCACTTTGTGCACAAACCCTATTTACTCTATTGATTTTTTTTTTCGGGTTTCCATCCAAAAAGACGCAAAGTAATATAAATCTTCACGACTCTTCCCATGTCTAATCAATGTGGTGGAACTTTGGTTTTGCACAATCTAACAGCGAATAAGTTTTTTTTTTAAATAGTATTTTGTGGTTAATAAAAGAAAGGGGAAATTATTTGTTGATAAAATAATTCATTTAACCAGGTGGCTTAGCCCACTTGGCCACCACAAGCAATTGTGGGGTGGAGGTCAGGGGTTCAAATCCCTACTCCATCAAATTGCTTCTCCGAAATGGAAATTCATTGTCTCGGGCGATAGTCAAGTCAGAACCCTGAAAATTTGAGTTATCAAAAAAAAAATTAAAAGAAAAAAAAGAATTGTTCTCATCATGTTCTGACAAAATACAGGACTCAATAATTTGTGGCATTTGTTGTCCTCTAACTATACCCACCAGCATATTTGTGGTGACTTTCAAGAAAAAACCAGAAACATACAGTGTATGAAAAGAAATCTGACACAAATTTTGCTAATTCTTGTCGTTTGTTTGACTTGTAATAAAAAAATGACACACACAAATCTAGTCTGCAAAATTATAAAGGGTCCAGAAAACTAATCATCATTTTGGATGCAGAATGAGTATAATTTAAAGGAATAATAACAAAAATTACCCCTAGATGTGATCTAATTACAAAACAACCCAACTAATTTTGAAAATTACAAAATCACACCCCGGAGGTTTACATCCGTCTTATATTTTTCATCTGCCGTTAGTGGAACTAATAGAATATCTTATATCTTTCCAAAAAAAAAAAAAATAGAATATCTTATATCATCAAATATTTTTACAATTACATCTCTCAACTTTTTAAAATATTACAAAAACATATGAAAAGTTAATTGGGGCTATTTGTTATATTTAGAAAAGTTGATGGGTATAATTGTAAAATATTTTATGACGTCAACAAACTTTGTGAGATCAACTAACGATTAAGGCTAAATGTAAATTGGATGTAAATCTCAAGGGTGATTTTTATAAATTTTAAAGTTAATTGGGATTTTTGTAATTAGACCAAAACTCATGGATAGGGATATTTATTGTAAGTATCCCTAATTTAAATGGTAGAGTAGAGGATTTTGATCTCAATTTTTCTCTCCTCGTAACTATGTTCCTAGAATGTAATACATAACAAATTTGACAATTTGTCTTTATCATAAACTTTGCCAATTCATTTATATAATTTTGTTTGCAAATCATATCAATATAAATAAAAAGGAAAAGGAAAGAGTTGTTCACAATGCTGAACAACTGACGTAAAAGAGTGCTGAATATAAAAGCGAACTGCTGACAGCAATGTCGTGACCTCATTAAAATTCAAACAATGTAAAATCCGCAAGGAAAACATCTTTGAGTGGAAAAAAATACCCCTAAAGAAAATTTAATTACCAAAGCGAAAGTGAGATAAACCAACATAATCTTCAGTAAGTAAGCAAATCAACAAATTGCCAACTCATTATTTAAAAATGATGTATATTTATTTTTCAAAATTGATTTAAAATAGGTGGCCCTTTAATTTGTGTACGTGATAACATTAATCCTTATAGTTTTTAATGACGTATGAAAAATTTAAGGATTAATAGGGGATTTGTAATACCAAGTCTTTACTTATGTTCCTCAAAAAAAAAAAAAAAAAAGAAAGTCTTTACTTATGCAAAACCCTAATTATCCTCATCAATTTGTACATTGAAAGAGACGTTGAGAGTAAATTTAATGCTATATGTTTAATTTATTGCAGCTTTTACTGTGATGCAAAACTTTTCTCCTTTTTCCTTTATAAGTTCACATCATTTGATCATACAAGTCTTACATTCTTGTTCTATGGATTCAATCAATTAATTGCTTTTGCATAGCTACCATGCATGTATATTAGGAACCTTATTATTATTATTTTTTTCTTTGAACAACAGATGGAACCATCATTTTTATTTTTCCTTAATATCCCTTTACTTTGTTTGCCTGGATTCTGAAAATTTTCCTTTGTGCAGTTAAAGTGGTCCTAATTAATCAAGTCTCTCATGGTGCGATTGGATATGCTTTCATTTTGAAAATTTTCTTTTCGCTAGAGAATAGTGAGAAAAAAAATCCGGTGAAAGTTTTTGGAAATTTTTGAGAGTGTGAATGGATATGTAATGATGAAAGTTGATTTGATTTAAAAATAGTAAAATAATAATTGGATGTGATTGGTAGTTAGAAATGTGTGAGTGAATGAATAGTGAAATTTGTGGGAGAATGTGTAATAATGATTAGTTTTTTGTGAAAAAATGTGTAGATGTGATTGGTGAAAGAAAAAATGAGAAAAAGTGAAAGTGAAAGAATAATATATTTTCTAAAAATTTTCATAAACAATCATATGTTTGGTCAAAAAAAGTTCTCCAACGGAACGAAAATGAAATCTCGTTCATATCTAATCGCAACCTCAGCTGTCCACTTTCATTTATTGGGTATTGATTCTACTTTTATTCTTGAAATCAAAAGTGCCCGGGTGAGCCATTTATTATTTAATCACTCAAACACGCACCATCACGTGGAATATTTTTATGGGTGGCGGTGAAGTTTGAGATCAGGAGCTTTTGTTGGGCCTGACTCTGATACCTTTTTTTTTTAATAAATTAGAAGTAGTGGCTGGATTTTATTTTTATTGTCAATTTTTTTTTATCTTAATATTTTTTCTATCCTAATTTAATGTTTCATTTCGGTTTTTACATTATAGATATATGTCAAATGTACAAATACTTTATTAAATATACATTTAGTATGAATTATTATATATACTTGATGTTTATGTATTAAAAGGAATATAAGATTAAATATCAAATTAAAACAAAAAAATCAAAAAATGAAGTTAGCTCGAGAAATATAATCCCATATATTTGGCTATAGTTATCAACCCAAACCAAACAAAGAGATTAGGGACATGGGCAGTGCCACGACAGAAATCAATTAAAAGCATGGTTGCAGAAATCGCTAGACGCTAGTCGGGCGGCAGCCGAGCGCTTAGCGCCTAGGATGCCTAGGCGGCCGCCTAGAAATAACATATTTTTCTTTTTTTTACCGATTTTTGGCCGATTTTTTCCGCCTAGCCCGCCTAGGCCGCCTAGGACCGATTTTTTGGCCGCCTAGGAGAGCACCTAGCTCCGATTTGGCGCTGCCTAGGCCGATTTTCAGCCAAACCGATTTTGTCAACCGATTTGGGAAAAATCGGATCGACCTAGGGGCGCCTAGTCGGCCGCCTAAGCCGATTTTTACAACACTGATTAAAAGTTGTCAAAAATTCAAGAATCCCAAATTAAACTGTGAATTTTGTTCATGTACGATAACCGCGAATCACCCTAGCTTGAATATGATTCTTTGAAAGTTTTTTGGGCCAAGATTATTTAAAATAAATCGTGTTCTCGTTGATATAAATTATATTATTTTCTTTTATGTTCCGAAATTTTATTTTTTTAAATAAGTTGGGAGTACTCAGGGGCGGAGTTAGGTATTGAGGTTTGGAAGGGCTAATTAATATTGGGGGCTAAATTAATAAAAAAATACAAAATTATATACAAATAATTAATATTTAAATATAAAATATATATAGGGCAATGGATTTTTTCAAATTTTTTTTTTTTTTTTTTTTTTTTTTTGGGGGGGGCTAAAGCCCCCTTATCCTCTCACGAGACTCCGCCTCTGGGAGTACTGGTTGCAGCGGAGGAGATAAATTTCAAAAAAACTGAAAGGTATAGGGTTAGTGATACCACTTGAGCTACAAACTAGTGGTATTTCCGAGATTTTGTTCCAAAGATGACTTTATTTATAAGGATATAAATCTCGAATCAAAAGCCAATATAATTGGTGATTAATTTTTCAATTACCTCAAGAAAAATACCAATAAAAGACCAATTGATCAAACTCTTTGTACGATTACGATTTAATACTTATTTCAAATACAAAGAAATTGTAGGTCCCAAGGGGTGTAAGTAAGGTTTAGAATGGGGGGTTGAATAAACCTTACCAACTTTTCGATTTTAGTCCTTTTTAAAATATTACAGAGTTAATACAAGCAGCTAAGTCCTTGAGGGACAACTAAGTTGGTTATTCAAATAGAGTTAGCCACTCAAGCGGATTTCGATAGAGCCGTTGATAGAATAAGTCAATCGTTTAACCCGAAACTTAACTTGGTCATTTGTGTTGAGTTTTTTTGATAAGATGAACACCCTTTGATTTGTTTTAAACTTGTTTTAAAACTTGATTTTAGCACTTGGTTAATTATCAGTTGGATAGCAAATTATCAGCAGATGTATGTAAGTATGCAGAAATAAAAGTGCTGAAATGTAAATGACACAAATGATTTTTATAGAGGTTCGAAGATGGGGTAATTCTTCTAATCCTATCTTCTCCAACTCCTAGAGGAATCCACTAAGTAATGATCAATTCACAAAGTGGTTATCAGTCTAGAGACAAGTCTTGATCACACATCTGACTTGCTCCTTGGACTCAGTCTGGAGATGCCTTGGTCACACAGCTGACTTCTCGTCCGACTCAACGTCTTCACAGGGCAACTGCCTTGCTACTTCAGCTCACTTTCCCAAGCTTCTTGGATTTGATCACGAAGCCCTCC
Organism: Rehmannia glutinosa; assembly: GCA_016081115.2. Taxonomy (NCBI): domain Eukaryota; kingdom Viridiplantae; phylum Streptophyta; class Magnoliopsida; order Lamiales; family Orobanchaceae; genus Rehmannia; species Rehmannia glutinosa. The sequence goes on from CM071933.1 coordinate 13,818,876, forward strand.
AATAACTTGAGACTGGTCCGACCTTGAACCTTCCTAAAATCCTCCTTGGAAAGTAGACCCCTTTTGATTCTTCAAAAGTTTCCTCTTCAACAGTTTGAAGTTGTCTTTCCTTCACAGGTTTGTTTTGGATTGATTTCCTTCGAGATTTAGGCTTGAGGATTTTGCTTGAATAACTTGAGAATATTTTGCAGGTTACAGTTTGAATATTGCTTGCTCGTTCGTGGTTCAGGTAACCTTTTCTCAATGAGATTCCTCAGTCTTTTATAGTGAACTTTCAAAAATCTGCCCGTTGAAGAGATAGGCTGATTTTCAAAAGTCACTTGTGTTCGTAGACCTTTCCTCGTATTAAATGAATGTCCAGCTTTTCAGGTTCTGACACGAGGTGTAGTGCTTCCCATTGGTTTATTCCTTTTTGCACGCTTCGGGATCGAGAACTTTAAGACTGGCAAAGACATGGGTGTATTACTTATTTAAGTAATGTTCTTGACTTTCGCAGGCAAATGATTCTTTTTAGTTAACTCCTCTTTGCAACTGCCTTTTTCCCATGTAACTTGAGTCTGCTTTAATTATTGAAAGACTCATCTGTCACTTCAACTTGTGATGTGGCTTACTGACTCTTCCCACAACTGTCCCTCAGCTGTTACGTCTTACAATCGAGTTCTTGATCTTCTATCTTGGCCATACTCAGCTGTTCCTCAGCGGAGTCTTCACTTCACTTCTTCAGTTGACTTCTTGTATTTCCAGGCATAGCTGACTTGACTCAGCTCATCCAGCCCTATCTATTACAATGAAAGATACAAGGAAAATGGGGTGCCAACATTCTAATCTAAGTTTTACATGGCATTCATCAAAATCTAAACAATAAATTCCCAACAATTTCCCCTTTTTTGATGATGCCAAAACTTAAAAACATTAAATAACAAGTAAACAACAAAGATACATACAGACAATGTAGTAACAAAGAAGGTATGCATAGAAAAAATCATTTTATTGATCATAGCATTCTTGTTGTTTACACAGCTGTTTACAAAGTGTATCAGTGCATAATCATATCCAAGCAAATTTCAAGCATCTATGCTAAGATACAAATATAGAGAGAAAATACAAAAACACTTTATTGAATGTACATATGACTTACACATAAATGTATTTACAAGAGTAAAATACACAAAGGGTTAGCAGCAACACTTCATCGCCTTCGCTGCCTCCTTTTTTCCTCTTCAGCTCTGTCATCATCAACTCTCTTTCTTTTTCTTTCATCTTCAGCTTCTTTCTTCTTTTCATAAGCTCTCTTCGCAGCATCGTCTTTTCTTTTCCTTTCTTGCCTCTCTTGCCATAGCTGATCTTGCCTTCTCTTTTCCTCCTCGATTCTTTTCACGTAGTCAACATTTTTCCTTGCTACTTCCAGATTAGCTACTTCATCATACCCAGCCCAGTAGATCCTTCCCTTCTTGCCTGGATCTACGTATTCAATATTTTTGGGTAGAGGTCTAGATCGAAAACCTCTTCCTCCACCACTTATTCTTTCTCCTCTGGGTATATATTGTACGGGAGTCTTCTGCTTACCAATTTGAATGGGTCTGGTAGTAATCACGCTATCGCCTTCTTCGCATAACGGACCCTTCTCCCAAAGACAAATCCAGGTTTGGGCTACCGACATATTCTTGAAATAGCCTTTGGATTCGAGAGTTTTAAATTCTTCAACCGATCTTGGCTCGTCTCCGTCATCTGGAATGGCATCTTTATCCTTCCCTGCCGGAATGCCACCAAACTGTTTCAACATTTCTTCAACGCGGGCATCCGTTCTCTTGTCGAACTCCTCCATCCCTACTTCTACAATTTTCCTTTTCTCTGACATAGGCACATCAGAGTGTTGGATCGGCAGAGTCACTGGAAGTTTGCTGATAATGGAGGCTCTCACATGACCTTGCTGAGGGGTTTTAGCAATCATTAAGGTCAAATCCTTTAACCTTTCCCCCTCAAATGCTTTTCCCTTCTTCTTCTCAACAACTGCTTCTTCCTTTTGCTTCTCAGTTGTTTCTTCCTTCAATTTCCTCAGGTATTCCTCTTCCCCCTTTTTGGCATCATCAAAGGAGAGAGGAACCCTAGGGAACATTCCTGCAAGCATGAAATCCAGTCGGCTGAGAGCTGAGTTCTGCTTGGAGTCTGCTGCGGCATATGCTGTGTGAAATTCTGAGCGAGTGATTTTTGATTCAGCTGCCACCAGTTTTATTTCAGCCATGAGAAGGCTGAACTTCGTATTCATGGTTTCCTCAACACGCAGAATTTCTTTTCGATGAAATTCACGCAGTAACTCCATTTCAGTTGTATGTGAGGCATACAATCTCTCCATATAGGCCTGCATCCTCTGCTTCATATCAGCATTATCAGCACTCCAAACCAACATCTTGTTGTACAATGCCTTGAAATATCGGACTTGTTCGTATCGCATTGCACTCTACTGCTGACACCAATCCCTGATCCGTACCACAATCCCTCGTAAGTCTGCTGTGAGGTTGGCATCTCTATTGTCCAGACGCAGATCTAATGAGGCCTGGTGCCGTTCGATCTTCTCAATCTCTCCACATATTTTCTTGAAGACCTCACGAATCTCAGCTGTCACACTTGATTCAACTGGCGGTCATTCAACATCGAAATTAAAGTCTGCTGGTACAATAGAGTCAGTAGGGATGACTGGATCTTCTCGAACTGTGTATTTTCGCTGCTCTTTAGTTGTCTCCTCCTCTAGCTCTGGCAGCTCAAGTGAAAAGGGAAATAATTGCTCAAAAGTATCATCTCGCACATAAGGGATTGAAGTTTTAGTCTGTGCCTTTGATGATCCTGGTGGAGTCGGTACTATTGCAACTGTGGGAGCCTGCGCAGATGACTCGGTTCCAGCTGGGCCTTATTGAGTGGGTTGGCCAGCTGACTGAGCCTCAGCTGTCTTAACAGCTTCATCGGCCTCAGTAGATTTTTCTAATTGAAATATCTGGTCCTCAGCTGCAACATCATCGTCATTGGAAGATGATGAAACTTGGGGGCTTAGTTCATCATCAAAGTTAAATATTTGACAAGCAACTTTGAAACTCGACTGACTCGTCTGCGGGAGAACATCCCCAGCTGGGTCCTTTTGATGTTCAACAGGAGTGGACTCAGCTTCATCTTCAGATTCCAGAAAGGATATGTCAGGATTGTCCTGGGAATCATGAAGTGCACTAATATCCTTCTCAGATTCAGCAATGTTGACAGGAGGGATGTTCTGAACTTCTTGAGCTTTACCCAGGGAGGTATCAACTTCCCTTGGGCCTTCAACACCTCCAGCAGTCTCAACTGCAGCAAGTCCTTCTTCATTCCCTTCGACAGTCGCAGCTGTCTTAGGGTCTTGGACTATGGCATCCGAAGGAGTCTCAACCCCTTAGATTGCACTTTCAGTGCCCAAAGTGTTAACTCCCGGGGCATTTCCATCCTGTGCCTCGACTGCAACAACAAAATGGCGTCCTCGGCACCGCAGCGATTGACACTTCACTGGGATGACTCAATCGAGTCTCGAAGCCACAATGTCATCTCATTGTGGTTCTTTTTATTTTCCCACTTCTCCTCCTTTCTTTATTGTGGAGTCGTCTGCAGCATCCTCCAACTCTGCTGCAGTGGAGTGAGTTTCCCTCACCGGCACACCACCGAGTGGATCGACGATGGGGTCACTCTTCTCCGGACTCCGCCTTCCGTTGAGTGCTCGTCGTGGGGGTAGGTGGTAAAACACCTTCAGTAGGGGTTGGCTCAACTTGGGTGCCCAAATTCCCAGTCTCATCGCCAAGTCCCTTGGACCCATCTTCCGATTGCACAGGGGACATAGTTGCAACAATAACTGTGGCAATCTGCTGCACTACTTCCAACGGGTCTATCTGCAGGAGAGATTGTGAGGACTCTCCTGGTCCTTCAAACATGCGTTGTTCATGCATAATTCTGGATTCCCTCACAGCTTGCTGCATGTCTGTCTTCTCTTGTGCAGCAACGGGATCCATGTGTTCATCACTTTCTGACAGCACATCTATATGAGGATGCGTGTGTTCCAGAGTTCCAGTAAGAGGACATATACTGGCTTTCTCTCGAGATTCTGCTTCCTCGGCTGCTTTGGCTTGATCCTTCTCCTTGAAGATTTGTAATATGTTCAAGCAGTTGTCTTCATCAAGGGCCTGAATCACCTTGGTGATGCTGAGAAATTCGAACAACTCCTCCTCTTCTTCTATGAACTCAGGGCGTTCAAACTGCACCCTTGAGTGGCTTAGCTTCCACGCCCTCCATTCACATAGACGGTGCTGTATGTCCCGATAAATAGGAGATTACATGATGACATCATCATTCGCATCCTCCTCTTCATGTCCTTCCTTTTCTGGGATGGAAGGTAGCATGCTCTGCTGCTCTTCGCCTTCAGCAGCGTCCGTAGCAGGCGGAGAGACAACTTTTTCATGTGAGGATTCAATTGTCTCAACTGCGTCTTTTTGTTCAGCTGTCCTCTCCACAACTGGGTCTTTTTGGGGCCTCTACTGATCATCCTCAGCAGACTTGGCAGTTTCGTCAACTATTTTTGAGATCGCACTTTCTCGGTGCTAGCGATCTCGGAATTTTTCTCCGGTGAGTAGCGAGACTCACCATGCCCTGCTCACGCTCTGAACGCTTGACTACCCTTCCTTGTTTGGTTTTAACCACAGGGATTTCTGGTTCTGTTTCTTCCTCGGATTCTCTAGCGGCGGGGGCCAAGGCGTCCTTCTTAGAGGGAGCTGCCTTCCTAGGTTTGGCAGTCCTCTTCTTCTGTATGGCCGGAGAAGGGATTTGGGCTTCCTTCTCAGCCTCGGCTGCAGGGGCATGAGACACGGCTGCTTGGGCAGGTGCGTCCTTTTTCTTTGCTGCAGGGGAAGCTTTCTTCTTAGCAGCTGCAGCGGCAACTCTCTTCTTGGGAGGAGAGGAAACAGTTGTGTCTTTGGGGTCAGCTGATTTCCCCACTTGTATCCGCCCTTTTCGCATGGGCTCTCTTCTGGGCTCCTGAAAGATTAGCCCTGAACATCTTCTTGTTTACATGGAAGGGCTTTCCCTGTTGAAGGGCACTTGGTCCCAACGTTCTGGCAGAGTCCGCTGTACACGAACTTAGCCCAGTTGACTTTCTTTCCTTGCATGCTCGCAGCCATGACGATCAGCTTTGTCTTTGACAGCTGATTGAAGCTGCCAAACTTCATGTCTACACACTTGGCGATGACATCCATCAACTTGTGATAGTAGTCCTTCAGCAACTTCTTCTCAGCTGTGTAGACTACTTTCGCAGCACACTCTGGTTTGGCTACTTCTTTCCATGCAGCAGCCAAGTTAACATCAACTTCGTATATTTCCATCATGCCCTAAGACGGCATCAAACAGTGCTCCGCAAGGTCCTTAGCAGTGATTATGATACCCTTACGGTGAACAGAAGACTTGATGCCTTTATCCTGCACCTCCGCATTTACATAGAACCGTGCCACCTCTTCAGCATAGGTCAGCGAGTACTCTATTGTAAGAAAAGGCTTGAGACCCGACTTTTCTAGCATATCAGCTATCTTCTTCACTAGGGTTTCATCTGAACCCTGCTTTATCATTCCTTCGAAATCCATAGTCGATCCAGAATGGATTTGCTTTGAAAGTTTAACCAAATCAAACTTTGGTGCCATTCGCAGAGAGTTTTACCGATTAAAACTTGATAAACTTGCTTGAGTGTGAGAGAGAGAAAACTGAAAGAAAGAGTATATAAGGGTTATGAAAGGACGTGTTTTCAGTTTTTGAATTTTGATGGAGATCAACGGCTCAGATTTAGCACGCCGAACCGCATTTAATTCCTTGCATTTAATGCGGCATCATTTATATCCAATCACATGCTTACTGTGCAGCTTTTGACTGTATAAGTCATTATTTTGCTGACATCATCCTTAAAAACATTCCCGCTCATTAAAAACGACTGTGTTTTTGTCACTTACCTATTAAATAACTCAGCTCATGTCAAAATTAACTCAACTCAGCTTCTCTCCTTTCATTAGGTGACTCAAGCTGTCAGCTAACTCGATACAGCTGATTTCTCGATGTATCTGTTTCACTTGACTGATGTGAAAAACTTGTTTGATTCACTTTTTCATCTTCCATCTCTTCTGATTGAGTCTTCTGAGTATCAACTCAGCTCAATTAACCCTAGATCATTCTTAAGCTCTTCAAATCTTGATTCACATAGAGGCCTGGTGAATATGTCAGCTAATTGTTTATCAGTTGAGATATACTCCAAAATGATGTCTTTCTTTTCAACATGATATCTTATAAAATGATATCTGACATCAATGTGCTTTGTTCTTGAATGCAACACAGGATTCTGAGTGATTGCAATAGCACTTGTATTGTCACACATAATTGGAATTTCTTTTTCTTCAACTTCATAGTCTCTCAATTTTCTTTGTCTCATCCATAAGACTTGGGTACAAAAATTTGCCCATATTATGTACTGCTTGACTATGGATGTGGCTATTGAGTTTTGCTTCTTGCTAAACCATGAAACTAATCTGTTTCCAAGCATTTGACATGTACCCGAAGTACTCTTTCTGTCAACTCTACATCCAACATAGTCAGAGTCTGAATAACCAATAAGCTTGAATCCACCTTCCTTTGGATACCATAAGCCAACTTCTTGGCATCCCTTCAAATATCTTAGGATTCTCTTAGCTGCAGTCATGTGGCTCTCTTTTGGTGCAGATTGAAATCTTGCACATACACTCTTTGCAAAGGTGATGTCCGCCTGCTTTGTTATTAAGTGGAGCAATGATCCAACAGTGCTCTGTATCTTGTTTGATCTACAGGTTTTCCATCTGCATCCATGTCCATCTTGACAGATGTATTCATTGGTATTTTCACAGAAGACTTTTCTTCATACCAAATTTCTTCATTGAGTCTCTGGTGTATTTTGTTTGACTTATAAATGTTCCATCCTTCAGCTGCTTAACTTGAAGTCCTAGGAAGAAAGTCAGCTCTCCCATCATGCTCATTTCAAATTTGCCTTGCATGAGATTTGAGAACTTATCACACAGCTCTTTGTTTGTGGATCCAAAGATGATATCATCCACATATATCTAAACAAGCAGTATACTCTCTCCATCTTGAATTCTAAAGAGTGTTCTGTCCACTTTCCCTTTGGTAAATCCATTATCAGTTAGAAATTGAGATAATGTATCATACCATGCTCTTGGTGCCTACTTCAGTCCATATAGAGCTTTTTTGAGCTTGTATACCTTATCTCCAAGAGTCTTCTGCTCAAAGTCTGGAGGTTGCTCAACATAGACTTCTTATTCTAACAGTCCATTTAAAAATGCACTTTTCACATCCATTTGATATACAGTGAAGTTGTTATGAGCAGCATAGGCAAGAAACATCATTGTTGCTTCTAATCTTGCAACAGGTGCAAAGGTTTCATCAAAATCTATTCCCTCTTCTTGGCAATACCCTTTGGCTACCAATATTGCTTTGTTTCTTACCACAGATCCTTCCTCATTCATCTTGTTTCTGAAAACCCATTTTGTGCCAATGACATTTTGATGGGTTGGTCTCTGCACCAATTCCCATACTTTGTTTCTTTCAAACTGATTCAGCTCTTCTTGCATGGCTTGAATCCAATGTGTGTCATCCAATGCTTGAGACACATCTTTTGGCTCTGTTTGGGAGATAAAACAAGTGAACATTGCTTCTTGCTGAGCTCTGGATCTGGTTCTCATACCGTCTCTCACGTCTCCAATTACTAACACTGGTGGATGGTCTCTCAGCCATTTCACATCAGGTTGAAGTAAATCAGCTGGGTTCAATTGTCTTGTTGTGTTATCTTGAGCGACTCTTTCATCACCATTCAATTTCTGCAGATTTTCCATTTGTCTTTGAGATTCACTATCTCATCTTCATCTTGATTGATTACTCTTGCTTTGACTTCAACATAATGACTCTTCTCGCATAGTTGGTTGATTGACTTATCATTCCTAACTCTTCAATGTCTTCTCCATTCACATTAGGTTCATAAAAAACCACATGAATAGACTCTTCGTGACCATAGTCCTCTTGTTCAACACTCTATAGGCTTTGCTTTGGTGAGTATCCCAAAAAGATACCTTCATCGTCGACTTTAGCATCAAAAGCCTTTAGATTATCCTTGCCATTATTGTGGATGAAACATTTACATCCAAATATTCTCAAGTACCCAACATTTCGCTTTCTTCCGTCCCGGATTTCATAGGAGTCTTTTTGTTTGTCTATTTATCATGCATCTATTTTGAGTATAGCATGCAGTGTTGATGGCTTCAACCCAAAATCTCTTAGGCACTCCAGCTTCGGCTAACATGGTCCTTGCAACTTCCTTGAGAGTTCTTCCTTCTTTCGCCTACTCCATTTCTTTGTGGAGTTCTTTGCTGCCGAGATAACTCATGAGCAATACCATTTTCAACACAATATTGAGTTATTATCCCATTGACAAACTCAGTTCCTCTATCAGATCTTATCTTTATAATGGTTTGACTCTTTTCATTTTGAACTCTTTTCATCAGCTGAGGTAGTTTCTGTAAAGTTTCCTTCTTTTTGCACATGAAGATTGTCCATGTATATCTTGAATAGTCATCTACCGCCTCTAAGGTGTATTTTTTCCCACTTATGCTGGCTGGCTCAACTGGACCAAATAAGTCCATATGCAACAGATGTAGTATCCTTGTTGAAGAAGGACAATGTTTCTCCTTGAATGAAGATTTGATCTGCTTTCCCATCTGGCTGCATTACATACACTTTCCTTCTTGTACACTGAGTCTGGAAATCCTTCCACAAGATGACTCCTTGCAAGCTTATTGATTGTCTTGAAGTTCAGATGACTCAGCTTCTTGTGCCACAGCCAACTTGATTTGGTTTGTGCTATTTTTGCTAACAGACAAGTGCTTGGTGTTGCAGTAGACCAATCTACCACATACATATTCTTCTGTCTTGATCCTTGCAGCACTATTTCATTTGATTTAGCATCTTTAATATGGCATACTCCCATATTGAATCCAACATTGTAGCCCGTGTCACAGAGTTGGCTGATGCTTAATAGGTTGAAGTTGAGGCCTTCAACATAAGCAACATATGTGATCTCCATTCCATTCTTCTTGATGGATCCAGTGCCTTTTATTTCCCCTGGAGCTTCATTTCCTCCAAATATGACTTTTGCGCCTCTAATCTCCTTGAATCTTGACAGATTTTTCTTGTTTCCTGTCATATGTCTGGAATCCACTATCCATGTATCAGGTTCCTTGGCACTCAGCTGTTCCTTAAATCTGCAATCAAGGAAATTAGTTTTTAGGTACCCATACTTGCCTGGGTCCTGAGGGGTTAGTGCTGTAAGATGATCCAACCAACCTATAGTCAAATGATTTGACTCTAAGAGGTTTCCATCTATCTGTGCCATAATCATAATTCACTTTGGCAAATTTCTTGGGGGCTTTAGATACATACAACGGTCTCTTTTGTCTGTATGCCTGTGTATATGTTTTAGCAATTGCTTTCTCTGGATAATTGTGATATTTTTGAGTGTAGTGCTTGGGTGCATATGTGTGCTGATGATAGCTCTTTTGCCTTTGGAATGACCTTTGCTAAGATCTAGGTCTCTGCCATTTAGGCTTGTATTCCATAGGTCTTTGCTGATATTTCACATTATTCCAATCAGCTTGGCTTGGATAATTTCTACCATTCCCATCAAATGTGTTTCTTGATAAAACTTCTGGGGTTTTTGGTAGCTCTATTTATTCTTCACATAGTACTTTCTATTTGGAGTTTGCTGAGGAACTCTGCTGGATTTCTTCTCAGCTGTCCTCTCAGCATACTCAACTGGCTGTTTTCCTTTTCCTTTATATCCAAGGCCAGTTTGTTTGTGGTTGTGCTTTGGAATGAATGTGGGTGCAACATTTGGTGTTTTGGATTTTTGAGATGCTTCATTACTTGAATATCCTTTTTCCAAAATCAGTCTGGGAGTTTGACTGTGCATAAAGGAATTGAATCTTATGCCCGTCTTATCTCCACATTCTTTTTGACTCATGATAAGGTCATCCAATGATTTAGATGCCTTTGTAAATGAGGCTATCACATTTTTGAGATCATTTTTCCTCTTTTCTATAGCAGCTATCTCTGCTATTAGTTTAGCATTCTCAGCCTTCAGCTCCTTATTCTCACCAGCTATGTGGCTTAGAGTACTCAGCTCCTTTGTCAGCTGTGAGTTTTGGCTTTTGAGCTGGCTGTTTTCCTCATATAATAGTGTGTGTGAGGATTTAATATGCTCAAAGTCTTTCATTATTTTGCCTAATGAATCATAAAGATCAGTGCGTGATGAAGTGTGCGTGTAACAATCACTATCACTAGAATCTGAATGAGATGAGTTAGAGTGTACCTCATCTACTTGGTCTGGTTGATCTTGTTCTTTAGCCATTAGATAGATCATTGCTTCTTCTTCAGAATCACTTGAGTAGTCAGCTTCACTACTACTCTCGAGTCTCTCTTTTTAGACTTATTTGTCTCAAAGCAATCTCAGCAGACAACATGGCTTTCTTCTTTTCCTGTCTTCTTTCTCTGAAGACTTTTCTTTCTTCTTCATCCCTGTACTTATTGACTGGTGGATAGGAACAGTCAATTGCAAAATGTCCTGGTTGTCTGCAATTCCAACACAAGTTCTCAGCTCTTTAATCAGCTCTTTCTATCCTTGGGTTATCAGCTCTTTGATACTCAACCCTTTGATGCTCAACTCTCTTGGGTGGCCTGTCTTCCCTTGACTTGGAGGGAGTTGAATGTCTCCCGGAGGATTCATCCTTGTTTCTTTTATAGTTCTTATTGAAGAACTTGTTGAATCTTTTAACCATCAGGGCAATCTCCTCCTGGTCTATGGCTTCCTTGACTTCAGCTCTCTTTCCATCATTGGCTAAAAGTGCAGCTGTTTTGGGTACAACTGTCTCCTCTTGATCATTTCTTCTCAGCTCAAACTCATAAGCTTTGAGGTCTGAGAATAGCTCATGATTGGATGTTTTTGATAAGTCCATCGAGTGCCTTAGAGCCATGGTCTTCATTTCCTATTCAGCTGGGAGGCTCCTCAAAATCTTCATACACATCTCTTTTTGTGTGTATTCCTTTCCAAGTGCTGAGAGCTCATTTGTGATTTCAAGTGAACGGCATCCGGTGATCCATTGTTTCACCTGCAAGCATTTTAAAGTTTTCAAACTTTTGAAAAACAACAAATAATTTGTTTTCTTTAATTTTCTCTGATCCTTCACAAATTAAAGTCAGTTTATCCCAAATTTCTTTTGCTGTTTTGAAGGATTTGACTTTATTGAGCATTGCTTTGTCCAAAGTCTTTTAGAGAATATCCTTGGCCACATTATCCAAGCTGTATCTCTTTCTGTCATCATTCGTCCATCCAGTCCTTGGTTTTTCAACTAAGGCTGGTCTTGCCTTAGCCACAACTTCTTCTCATTCAAATTGCAGACTTCTCTCCTTTTGCATTTGTGTTGTTTTCGATGACTTGTAGTGGCCCATCCTCTTTCACTAGCCACATTTCATCATGTAAAGCAGATAGATGAGCCTGCATACAGATTTCCAGTCATCAAACTCCTCAATAGTGAACATAGGAATGCGTGTCAGATTTGCTTCCATGATAATAACTTGTGCTAAGAATGAAAGATTTTTAAAATACAAGTGTTAATTTTTTTTTAGAAAAGATAGAGATCTAGTTCAGTAACCAGTGCGGAAGGCTCAATGAACCAACCGCTCTGATAGCACTTGTAGGTCCCAAGGGGTGTAAGTAAGGTTTAGAAGGGGGGGTTGAATAAACCTTACCAACTTTTCGATTTTAGTCCTTTTTAAAATATTATAGAGTTAATACAAGCAGCTAAGTCCTTGAGGGACATCTAAGTTGGTTATTCAGTAGAGTTAGCCACTCAACAGACTCGATAGAGCTGTTGATAGAATAACTCAACTGTTTAACCTGAAACTTAACTTGGTTGTGTTGAGTTTTTCAGCGGAACACTTAACACCATTTGATTTGTTTTAACACTTGATTTTAGCACTTGGTTAATTATCAGTTGGATAGCAAATTATCAGCAGATGTATGTAAGTATGCAAAAATAAAAGTGATGAAATGTAAATGACACAAATGATTTTTATAGAGGTTTGAAGATGGGGTAATTCTTCTAATCCTATCTTCTCCAACTCCTGGAGGAATCCACTGAGTAATGATCAATTCACAAAGTGGTTATCAGTCTAGAGACTGGTTCGACCTTAAGACTAGTTCGACCTTGAACCTTCCTACAATCCTCCAATAACTTGAGACTGGTTTGACCTTGAACCTTCCTACAATCCTCCTTGGAAAGTAGACCTCTTTTGATTCTTCAAAAGTTTCCTCTTCAACAGTTTGAAGTTGTCTTTCCTTCACAGGTTTGTGTTGGATTGATTTCCTTTGAGATTTAGGCTTGAGGATTTTGCTTGAATAACTTGAGAATATTTTGCAGGTTACAAGTTTTATATTGCTTGCTCGTTCGTGGTTCAGATAACCTTTTCTCAATGAGATTCCTCAGCCTTTTATAGTGAACTTTCAAAAATCTGCCCGTTGAAGAGATAGGCTGATTTTCAAAAGTCACTTGTGTTCGTTGGCTTGTCTTTTCTTGGTCTTCAGTCTTGAGATGTAGACCTTTTCTCAATGTCCAGCTTTTCAGGTTTTGACACGAGGTGCAGTGTTTCCCATTGGTTTATTCCTTTTGCACGCTTCTGGGACTGAGCACTTTAAGACCTGGCAGCATGGGTGTATTACTTATTTAAGTAATGTTCTTGACTTCTGTGCAATGGATTCTTTTCAGTTAACTCCTCTTTGCAGCTGCCTTTTTCCCAGGTGACTTGAGTCTGCTTTAATTATTGAAAGACTCATCTGTCACTTCAACTTGTGACGTGGCTTCTTGAGTTGACTTAACTGACTCTTCCCACAGCTGTTACGTCTTACAGTCGAGTTCTTGATCTTCTATCTTGGCCATACTCAGCTGTTACTCAGCGGAGTCTTCACTTCACTTCTTCAGTTGACTTCTTGTATTTCCAGGCATAGCTGACTTGACTCAACTCATCCGACCCTATCTATTATAATGAAAGATACAAGGAAAATGGGGTGTCAACATTCTAATCTAAGTTTTACATGGCATTCATCAAAATCTAAACAATAAATTCCCAACAGAAATTTATTTACCAAAAAAAAAAAAAAAACCAGTGTGGATTTCAAATTGATCTGGCCCAATCATAAAAAGAAACCCCTAAAATTGAGTCTTTTGCCCAAGTTTAGGTGGGCACTTCCCCCAACTTCTTCCCTTGCAAAGAAGAACCGAGTAATAAAATATGGGCCGAAGATTTTAGGATGCGATTAGATATACTTTCATTTTGAAAATTTTCATTTCGCTAGATAATAGTAGTGAAAAAAAAATTGGGAGAAAAAAGATGAATTTTGAGAGTGTGATTGGATGTGAGATGAAAAAGTAATGATGAAAGTTGATTTGATATGAAAATAGTAAAATAATGATTAGATGGATTGATAGTTAAAAATGTGTGAGTGAATGAATAGTGAAATTTGTGGGATAATTTGTAATAATGATTAGTTTTTGGTGAAAAAATGTGTAGATGTGATTGGTGAAAGAAAAAGTGAGAAAAAGTGAAAGTGAGAGAATACTATATTTTCTGAAAATTTTCATAAACAATCGCATGTTTGGTCAAAAAAAATTCTCCAGCGGAACGAAAATGGATTCTCGCTCACATCCAATCGCAGCCTTAGGGTTCCTCCCCGGCCCATTTTAAATCTTAGTTAAACCCTATTTAAATATCGGTCAAAATATTTTTTACTGAGCACAAACAAATTAAACCTGCTAGTAGTCTTGCAAATCAAGACTCTTATCATTACACATGGCTAGTTAGAGAGACGAGGACATTACACATGAAAGTCTAGTCTTGTCTCCAATCCATCCAGCCCCCAGAATAGGTTAACGAGAAGAGAGACGAGAATTGTCTCACTGTTTGGAAATTAACTAGGCTTAGTTTCATTCTCCTCATGGTTAGGAGTTTAGTTCCTCTTTCCAGAGTTGGTAGTCCCCAGTAGGGTTTGTGTTGGAGTTTTTCTTACTCCGTCCACCACCTCCTCCACACCTCCGCCGCTCCCCAGTCTCGGGCCGCCGTCCCTCCCTCTCCCACCACCACACATGCTCTTTTCCGCCTTTCTTTTCTCTCTTCCTACCTTCTTTCCTCTTGCCTACAGCTCTTTTCCTCTACTTTGGTTTTTCTTCCTTTTTCTGTTTTTTCTTTATTTTATTTTTTCCTTACCTTTTTTGCCCACTACATGTTGTCCCGCATGATACTATTTTATTAGCCACCTGACCTTATTTCCGGCAAAAAAGATAAAAAAGTTTCTTGCCCAACCACTCACCCACCACCACCTGTCCTCCAATTCCCTTTTGATTACTAAGTTATACATTTCCCCACCTCCCGTTGTCTCTTTCCTCTTTTCTATAGACTTTATTTTTAGGTTTTATCCCCCGCATCGCCATCTGCTAGTGGACCCCCTTGCTGTTTCCCTTTGTCTTTTGTGTCTCGCCTGTACTGTCTACACCCTTTCATCCTCCCCTTCGGTCGTTCCCACCTTTTTCCCTTCTTTCGTGTTTTGGTCAGCCGGTCAGTTTCAGTTTTTTTTTTGCTACAACGAGTACTTTAATCTCTGTTTTGTCTCGTCTGTGTTTGTGTTCTGCAGGTTTTGATACGTCTAGCCCTTTGGAGAGATTGACCAACCGTGGAATTAGGAGATGGCAGAGTTGACAGTAGTAGAATAAGTTATCTTAGTTGGAACTGCCGAGGGCTTGGGAACCCTTGGACAGTTCAAGTGCTCACAAGAGATATCAGAAGAAAAGATCCAAAATTGTTTTCCTCATGGAAACAAAAATGATGACTTCAGAAATGAGCAAGATTTGTGGAAAACTAGGTTTTGATAGCTTTTTTGTTGTGGATTGTGATACTACGAACGGAGGCCGAAGGGGTGGTTTATGTCTAATGTGGAAAGAATGTATTCAAATACAAATCCAATACCATTCCATGCATATCATCGATACTGTGGTTAATTTTTTGAACTCTAATAATGGCGTTTTTGTGGCGTGTACGGATGGCCGGAAGAACATTTAAAAGATCAAACTTGGCAACTTTTGAGGGACATGCGTACGAATGTGGAAACCCCTTGGCTGTGTTGTGGAGATTTTAATGAAGTTCTATTGCACTCCGAAAAAATGGGAGGGCGAAACAAAGATGATACTAAATTACAAGCCTTCAGAGACACCCTTGCCGATTGAAACCTTGATGATTTGGGATACGAGGGATATAGCTTCACGTGGACGAATGGACAGGAGGGAAGCGATAACATCCAAGAACGCCTAGACAGATACCTAGCCAATATCCAATGGGTTAGTCTTTTTCCTAATTACCGTGTGGAACATCTGGTTCGAATTGCGTCAGACCACTCCCCTATCTTTCTTAGTTGGTCGAAATCCCATGGGACTGGCCGAAGGAAAAGGAAACGCATATTCTGTTTTGAGAAAATGTGGCTACAAGACGAGTTGTGTAAACTTTTCGTAAAAAATGCATGGACCATCCAATCAAGCACCAACTCCCCCACACAGATCAAAGATAAAATACAACAGCTAGGGCAATCACTGACCTCATGGGAATCCACTCATTTTGGCTCCATTAACAAGCAACTGGATGCTGAAAGAGCTAGGCTTGAGAAACTGCAAAGACAACCACCTACAACAGCCAATATTGCGTGTGTGAAAGCAATTGAAAAGAAGATCAATACACTCATGCAGCGTGAAGAGACCATGTGGTTTCAGAGATCCCGAGTAAATTGGCTGCGAGACAGAGATAAGAATACGACATTTTTTCACCGTGTTGCCAGTGGCCGGAAAGCTAGAAATTCTATTGATCGAATTCAAGATATGGATGGTAATTGGATACTGGACCAAAATGAAATTGCTGGGGTTTTCAAACGGTTTTATGAAAATCTCTTTAATTCCACGGCTGACTTAAATTTCAATAGGGTTCTAGACGCTGTCAACTTTGACATACCGAACGAGATCAAAACTGAAATTGGTGCTCCTTTTACCAAAGCCAAAATTGTTGCCGCGCTGTCCCAAATGCACCCGACTAAAGCTCCTGGACCTGATGGTATGCCTGCTTTATTTTTCCAACAATTTTGGTCGATTATTAAGTGTGATATAACTACCACAATTCTGAGTATCCTTAATAATGGAGCTGACCCTTCCCCTATAAACCATACACATATTACCCTTATCCCAAATATAAAACATCCTGTATCCCCGAGTGAGTTTAGACTTCTTAGTCTTTGTAATGTGATTTTCAAAATTATTAACAAGGTCATAACTAATAGGATTAAACATGTCCTCCAGTATATTATACATCCATGTCAGTCAGCCTTTGTCCCTGGCCGTTTAATTACAGATAATGCTTTATTTGGCTTTTGAGATCTTTAATGCCATGAAATCTAACAAAGCCACTCGTAGAGGTTTGTTTGCGTTAAAACTAGATATGAGTAAGGCTTACGATAGGGTTGAGTGGGACTTTCTACACCAGGTCATGATCAAAGTCGGGCTCCCTACCCATATTGTTTCTCTTATTATGCGATGCGTATCCACTGTTTCATATTCAGTCCTCACTAACGGTATGCCAGGCGAAATCTTTACCCCCACGAGGGGACTTCGCCAATGTGATCCCCTCTCCCCCTATCTATTTTTGTTTTGTGCAGAGGCCTTCTCATCTCTTATTAGAAAGTCGGAGTCGATGGGAAACATTCATGGAATAAAATTATGTCATAGAGCCCCCTCGTTTCTCACTTGTTCTTCGCGGATGATAGCATAATCTTTGGACGAGCTAACATTCACGAAATTCAAGAGATAAAACGGATAATTGCAACTTATGGGGCAACTTCCGACCAAGTCGTCAACTTTGACAAGTCAGAAATCTCTTTTAATAAGGGTGTACCGAACTAGAATGCTCTTTCTTTAGCGGCTGAACTAGGCGTACAGCTTGTTGAGAAACATCACATTTACTTGGGACTTCCGGCGAGGGTGGGTAGATCGAAAAAAGTTATTTTTCAATCACTGATTGACAGAGTTTGCAAAAAAATTAAAAAATTGGAAAACTAATACTCTCTCAACAGCAGGGAAAATGACATTGATTAAAAGTGTTGCGCAAGCGATACCCACATATATTATGAGTTGCTTCCAAATCCCAGCAGATACTTGTCACCAGATTGACAAATTAATAGCAAACTTTTGGTGGGAACAAAAAAATGAGGAAAGGAAAATTCATTGGATTCAGTGGCAAAAATTATGCAAGCCAAAGGAGCACGACGGACTTGCTTTTCGGGATATTGCAATTTTTAACAAAGCTATGTTGGCAAAACGTTGATGATAGTTACTTCAAGAGGATAACTCCCTTCTTGCCCGCACCCTTAAGGCTAGATATTACTCCAATGGTGATTTCTTGACTGCTTCAATAGACCATAACCCCAGTTTTACCTGGCGAAGTATTGTACAGGGCGTGAAATTATCCAAAAGGGTATTAGATGGCTTGTGGGGAATGGAGATAATATTCAGATTTAGAAGGACCCATGGCCTTCAAACCATCGAGATTTCCGACCAAGCGCAACCCAAGGGGATTGGCCTCTTGATATGAAGGTTAGGGACTTGTTTCGTTGTGGGCAACAAGAATGGGATGAACAAGTTGTGGAGCAAATATTCAATTAAGAGGAAGCAAAAGAAATCCCAAGCATCCCACTCCAGAATTCTTTCTGTGATGATCGACTTTCTTGGCACTATACAGCTTTTGGTCAATATTTGTGTGAAATCTGGCTACAAACTCGCACTCACGCTGGCGAATGCATCGCAACAACACCCATCTTCCTCCGGCGAACACACGACACTATGGAAATGGTTATGGAATTTGAACATTCCCCCGAAAGTGCAGTTTTTACCTGGAAGGTTATTCATGGTATATCACCGGTGCGAGCAGCTTTATGTCGGAGAAAATGTGTACCCGACCAATTTGCAAATGATGTGGAGATGCAGTCGAGACCATAGAACATGCCCTTCGAGATTGTCCTTGGAGTGCCTTCTACTGGAGTGCCTCACCACTGAGATTGGCCCCTACTTTGATTACTACACCAGCCACCATGGCTGACATGATATCGGCAATCTCCCACACGGGAGACGAGGACTATCAGGAATTATTTGTGATGCTACTTTGGGCACTTTGGTATGCACGAAATATGTTAACATTTCAGGAAAAGCAAATCTCTCATCAAGATTGTTTTGCTCTTGCTCGAAAATGTCTAAATGACTACCAGGTGGCCCGCGATTTTCTGTCCCCTACGAATTCTGAAACTTCGTGCTCGTCTTGGCAGTGTCCTCCCGAAGGAATTATCAAGATTAACACGGATGCCTCAGTTATGAAGACAGCTGGAACGGGGATCGGAGTAATTCTACGTGCGCATAATGACAAAATCATCCATACGCTCTCCAAAAATACAAACATGAGCTCCCTGTCGCGATTGCGGAGGCTATTGCTTGCATGGAAGGTCTTACTCTAGCAAATAATCTTCGGGTTAATTAGGTGATGGTCGAATCGGACTGTAAACAAATGGTTCAAACTTTTCATCGCAGGGATCCCAATTTCACATATCTTGGGGTTGTTATAGATGATATTCGTAAGCTGTCTGAAGCTTTCTCCACATTTACTCTCCGCTGCATTCCTAGAACAACCAATGTGTTAGCTCATCAACTAGCTAGTTTTGCTTTTTCAAATTCTTGTAATGGTTTGTACTGTGGCCCCTTCCCTCCAGAACTCATGCGGATGTATGTTCCTGAGGAGGAGTTTCCTCCAGTCACTTAATATTATTTCTTATTTCTCTAAAAAAAAAGACTCTTATCATCATCATCATCCCAAGGTTTCATAAAAATCTAACCCCTTTTAACCCTTGTTCCCTTAATTATCATATCCAAAGAAATTTACCAGCCATGCTACCCAAATCCTCCAAACTGTTCCACTCTCTTTTACACCATCCAAGGAAGAACAAAAAATTGAAAAAAGATGATGATCATCATCAAACCATCAAAAAACCAAACTCAACTTCATATTCAGCAGAACTTGGCGGCACCAATGAAGACCTAATGAACATCATCCTATCGAAACTCCGAGAAAACGTCGTTTTCGTTGTACCGTCGTGTGCAAAACATGGTACAAACTGATCACAGGCTAACCCTTCAAGATGAAACTCCCTTCACCGTCCGATCTTGTCATCCAATGGTACACACGCCGAACCGGGCCGTTGCAGTTCCCGACGATAAAGTACTTAACTGTTTCGCTCGGCACAAAAAATCCAGCACTGCCTGAAATATCTCACGCGCACTTTCTCGAAGCCAGTTATATTCACGCGCACGGTATCTGAATAAGCCAATCGTGCAACGTATTATTCCTCTGCCCTGCCGATATAACCAACAATTATTTATCTCCCCATGCAAAAAATAATGCACATGTGAAACATTATGTGTATAATCCCACCACCAATAAGACTAGGTTAATTCCTCTGCCTAGCCTTGATTATTACAAAAGACATGTCACAGCAATGAACTTAGCCTTTGATTGAGACATTTTTTTCCTACACTCAAGTTGATATATACTCATCCGAAACATGGTCTTGGAAAGTCTCAAAGGCCGATTTTCCGAAAAATTGTGCTCATGTGGATTTCAACAGAGGCGTTTTCTTGAATGGCTCAATCCACTGGCCTTCTTACACGGAAGACAGTTCATATTACTTTCATGTTGAGAATGAGTGTTTCAAGCTTATGCCAATGCCACCTGTGCAAGATCAACGGTCGAGACGAAGTATACGTTTTTTTGACGAATCAGGCGGATGGCTACTTCTTATCGATTTTCACAAGCCTTTTCCAACAAAATTTGATGTATTCGGGATGGAGAATGATTATTCCGGCTGGTCGGTGAAGTATCGTGTCGATTTTTCTCTGCGCACATGGTTTATCGAAAAGTTTCATGTTATGTCTGTGATATGTGGGGGTGATGATGAAGATGATTCGTTGCTGGTGATATATGTTCCTGGTAGAGACAAGGCAGGTAAAGGGCTGCTGACTTATAATTTGAGCAATACGAAATTAAAGAAGGTACACTCACCTGTTCCTGGCTGGGATTTGAGATTGTTGGAGGAAAAAGGATCTTCAGTTGTCCATCCTGTTATCAGAACTAGATATGCAATTTAATGGGTGTATATATATCTTTTTTCCTTAAGTTTTTTTTTTTTTTTTTTTTTTTTTGTATTTATTGCATATTTAGTTTTGACTCTTTACTAGTTGCCTTGTGTTTAGTTAATGTGCATTCTTGACTTTTTAATGAAGATTCTTATAGCTCAGAGCACAGGAGAACTACATCTTTGGGAGTTTAGAACAGATTTTACCTTCATATAATTGTTCTTTAGGGTTAATTACAAAACCTACCCCTTAGGTTTAGCCTAATTGCCAATTATTAGATTTAGGGATAATTACAATAATTACCCCTGAGGTTTGGGGTAATTACAAAAAACTCCCTGAGGTTTGATTCTAACTGTAATATTTTTACAAATGTAAATGGGGTGTTTGAAATGTTTATACTTATGAAGCTAAAGAGTAATACAGAATCAAACCTCAATGGGGTAATTTTCAAAAACATATGGGTTTTTTCGTTATTAGCTCAAACCTCAGGTAGTTTTTGTAATTATCCCTTACATTTATAACAGATGTAGCTAAATCAAAATTGTTCAGTCTGACATAAAAGAGGAACTGATATTCCAAGTGTAAGTATGCATAAATACAATGATAAACAAGAAGTGAAAATAGTACTGGTATCAATCCAGATAAATACATACTTCATTATTGCAGAGTATAAATCCCTATGTAAGGCATCAAAACAGAACCAATCCACAATTTCCCATTCTTCTCCTCCACTTCACTTATAAACCTCAAAGTCTTCCCTTCAACATCTTCCAAAACCCGCAAAATTTTTCCTTCATCACTCATCTTTATCGCAGTTGCATGAGGCTTACATCCCACAAACAAGTAATGAAGTTGCTTGAAGTTGAGAGGAAGCTTAAAAAGTGCGCTTCCGAACAAAGAATAAGAAGTGGCCCATTGCGCAAGAAGCCCAGCCTTTGAGTGCAGAGCGACCCAAAATTCGCCGTCTGAATTTCGTCTAATGTTGTCTGGAAATCCTGCCAGCTCAGCAAAGGTATCGTGTTTTCCGGCGTTAGGGCCTTCAAGCCAAAACCTCAGTATTCTACGTTTCGTGGTTTCAGATACTAAGAGAAAGGAGCGGTCTTTACTGAGGGCCACGCCGTTGGCAAAAGCAAGGCCTCTTAGCAAAACTGTCACTTGTTTGGTTGATATATCGTATTTCATCAGCTTGCCCGTCTTGTCTATGGTTAGAATTGACTGCATGAATTCCCTTGGATCGATGTACAAGTCAGAGTCAGTAAGATTGGTCAAGTCATTATTTTTTTATAATTATTTGAGTTTTAAGAGATTTTTGCAATCGACAGTGATTTGGGTCTATAAAGCTTCACTTCTAGGGTTCAGGCAAAAGCTTTAGCATTGAATACCAGTTTTAAAAACTCAGAAAGCCAATTTTAGGTTGACAACTTCTGCTTTTTGAGGAAGTGATTTACGTCAAACGTTGGTACTGTTTGTTAATAGAATCTAAAAAGTTGAATAAGTTAAAATAAGAGTGTTTGGTGAACAAGTTGTAAAAGTGCTTTATTTGTGTAAAAATCAAACCAGAAGAATTCTGATATGTGCGAAACTAATTATTTTAACTTTTAGATTCTGAAAAGTTACGCAGAATCAGAAGTAGAAGTATTTGAAAGCACTAAAAACTAATTATTTTAACTTTTAGCTGACAATCACTTTTTTTTAAGTGTTTGTAAACACTCCCTTTATTGAATCATTTAATGTAATTTTTTGTTTCCCTCCATTAGTTCTACAATAAATTTTTTCAAAAAACTTCGAGGTTTTTCCTTCATTTGGGTCAAAGAGGCCGGTGATAAACATGCCACTTAAGTAATATATTGAGAAATTCTCCAAGGCACACTCCTTAAAATTCTCCATTGCAAGCACCTTAAATAATTATCTCACAAATGCTGATGAGAAGATACGGAATGAGGAGACTTCAGAGTAGTTAATCCAGAAATACCTTCTGTAGAATTCTGTGCTAGAATCCGTGAAGTAAATGACATTTTTCTCCTCATCAATATCCATGTCGTTGGTGAAGCGTAAATGCTGGCCTTCTACTTCCGTTACTAGCTGCGACGCCATTCCTCCTGTTGGCCCAACTTCTTGGAGGCCCAAGTAGGCATCAGCAATGTAGAGATCGCCCGTTTTGTTATGAAAACGTAGCCCGAGCGGCCTTCCACATACATGCTCCATTGCTGGATTGAATGGGAGAGAACATGCCTCCCTTCAGCACAGGCATCAAAATTACTCTGTCAAATGAAAATTTACTAGTAGAAGGGCTATTACAAAATATAATTACAACTGCTCAAAATGCTATGTGCGACATCTATAGTTGTAAGCGATAATTACAAATACTACACTTAAAGTTTAGTTTAATTACGAAAAAACTCAGTTCTCTTTCAAAATTACAAATACTCTTGACATATGTTTCTATTTAACAAATTGCACCTATTGTGGGGGTGTTGAGGGGGTAATCTGTATAACAAGGGGCTATTTGCAAGGCCTCAAGGGGGTATTTGCAATTTTAAAAAATAACTGGAGTTTTTTTTTTGTAAATATACCAAACCTCAGGGATAGTTATTGTAATTATCCAATAATTGTAAATAAGATAGTTTTTGGCCCTTGTTATGATCTGATATGACTTTCTACTATTGGGTTTGGCAACTCAGATTAGAAACATAACACCAAGCAAATGAAAACATTTGAATATCGCATTTTGATGTTAACCATTTATGTAATACCCTATTTGCTACATCAATTTTTGAATTTCTATGTTTTGAAGTATTAAATGAGCCTATTAACACTCAATCGAATTAAGTACTTGACAATCTCAAGACCGGTTTTAGATAAGTACAGCTACTTGTTGATTCAACTCTGTAAAGCCTCTAAAGAGAAATAGGGTGTGTTTGCACAAATACTTTTACAAGAAGTGATTTATTGTAGATGTAGTAAAAATAGTGGAGCAGAATCGGAAATTGTTAGTATTTGCAAATAGAACATGTCATCTGAAAAAGTTATAAGGATACTTATTTGTTTATAAAAGTCAAATCAGAATCAGAAATTTAATCAATATCTTCTTTCTTTTAGATTTTGATTAAATTAATCAAAAACGGAAGTTGACACTTGCGACCACTAGATACAATTCAAAGTGTAATTTCCTACAGCAGGAATTTCATTACAAATCAAGTTTATACTAATTTTGAAGCCTGACCTAATTTGGTAGCATTTCTTGAAATATTTCGTTAGGATGATTTATAAAGTTAATAATTACCTTTGGGATGAGGTGACGGCGAATTCCACCCAATCTCCGCCGTCCCATTTGAGAATCCGGCCATCGGCGACGCCAGTGTACGGTCCTCCGTCGCTGGGATCAAATACCAGGCTCTCCGGCCCGACGGCGTCAGGGAGGTGGATTCTCTGGGCGCCAGGGAGGACGTCGTGCGACCCTGGTATGGGCGGCGGAGTGAAGACGCCGGTGGTGGCGAAGGCGAATACCACGGCGAGGAATGGAAGGGCGATTGCAGTGAAGATAAGCTTTGAGTTCATTGGGCTTCGATTGAAAACAGATAATTACAATGTTAGGTAATATAGATGCATTTTAGTGGACTGTGAATTGAAAGTCCGTTGACGTAGGTTTCAAATTTTTCCACGAAGAAATAATTATGAATTTGCACGTTTTGTCCACAAGTCACACTCTTATGGTAAGTTGTACATGCAAGTTTAATTATTTTTAAAGGATGAATCTCATCCCGGCGCTTCACCGCTTGCTTGTCATATGCTAAACCGTGGAGGATGTGAAGCGCGGGTTATGTCTCAACTAGTCGAGTCCTTGGGGCTGCCAAGACCGAAGTCACCACACAAGAAGTTCTCTCCACCTCGTAAATCGTTACGGAGGATTCGAACAACCACATTGTGGGGTGGTCAGCCAGCCAGTTAGACATCACGTCACCCAAATCCTTTACTGGGTTGAGCTATGCCCCGGGGGCAATTATTTTTAATTAGAAGTGTAAACAATTGAACATATTAGTGTTTAAACTTATTTGAATGTTTAACATCAAGTTCGTTTGAATTTGCTTTCATTGTTAATTGAGTCGAGCTTGAAAGAGTTTTAATTGAGTTAACACGAATCGAGCTCAATCAACTTGATATTTTTACATTACCAAGTAGGTCGAGTTGGATCTAGAGCTGGTAAAAGTGGTTTGGTCCAACCAGCCCGCATATAGAGTTGTGCCGATTTGGGCTATATTTTCAGTGGCAAAAAAAGAACCGCATCTACTTGGCCACGAAGCCCAATAGGCCCAACCAAAATTACATGTGTTGGGATGGGTCACAATAAATGAGGCTTCGAAAAAAGTTTGGCTCAACCGGGCCCGACTCGAATTTATGAATTGGCTCGTTGACCCGACCCAATCCATTGTCAGCTCTACTTGGAGCCGATCTTTACATTTTATTGAACAAAAAAATATTTTCATAATTGGTTCTTTACGTTAACAAACCGAGCTCAAGCGAGTTTTAACGATTGATATCGAATCGAGTATCGAATAGTTTTATTCGTTTTCAACCCTATTTTTAATAATTAGTAAAATTTTAATATTTGCATTAATAATAAGAATAAAATTCAGTATATTCAGCTTTCTGCATCAAAAAGATTACTAGTGTGCACCCGAATTGTAGTTGCACGTTTTCTCGTTATATAAAAAACAGTAAATACACCCTAAAAGCTTGTTTTAATTAACAAATTAAGATTAACATATAAATGAATTAAACTTGAGAAGACATTTGGTATTCATTGTTGTGAATAATCTCTATTTATATAATAAGATTGCTAGATTAATATGTATTTTACGAAGTATAATGATAAGTTCTTCAGTTTGTATGGCTAATGGATGAAATGTAGAAAGCAGAGAGTTTGCAAGTAAATCGGATAAGGAAATTATACGTATTTTCATTCATCCAATTACAACATTTATAGGCAAAAAGATACCGTTGCATCACATGATTTTTGCCAACTTTTCCAATGCAATTGACTTGTAAATAGTAAGTGACATAATGGTCTACATATGGACAATTATGTGAATAGTGGGTGTGCTAAAAATCCACACAAATTGACAACATGTCATAACACTCCCCCTTGGACTGAGCACTATAGTGATCCGGATGCGTATACCTCATTAAAAACCTTGAGCCGTAAAACTATGTGGGAAAAATCGAACATAAGGAAAAAATAGTACATTTTGAAATCCAAGCCTTGTGCGTAAGCTGCCTCGTTAAAAACCTTAAGCTGGAAAAACTCAATGGGATAAAAACCAAACATAAGGAAAAAAGAGTACAACGCACAATATATTGGCTCCCCCTGAAATGAAGAATATCAGCCGCATAATTGATCCATCAATCTTGCTTTGTATTAACTCTTCTCATTCCAATGCCGAAAACTAGTTTTTCGAATGTAGCATCAACAAGGATTTTGTAAATAAATCAGCAAGATTATGACATGAGCGAATCTGCTGAACATCTACCTCTCCATTTTTCTGGAGTTCATGTGTGTAGAAAAACTTTGGTGAAATATGCTTGGTTCTATCATCTTTTATGTAACCACCTCTTACTTGTGCTATGCATGCTGCATTATCCTCATAAATAATAGTAGGAGTGTCTGTGGCTGGTTTCAGCTGACAAGTATTTCGTATATGAGCTATAGTTGATCTTAACCAAACGCACTTTTTTCCAGCTTCATGAAGAGCAATGATTTCAGCGTGATTGGAGGAAGTAGAAACTAATGTTTGTTTGGTAGATCGCCATGATATAGATGTACAGTTATAGAAAAATAAATAACCAGTTTGTGATCGATCTTTTTGTGGATCAGATCTATATCCAACATCAGCATAACCAATTAACCCAGAGTTAGTGTATTCCTTGGAGTAGAATAACCCCAAATCAATAGTAGCGCTCAGATATCGAAAAATGTGTTTAATACCATTCCAGTGTCTTCGGGTGGCTCAGAACTGTATCGTGCAAGTAGATTTACTGCAAAAGAAATATCAGGTCGAGTACATTGTGCTAGATACATTAATGCTCTATTAGCATTAAGGTAAGGCAATTCAGGACCTAAAATCTCTTCACCAAATTCTTTTGGTTGGAATGAATCTTTTTCGGGATCTAAACTGCGCACAACCATATGGGTACTCAAGGGATGAGCCTTGTCCATATTAAATCGTTTGAGTATTCGTTTAGTGTAAGCAAATAGGTGGACAAGTATCCCGTTATCTTTATGCTCTAACTCAAGACCAAGAAAAAGTTTACTTTTTCCAAGGTCTTTGACATCAAACTCTTTCTTTAGATATTCAACAACATTGGATAATTCTTCAGGGGTGCCAATCAAATTCATGTCATCGATATATACATCAATAATAGCAAATCCAGTATCTGATCTTTTAACAAAAAAACATGGGCAAATAATATTATTTTTGTAACCTTCCTTAGAAAGGTATTCATTAAGTCTATGATACCACATGCGACCGGATTGCTTTAATCATATAACAATATTTGCAATTTGATCGAGTATAATTCACGGGGAGTATCTAATTGACATTTTATATCCATCTGGAATTTTCATATAAATATCAGAATCCAATGAACTATATAGATATGCCGTCACTACGTCCATTAGACGCATGTCTAAATTCTCTTGGACAACCATACTGATAAGAAAACGAAACGTGATCGTATCCATCATAGGTAAATATTTTTCATCATAATCTATCCCAGGTCTCTAGGCGAATCCTTGAGCCACGAGTCGGGCTTTATATCTTATGACTTTGTTTTTTTTATTTTTCTTTCGAATAAATACCCACTTGTACCCAATGGGCTTTACATTATTTGGAGTTCGAGTAATTTGTCCAAATACATTCCGTTTTTCTAGTGAAGCTAATTCAGATTTTATTGTTTCCTCCCACATAGACCAATCAAACCTTTGACGACATTCTAATATAGAACGTGTTTTACAATCATAATCATCATTTATGATTTCTTGAGCAACCGAGAATGCAAAATTATCATCAATAATTATTTCATTTCGATCCCATATTTCATTACTATAGCTTATGGGATTCTCGGTGCTATCAGAATTTTTGATTTGTACATTTTCTGAGATATTAGGGTCTACATATTTGTTTGGGGCAAGCTCGTTATTATCAATTCTACCATTTATCTTTCGAGGAACATTATCTTTTAAGCTAAATAGGTCTACCACGTTTTGTCGTGGGATATTATCATTTATTTTCTTATTTTCATCTGGAACAATAATCCTGGCTAGAGCATTTGCAGCCGGAAATATGAGAGTTTGTGACTTTACTAGCATCATTAAATGCATCAGGAAGTCTATTCACAATATTCTGTAAATGAATGATTCTGTTCACCTTACTTTCACATTTAGAAGTACGTGGATCTAAATGGGATAAGCTTTGTTCATTCCAGGAGATGCTCTCAACTGATTTTTGTTTATCATTTTCTAAAACAGCTTTATCATTTCCAATTGATGGAAAGTTGTCTCATCAAAATGACAATCAGCAAATCGAGCGGTAAATAAATCTCCTGTCATTAGTTCTAAATACCAAATAATTGACGGAGAATCAAATCCAATGTATATGCCAAGTCTACGTTGTGGACCCATGTTTGTCCTCTTAGGAGGTGGAATCGACACATGAATAGCACACCCGAAAGTGCGTAAGTTCGAAATACTTGGCTCAAAACCAAGAGCTAATTGCATTTGGGAATGCATATGATAAGCAGTGGGGCATAATCTAATAAGTGCTTATGCATGTAATACTGCATGAACCCATGCTGCATTGGTGAGCTTTGATCTTATTTATAATGTACGAGCAATGATCTGAACTCACTTAATCATGTATTTTGCCAATCCATTTTGAGTATGAACATGTGATACTGGGTGTTCAACATTAATTCTTAGTGCTGCGCAATATTCATCAAAACATTTTGATGTAAATTCTCCAACATTATCCATCCTTATATTCTTGATGGGATAATCAGGAAAATGTGCTCGAAGATTTATAATTTGCGTTAATATTCGAGCAAATGCAACATTTCTAGTAGATAGTATACGTACGTGTGACCATCTACACAATGCATCTATTAGAACCATGAAATATCGAAATGGTCCGCTTGCAGGATGTATTGATCCACAAATATCACCATGAATACGTTGTAAAAATGATGGTGATTCATAACCAATATTTTCCATGGAAGGTTTAGTAATAAGTTTTCCTTGTGAACACGATTCACATAAATAATCTTTGGACATCAGAATCTTCGTATTTTTTAATGGATGCCCATTAGTGTGTTCAATAATCCTACGCATCATAGTTGTTCCTGGGTGTCCTAGGCGATCATGCCATAATCTAAATATATCAGAATTCACCAGCTTCCAAGGCATGGCGGCGTAGGATTCAAAAGCTTTAATTTGGGCACAATACAATCCAGAAGCTGTTACTTCAAATTTCTCATGGACAATCTGTTTTCCCATTTTATAGGACATGATACATATACACTCTTTATTATATTTATTTAGTGTGTCTAAGTGATAGCCATTACCACGCACATCCTTAAAACTCAGTAGGTTTCTCTTTGATCTACTAGATAATAATGCATTTTCTATATGCAAGATTGTACCATTAGGCAATACTATTGTTGCATTCCCGGAGCCATCAATAATCTCAACGGGTCCAGATATAGTTGTAACTTATGCCTTGCAATATTTTACGCTCGAGAATATACTTTATTTGTTAATATTGAGTGCATTGTTGCACTATCAAGTAAACAATATTCTTTTTTCTTGGTGTTTCCCATGTGTACCTGGTATAATCATTATTTAAATTAATATTATATTATTATCAAAAACTCTTTCTTTGAAATATAAAAACATCAATGTCCAACAAAAATTTAAATGTAAAAGATTTTATTCTACAACATAACATACATAATCATATAACTATTACAACGTACTAAAATAAATTGTTACGGCTAACAGAGGAGGAATTGTGAAAACAAGAAGCTCAATCAGAAGCCAAAATTGTCCTGGAGTATATTCTCCAACAAAAAGTAGGATAGTGTATATGAAGACCATTGTAATGAGAAATACTATCATTAAGTTAACCATTTTTGGAATGAAAAAAATATGAAGTTTTAGAAAGATGAGAGAATATGTGTGAATTTGTTGAATGAAATATTGGTATATTTATAGATAAAAGTTATTGTTCATAGCCGTTTAATATAGCCGTTGGAGTAGAGAAATTGATGTGAAAATTTGAATGAATGATTTGTTATCAATTTACTACATTTTATGATCGAAATATTAGACACAAATAAATTATTATTTCATATTAAAAGCTCAAAATCGGGAATGTATCATTCGGAATAAGTACAAACACGGGTACACCAAACTTGATCTCGGGAATATATCATCCTAGAGAAATAACATACAAATATTGAATCTATTTCTACTTTATCCAGTCGGCACCTTGTGCCTCATGATCCTCAAGAAAATCAGATATATCGAGTGATTTCCGGTCCTGGACAAGATTTTGATCGCGTATAATTTCAGATGTGTAGGCTTCATTAGTAGTGGGTGGCTCCACTGTGATGCCCCGAACCCGCTAGGCTCAGGAACATCACCAAAATTTACTTTTCTATAATTAAAAATAAATGATAGTGGAAGCTTAAGTGGAAAACTTAATGTAATATTATAAGTCGGGTAAAATATCGCTTTTGAAATAACCCAACAATTATATAATATTAATTGCATGCATTTTAACAAAAAGAGAGAAGACACGTTGCTCGTTGTCGTCAGTCCAGCTGCCCTATCCCTCGGCCTGTTAGAAAAAGTGAATATACATGGCATGAGTATAAAAACTCAGTGGGGAACACCGCAAGAAGTTATAACCAATTGTCACATGTATACAGTTCATAAGAACCATTCATTCATTGTTGACCAGACCCACTCTGTGAGACGGTCCATTAGCTAGCATTAATCCCGAAGGATTCATTTGGATTACCCGAAGGTGAATCCCATTCATTCATTCTTTGACTTCCCGAAGGAGAGTCCATTCATTTGTCCATATAAACGACACATGGAAAAACAATGATTATATACGACATACTTACGGATCAAGAGTTACCCCACCTTTATGCGGTTTACTGAAAATATGAATGTTGATGATGTCGTAACGCCTTACGGATCAACTACGTGGGGAAAAACCTTCTCGTTTCCTTTTCCTTTCTCTTTCTTTTTATTTCCTTTACGGTCTCGTTATTGCAAACCGTACCCTCATTTTGTCTCTCTTAGTGTATGTGCGCGTCTGATTCTCCGTTAAAGAAATGCATATTTATAGACGAGCTTTGTCTTAAGGCGGTGCTGAATTGGCGACTTTGCATATCTCATCCTTTATATGACTATACTCTTATACTATCTATGTTATTACACGTTTTGTTATAAAATATTAGCTAGTGTATTACGTGTATATTTGTGAATCCTTCCACATATACCTTATCTGCATGCATCCATATCCATGCATTAGTTGATATATATCATTATACTATATAACCACGTAACTTCATTATTAAATTTGTAGACTTCAGATTATTTAATAATGGATAACTACATTCTAACTTGATAAAACCTATAAATATATTATTATTATATATAAAATTACAGCAGATGTTTAGTTATATATAATATAATATATTAGCTAAACTCTTTTATATATATATATATAAGGTATATCGTAAGTAATCAATCTTTCATATATATATATATATACATAATTATATAACTATATTTTATTAGTTAAAGATTTGTATATATGCTAGTTATATATTATTGGTTAAACGAGTAGTTTGAGATTCGGGGTATTACATCCACTGTCTCAGTGGCATGTGTTTGAATATTTTTGCCTTTATTTTTCTTTGATTCCTGGTATAGATTTACCAGGTGTTGGACAATATGACATGTTTTGACCCAATGTCCTGTCATACCACATATGTTATAAAGATCACCACCAGTTCTTTCAATTGGCATTTTTCCTTTATCATGATTTGGCTGATTTGGATGCCCCTGTTTGACTGTATAATTATTTTGGCATGAATAATGATAATTATCCCGATTATAGTAATTACGACCGCCACAATCATATATGTGAGTATTTTGATGTGGACCACCACAGACATGACCCCTGCGGCCACCATGCCTAGGTTTATACTCACGACCTCTAAATCGACCCCCTCCTCTACCGGAGTTAGCATGTGCTTCAGGCACTGCATTAGACCCAAAAGGTCGCAAATCGTGATTTCTCAATAATAATTCATTAGTTTTTTTTATCGTGAGAAGAACCGAGATTAATTTAGAATACGTTTTAAATTGTCGTTGTCATTATTACTGTTGGAGCACAATATTTGATTTATGCATAGTGGATAATTTTTTCTTTAATTTATCATATTCAGATAATTTTGTCCCGCAAAGAGCCAATCGGGATTCAATTTTGAATAATACTGAATTATAGTTGGCCACGGACTTGAAGTGTTGTAACCTCAGTTGTTGCCAATCATATTGTGCCTGCGGGAGTATTACAGTTCTGGTGTGATCAAATCTATCTTTGAGCTTTTGCCAGAGTTCAGAAGGCCTTTCAATTTCTATATATTCATTTTTTAAATCATCAGATAGATGATGGCGAATAAATATCATTGCGTTCGCCTCATATTTTATGACGATCTCTTCGATCTTTACATGCTTCAATGTTTCAGCCATGTCTTGACCCTGAAGGTGCAATTTAATATCTAAACACCTAGGGGTGTCAATCTCTAACCCGACACGAGAACTCGACACGAACCCGACCTGAAGTTACTGAGAGAAACTCGAACACGACCCGAACCCGAACACGACTAACACGAACCCGACACGAAGTTACCAATTTGTCTAAAATGTAGTTGTTTTATTTTTTTACTTATTTTTTGATGCATTTTGATCATAACCCGAAACCGACCCGAAACCAAACCCGAACCCGACCCGATGGACCTAATTGACACCCCTATAAACACCATGATAAATAATTATCACCAGTGGTATCGAGGATCTGAAATTTTTATTTTTCGATACCGACCATTTTTATACAAAAGAAATAAAAAAAATTAGAACAAAGATATTCAAACTTGAAATATGCAAATCTTTTCTTGAGCAATAACTCGTGCTGATAACGTGTTGTGAATAATCTCTATTTATATGATAAGATTGCTTGATTAATATGTATTTTACGAAGTATAATGGTAAGTTCTTCAGTTTGTATGGTTAATGGATGAAATGTAGAAAGCAGAGAGTTTGCAAGTAAATCAGATAAGAAAATTGTGTGTATTTTCATTTATCCAATAACAACATTTATATGCAAAAAGATATTGTTGCATCACATGATTTTTTCCTAACTTTTACAATGCAATTGACTTGTAAATAGTAAGTGTCATAATGGTCCACATTTGGACAATTATGTGAATAGTGGGTGTGCTAAAAGTCCATACAAATGGACCATATGTCATAACATTCATAACTTTATCTCAAGATAAACTCCTCGGCAGAAAACCCTTTATTTTCATGAACAATTAAATTGTCCAGCACCCAAAAAATAATGTAATTCGAAAATAGGTCCATCTGATTGGGCTGAAAATATAAATATATTGATAGTTATTGATTTTTTTCTTATTATATGGGCCACCGAAATTTGATGGAATAATCGCCCAAGTGCTTGTCTATTTTTTGGGGATAAGAATACAATTGCTCTATTTTATATGAAAAATTCGAGCAAATACGTTGTTGGATTTTTTCTGGACAGAAGATACGATCCATTCTCTTTCTCCAAATATGCTCCAACGGGCAGCGTATAAACTCAAAGTTGTTGTATAGATCTAAAAAATATACAGAAGCAAACACGAAAATACTGAACAAAGGAATAAGAAAATAAGACACAAAAAACACATTGAACAAATGAAGAAGAAAACAAGTTGTACCAAAAAACCATAAGAATAAAACAAAAGAGGGAGAAGGAAGCAAAAACATAACAAACAACAAGAGGAAGAGCAAGCAAATCGCATAAAATCCCAACAAAAAACCAAAAGAAAATAAAAATCAAGTCAATCAACAATTTTCGATCTCAAAGGTACTGTATATCTCATTGAAATTCATTATTATGGAAAAATATTATTTTCTATGGTACTATTTATATTGTTTTATTTATTTTCAAGTTCAAGAAATATCATATTCTATATATTGTGCATGAATTGATGGTTCTAGCTGAAAATAGTGCATTTTGATAAGTTGAATCTAATGCTTATAGATCCAAATTATTTTAAAGTTGTTTCATAATTGTTTCAAAATTATTTCGAAATTGTTGTAACAATGTTTCTACTGCATATTTGTAGTGGAATTATGCCAAACTTAACCATCTATATGTGGTGGTTTCAACTGATTGTTTTAGAGTTATTTTGAAGTTATTCAAATGTTTATTAAATGTGTTTCAGATAATATAATATCATTGCTTCTCTTATTAGTTTCTAAAATAGTTTCAAAGATGTTTCAAATATATTTTAGAGTTTTCGAACATGTTTCAAACATGTTTCAACTAATACAATTTCATTAGTTCTCCCATTAATTCCTAAAGTTGTTTGAAAGTTGTTTCGAAAATATTATTTCAAATATATTTAAGCTTATACAATTTTATTACTTCTTGCAGACACGTCGAGATAATTCCAACAGTAATATATCATAATGGACAACTTCCAAACGTGTTTCATCTATTCAGTAACGAAGCCAGGAACTTCAGGTAGTGGGACCCAACTAATATTAATATAAAAAGAGTCCGTCGGATTTTTGGCCACTTCTCCATAATAAAAATAGTTTTAACCATATTTTTTAGCCATTTTTGAGTTCAAATTTCCATTTCTAGCTACTTTCTTTCATTTCTAGGGACCGTTTCATGACTCGGTACCGAAAAATGTACCACATCAATTTTTTGAAATATAATCAAGTACCTCGTCAGAGAAAACGAGAAGGGTATGACTGTCAAAATAGCTAAAAAACATGGTTTTAAAAAATATGACTATTTTTCATTTATTACAAAACATAAGTGGATAAATTTGTCCATTACCACATATAAATATGAAAAACAATACAACAAATTTAAAATAAGTAGAAATTTTGATTGGTCATTGTGTTAATTCAGTCACATCTCAATATTCAAAAATAAATAATAAAATACAATTACGTCAATATACCAAAAAGGACAAATAGAGACGCAAGAAAATAATGCAAAAAGTCAAGTTAATGTTTATGGTGGAGCTTAAAAAATGTACAAAATTTTAAGAAAATAAAAAAAAATGACCAAGACTCGTGTTTTTCAAGATTCACAAATGAAAATCGGAAAGAAGAATGCAATATAATTGAAGATTTTTCTCCCAATTTTCTATTTTTTTATTTATTTTTAAATTAAAAGTGAAATGACCAAAATACCTCTATTTTGTTTTTTAAATTTGAGGGGGCCCAGTGGCCCCCTTAGCCCCTACATGGCTTCGTCTCTGCATCTAATACAATGTCATTGCTTCTCTTGTTAATTTCAAAAAATAAATTCAAAGGATTAAGAAATGTTAAAAAAATATTTCAGAGTTGTTCCGAAAATATTTCAGACTTATTTCAGCTAATAGAATTGCATTGCTTCTCTTATTAAAGTTGTTTTAAATATGTTTCAAAGATATTGTTTCAAACATATTTTAGCTAATACAATTTCATTGTTTTTTGTAGACACATTGGGACGATTTAAATAGTAGTATACTACAATTGACAATTGAAATAAAATAAGAAACACACCACATTTGAATGAACAAACATATATATTCTTTCTAAAAGATTGCACTTTGAGCAACCTAAAAGAAATGTTGAATAACAAATACAAGTCAACAAAAAAGAAGAAATGCTATTAAATACCAATTGAGAGAACGTCTATCACAATTAATGATTGAAAATGACTTCAATCTGAAATAGTTCAACTGTTTCAATTGTAAAATAATCATGTTAGTGAGATAACAATTGTTTCGAGATTTTTTCATAATTGTTCATTGCATGTTTTGTAATATCCATAAAAATTAGGGATATATTTACAATTAGATTCAATTGGGGATCCAAATCCCTAATTTCATAATTTGGGGCAAAATTATAATTAGGGTTTCTCAAAAGTCCAATATTTTGCTTCAAATAAATCAGTTTCTATCCGAAAAATTTCAGCAAATATACAAATGATTTTCGAAAAAATATCCATATATATATAGAAAATATGAGAAAAAGTGGGTAGCCTGTAGGTCTTCTCGGCCGCCATCCACCGTCGCAGCCGGCAGCCGCCACCGTTCTCTTTTCGTTGTTCGCCGCTGCGTCTGTGGTGATATCTGGTGAAGGTGGTGTGAAGTGTAAGGGAGAAGGGGGGTTGTGTGTATTGAGGGAGGATGGCTGGGAGAGAAAAGAAAGGAAAATGAAAGAGGAAAAGAAAAAAAAAAAAAGGGAAAAAGAAGAACAGGGGGAGCAGATGACGGGAGAAATGGGTGAGAAAGGAGAAAGAAGAAAAAAAAAAGAGAAAAGAAAAGAGAGAGACAATTATAGAGGAATTACATGTTTTATTGTTCATGATTATGCTTGAATGATTTATTACAGATTGACAAAAGTTGGTTCCTACTGAGCAAGTGGAAGCTCACCCCTTCATTTTCATATTTTTTTTTTCCAGATCAAGGAGTCGGGCTGGAGATATGCCAGTGATGGATGAAGATCAAATTTAACTTTGGATAATTTTATTTTATGTCATGGAACATTTTGATAATATTTCATTAGTAGCGTGACTGGTATTTATTTATATTTAAATGTTTAATTTTATTAAATATTTTGTTAAAAATCGTGTTTTTATAACAACGTTTTTATAAAACTTGGAATATTCTTATTTTGTAAAACTGGGGTGTTACAACAATGGTATCAGAGTAGGTCTATGATTCTGTAGACTTGTAAAACAAATGTATTTTTCTGACACAAAATAATTTAGAATCATCCATCACCGTCATATCTCAGCCGACTTCCTCAAGGTATGTGACAAATTTATTATGTCATTTTATTTCATGCCATTTAATTTCTTTTTATATATGCCAGCTGCAATATATGTTTCCATATGTAAATTGTATAATTTTATGCCATTCTTTAGATAATAATCTATGAGCCTTGTAAAAAAAAATTATTGATGTTTAACTAATATGACTACAAATATAGATGTCGCCACCATGACTCACTGCTATAAAAAGGGTGCACGATTGGAGAATTAACGATATATCGAATGAGCTAACTAATTACCTTAACTATAAAATTGAAGATGACGATAACATAGAAACCTACGTGGTAAAAATGCATCAGAAATGGTATGATGTGCATTATCTGAGTGGTGCTCCAGATCAGTATGGTGCTACACGCAGGGTGGTTGATTCGCTGCCACCCAAATAGAAGGCTAAGGCTGAAAATTTGTGTAGAATGATGGTAAAGTATGACGCACAACAGTACACACTCAAGATTGACTATGGGGCATTCACTTCTAGGTTGTTTGCAAAATGGATTGACAGTATAACTAAGGCTATGAAAGAAGATGAAGAGGAGGATTCGAATAAGGATGTAAATGAGGGACAGGGCCAGAACTTTTGAGTCGTTTAATCAAAATCTGCTTTATTTTCCTACTATCCAAATAAATCCTTGTTAGATGGTTGAAATAATATTATGAATAAAAATCTAATATTCTGTTATTATTATTTGTCTATGATTACCTTTCTTATGTTTACATTTGTAGTAAGACTCAATATTCTATTATTACATTAGTTAAGCATTATGTATACTTGTAGGATTATGTCTCCCCATAACCGAACAAGAAACCGTACGAATAAGAATAACTCCTCTAACGATGGCAATCAAACCAACAATGAAAATCAAGCTAATGTTGGAAATCAAGCCAATGCTCCTGTCGGCGATGCACTTGTCGAATTCCCGAGGGTAGTGCAAAATAATAAAAACAATAACAATACGAGGACTGTGGAACAGTTTCGTCATTATTGTCCACCTACGTTTAATGGACGTAATGGTCCAGCTGCTGTGGAGGAATGGTTTCAATCTTTAGAAGAATTTTCCGACTCATTGGATGCATTGATGAGCAAAGAGTCACATGCGCCACCTTTCAGCTAATTGAGGACGCTAATCATTGGTGGGAAGGATATTGGAGAACTAGAACCGAAGAGGAACGAGATGCATTGACTTGGAATGGATTCAAGGAGGTTATCATGGGCAAATTTTTCTCGAGATCGTATTGTGATCAGAAAGAGACAGAATTTCTAAACTTCAAATAAAGAAACAAGACTGTGACTGAGTATGAAAGAGAATTCAACCAACTGGGCCGGTTCACGCCGCATTTGGTTGATACTGATATGAAGAAGGCATTAAGGTTTAGGAGGGGATTACGATCGCAATTGTCTAGTATACTGTCTGCTCAAGGTGATTCGGAATACTCTGAGTTGGTGAAAAGGGCACAAGAAATAGAGGCAAGCCTGGTTGAGGATGACGACGGTCAGAAATTGGTTATGGTATCTGAAAAGCGGAAGTGGGATAGGACAAAACAAAATAAGAATGGAAATCAGAACAAGCAGGCAAAGATTGATGGGAATATCCACCCAAATACTCAAAACAATAAGCCGCTATGTTCTAATTGCAAGAAAAACCATTATGGTGAATGTTTGGCTGGGCAAGGAAAATGTTTTAAATGTAAGAAGCCAGGACATGTGACCGCTAATTGTCCTCTTCTAAAAGATGTTAGGAACATAAATGATCAGACTGGTGGAGGAAGAGCTCGGATGTACGCTTTTGACTCAAGAGAAAGCAGATCAAAACCTGTGTGTGATGACATGTTTGTTAACAGTATCAGGAATAACCTGCTTTTGCGCTATTTGACACTGGTGCATCACACTCATTTATATCTGCTAAATTTCATGCTATAATTGGGTATAAGAATACTAAAGTGGATGAATCTTTTGAAGTTAGTTTACCTTCTGGGAATTCAATAACTATTGATTCCATGGATAAAGGTGTAAATTTGGATATAGGGGGAAAACATTTGGAAGTTGATTTTATGTTATTGAGATGAAGGGTTTTGATTTAATTTTATGCATGGATTGGCTTAGCAAGTAAAACGCTGGCATTAAGTGTCAGGAGAAGGAAATAACACTTAGATTGCCTGATAATGATGAAATACAATTTTATGGTGTTAAGTCTAAGTATATGCCTAAAGTTATAACGACAACGAAAGCATTGAAAATGCTGAGAAAAGAAAATTGCCAAGGTTATCTGGTAAACTTGACTAGTACCTTGATGACGGAGACGTCACCAGTAGATGTCCCTATTGTCTGTGAATTTTGGATGTATTTTCAGAGGAATTTCCAGGATTTCCACCAAATAGACAAGTTGAGTTTTCAATTGATTTGGCACCTGGAGCAGCGCCAGTTAGGGGTGGCAAATCGTGTTATCGTGTCGTGTTTCGTATCGACACGATAATGACACGACACGATAAGGATCTGCTCCAATACGAACACAAACACGAAAATTTTTGTGTCAACACGACACGACACGATAGTGACACGATAAGTCAAAAACAAAAAAAATGATTTATATGTTAATACACGATAACAAATTACACGATATTACACGGTATTACATGATAATACACGATATAAACATACAAAATATCAGGTTATCGTGTCACTATCGTGTCATTAACAGGTAAACGTGTCATTAACGTGCTCGTGTCGTGTCATTATCATGTCCTTATCATGTTCATGTCGTGTGATTATCGTGTCACTATCGTGTTCATGTCCTTATCGTGTAAACACGTAAAAACACGAACACGACACGAAATTTTTGTGTCCTTATTGTGTTGACACGATAAGGACACGAACACGATAAGGCTAAATACTAACCCACTATTTTCGTATCGTTTTCGTGTCGTGCTATCTTGTCGTGTCAGAAATTGCCACCCCTAGTGCCAGTATCTAAGGCACCTTATATGATGGCACCAAAAGAATTGCAAGAACTGAAGGTGCAAATACAAGAACTCCTAGATATAGGATTTATTCGACCCAGTGTATCTCCGTGGGGAGCACCAGTCCTTTTTGTCAAAAAGAAAGACGGGTCACTTAGGATGTGTATTGATTATAGAGAACTTAATCGACTTACCGTGAAGAATAAGTACCCGTTACCAAGAATTGAAAACTTATTTGATCAATTAAGGGGTGCCAGTACTTTTTCTAAGATTGACTTGAAATCCGGATATCACCAATTGAGAATTAAGGAAAGTGATATTCCAAAGACGGCCTTCAAAACTGGTTATGGGCATTACGAATTTGTTGTAATGCCTTTTGGATTGAGTAATGCACCAGCAGTGTTCATGGACTTGATGAATCGAGTGTTCCATCCATTTTTGGACCAATTTGTCATAGTATTTATAGATGACATACTAGTATATTCTAAAAATGAGGAACAACATAAAGAACATTTGAGAATAGTGTTGGAGACACTTCGCAGAGAGAAGTTGTATGCAAAATTTAAGAAGTGTGAATTTTGGATGAATCGAGTTGTATTTCTTGGGCATGTGATTATGGCCCAAGAAATTGAAGTAGATCCAACTAAAGTTGAAGAAGTTAATGAATGGAGGGCTACTAAGAATGCGAGTGAAGTTCGCAGTTTTCTGGGTTTAGCAGGGCATTATCAAAGATTTATCGAAGGATTTTCAAAAATAGCTGGACCCATGATCCGACTGACTAGAAAAGGAGAAAAACTTATTTGGACAGAGAAATGCGTGAAAAGTTTTCAAGAATTGAAACAAAGACTGACCTCTGCACCAGTTTTGACAATTCCTAACCCTTCTAAGGACTTTCTCATTTATAGTGACGCATCTAAACAAGGACTGAGATGCGTGTTGATGCAGAATGGAAAAGTGGTTGCCTACGCCTCAAGGCAACTGAAGCCACATGAATTGAACTACCCTACACATGATTTGGAGCTAGCTTTTATGGTTCACGCCTTAAAGATTTGGAGGCACTATTTGTATGGAGAAAGGTGCGAAATTTTCACTGACCACGAAAGCTTAAAGTATTTGTTTACTCAGAAAGAGTTGAACATGAGGTAGAAGATATGGCTAGAATTGGTTAAAGATTACAACTGTACCATCAACTGCCATCCTAGGAAAGCTAATGTGGTTGCTGATGCTCTAAGTCGTAAAACCAAAGGAGAAATGTCAAGTTTAATAACTGAACAAGAAGAACTAGTGAATGAGTTTGCCAAAATAAGGATTGAGGTAGTTGTACCACCAAAGAGTACGAAAGCGATATTAACATCTTTTGTGGTGCAACCTACTTTAAAGAAGAGAATTAAGGAAGCTCAACCTCGGGATAAATTTCTGAACAAAATGAAGGAACGAGCCCAAAAGGAGAGTGTTAAGGGGTTTCTTTTAACAGATGAAGGTGATTTGACTTATGAAGGAAGATTGTGTGTTTCTAAAAAACAGGAACTTA
Source organism: Rehmannia glutinosa (assembly GCA_016081115.2). NCBI lineage: Eukaryota > Viridiplantae > Streptophyta > Magnoliopsida > Lamiales > Orobanchaceae > Rehmannia > Rehmannia glutinosa. The sequence goes on from CM071933.1 coordinate 13,859,957, forward strand.
GAAAGGAAATACTTGAAGAAGCTCATTGTACGCCGTACACTACTCATCCTGGAGGTACAAAGATGTACCGCGATTTAAAAAAAATATTTTAGTGGAGAAGTATGAAGAGGATGGGAAATTTTGTAGAGAAATGTTTGACTTGCCAATAGGTGAAGGCCAAGCACCAAAGGCCATCGGGTTTTCTAAAACCACTTGAAATCCTAGAATGGAAATGGGAACATATAACTATGGATTTTGTGATAGGACTTCCGAGATCAATTAAAGGAAATAAAGCTGTTTGGGTCATAGTAGATCGGTTGACTAAGTTGGCTCATTTTCTACCTGTCAAAATGACGTACATTATGGAACAATATACTCAGTTTTACATGAGGGAGATAGTGAAACTACATGGAGTGTCGGTGTCCATTGTATCAGACAGAGATACGGGATTTACTTCGAAATTCTGGAGAAGTCTGCAAAGTGCAATGGGCACAAGATTGAAATTCAATACAGCTTATCATCCACAAGCAGATGGACAGTTTGAAAGGATGATACATATATTAGAAGATATGTTCGAGAACTTGTGTGCTCTATTTGGAAAGTAACTGGGAGACTTTACTGCCTTTAGTGGAGTTCCCTTATAACAATAGTTATCAAGCGACGATTGAGATGGCTCCGTATGAAGCATTATATGGACGGAAATGTAGATCGCTGTTGTATTGGAATGAGGTTGGTGAGAAGAAAGTTTTGGGGCCAGAACTGATTCAAGAGACTGTAGAAAAGATAGCCAAAATACAAGATCGAATCAGAATGGCTCAAGATAGACAAAAGTCATATGCTGACAGAAGGAGAAAGCATATACAATTCAAAGAAGGAGAAAACGTAATTTTGAAAGTGGCTCCTATAAAGGGCGTTATTCGTTTTGGTGAAAAGGTAAAATTGAATCCAAGATACATTGGACCGTTCAAAATCCTTACTCGTATTGGAGATTTGGCTTATCAATTGGCATTACAACCAAGTTTGTCGAGTGTGCATAATATTTTTCATGTTTCGATGCTGAGAAAATATGTTCATGATCCAAGTCACATCGTGAACTATTAGGATTTAGAAATTAACAAGGACTGTCAGCCAGAGTCGATTTTAGAGCGTAAGATCTACAAACTAAAAAATAAAGATGTTGCGTTAATTAAGGTTCAATGGAGACGCCATGACATAAATGAAGCTACCTGAGAGCGAGAAGAAGAGATACGTGCCAAGTACCCGAATTTTATTATCCAAGGTAAGTAACGAATTTCAAGGACAAAATTAATTTTAAGGGGTATAAGATGTAATATCCACAAAAACTAGGGATATATTTACAATTATGGTTCACAATTAGATTCAATTGGGGATCAAAATCCCTAATTTTATAATTTGGGGCAAAATTATAATTAGGGTTTCTATCCCTTTAATACTCAGATTTTTTATTTAAAAAATAGAAAATGTATTTTTCGTTAGCCATTTTTAATGAAATTTCAGTTATGAATTTTGAAGGCTCAAACTTAATGAAAATGAGATGAAAGGTGAATGGTTATAATTTTTAAGGTAAGAACTTAACTCTCCATCATCAATTCCAGAGTTCCTATAAATTGTTAGTTCCATTCTCAGATTCTTACACAAATCCCTCAATAATAAGTTCAAGATAGGTAAAACTCTCAAAAGTCCAATATTTTACTTCAAATAAATCAGTTTCTATCCCAAAAATTTCAGCAAATATACAAATAATTTTCGAAAAAAATATCCATATATATAGAAAATATGAGAGAAAGTGGGTATCATGTAGGCCTTCTGCGCCGCCATCCACCGCCGCAGCCGGCAACCGCCGTCGTCCTCTTTCCGCTGTTTGCCGTTGCGTCTGTGGTGATATCTGGTGATTGTGGCGTGAATTGTAAGGGGGCAGGGGGTTGTCTGTATTGAGGGAGGAAGGCTGGGAGAGAAAAGAAAGAGGAAAAGAAAAAAGAAGAAGAAGAACCGAGGGGAGGGGGAGCAAGTGACGGGAGAAATGGGTGAGAAAGGAGATAGAAGAAAAAAAAGAAAAGAAAAGAGAGAAATTGGGGGGGGGGGTGAGTTCGGGGGGAAGGGTTTTGTTTTGTTTTGGTGTTTGAATTTTTTTTAAAGAAAATATTTAAATATTTTAAAAGGCGTAATTGGGGGATTTTTACCCAAACCTTATTATTAGTTTTTCAAGCCCAAAAATCTAAAAACCCTAATTCTTTTCAATATGTCAATTCTCTTTTCTAACAAATTTATTAAATAATTTTATTAATTATAATTTTATAACTTATGTAGGAATCGAGAATCAAGAGGATTAGAATAATCTTATTCATATCAAGGAATAATAGAAAACCGTTGAGGTAGGGATTTTGAATTCTTGTTTTTATATAATTCTTCATGTGAGTATTTTTAATTATATATGATATGCAAGAGAAAATATAAATTATTAGCCAGGGACCATAAATAGGCCCGGGATCAAAGTTGATTTTTGGTCAAGTCATTTTGTCTTTAAAATTTATTAAGCGGCGTCGAGAGGAAAAAATTATAGAGGAATTACATGTTTTATTATTCATGATTATGCTTGTATGATTTATTATACATTGACAAAAGTTGGTTCCTACTGAGTAAGTGGAAACTCACCCCTTCATTTTCATATTTTGTTTTTCCAGATTAAGGAGTCGGGCTGGAGATATGCTAGTGATGGATGAAGATCAAATTTAACTTTGGGTAATTTTATTTTATGTCATGGAACATTTTGAAAATATTTCATTAGTAACGTGACTGGTATTTATTTATATTTAAATATTTAGTTTTATTAAATTATTTTGTTAAAAATTGTGTTTTTATAACAACGTTTTTATATAAGTCGGAATATTTTTATTTTGTAAAACTGGGGTTTTACATGTTTTGACACTGATATGGAGAGAAAAAATGGCAAAAGTATATAAAAAAAAACAGTCACCTAGAGCGTACGGAAGTCAAACAAAGTACATATAAAGTCCAATGAGCGTAAAAATATTTTTTTTTAACGAAATGTGGCTATCTTTAGTACAAATTAGATTGGCTTCATGTTTTTTTTTTTTTTTGACGAATAAGAGTATCCCCACTCCAGCTGGGGGTACATACCTCACACTTCCTTCGCACTATGGAACATCCGTCTTTCTCAGGGATGGTACAAATTAGACTGGCTTCATGTAGGATGCCTATTGTTCGGCCCAATGTAACTGGCATCACTATAGTTGAGACTTGAGACTGGATTATGCTCGGTTTGTATAATAAGAATTTTAGAATAAGCGCAACTATTTGTATGGCTTAGGGCCTTGGGCTTTGTATTGGTGTGACTCGTTTGGGCTTGGTCTTCGGCAGGAACAAGGACTAGTACTTGCACGTTGCGGCCCAGTTAATGATGGGTTAGTTTGGTTTCTCATTTTGGGTTTCAATCATTCCAATTTCCATGTTAATGAATTTCTCATTTAAACTTAAGTATGTCCAGATCCTATTCTCAAAGGTGATAGGTGAGTGTATATAGGAAATGGTGCTACTGAGATTTGTCTAGTTGTAAATAGCTTTAAATTTATTTCATTTGAAATATACTTTAAATCAAGATAGAAGATTTTGTGGGTTATAAAAATGATATGTAAGGCAATACTGTGAAACAAGGTATCTTATTAAGAATAAATACATTGCAAACATGTAAACTTATCATGAGATTTATCTATATTTGGTGACTCTTATCCATGCTACACCAGGTATATGGTACATTTGGTGTATGAATAAAAAAAAAAAAAAAATTGGACACATGTATGATTGATCTACATCAAGTGTATCTATAAAAGGTGTAGATGACCATCTTTGTTAGTAGCAGCTAGGTGTGTGCTCTCAGTAACGGAGTTATCAGGGTTGGTGGCTGCGATCAACTTTATAAATTTCGCAAAATTAATATAATTATATATACACAATTATTAAATTTATATATTTATCATCTATAATTATTGAAATCTGATCCCCCAACATTTTTTCAAAATCCCTCTTTTTCCACTATTTTTAAGAAAATATAAATATGGCCCCTTAGTGTTTATTTCTGTTGAATATAATGTTACAGAATCGGGATGCCTTCAAAATGGCAAATTACAGAAACAAAGATTACAAGAAAAATACTATCTATTACAACTTCTTCAAAAGAACTTTGAAGTGCTTTTAGTCGAGACGAATCTCTTTCTCGCAAAGCAATTACGTCCCGGCTAGTGCTCACGGTTTGACGTATTGCTTCCAAAGATGAAACGACTTACGTCTTCTGTGTAGTAGCACCACTAACAAAGAAGCACCTTCGAACTAGAAATGTGCTGAAGACTGGTTGCTGTACTTAGTGCAGAATGTAGAAAATAGCTTGTGGAGGTGTATGAAATGCTATGAATTTTCTATGTAAAATCTGCAATGCACAACAATGATTTTATAGACAACCAACACCAGCAGGAGATAAAAAGGTAGTGGGCATTGATCCAATTGTAACATCCCAGATGTTACACCCCACTACTCCATAACAGACAAGTAGTGGGCTCTTTTCAGATGATCACTACTGTAGGAGTTACTAACTCCAATAGTCACACGAATCTGGACACCTACAATGTGGGATAAGGCATAAGTCTTTCATCTCCCTTTAAATAATCTTTACATAATGCTCATTTATGTGACTACCTTCGTGTATTAATTTCTCACTCACCGAAATTCGGTTTTGAGAAATAAAAAATACTACGAACATCTACTCGAAACGTAGATTAATAATATATAATTTAATTCCTCCAGAATTAAATATTTAGCCACCGAAAAATTGGTCAAAGTCGGGTCGGCACCCACTTTATCAAAACCAACCAAAATTTCCAACAATTTCTTGGCTCCGTTCGTAGGTGGTTTGGAAGTTATGCATGTATGTTGCGACTTGCGGGTATGTAGGTTCATAGGTAGAAACGGGTGCTTCGAGTTGAATAGGGTATTTTAGTGAGAACTGGTAAATATAAAGAGAAAGTTTGATTGATTGAATAATTTTTTCTAGCACATTATTTTACTTGCTTTCTTTTTTTTTTGACAAAATCAAAATTAGTGTTTTTTTTAAGAATTTAAATGGACACCACCAAGTAAACCATATGAAATAATCATGTAAATCAATACATTTATCTCAAAATTAATTTGTATAAAATTAAGTTGGGCTTAACAACCAATCCATCCACGAACACAAAGCAATAGATAGATAGGGATTTCATAATGGGACTTGTCAGGGACAACCCCATCTGCCCCAAAATCTCTTCATAAGGGCACCATATCCTAATCCACATAATGAAGTAGGGTATATAGCCAACACCAGAAAGTAGTTCTTGTCCAGCAATTAATTATAAATAAAAAAAAATAGGGAACAAACAATTAAAAACAAGAATAACGAAAAAACCAAACATTTGTTTTGCCCATGAACTGAGATTTCCAGAGATTTTCTAGGTGTCCTCTTAATGATGCAATTAAATATAAACCTAAAAAGACAACAAACAAGAAAACATTAGGTACAAGGCTGGCAAAAATATTTTCGTGGGTGGCCCAAAGATTGGCTGTTTTTTTGTGTACGTGTTTTACTAAGAAATCAAAGAATCCTGAATTTCCTACTCTTGATTAGGGGACCATTATCATCCAATCTGTATATTTTTTCCAAGTTTTTACATAATACCAACGCATATTCTGAAGCACAGCCGATTTATGATTTCAAGAGTGCAAGAATATATAATTTTAAAATAACAGCAGTTAAATTTTTTAAAATATACATTTAAAAATATAATACTACATAAATACAATTAAAGAAAAACTAAAACGGGGTGGATTTGAAAATAACAAAACCAGACCAATTCTGTACCATTCATAACTTAGCACTTTCAGTCTAAACACATCCCATTGTCATTCGTAAATTTATCTCAATTCAATTCATTTATTTAAATTTTATGGTACATTTTATATAAAATACAGATTTTTAGAGATATAGTAGGGGAGAGAATAAACACCTATGTGAGATCGAACTCAGACCAATTGTTCTTAAAGTACACGTTTTTACTACTGAAATACGAGGCTGATACTTAATCACTTATATATGATAAAATACATACGCGTAATGCGTCATGTATATAGTTAGTTTAAATATAAAAAGCAATATAAAATAAAACTAAGATCCAGGTTGACTTAAAAATCCGGACAGACCTAGGAATAATTTACTAAAAATAAAGCTTAACCAAAATCCATTCATGGGCCAATTAATAATATATTTTTTATTAAAAGAAAATAATAATTAGTTAGTAAATTTGGGAATATTGAATTTTGTTGTGTTGAAGACATTGGACACGTATCCTCAACCCCACCAAAGAGGGGCCTTAGCCATGTTCTTTATGTAAGGCCGACCTGACCCACAATACCCGGCAAGAATCATGACTTGAAAACTCCAAACCAAAGAAAGAATCCTTTGTTTTTAAAGACCAAATCCTTCATTGGAATGTGAGTTTGGGGGACCATCCCATTTAATTCACCTATATTCTCTGAAGCCATTTACCAATAACACAAATGGTAATAATAATGTAATAATAATTTTTATATATAAGAAAATTTAACTAAGTTATCTTAAAATTATTCCTTTATATGAAAATGGGATTTTTTTTAAACATTTTAAGGGAACTGTTTTGTTTTATTTTGACTTGATTTGCCTTTTGGTATGCATCTTTATATTTTAAATTCCCCTTACAATTCTTTTATTCCTCACAGATGGAACTTCCATGCTATTAAGGTCTTGATCAAGTTATAAAAGGCGCTACATTTAAAAATCTTGGATTTTGAGTTTTATGGGTATTGGTTTTAATCATAGTTTATTCTAATCATATTTGATACGTTGACATTATGAAAATAGTTATTTACATTTAATTAATCTTAAATGTGGACATAATGGCTGATATGTATTTGACTTTCTTTCAAAACAAAAGTACAGTGGGTGTAAATGAGTCGAGTTGAGCCAAAGATAAAACTGTTTAAACTTGTTTGAAGTTTAACCGAGCTTCGAAATTGTGTTTGAGTTTGGTTTGATTATTAATCGAATCAAGCTCGAACGAGCTTTAGTCTAGCCGAACACGAATCGAACTTGAGTAGCTTGATATTTTTATACATATTTTATTCTTTTTAATTTCAATAATCGAGCTCGAGCTCGAGACGAGTTTTACATCTTATCGAACGGATAAAGTTTGTTCGAGCTTGGTTCGTTATGCTAAAGAACCAAACTCAAATGAACTTTTATGATCGATCTCAAATCGAGTATCGAATAGCTTAGTTGATTTTTAGTTGTATAGCTTTCTAGAGCAGAGATCTAGCAGACTGAAGCGGATGGGCATCTCTCTTTATCCGCCTTCGGGCTTAGAAAAAATGTGCACATAAGCATGGGCTCAAATTCATAGGGTCGGTCTTCTAAAAAAATCATAGTCTTGGGGAATCAAATATATAAAAAATCTCTATAAATGAATATTGTTGGGAATGGAAAAAAAAAGAAACCATTTGAAAGAGGTTATATATTTATCCATAAATGAATAGTTTATTAATTTATATAAAATTGTAACTTTAAATTACTTTAGAATTGTTCGTAAGTAATTTGTAAGTGCATGAAATATATAAATAAACAATTATACCCATAAACAAATTAAGAGTACCTCAAAAATCATTAAAAGGGTTCTTATTTTGAAACTTTCTGAGGATCATAATTACAGAATTATAGTAAAACACTCCATCCGTCCCAACTATATAGTCCAGTTTGACTTTTCACACAGATTAAAAAAATATTTGAAATTACAAATATGCTAAATATTTACTTGATTTGCTCTTATTTAATGAGTAATGTAAATTATAAAATGCATATTAAATAGAGTACTAATAATAGTAAAACAATGAAAAAATACTATTAAATATAAAAAATTGACTATATATTTGGGACATCACAAAAAGAAATAATGACTATATGTTTGCGATGGAGGGAGTATTCATAATTTATTGGCATTCATTTATTCTCAATTATTATAGAACATGGGTATTAAGTAATAGTGCGAAAAAAGTTCTACAATTAATTGCAGAGTATTATGACATTTATCAGTTATCACTAACATTAAAATTCAATTCCAATTTCCATGTGTGTACTGTGTGTGCGAAGTGTGTAAGAGGATGAAGCAAGACGAAACAAATGCACGTTGTTTGTTGTTAGAGGATTAATATAACATCCCACATTATATAATTAGGCTTTGGAAAATTGTCCAACCAAGTTTCCTTTGTCCCCATTTAGACTAGTTAATTAATTCTTATTCACAGATTGATTGGAAATAAGTTTTTGTTTTATTGTGCATAAGTTGGCTTCAAAATGGGTTTTGCTTTTTCCTATTATTTATTTATTTATTTTAAAAAAATATTGGTACTTAGCTTAAGTAAATGGAATATAATCAAAGCAGATCTCATGTACAAAGTGTATATCATAAAGAAATTAATTTCTATGGTGAAAGGTTCAATGCATCTGATTTTTAATATTTTGTTTGTTGTGTAAAAAAATTTCCTGTTCAACAGCTCATTCGGAGGACATTAGTTAAACTTGTGATTCAACGGATTATCACTAATTAGTTTGTATCCTCCCATAGGATTCTTAAATTTCAATATAAAATGTTGCATGTGTTTATAACTATGTGAAAGGTACGTGCATATGTACTTTGCCCATTATTTCAAGATTTTTCTGCTTCCTCGAGTCAATGTTATTTATTGGTAAATATTTTGTACTTTTTTTTTATTTTATAAAACAGGGTGTAAGATTCAGGCAAATCCTCAACCTGTATAGTTGATAATTATAATGCTTGTTTTTATAATATTCTAACTAATTATAATTGATATAAAAAATGAGATTACAGTAAAAACATATATACAAAATATTTTGTGTAAACACTTTGTATAACTTAATTTGTTGGTCATGGGTTTGAATATCGGAAGAAATCAGGAAATCAGCTAATACCCTTTGGCAAAAACTTAGAGAAATTGTCAAAATACATCAACTTTTGGAATAAAAATAATGTTTATGCTCTTACTTTTGTACTCTTTTTTTGAATTTTTGCGCTCATGCAAACTTTTTGGTTAATTTTACGTTTTAATTTTTTATTTTTTTTGTTCATGTATTGCTTCTATATGTGTTAGTGGCAAAAATGTCATTTAATTATTTAATATATAATTCAGTTTATATATTAATTTAATATTAATTGTCCAATGGACTCTTAATAAAATAACGTTACCCAAAGGTGTCCAGGTCTGGACCACAGCTGATTTCTCCTATGCGGACTCGCCCAGGCCAAATTCTCCTAAACGGCCCACATTGCTCATCTCCCAGAATAAAAAAAGTCAACCCTATTCATTTGTAAGCCAATTAACTCATAATTGTCCTACGCATTTAATTCAGTATTCAATTACTGTTTTATTCTCGTTCGCCAAGTTGACTTGAGCGTTGGAGGGGCTTCCCTGCGCAACCCCAAGGACCCCTCTAACGTTTGCGTACGTGCGCAGACAAGTTCCTATTGAAGAATTTCCAGCTTCCGGAAAAGAAGACTTGAAGACTTCCATATTAAGAAGGATTTTATCTGCACCGTTGACTTGGAGTGATCTGTCCTAAAAAGCAGCATTATTTTGGCGCCGATTGTGGGAACATCAAAAGCGCACGAAGACACATATCTGACCTCAAGTGCATGGAGCCGGATCCCAAACTGCAGGCCCTGAGGCAAGAAACCAGCAAGAGGAAAGGTCATCAAGAAGGTGGGAGGCCAGCTACCTCTCCACTTGAAGGGTGCCGCATCCCTCACAAGAAGAAAGGGCGCTGCCACATCCATCAGGAGGAGCTTCGCCCATTGAAGAAATTTACCTGCCCATCGGAAGGACTAGGGGTGGCCAAATAGAATTAAAAACGGGTTCCAAACCAGAACCAGAACCATTGACCGATCAACGGTTCCAAAACTGGAACCACAACCATGTAGGTTGGTTCCGGTTCCAATTCCTTGGTCTAAAAAATCGTGGAACCATTGGTTAGAACCGTATGTGGAACTGTGGTGGAATCGGCGGTTTAAAGATTAAAACTAATTTATTTTTAATTTTATTTGGTAAAATATGCTATAAGAAATGTTATGATGTTTTATATTCGTAAACGCATGAGACATATTTTTAATCAAATATTGTAAATGAACTATATGAACATTGATTTTTTTATGCTCTAATAGTATATATAGTCAATTTAATATTATTATTAATATTACGTACAAAAACAATTCAATATTATAAAGTGCAAGTTTGTTTCTTTATTTTTCCTTTTTTTTGTAATCGAAATTGATAAACCATTTAAAAAAATCAAAAATTATCAAAAGATAAACAAACGGTTCCGGTTAAAACTGGAATCAGAACCATGGAAGAATCGGGTTCCAAACCAGAACTAGAACCGTCAGTTTCGATTTTGGAACCAAAACTGTGAGGCAATGGTTCCGGTTCCGGTTCCCCCAAAATGAAAAATTAGAACCGACAATTTAAGAACCAGAACTGGCAGTTCCAGAACCGTGGCCACCCCTAGGAATGACTCCACATCCCCCACGAGAGGGAAAAACGTTACCACCACTGTGCAGAAGTGGGGTTTGCCCCCTCAAGAAGTTCACCTGACCTGGGAAGCCATCCAAGCTCTGCTGGACGAAGCTGCCTAGAATATTTTGAAGAGTCAAGTTGTGGCCGGAGTCGCAGGGAGACCGCCCGGGGCTCCGCCCATCATTGATGACCTGACCTGAAAGGTCAAGAAAGAAGAAAAAAAGAATGCAACGAGAATCATGAAGAGTCGCCACTAACTTAAGAATCCCAAGATGTTGGCTGTGGCGCTAGGAATTAGCAAGAAGAACTATCACATTAGAGAGAAGAGGCCAGCTCCCCTCCCGAAGGGAGGGACACAACCTCCACCTAAAACAAGAAGGGAGGGGCCTCCTCCTCCTGTCGGGGCTCCGCCTGTTGAAGAAATTCGCTTAACACGAAGAGCCTTCTAAGCCTTACTCGAAGAAGCTGATCAAGCTGCTTTAAGGAATCATGCTACGCCAGAAGCTGCGAGAAGACCTCCATCAAAACTCCGCCAGATGTTGAAAACCCCAGCCTTGGGAAAGAAAATAAAAAAAATGAAGAACTTGGAAAAAGTCAAAGAGACCAGCATGCTCTCGCTGTAAAAGAAGCTGGAAATGGAGTCTAACACTCCCAAATCCACACTCACAAGCCCATGGAAGAGTCGCAAGTTGTAAAACATCGGCTAAGCCAACTCACGGGCCATCGATATATAGAGTAAGTTCATTGGCCCCTGTCATTCGGGCCAAGCCATTACCCTCAGGTATCAAGACCTCCAGTATCCCGGAGTATTATGAGACCGAATGTCCACCAGGAGCACTTAGATAAACTCCATGCAAAGGCGGATCTGTACAGCATGATAGACACTTCCTATTGTGAAGTGTCCGGAGAACGCTGCCCAAATGCCACTAATTTGGTTGATTAGCTCCCAGTTAGATCAATCATTGGGATGGACAAACTCACTAGTGCCTTCGCACGACGATTCTCCATCAGAAGGAAGTATTCAAAGACCATGACTCATTTTTTTCAAGTAAAACAATCGGAAGGGGAGTTATTGCAAGACGTCATGAAGTGATTTATGGAAGCCACAGGCTCCAAAGTCGGGAACAAAAATTAGCAAAAAGGTAGACTGTTGAGAAGACATGAGGATAGACTCCTCCTTCCAAAGGGGCGCCATTCAATAATTCAGAGAGCTGAAAGAGGTGCCCTTGCCCGCTCAAGGGGAAGCCCTTGCCTGGCCAAAAGGGCACCCTTTCGCAATCTCCTCCTACTGAAGGGCTCTGCTCACCAGATAAGTCCACTAGACCCAGGAAGCTCTCCAGCTCAATGAGGCTACCCAGAATGCTCTATGACATAAATGCTCCCAGAGCTGCACGAGGATATTCCTAAGCTCTGGCAACTGCATAAAGGCCCCTCGTAAGGGCACCCTGTCATTGCCGACCGCAAATCACCTGTATGAATAATGACCCTCATTTGACTAGAACAGAAGAGAGGAACAATGAACTGAAAATCAACCAAACACTGAATACGGCATCACATTAAGTGAGGACAAACAAACCGTGAAGTCTAGAAAGAATAGACACAAACTCCCCTCGGCGCTCAGGCTAAGATTCAAGAGCCATCCAGACAAGTTAAGTTATCTCTGGAATAAGCAACCCTTTACAGAAAAACAGAACTACCCAGACAACCTGTCGATGAATCATCCTCAACTGGAGAGGGCTCCCTAAAATCTCCATTCATTGGAGGGGTACACCCTAGTGCAAAAGGAGCGAGAAATGCTCACCTCTTTGGATAAGACGAAGACTCTAAAGATGAAGAAAGCTGAACTATGAAGGAATCAACCTAAGAAGCCATTCCACACGAAGCAAGAAGCAACCAAGCGTCAATTACCTTAGCCCTGGCCAAAGAACGCGGTTTCCAGCATTCATCTTTGTCATTGAGTGTTTTTGCCATCATCCTCACTGGACAAGGGACTACCTTGATGCCCCCGGAGAAAAATAAGCCCACTAATGAAGCTTTCCGCCCCGTGAGGCAAATAAAATCCTCTAGAGAAGCTTTCCGCTCTGTGAGATAAATAAAATCCTCTAGAGAAGCTTTCAGCTCCGTGAGGTAAATAAACTCCTCTAGAGAAGCTTTTAGGTCCGTGTGACAAACAAAATCCTCTAGAGAAACTTTCCGCTCCATGAGGCAAACAAAGTCCTCTAGAGAAGCTTTCAGTTCCGTGAGGTAAACAAAGTCCTCTAGAGAAGCGTTGCACTCCGTGAGTCAAACAAAGTCCTCTAGAGAAATTTTTTGCTCCATGAGCCAAACAAAGTCCTCTAGAGAAATTTTCCGCTCCATGAGGCAAATAAGGTCCTCTAGAAAAGATTTCCACTCTAAGAGGCAATTAAGATCCTCTAGACAAGCTTTTCGCTCTGTGAGGTGAATAAAATCCCTTAGAGAAGCTTTGAGCTCCGGAGGGGAGAGACTCCCACCACGGGAAAGTCCTCGCAAATTTTCTGCCTCCGGCTAAGACCCTGGAGTGATGGGGCCTTCTCACAAGGATCTCCGTAAATTCTTATCCATAACAAAAATGTGCAAGAAAAAAAGGCAAAAATGCTAACACGTGTGGGTAAAAGATCTAAATGAGAAAGCTGGAACTTGGAGAAAGCTCGAGAAGGGTGCTCCCTCCAAGCTCCTGAAGGGTGTTTTCCCCAAGCTCTAGAAGGGTGCTCCTCCAAGCTCAAGAAGAATGCTCCCTCCAAGCTCGAGAAGGGTTCTCTATCCAAGCTCCAGGAGGGTGAGCTCCAGATGGGATAGAGCAAAACATGAGTATCTCCAGCCACTCCAGAAGAATTAAAGCTTCCTTTCAAGGGAAGAGTTGATCTCTACAAAAATAAAGAACAAGTCCCCTCGGACAAGAAATTAGAAGCTAAACTCCGGGGAAGACCTGTGAACGCGGAAATGAAGAAAAGCCAAAATCCAAAATCTGGCTCGAAGAAGGGAAAAATTCTAGAAAAGACGCAGAAAAACACAGGGAATGAAGGACCGGAGGGCGACCCTCTCCCAGGAGGCCGCTCTTGGGTGCCCTTAAGGGCTCCCCATAAGGGCGCTTGTGGGGCATGTTAGTCCAAGTGGCTACTATAATCTAGAGGGGAGGTGAATAGATTATCCCGGTTTTTCAGATTTTGCCCTCTTTTTCGTGAAACTCAAGCAAAGATGAAATGTTAAGTGCGGAAAGTAAATAGCACATGTCGATTTATAGTAGTTCAACCCACCTAGGGCCTAATCTACTACCACCCCAATATATCCGGGATGGATTTCAAAAAGAAAAAAAGATTTTATTAATTTACCAAAAATTAATACAACACCTTGAGGATTACCACAACCCTCTTACACCACCTTGAGGATTACCACAATCCTCTTACAACACCTTTGAAGATTACCACAACCTTCAAACACCTATCATCTAGATCACCCTATTTTGTGCAAGTGAAAGTGCTAAGGCTAATACAACAAGATATATGAAAGTGTTTGCTTGATTGCTCTTTGCTTGTGTAGAGTGTTGTGTCTTGTTGCTTGAATGAAGCCTCTATTTATAGGAGAGGACTTGGCTTTCATTTCCAGAAATAGGCTCCTCCTTGGGAAGTGATTTGCTGCAAAAGAAAACATTTAAAATCATCAATATAGCTGTTAGAAATCAATCTCACAAAATAGGGAAAAGTCATTCTAAAATGCAAAGATAGTTCTTGATAAACAAAAGTGCGACGGTCACAACAGAGATAAGATTGAAATTGAATTTCAGCAAATTTTACACAGGGGGACCAGTCGGAGGGGGGTGTGACCGGTCGCCCTTGACTATGACCGGTTAGGGTTGAAGAAAATACGAAACAGAGAAGACAGAACCAAAAAGGGTCGCTCCTGTGTACGGTCGCCAGTGGTCGACTCTGGCCGCTCTCCCCCATTTTTCTTACGTCCCTTTTTCTGTTTCAAAACTCAACTCAGGTACGGGTTGCCCTATAGGGCGACCGGTCGAGCCTGAAACAAATGTGTTGTCCAATTTTTTATCGAAAATAAACTTCAAAAAATACTCCGGAAAATAGTAAAAACATTTTAAGACGGTCGGAAGTATTTAGACAACATTTAGGGACATTGTTTTGGTTTAAAAACTCATTTGAACAAACTCGAACAAAATCATCAAAATCATGATAAAAATATTTATCTAACAAACTCCCCCTTTTTGATGATTACAAACCAAAACAATTTACTTGTTGGGAAATTTATTGTTTAGATTTTGATGAATGCCATGTAAAACTTAGAATAGGAAGTTGGCACCCCATTTTTGTTGTAAATCGCATTGTAATAAATAGGGGTCAAGCCGAGTTAAGTCGCCTATGCCCAAACATGCAAGAAGACAACCGGAGACTAGAAGGAAGACTCATTGCAAGACAATTTGAGTATGGCAAAGAAGAAGAAGACAAGAACTCGATCAAGGAGCAACTAAGATGCAATCGAGAGGAGTATCATCAAGTCAACTCAAGATAAGCCAAGTCTCAAGTTGAAGTGATGAAGAGTCATCCATGATTGGAAGTCGACTCTAAGTCACCTGGGGAAAGCAAGGAAATGCAATCAAGTCGAGATAATCGAAAAAGATCCGTTGTACGTAAATCAAGAAAATAACTTAAACAAGTAATATCTCCATGCTACCTTTCTCAAGTGCTCGGTCCCGAAGCGTGCAAAAGGAATAAAACCAATGGGAAGCACTACACCGTGTCGAACTCAAAAGTCAAGAACAATTCATACGAGGAAATGGCAATTCCAAGGACTGCAACAAGACAAGCCAACGACCACAAGTGACTTTCAAAAATAAGCATATCTCTTCAACGGGCAGATTTTTGAAAGCTCACTATAAAAGGCGGAGGAATAATTCTGAGAAAAAGATACGAAGGTTACCCTGACCATCTGAGAATTGAATACAAGCAAGAAAGAAACATGTGTAACCTGAAATATTCTCAAGTTATTAAACGCTCAATCCTCAAGCCTAATTTCGAAGAACATCAATCCAACACTCACCTGTGAAGGAAAGATAACTTCAATCAGTTGAAGAGGAAATTACTGAAGAATAAAGGGGTCTACATTCCACGAAGGATTGTAGGAAGGTTCAAGGTCAAACCAAGTCTTGAGCTTTTGGAGGGCTTCGTGATCAAATCCAAAGAGCTTGAGCAAGTGGATCAGTAGTAGCAAGGCAAAGCTGCCTGCTGTGAAGAAGGTTCGAGTCATACGAGAAGCCTTGCCTTAGTGATCAAGGCATCTCCTGATCGAGTCCCAAAGGGTCAAGTCAGTTTGTGTGATCAAGACTTGTATCCGGATCATTACCACTTTGATATCGATCAATACCTAGTGGATTCCTCCGGGAGTTGGAGAAGAGAGGAGTAGAAGAATTACCCCATCTTCGAACCTCTATAAAAACTTATCGTGTCATTTACATTTCAAAGACTTTAAATTCCCGCATCTTATTTGCTTAACTTTGCTTTGATAAATTTGCTATCTACTTGATAATTTCTAAGTACTAAATCAAGCTTTAAATCTCTACTAAACCATACTTAAGGGTGTTAAGTCTTCCAATAAAAACAAACCACAGTGAGCTAATTCGGTCTTAAATTTGAGTTATTCTATCAATGCTCGATTGAGTCCGTTGAGTGACTAACTCTTGATTAACTAAATTGGTGTCCACCAGACACGGTGTGTAGTATCAACTCGAACTTTTAAAAGGACTAAATCAAAAATTTGGTAAGGTTTATTCAACCCCCCTTCTAAACCTTACACTCACACCCCTTGGGACCTACAAGTAGTATCAGAGCGGTTGGTTCATTGAGCCTTCCGTGACCGGTTTCTGAACTAGATCTCCAAATTTTTCAAAGTCTGCTTTAGTACTTAAATTTTCAAAACTCCTTTTATCATTAAAAATTATTATCATGGAAGCAAATTTGACACGCATCCCTATGTTCACAATTGAAGAATTTGATGATTGGAAAATTCGTATGCAGGATCATCTATTAGCATTACATGATGAGATATGGATAGTGATAGAGGATGGGCCACTACAAATCTTAAAAGTGAACACAACTTTAAGAAGAGCTGCAGTTGAGGGTGAAGAGGATGTTGCCCCTAGACCAGCTATGGTTGAAAAACCAAGAACTGAATGGACAAATGATGACAGAAAAAGATACAACCTGGACAATGTAGCCAAGGACATCCTTTACAAAACCTTGGACAAAGCCATGTTCAATAAAGTCAAATCATGCAAAATGGCTAAAGAAATCTGGGACAAGCTAACATTGATTTGTGAAGGCTCAGAGCAAATCAAGGAAAATAAATTATCGAGCATGACAAAAATTTGAGAATTTCAAAATGATCGCAGGAGAAAACCTGGATCAACTGGATGCTCGGTTCACGTAAATCCCCAACGAGCTATATCTGCGCTTGAAAGGAATATACACATAAGGAAATGTGTATGAAGATCCTAAAAAGTCTCCCAAACCTGAATGGGAAATGAAGGTCATGGCACCGAGACATTCCATGGACCTATCGAAGACCTCCAACCATGAACTATTCTCGATCTCAAAGCCTACGAATTTGAATGAGAAGAAAAGATCGGAAGAGACAATCGTACCCAAAACAATTTGCTGCTCTAATTGTTAAGGATGGAAAGAGAGCCGAGGTCAAAGAAGTCATTGATCCGAGAAGAAATAACCCCGATGGTTAAAAGTTTCAACAAGTTCTTCAATAAGAACTACAAGAGAGGCACGGGCGAATCTTCCAGAAGACACTCGGCTCCTCCAAGTCAAGAGAAGATAGGCCAACCAAGAGAACATATCATCAAAAAGTGAATATCAAAGGGCCGACAATCCAAGAATGGAAAGAGTCGATCAAAAGGTTGAATATCTATGCTGAACCGTAGGCAACCAGGTCACTATGCCATTGATCGCCCATATCCCGTAGTCAACAAATACATGAATGAAGAAGAAAGAAAGGTCTTGAGAGAAAGAAGACAAGAAAAGAGAAAGGCAATGTTGGCCGCAGAGAATCCGAGTCAAAAGACATACCGAGTCGAGAGTAGTGAAGCCGACTACTCAAGTGACTCGAAGAAGAAGCCCCGATCCGTTTGATGGCCAAGGAACAAGATCAACTCCGACCAAGAAGATGAGGTACACTCTAACTCATCAAACTCGATTCTAGTGATAGTAGTGTGACACACACACTTCATCACCCACGGTCTTTATGATTCATTAGGCAAAATGATGAAAGATTTTGAACACATTAAATCCTCACACACACTACTAAATGAGGAAAACAGCCTACTCAAGAGCAAAACTCACGGTGACTAAGGAGCCGAGTACTCTAAGTCAAATAGTCGATGAGAATAGTCGATGAGAATAAAAGTTTAAAGGCCGAAAATGCCAAGCTAATAGAGTAAATAGCGCCATAGAAAAGAGGGAGAATGACCTCAAAAATGTGATTGCCTCATTCACTAAGGCATCTAAATCATTGGATGATCTTATTATGAGTCAAAGAGAATGTGGAGACAAGACAAAGCTTAAGATTTAATTCTCTCGTGCTATGTCAAACTCCAAAAGTAATTTTGGAAAAAGGATCTTCAAGCAATGAGGAGTCTAAAAATCCAAAACTCGAAATGGTGCACACACATTCACTCCAAAGCACAATTACAAGCAAACCGGCCTTGGTTATAAAGGAAAAGGAAAAAACGGCCAGTTGAGTGCGCTGAAAGGATAGCCGAGAAGAGATTGATCGAGTTCCTCAAAGAAACTCCAAATGGAAAATACTCAGTAAAGAAGAAACAGAGCTACCAAAACCCTTAAAATCTATAAAAGAAATACATATGATGGGAATGGTAGAAAATATCCAAGCCAAGCCGATTGGAATGATGTGCATAGACTTATGGAATATAAGCCCAAATGGCAAAGGCCTAGAACTCAAAGAAAGGCCATTCCAAAAGTATAAGAGCTTTCATCAAAGACACATATGCACCTAGGCACTACACTCAGAGACACCACAATTACCCAAAGAAGGCGATTGCTAAAAAACACACACACAGCATACAGACAAAAAGAGACAAATGTTTGTATGAACCTAGAATCCCCAAGCAATTTGCTAAGATTAATTATGATTATGGCATCGATAGATGGAAACCCCTTAGAGTCAAATCATTTGGCTATAAGTTGGTTGGATCATCTTACAATTCTAACCCTTAGGACCCGGACAAGTATGGGTACCTAAAACTTAATTTCCTTGATTGCGGAGTTCAAGGAATAGCCGAGTGCCAAGGAACCTGGTACATGGATAGTGGTCATTCCGGACATATGACAGAAACAAGAAACATCTGTCAAAATTCAAGGAAGTTAAAGGAGCAAAAGTCATATTTAGAGGAAATGAAGCTCCAGGTGAAATAAGAGGCATTGGATCCATCAAGAGGAACGAATTAGAAATCACGGATGTTGCATATGTTGAAGGACTCAACTTCAACTTGCTAAGCATCACCAACTCGTGACAAGGGCTATAATGTTGGATTTAACATGGGTATATGCCAAATTAAGGATCTTGAATCGAATGAAGTTGTGTTGCAAGGATGCGACAAAAGAACATGTATGTAGTAGATTGGTCAACCGCTACACCCAAAGACTGTCTATTAGCAAAGAGCACAGATTGAATCAAGTTGGCGTGGCACAAAAAGCCGAGTCACCTAAATTTCAAAACGATTAACAAGCTTGCGTAGTAATCTTGTGGAAGGACTTCGGACTCAAGATACAAGAAGGAGAGTATATGTGACGATGTCGAAGGGAAAACAGATCAAATCATCATTCAAAGAAAAGACCCCATCTTCAACAAGAATATTACATCCGCTACATATGGATCTATTTGGCCCAAAGTGGAACCAAAGCTAGCATAAGTGGAAAGAAATACACCTTGGTGGTAGTAGATGACTACTCAAGATATACATGGACTATATTCATGTGTAAGAAGAAAGAAACTCTACTGTAAACTACCACAAACGGTGATGAAGAAAATTCAAAATGAAAAGAGCCAAACCATTATCAAAATAAGATCGTGCAGGAACCGAGTTTGTCAATGGGATAATAACTCAAGATTGTATTGAAAATGGCATTGGTCATGAATTATCTGCAGCAAGGACTCCATGTGCAGAATGGAGTTGCAGAAAGAAGGAATAGAACTCTCAAAGAAGCAAAGAAGGACCATGTTAGTCAAGCGGGGTTACCAAAAAGATTTTGGGTCAAGCAATCAACACAACTTGCTACACTCAAAACAGATGTATGATAAATAGACACGGTGACAAAGACTCCTATGAGATTTGGACAGGAGAAAACCAAATGTTGCATATTTTAGAATATTTGGATGTAAATGCTTCATCCATAACAATGGCAAAGACAATCTAAAGGCTTTCGATGCTAAAGTCGATGAAGGTATATTCTTGGGGTACTCACCGAAAGCAAAGCCTACAGAGTACTCAACAAAAGGACTATTGTTGCAGAGGAATCCATTCATGTGGTATTCGATGAGCCAAATGTAAATGGAGAAGATATTGAAAAGTCAGTTGATAAGTGAATCATCCAAACATACGAAAAATCCCTATCAAGCCGAAATCGGAATTGTAAACTCGAGAAGAAGATGAGATAGTTGAATCTCAAAAACAATTTGGAAAATTTGCGCTAAGTGATTACGAGAGAGCGATCAAAGCAACACAATCGCTAGACGATCAATCCGGCTAACTTACTTCAACTCGATGTAAGATGGGTGAAAGACCATCCACGTAACTTGTCATTGGAGATATAAGAGAAGGTGTCAAAACAAGATCCAGAACTCAACAAGAAGCTATGTTCACATGCTTTATCTCACAAATAGAGCCTAAAGATGTGTTACAAGCATTGGATGACACACATTGGATTCAAGCCATGCAAGAAGAGCTGAATCAGTTTGAAAGAAATAAAGTATGGGAATTAGTTCAAAGACCCACCCATCAAAATGTTATTGGTACTAAATGGGTGTTCAGAAACAAGATGAACGAGGAGGGTTCTGTGGTAAGAAACAAAGCAAGACTAGTAGCCAAAGGATATTGCCAAGAAGAAGGAATATATTTTGATGAAAGATTTGCTCCTGTAGCAAGATTGGAAGCTATAAGGATGTTTCTTGCCTATGCAGCTCACAAGAATTTCATTGTATATCAGATGGATGTAAAAAGTGCATTCCTAAATGGTTTATTGGAAGAAGAAGTGTATGTTGAACAACCTCCAGGATTTGAGCAGAAGACTCTTGGAGATAAGGTATACAAACTCAAGAAAGCTCTGTATGGATTGAAACAGCACCCGAGCATGGTATGATACTTTGTCACAATTCCTAATCGAAAATGGATTCACAAAAGGAAAAGTAGATAGAACACTTTTTTTAATTCAAGATAAGAAGAGTATACGCTTGTTCAAATATATGTGGATGACATCATTTTTGGATCCACAAACAAAGAGCTATGTGAAAAATTTTCAAACCTCATGCAAAGCAAATTTGAAATGAGCATGATGGGAGAGTCGACATTCTTCCTTGGACTCCAAGTAAAACAATTGAAGGATGGAACCTTCATAAGTCAAACAAAATACACAGAGATTTAATGAAGAAATTTGGTATGGAGGAGAAGTCTTCGTGAAAATACCAATGAATACATCATCAAAATGGACATGGATGCAGATGGCAAGCTCAGATAGATCAAACAAGATATAGAGCACTTATTGGATCACCGCTCTATCTCACAACAAGCGAGCCGACATCACCTTTTTGTAGGTGTATGTGCGAGATTTCAATCGCTCCAAAAGAGAGCCATATGACAAAGAAAGCTAAGAGAATCTTGAGATACTTGAAAGAAAGCCAAGAAGTTGGCTTATGGTATCAAAGGAAGGTGGATCCAAGCTAATTGGCTATTCAAACTCGACTATCTTTGGATGCGAGAGTTGACAGAAAAGCACCTCGTGCACTTGTCAAATGCTTGGAAACAGTCGATCTCCTGGTTTAGCAAGAAGCAAAATTCAATAGCCATCTCTACAACCTGAAGGAGAATACATAGGCGGCAAACTGTTGTGCCCAAGTCCTATGGATAAGACAACAAATGAGAGACTATGAAGTTGAAGAAAAGGAAATTCCAATCATGTGTGATAACACAAGTGCAATTGCAATCACTCGTAATCCTCGTGTTGCACTCAAGAACAAAGCATATCGATGTCGATATCACTTCACAAGAGATCATGTTGAAAAGAAGGACATCATATTGGAATATATCTCAACCGATAAACGGTTCGACATATTCACAAAACCATTATGTGAGTCAAGATTTGAAGAACTCAAGCATGAGTTAGGGTTAATCGAAATGAGCCGACACTCGTAAGACTCAAAGAAAAGAGATGGAACACAAACAGAGAAAAAGGATCAATTCTCAAAATCGCCTAAATGAATCACCATGTCGGAGAGACAAACTATACCGAATTAGTTGACACCGGTGAGTCACCGAGAGAACGTGACTTAAGAGTTAAATCAACTAAGGGATAAGTTCTGAGTCATTTATGAGCAAAGTGACAAAAACGCAGCTTGTTTTTACTAAGCGGGAATGTTTTTAAGAATGACGTCAAGATAATGATGATTGGTACGACAAAAAAGTCGCATACCAAGCTTATGATTGGATATAAATGTTTGCCGCATTAAATTCGAGACATTAAATGCTAATCGGCGTGCAAAATCTAAGCCGTTGATTTCGATCACATTTCAAAACCACCACCCGCACGCCCTTTCGTAAACCATACTTAACTCATTTTCGTCTGCTTTTCTCTCACATATTACCAAAACGGTTCATTTCTATCTCGAAGCAAAGGCAAAACTCTCAAAACCCTATCGATTCAAATCAATTTCTAAGTTTCTTTTCGGTGAAATCCTGAAAAATGGCATCAACCTATGATTTTGTCAAGCTAGGAAAGCAAATCCACACAGTGGTCGCCGTGGATTTCGAGGGCATGGTCAAACAGGGTCCGATGATGCCCTCATAAAGAAAATCGCGAAAAGATCGTCACGTCCGGCCGAAACCATTTCGACGATGGAGTTTTCGATGACCTATGTGGAAGAGGTCGCACGAGTTCTACGTGAACGCCGAGATTCACGATGAAGGGATAAAGTCATCTTCACGGAAAGAAGTTCACCATCTTTGCCAAGGATTTGGTGAACACCGCTCACTACCGACGGAAGGAGCATCGAAATCAACGGCCGATGTAGCACTGGCCGCCGCTTGGAGGGAAGTAGCCAAACCGACTATGCCGATAAAATAGTCTACACAAAGAAACAAGAGGTCTTTGAAGGAGGATTACGACAAGTTGTTGGACATAGTTGCCAAATGCATAGACATCAAATTTGGCGGCTTTGACCAATCACAAAAGCAAAGTTGATCGTAATGGCCGCGATCATTGAAGAAAGGAAAATAAATCTGGCCTGAGTTTGTCTACAAAGACTATGCCGTAGAATGTAGGGAACAAATCCTTCAAGGAAGATGGTGCATTTGGAGGATCCCCAGGATATGGCCCGGTGATTGGCCGGTGATGGAGGTGAAAGGAGTCCCTCTTAGACATGGAAAGGCGTTCCATGTAAACAAGAGGATGTTCAGATCAAACCTCTCGGCGCACTGAGTAAGAGAGCCTACGCCAAGAGAGCCGACACGAGTGAGGGGAATCGGTGACCCAAGATACTGTTGTTTCTCTCCACCAAAGAAGAAAAGTCGCCCCTGCAGCCACTAAGAGAATCACGCTGCCTCTGCGCTAAGAAGAAGACCGATGCTCCCGCAAAGAAAGAAAAACAAACTCGCTCCTACCCCCGCAGCCGAATCACCCGCCCCAGCTCGTGTCTCCCGCCCCAAAGAAGCGAAGGGGTCGAGAAGGACTCTCAACTACCTTCTCCGATCGTCAAAAAGAGGAGAATCGATAAGCCAAGACCAGCTCCTCGTAAGAAAACACCAAAGACGCCCCCGCCGCCAAGACTCGAAGAAACTCTCTCGAACAGCAGGTCCCTCCGTACAAACTAGAGACGAAGAAGAATTATCAAGCACTCCGAGCTTGAGAAACCGGTTGAGTCACCACTCACCGAGCAGATATCGAGACTCGCCGGAGAAGTAGAGTCTCGGATATTATAGATGAAATAAACTAAGTCTGTCAAGGCGATCGCAGAGGCAAATTGAAGACACAACTGTAGTTCGCACAGCTGAGACACAAGAAGAAGCTGATAGAGATGATAGTGATGTGATGATCCTATCCCCACATTACCCAGACATCCAAAATCATCTGCGAGAGTGGAGGAAGTGGAAATTGAGTCGATCAAGGAACAGTTCCAACGGCCTAAATTTATAGAAAAAGAAGAGGAAGCGGCTGAACTTCCTCGACTCGACCTATGTGATGTCAAGATCGGATGAAGAAAATCGCAAAGATATCTTGCAGATCTTCAAGGATAAGGAGAAGGAGAGACAGGCAGAGGAAGCTAAGGCACGTGAGAAGGCCAGTATCTGCCCTATCACCAGCACCACAGAGCACACACATCGTCTCCTTGATGTCTTATCATGCTGATGAGGATCTCGGACCCCGCCGCCGCCACGTAAGAGTTGCAAATGCAGCAAGCAATGCATGAATCCAGAATTCTTCATGAGAAGAGCATGACGGAGGGACCAGGAGAGCCCTCCAAAACACGGTGAAATTGATCCAATGGGAGTAGTGCAAAGCAAATCGCCACCATTATTTGCCGCCACCACTTCCCACTCACTCGGAAGAAGGATTTAAGGGGAATTGGCGATGAAACGGGTTAGTGGGGACCCCGGTCGAGCCAACCCCTAATGAAGGTGTCTTACCACCGCCCAACGGCTGAACACTCATTAGAAACAATAGGGAGTTTGGAGACGAGTGACCCCATTCCTAGTCACTCGGTGCGCCACCGAGGGGAAACTCCTCCACCGCAGCAAAGGCCTCGGAGGATGTTGCAGATGACTCCACAACGAATTTAGGAGGCGAAGTGGAGAAGGTACAAACACAAAATACACAACAAGTTGCCATCAACGAAGCTCGACAGCTTGAGACTGCCTCACCGAGGTGCCAATCGCTCCGAAGGCTAATGACGGCTAATGACGCGCCGATGCGGCCGAGGCACAGACGGAATGTACCGGGAGTTAACACTGGCGATGAAAGTGCAATCCATGGGGTTGAGACTCAAATGGATGCCACCACAGAAAGACCCTAAGACAACCGACACATCGTCGAAAGGGAGGTCCAGTGCCTCGCTGCAGCTTGAGACCGCAGGAGGTAATGAAGGCCAACGGGAGGTTGAGACTTCCCGGGGTAAAGAGGTCAAGTAGAGAACATCCCTCCCGCTATCATTGATCTATCTCGAAAATGAGATAAGCGTGCTTCATGATTCCCAGGATAATCCCGATGTAACTTTTCCGGGATCAAGGCGAAGAAGAAGTTCGAGTCATCCCCCGTGATGATCCAAAAGACTCGGTGAGGATGTTCCAAGCACGAGCAAGTCTCGATCTCAAGACTACTCGTCAAACTTTCAATTTTGATGGTGAGCCACCAATGGAAATCTCATCATCGTCCGATGACGCTCGATAAGGCCGAGGACCACCCACTCCATTGGAGAAACCAATCGAGACCGAAAGCCGAAGGCTGTTGAGACAGTGAGGCTCGCAAGTCGGGTCCACTTCACAAAAGACCCCGGCTAAAACAGAGTTCATCGCGCAGCTCCCAAGCTGCGGCAGAGTTCGACTCCAAAAGGAACTTCACGCGCACCTCTCATCATTGAACAAATCCCGATTGGTCGTGACGATTCCTTTGTAGAATCATTTTCTTTCTCTCTAGAGGTACCCGACCTCCCCGACGAGTCGAGAACGATCTCGCTGGCGCTTCCACAGACTGATCCTGTTCTTCCATCCGACACCATCGTTCGGTGACTATAACTTTGACGCCGCATGGCCGTCACCGCAACGGAAGAAACAATCAAGTTCGGGAGGTGTTCAAAGCATTATTTCTTGAAATTAAACGGATGGAGAGGCACCAGGCCTCTATGGACATGAGATCGATAACAGAGATGCCAACCTTATCGCCGACTTGAGAGGCATAATCTTTAATCGGGAATGGTGGCAACAAAGAACAAACAATGCGTGTGGAACAAGCTAGATATTTCCGAACATTGTTCAACAAGCCTGGTATGGAGAGCCGAGAATGCCGATGCAAAAACGAAATTGAGAGAACACATTGAGCACATGCATGAAGCTCACTTCGCTAAGATAAAGTGCTGCGTGAGCAAAATAAGAGTGATCTCCAGCGTATGGAAGAAAACATGGATAGAAAATTCAGCCTTCTCATGGCTGAGATGAAGCTAATTTCAGCAGAGTCCAACGCTACTCGCTCTGAATTTCGTGCCGCATACTCCGCAGCAGACTCGAGGCGTAGAACCCGGCTATCGCAGGCTCGATTTCCGCTTGCAAGATATGTTTCAGGGGTTCCTCTCTCCTTTGATGATGCCAAAAAGGTGGAAGAGGAATACTTTAAAGCGCTAAAGAGATCCAAGAAGGTGAAAAGGAGGAAGCATTTGTGAAGGGAAAAGACAAATGGTGAGGAAGTTACAAGGAAAAAGAAAGGAAAGTCTGTTGAGGGGGAAGAATCGAGAGATGTGACCTTAATGATTGCACAAACCCCCCAACAAGGTCTTGTCACAGCTGATATTATCAACATCAAACTCCGAGTGACTCGCCACTCCAACACTGCTATATCTATGGTCGAAAAGAGAAAGACAATTGAAGCGGGGATGGAGGAAGTGGAAAGAAGAATAGATGCGAGTTATGAATATCTTGAAACAACATGGAGGCATTCCAAAGAGACAGAGACACTTATGCCATCTCGATGCCAAACCGAGCCAAGATCGAGTTGATGAATTTAAAACGCCGCATCTCAAGGATACTTTGCAAACATGTCCATGGCTCAAGCTTGGGACTTGTCTTCGGGAAAAGGGTCTCACGCTATGTGAAGAAGCCGACACAGCAACAGACTACCCGGCGATCACTCTCTTGGTCACTCCGCTAGTCACTCATTTGGAAGGAAGAAGACCCAAAGACAATACACGCCCGAGAGGAATAGGAAGAAGCGAGTGGTGGAGGAAGAGGTTTGGACACTCCAGGCCTCTCGCCCAAAAACATTGAGTACATAGATCCAGGCAAGAAAGGAGGGATCTACTGGGTTGGTCTTGACCAAGCAGCCAATCTGCAAGTGGCTAAAAGCAATGCTGAGTATGCGAAAAGAATAGAAGAAGAAAATAAGAGACAAACTCAGCTATGGGAGGAAAGACAAGAGAGATTAAGAAGAGATGAAGCTGCCCGGAAGGCTTATGAAAAGAAGAAGAAGGCGGCTGAAGATGAGAAAAAGAGAAGAAGACCACCTTGATGATTACCACAATTCTCTTACAACACCTTTGAAGATTACCACAACCTTCAAACACCTATCATCTAGATCACCCAAGTGTATTCTTACCACAAGAATACTCATAAGGATGTCTTGTGTTGAATGATGACCAAAATCAAGATTACAACTCAATAATGATTGATACAATATGAGTACAAGTGTAATCAAGAATTGAAAGCCTAGACCTCAAATTTGTGCAAGTGAAAGTGCTAAGGCTAATACAACAAGATATATGAAAGTGTTTGCTTGATTGCTCTTTGCTTGTGTAGAGTGTTGTGTCTTGTTGCTTGAATGAAGCCTCTATTTATAGGAGAGGACTTGGCTTTCATTTCCAGACATAGGCTCCTCCTTGGGGAGTGATTTGCTGCAAAAGAAACCATTTAAAATCATCAATATAGCTGTTAGAAATCAATCCCACAAAATAGGGAAAAGTCATTCGAAAAATGCAACGGATAGTTTTTGATAAACAAAGAAGCGACGTCACAAGCAGAGATAAGATTGAAATTGAATTTCAGCAAATTTTACACAGGGGGACCAGTCGGAGGGGGTTGCGACCGGTCGCCCTTGACTATGACCGGTTAGGGTTGAAGAAAATACGAAACAGAGAAGACATAACCAAAAGGGCTGCTCCCAGGTACCGGTCGCCCAGGGGTCGACCGATCGCCCTGTGGTCGACCGGTCGCCCTCCCCCATTTTTCTTACGTCCCTTTTTCTGTTTCAAAACTCAACTCAGGTACGGGTTTCCCTATAGGGCGACCGGTCGAGCCTGAAACAAATGTGTTGTCCAATTTTTTGTCGAAAATAAACTTCAAAAAATACTCCGAAAAATAGTAAAAATATTTTAAGACGGTCGGAAGTATTTAGACAACATTTAGGGACATTGTTTTGGTTTAAAAACTCATTTGAACAAACTCGAACAAAATCATCAAAATTATGATAAAAATATTTATCTAACAAACTCCCCCTTTTTGATGATTACAAACCAAAACAATTTACTTGTTGGGAAATTTATTGTTTAGATTTTGATGAATGCCATGTAAAACTTAGAATAGGAAGTTGGCACCCCAGTTTTGTTGTAAACTGCATTGTAATAAATAGGGCTGGTCAAGCCGAGTTAAGTCGCACTATGCCCAAACATGCAAGAAGACAACCGGAGACTAGAAGGAAGACTCATTGCAAGACGGTGACTATGGCAAAGAAGAGAAGACAAGAACTCGATCAAGGAGCAAACTAAGATGCGGTGAGAGGAGTATCAGTCAAGTTAACTCAAGATAAGCCAAGTCTCAAGTTGAAGTGATGAAGAGTCATCCAATGATTGGAAGTCGACTCTAAGTCACCTGGGGAAAGCAAGGAAATGCAATCAAGTCGAGATAATCAAAAAGATCCGTTGTACGTAAATCAAGAGAATTGCTTAAACAAGTAATATCTCCATGCTACCTTTCTCGAAGTGCTCACCCGAAGCGTGCAAAAGGAATAAACCAATGGGAAGCACTACACCGTGTCGAACTCGAAAAGTCAAGAACAATTCATGCAACGAGGAAATGGCAATTCCAAGGACTGCAACAAGACAAGCCAACGACCACAAGTGACTTTAAAAAATAAGCCTATCTCTTCAACGGGTAGATTTTTGAAAGCTCACTATAAAAGGCTGAGGAATAATTCTGAGAAAAAGATACGAAGGTTACCCTGACCATCTGAGAATTGAATACAAGCAAGAAAGAAACATTTTGTAACCTGAAATATTCTCAAGTTATTAAACGCTCAATCCTCAAGCCTACATTACGAAGAACATCAATCCAACACTCACCTGTGAAGGAAAGATAACTTCAATCAGTTGAAGAGGAAATTACTGAAGAATAAAGGGGTCTACATTCCACGAAGGATTGTAGGAAGGTTCAAGGTCGAACCAAGTCTTGAGCTTTTGGAGGGCTTCGTGATCAAATCCAAAGAGCTTGAGCAAGTGGGCTGTAGTAGCAAGGCAAAACGCCCCGTGAAGAAGTTCGAGTCGCAGTCGAAGCGAGAAGCCGGTGAGTGATCAAGGCGTCTCTGATCGAGTCCCAAAGGATCAAGTCGGTTTGTGTGATCAAGACTTGTATCTGGATGCTACCACTTTGTATCTCGATCAATACATAGTGGATTCCTCCAGGATTTGGAGAAGAGAGGAGTAAAAGAATTACCCCATCTTCGAACCTCTATAAAAACTTATCGTGTCATTTACATTTCAAAGACTTTAAATTCCTCGCATCTTATTTGCTTAACTTTTTCGATAAATTTGCTATCTACTTGATAATTTCTAAGTACTAAATCAAGCTTTAAATCTCTACTAAACCATACTTAAGGGTGTTAAGTCTTCCAATAAAAACAAACCACAGTTGAGCTAATTGGTCTTAACACCGTGAGTTATTCTATCAACACTCGGTCAGTGCATTTGAGTGACTAACTCTCTTGATTAACTAAATTGGCTGTCCACCTAGGACTCAACTGTGTAGTATCAACTCTGAACTTTTAAAAGGACTAAATCGAAAATTTGGTAATGTTTATTCAACCCCCCCTTCTAAACCTTACACTCACACCCCTTGGGACCTACATTACTCGAGGACGATTTTGAAAACAAATAAAATTTCCGGTTTTACGAGTAAACTATCCGTTGAAAACATTTCATACAAAGCTCCCCCTATCTATGAGCATATCAACAAGAGATATTGCATAAGCTAGAAACACAAGCTACAATAAGCTTATATAAGATGCCTATAAACCACATAGGCTAAGAAGCTCCCCCTGTCACAATACTTATAATCTTTTGCAATTGAGTCCATAATACAAGCCATAGACTAGGTATTCTTGGCTTTAGGAAGCCATAGCTTATAGCTTTTATTGCGAGCTTTAATTAGCTTCTTTTGGCTAACGAGCCAATTTCCTGTTTCTTCCCCTTTGAAATCATCAAAAAGAATTTTAGGATGATAAAAACATCATACAATTATATCAAAGTGCGCAAAAGAGTCGGTTTATCAACCGTTGAGCAATTTAGGCTTAAAAATCCAAGGAAAATGGGAGAAAAGTATCATGAAGAGTTCATACGCTCGTTTTATTTGCCAAAACATGATCTCAATAAGTAAAGAGGACTTTTGGAAGCAAGAGAATCATGTAGAAGTTGAAATTTTCATTGCGACATTTTATCGAACACTTTGTGGGCGTGAAAATTAAAAGAGGTTGTATATAGCCCTTGTAAATGTTTCAAGCCAAAAAAATTCATCACCAATTCACATCAATCATCATACAATACAACATAATAAATAAGCTCATCAAGATTATATGCAAAAATTATCAAGAAACATTCAAGAAGGTCATAAACTCAAGGGTTCAACCCAATTGAGCAAAGGAAGAAAAAATTCTTACCATTTGATCGGAAAAGATGAGCCATGATGATGATAAACATGCTATATAAGGTCCAAGTTGTGAATTGAATGCATGAAAACAAATTTTGAGTGAAATTTGTGTGAATTTGGCAAAGTGGACGAAAAATGGCCAAAATAAGTTAAAATGAAGAATGTTGAAGACAGAACGGTTTTAATCCAAAATTAGGCTTAGGGCGACCGATCGAGGTTTAGGGTGACCGGTCGACGTTAAGGGCGACCGGTTGCCCTCAACCTGTTTAGCCCACTGTCTTGACATTTTTACTGAAATCCGAATTTTCAACCAAAAATCCGATTTTTCACCCCTAAGTTTCAAAAATATGCAAAATGCAAACATAAGCCTCATTCAATATGCATTATGCCTAACCGAGCTCGTATCGACGCAAAAGTCTCGGAAGATAGCGGTTTAGTAAAAATGTCCGCTAATTGATCTTGAGATGGTACAAAAGATATCTCAATTTTTCGTTTTGAAACACAATCCCTTAGAAAATGATGTCGAATCTCAATATGTTTAGTACGGTTATGATGAACCGGGTTTTGAGCAATATTTATAGCGGATATATTATCACAAAAGATATGTACGTTTTCAAAAGAGCATTTGTAATCCGCTAAGGTTTGTTTCATCCAAAGAAGTTGTGTACAACAAAAGGCGGCGGAAATATATTCGCCTAGAAATTGACATGATCCGGAAACTAAGTTTTGCTTCTTTGAAAACCAAGAAACTAGGCAATCGCCTAAAAATTGATATGATCCGGAAGTACTTTTCCGATCATCAATATTTCCCGCATAATCCGAATCACTATAACCTTTAAGAGAAAAAATTTCATTCTTTGGATAAAATAAACCATATTGAATAGTGCCTTTCAAATATCGAAAAATCCTTTTAACGGCACTCATATGAGATTCTTTGGGATTGCTTTGAAAACGAGCGCATAGGCATACGGCATGAAGAATGTCCGGTGTACTAGCGGTTAAATAAAGTAAACTACCAATCATACCTCGATACTTTGATTCATCCACGGACTTGCCTTTTTCATCTTTGTCAATTTTGACATTTGTTGCCATGGGAGTAGATACGGTTCTTCCTTCTTCAATGCCGAACTTTTTCAAAAGTTCTTTTGTATACTTTGATTGCGAAATGTAAATACCTTCTTGACATTGCTTAATTTGGAGTCCAAGAAAGAAGTTGAGCTCCCCCATCATACTCATTTCAAATTCTCCTTGCATCAATTTAGAGAATTTCTTGCACAAAGAATCATTAGTAGCACCAAAGATAATATCATCAACATAAATTTGCACAAGTAAGCAATCTTGCCCATTTTCAAAAACAAAGAGAGTTGTATCAACTTTATCTCTTATAAAGCCATTTTGCAAAAGAAAAGAGCTAAGTCTATCGTACCATGCACGGGGTGCTTGCTTTAAACCATACAAGGCCTTTTTAAGTTTATAAATATCATTAGGCCTAGAAAAATTTTCAAACCCCGGAGGTTGTTTTACAAAGACTTCTTCTTGAATAATACCATTTAAGAAGGCGGATTTAACATCCATTTGGTAAAGTTTGAAGTTTTTAAAATAAGAATAGGCAAGTAAAATACGAATAGCTTCTAAACGTGCTACGGGTGCAAAAGTTTCATCATAGTCAATACCTTCTTCTTGACAATACCCTTGAGCTACTAACCTTGCCTTATTTCGAACAATGTTGCCTTGATCATCAAGTTTGTTCCGGAATACCCATTTTGTACCAATAATAGTTTGAGATGGAGGACAAGGTACCAATTCCCATACATCATTTCTTTTAAATTGATTTAACTCCTCTTGCATCTCTAAGAACCAATCCTCATCCTCAATGGCCTCCTTAGCATTCTTAGGCTCTTTTTGAGAAATAAGAGCTTTCTCGGCAAATTTTCTCCGGGTCATCACTTTGTCAAGGGGATCACCAATAATAAGATCTTTTGGGTGATCTCCCTTAAATTTTAATGCAACGGGAAGATCCGAGGTATCACCTCTATCTTCTTGAGGACCATTTGAAGTGTACGGTTGATCGTTTGATGTAGATGGTTGATCATCAACTTGAACAATTTGTTCAATAATATCCTCTTCATCACTTTCATCATTAGGTATTCTTTCAACACCCGAAGCTTCATTAAATTTGACATGGATGGATTCTTCAACAACTCCACTAGTCTTATTGTAAACCCGATATGCTTTGCTTTTTGTTGAATATCCCATAAATATCCCTTCATCGGCCTTTGGATCAAGTTTGTCCAATTGATCTTTGGTATTCAAAATAAAGCATTTACAACCAAATATCTTGAAATAACTAATATTTGGAGTTCTACCTTTCCAAAGCTCATATGGAGTTTTATTCATTTTAGGATGAATATAAACTCGATTAATGACATAGCAAGCGGTACTTACGGCTTCGGCCCAAAAATATTTTGGAAGTGCAAATTCATTGAGCATGGACCGACTCATCTCTTGTAGTGTCTGATTTTTCCTTTCGGCTACTCCATTTTGTTGAGGTGTCCTTGGAGCCGAAAAATTATGAGCATATCCTTTGGTTTCACAAAAGACTCTAAATTCACCATCAAATTCTCCACCTTGATCGCTTCGAATAGACTTAATAATGTCTTCTTTTTCATTTTCAATGAGTCTACACAACTTAACAAACTCATTAACGACATCGCTTTTATTGGTAAGAAAAAGAGCCCAAGTATATCTAGAAAAATCATCGACAATAACGAAAGTGTAATGTTTTCCACTTAGACTTGCCGTACCAATATCCCCATACAAATCAAGGTGAAGCAATTGTAGGGGTTTGGTTGTGGAAATTTCATTTTTGGGCTTAAAACTACTTTTAACTAATTTGTTCTTTTGACAAGTGTCACATAAGCCATGATTTTCAAAATTCAATTTGGGTAGTCCTTTCACATGTTGGTTTTTGTAAATATTTTTCAAATTCTTGTATCCAACATGTCCAAGTCGCCTATGCCATAAACTAGTTAAATCATTATTGGCGACTAAACAAGAAACATTTTGACTAACCAAATGACTTGTACAAATTTTGTAAAGATTGCCTTTTCTATTTGCTTCACAAATAATTTCACCATTTTTAAGTATAAGGCATTTTTCTCTATTAAAGGAAACATTATAATTTGAATCACAAAGTTGGCTAACACTTATCAAATTAAACTTAAGCCCTTCTACTAAAAGAACATTACAAAGTTACCAATTTCTCCATTTCCAAGAATTCTTCCTTTCCCATTGCCGAACATGACCATACCCTCTTCTTGGAGCTTGATGTTGGTAAAAAGTTCTTTCCTCCCGGTCATATGGCGTGAACAACCGCTGTCCACAAGCCATTTTGAATCTTCCATTGTTGTTATAGCCCCTATTGCCTACAAAAGAATTTCTTTTAGGTACCCTATAATTTTGGGGTCCACGGAGGTTAGTCTTGAGACTTTTGGGTCTCCAAACATGTCTAAAGCTATTTCTCAATTTGCAATTATTAGCGTAATGTCCAACTTTGCCACAATAAAAACAAGTAGGAGTATTATAACTATTAGCACGTACAAAAGTCGGACCTTGGTTATTTTTCTTAAAAACACTTTGAAATGGCTTATAACCAAGTCCCAATTTGGAATGCTCACCTCTTTGTGCATCTAAAATTTTTGTGACTTTATATGTGCTTATGTTGAAACGATGCACATCATTTTTCAAACATTCAATATCTTTTGTGAGCGATTCCTTTTCGGTTTCAAGAGAGTGAACTCTAGTAAGAGTAAGAGCATGAGCTTTGTCTAGAGATTCATAAGAGGTAAATAGTTTTTTCTTTTTCAACCTTAAGCTCCTTATGCTCATTTTTCAAATTTTTGTATTTAACAATTAAATTTTGAAACTCAATTTGCAATTCATCAAAATCACATTGCAAGTCATCAACTATGGAGGAAGTAGAAGAATTAGAGCGTACCTCATTGTTTTCATCGTCTATGGCCATGAGACCATGTTCGGTTTCTCCTTCCTCATCGGTTGTTTCGAGTAGTTCATCCCACGTTTTGACCTCCGCATTTAGAGCCTTCTTTTTCGTAAAAGGCTTTCTTTTCTTTTGCTCATCTTCATCGAGCTTTGGGCAATCGGCAATGAAGTGCCCGGGTTTTCCGCATTTAAAGCAAGCATTATCTCTTGGTTTTCTTGCTTTATTTTTATTCACAAATTTTGCAAATTTTCGAACAAGTGCGGCCATCTCCTCCTCATCATCATCATTATCATAGTATGCATTATTAGAAGAAGAAGCAAGCGCTTTAGGAATAATTTGCATACCCGATTGATTTATGGATGGTTTGGAATTTTTCCTCTCCTTGAGATAGACTTCATAGATGATAAGGTTTCCAATAAGCTCGTCAAACTTGAGTGTCTCAAGGTTTTGTGCCTCCGTGATTGCCGTTACTTTTTCGGACCATGAGCCAGGAAGAGCATTCAATACTTTAGTCATTTTGTCTTATTCGGAGATGACTTTACCGAGGGCCACAAGAGGATTGACAATATTATCAAGCCTTTCCACCATCTTGGAGATGCTTTCACCATCATGCATGTTAAAGTTTTCAAAGTCTTTAACAAGCATGGTCTTTCTTGCTTGCTTGACCTTCTTAGTCCCTTCATAAATTGTCTCCAATTTTTACCAAACCTCATGTGCCGACCTTATGCCTCTTATTCGATTATACTCGGTAGCCGTAAGAGAACAATACAAAATATTTAAGGCCTTACCGTTTAGAGAGAAAGCCTTTTTGTCGTTTTCATCAAACTCCTTGAAAGGTTTAGGAGTCGAGGTGCCATCCTCCGATTTCTTGGTTGGTTGATCAACTCCTTCAATGACCACATTCCAAATGTCGAACCCGCACCCTTGTAGAAAGCACTCCATACGGTCTTTCCAAAATGCGTAGTTGTTCGCGTCAAATAGTGGTGGCTTGTTGGTGGAGGCGCCGGTGGTGAGATGAGCATCATATGTAGCCATGGATCTTTCCTCTTTACTCGAAACGAGCTAGACAAAGAGTTTGGCTTTGATACCACTTGTTAGTCCAAGTGGTTACTATAATCTAGAGGGGGGGTGAATAGATTATCCCGGTTTTTCAGATTTTGCCCTCTTTTTCGTGAAACTCAAGCAAAGATGAAATGCTAAGTGCGGAAAGTAAATAGCACACATCGATTTATAGTAGTTCAACCCACCTAGGACCTAATCTACTACCACCCCAGTATATCCGGAATGGATTTCAAAAAGAAAAAAAGATTTTATTGATTTACCAAAAATTAATACAACACCTTGAGGATTACCACAACCCTCTTACACCACCTTGAGGATTACCACAATCCTCTTACAACACCTTTGAAGATTACCACAACCTTCAAACACCTATCACCTAGATCACCCAAGTGTATTCTTACCACAAGAATACTCACAAGGATGTCTTGTGTTGAATGATGACCAAAATCAAGATTACAACTCAATAATGATTGATACAATATGAGTACAAGTGTAATCAAGAATTGAAAGCCTAGACCTCAAATTTGTGCAAGTGAAAGTGCTAAGGCTAATACAACAAGATATATGAAAGTGTTTGCTTGATTGCTCTTTGCTTGTGTAGAGTGTTGTGTCTTGTTGCTTGAATGAAGCCTCTATTTATAGGAGAGGACTTGGCTTTCATTTCCAGACATTGAATCCTCCTTGGGGAGTGATTTGCTGCAAAAGAAACCATTTAAAATCATCAATATAGCTGTTAGAAATCAATCCCACAAAATAGGGAAAAGCTGCTGAAAATGCAACGGATAGTTTTTGATAAACAAGAGTGCGACGTGTCGCAAGCAGAGATAAGATTGAAATTGAATTTCAGCAAATTTTACACAGGGGGACCGGTTGGAGGGGGGTGCGACCGGTCGCCCTCGACTATGACCGGTTGGGGTTGAAGAAAATACGAAATAGAGAAGACAGAACCAAAAGGTCTGCTCCTAGGTACCGGTCGCCCAGGGGTCGACCGGCCGCCCTCACCGGTCGACCACCTGGTCGACCGGTCGCCCTTCCTATTTTTCTTACGTCTAATTTTCTGTTTCAAAACTCAACTCAGGTACGGGTTGCCCTATAGGGCAACCGGTCGAGCCTGAAACAAATGTGTTGTCCAATTTTTTAACGAAAATAAACTTCAAAAAATACTCCGAAAAATAGTAAAAACATTTTAAGACGGTCGAAAGTATTTAGACAACATTTAGGGACATTGCTTTGGTTTAAAAACCCATTTGAACAAACTCGAACAAAATCATCAAAATCATGATATAAAAACATTTATCTAACAGGGCACCCTTGCCCGCTCCGGGAAGGCGCCTCGGAGCCATAACTTCCATCTACTAGACTCTCAGCTCTCACCTCAACTTCAAGAGATTTTTCTAAGTAAAACTTTTAAAGTTAAAGAGTATAGAGAGAAATGTTACCTTTGGAAGACACAGTTAAAGACTCTCCTCCCAAATGTCATTATCCAAAAGTGGCCAAAAATTCTCCAAAGGAAAGACAAGATGTACAACAAGACAAGCCAGACATGGTACCAGTTTAGCTCCCGCACTATGTCATTTCTCCATAGCACCTGAGCTCGGGGGCGTATGTTGGGGAAAAAACGATATTTAATTATTTAATATATAATTCAATTTATATATTACGTGGATGTTAATTGCCCAATGGGCTCTTAATAAAATAACCCAGCCCAAAGGTATCCAGGACTGGGCCATAGGTTGATTTCTCCTACGTGGACTAGCCCATAGGCTAAATTCTCCTAAGCGAATCATAGGGCTCATCTCCCGTTATAAAAAGGTCATTCATATTCATTTGTAAGTCAATTAACTCATAATTCTCCTACGCATTTAACTCAGTATTCAATTATTGTTTTATTCTCTCGTTCACCAAGCTGACTTGAGCATCAGAGGGGCCTCCCTGGGCAACCCGCAGTGACCCCCTAACGTTTGTGTATGTGTGGAAGCAAGTTCCTAATTGAAGAATTTCCAGCTTCCGGAGAAGAAGATTTGAAGACTTCCCTCTTGGGAAGAAGGGTTATATCTGCACCTTTGACTTGGAGTGGTCTGCCTTCAGAAGCATCATCAATATGTTATATATATTATTTCGATGTTGTTTATATTTGTTTCTTGGTTATTTTTCTGTTGTTTCGTTGTTGTTTCGATGTTTCAATACAATTTTTACTTATTTTTTTACGCTCTTTTCTCTCCATGCGTTATTTTATATATATATATATATATATATTATTTTTGTTTTTTGGTTGTTTATATACTGTTTGTAATGTTGTTATAAAGTTTCTTTGGTGTTTCCATGTAGTGTTCGATGTTTCAATGCAGTTTTTACCTATTTTAAGCTATTTTTGTACATATGGTGTATTCTGTATTGTTTATATTGTTTCTGGGTTGTTTCTGTATAGTTTTCAATGGTGTTATGTTGTTTCTTGGTTGTTTCCATGTTTTTGATATTTTCAATGCATTGGATCAAAAGTTGAATTGTGTTTTTATTCATGTTGTTTCTATATTATTTTAAGTTTGTTTGGTTTTGATGTGGTTCAGGCTGTTCAGTAATAAATCTGGAAAATTTGGCGGGAGCGTAAAAATATCCAAATAACGTGCGGGAGTGTAAAACAGTCCAAAAAATATCCAGGAGCATAAAAAGTTGTCATTTTCTCCACAATATGGGGCAATAGTGTCCTAAACCCAAACTTTATGCGAGACAGAGAGCGCCTAGACACAAAGTTTTAGATTTTTTTTGGGTTTATTTGTCTTAGGGTTTATATTTGTCTTTTTAGAGTTTATTTTTATTTTAGGTTTATTTTTATCAGATTTGTATTTTGTAAGATTTTTGAATTTTTTTAGGGTTTATTTTTTGTTTTTTTGGTTTATTTTTAAGAGTTCGTTTTTAGAGTTTATTTTAATTTTTTAAATTTATTATTATTCTTTTATAATTTATTTATTTATTTTTGGGGGTCAGTCTCACGATGTCTCACTGTAAGACCGCCTCACAAGAGAGTTCCTCATATTCCCTTTTGTATAGAAGGGGTAAATGGTCAAAAACTATTATCAGACAGGCTAAATGGTCAAAACCCGTTAGATGAATCCTAAACCAACCCGGTAGTGTTTTGGTTTTAGTACCAGTGGTATTAGCAATTCTTATAACAAGTATTAGTACATAGTTCACTCCAAATTATTAGTTTTTGTAATATTGGATAGTGATATACTCATTAAGTCCCACTAAGATATCTTTCCTTTTTCGCCCGTCTCAAATTATTGGTTTGTTTCCTTATTGAGAATATTAGTTATACAACAATGGACTAAACTACCCTTATGTAATTTACTTTGTTTGAGACCAACAATAATATACTCTTATTTAATGCAAGGACAAAGTAGGAACAATATGAAAAAAGATTATGATTCCAATTATATTTAGGGTTAGGCAAGAAAAGTACCCTTGAGGTTTAACCTAATTAAAAAAACCCCATCTAACTTTCAAAATTCTAAAAATATCCCAAAGGTATTATTTTGTCTATCTTTTACCCCCCTAATAAGCAAAAAACATTTAAAAATTCCCCTCGTATTTATAAAATCATTACAGTTTACCCCTTAATTTTAACACTGAATCAAATCTCATGGGTACTTTTTATAATTTTGAAAGTTAGATGGTTTTTTTTTTTTTTTGTGATTAGGTTTAACCTTAGTAGTACTTTTTGTAATTGTCTTTATATTTATTGTGTTTTTCTTAATCTTTGTGAAATGCTCTACTTGCATATCTTAGTAGGATGGATGGAGTAGTATCACAAGAATGCTAAAAAGTATTAATAATCTCTATGCAAAGTATTAGTACGTAGTTCACTTTCAAATATTTGATAGCCCCCTAAAAAGTATTTGTTTTCTGTCAAAAATATTAGTAGTTATTGTTAAACGTATTAGTTGTCCCTCTGGAAACTATTAGTTTTTCCCCTGAAAGTTTTTTAGTAATTTCTTTTAAAATTATTAGTTTTTCCAATAAAAATGATTGCAGTCCCCAGTCTGAAAAGTGTTAGTAGCCCCCTAGAATACTTCAAAGTCGATTAAGTCAAATCATCAAACACTTGGATCACATAGTTGAATAAGTTTATACAAAATTCAAAGAAGATAAAGAAGACTGACCAGGAACCAAATATCCAAAAAAAAAAACTAAAAATAGCTTTCGTCAAGGTGTATATATATACAATTTGACTCTTCATTGAGCAAGATAAAATTGCAAACTCAGTTCCACAGGATTATGTCTATTACAATCTTAGTCCATACTTTGCAAATTCATCCCACCGTTTCTAGATTTTGTAATTTGAATCCCATAATTTTAGAAATATACATAAATAGTCCTGCAATTTATAAATATTGCAACACTAGTCCCAAATTACCATATTCTTTCAAATTATGTAATGTATCACATCGTGCGAAAGCCTTCATTTTTGTCACCTGTTTTTCTCGTGGCATTATTATACCTATAATTCTACTTAGAACCAATCTCCATTTATAGACTTTAAGGAGATCATGTCGGGTTTCCAACCGATAAACTTAACAGGCATACTTATGTAAAAGCCTCGCTAACATGTATTCATATTTTCAACTTTCCTAAGTTATTAACAAAAATGGATATAGTCCATTACGACCATATCAGACCCAACATGCTGTTAGATAAATGTTTTTATCATGATTTTGATGATTTTGTTCTAAAGAGTTTTTATACCAAAACAATGTCCCTAAATGTTGTCCTAACACTTCCAATCGATCTAAAATGTTTTTACTATTTTTTGGAGTATTTCTTGAAGTTTATTTTCGATTTAAAATTGGACAACACTTTTGTTTCAGGCTCGACCGGTCGCCCTATAGGGCAACCCGCACTGAGTTGAGTTTTGAAACAGAAAATGGGACGTAAGAAAAAAAAGAAGCGGCGGCCGTCGACCGAGGTGGGCGCCGGTGTGGTCGGCCGGTCGACCGTGGCCGACCGGTGAGCGAATTGCACGCAAGTTGGATTTTTGTTCCGGACTTCTCTGTTTCGTAAAAACGCGTCAAGGGCAACCGGTCACGGTGAGAGGCGACCGGTCGCACCCCCTTCGACCGGTCCCCCTGTGTAAAAATTCGCGAGAATTCAATTTCAATCTTATCTCTCTGTGACCGGTCGAACCCCATGTTTGACAAAGAAACTATCCGTTGCGTTTTGCATGACTTTTCCCTATTTTGTGGGATTGATTTCTAACAGACTATATTGATGATTTTAAATGGTTTTTTTGCAAAAGCAAATCACTCCCCAAGGAGGAGCCAATGTCCGGAAATCAAAGCCAAGACCTCTCCTATAAATAGAGGCTTCATTCAAGCAACAAGACACAACACAATATACAAGCAAAGAGCATACAAAGCAAACACTTTCATATATCTTGTTGTATTAGCCTAAGCACTTTCACTTGCACAAATTTGAGGTCTAGGCTCTCAATTCTTGATTACACTTGTACTCATATTGTATCAATCATTATTGAGTTGTAATCTTGATTTTGGTCATCATTCAACACAAGACATCCTTGTGAGTATTCTTGTGGTAAGAATACACTTGGGTGATCTAGGTGATAGGTGTTTGAAGGTTGTGGTAATCTTCAAAGGTGTTGTAAGAGGGTTGTGGTAATCCTCAAGGTGTTGTAAGAGGGTTGTGGTAATCCTCAAGGTGGTGTAAGAGGATTGTGGTAATCCTCAAGGTGTTGTATTAATTTTTGGTAAATTAATAAAATCTTTTCTTTCTTTTTGAAATCCATCCCGGAGATACTGGGGTGGTAGAGGATTAGGCCCTAGGTGGGTTGAACCTCTTTAAATCGACGAGTGTTGTTTTATTTCCGCATTTACATTCTCGTCTTTGGTTGATTATTCGAAAAAGAGGGCAAAATCTGAAAAACCTAGATAATCTATTCACCCCCCCCTCTAGATTATCGTAGCCACTTGGACTAACAAGTGGTATCAAAGCCAAACTCTTTGGCTAGCTCGTTCCGAGTAAAGAGGAAAGATCCATGGCTACGAATGACGCTTATCTCACCACCGGCGCCTCCACCAACAAGCCACCATTGTTCGACGCCAACAACTACGCATTTTGGAAAGACCGTATGGAGTGCTTTCTACAAGGGTGCGGATTTGACATATGGAATGTGGTTATTGAAGGAGTTGATCAACCAACAAAAAAATGGAGGATGGCACCTCGACTCCTAAACCTTTCAAGGAGTTCGATGAAAATGATAAGAAGGCTTTCTCTCTAAATGGTAAGGCCTTAAATATTTTGCATTGCTCACTTACCGCCACCGAGTACAATCGCATACGAGGCATAAGGTCGGCACATGAGGTTTGGGAAAAATTGGAGACTATATATGAAGGGACAAAGAAGGTCAAGCAAGCTAGAAAGACCATGCTTGTTAAAGACTTTGAAAACTTTAACATGGATGATGGTGAAAGCATCTCCAAGATGGTGGAAAGGCTTGACAACATTGTCAATCCTCTTGTGGCCCTCGGTAAAGTCATCTCCGAAGAAGACAAAGTGACTAAGGTATTGAATGCTCTTCCGGCTCATGGTCCGAAAAGGTGACGGCAATCACGGAAGCACAAAATCTTGAGACACTCAAGTTTGACGAGCTCATCGGGAACCTCCTCATCTATGAAGTCTATCTCAAGGAGAGGAAAAATACCAAACCAACCATCAATCAATCGGGTATGCAAAATATTCCTAAAGGTCTTGCTTCCTCTTCTAATAATGCATACTATGATAATGATGATGATGATGAGGAGACGGCCGCACTTGTTCGAAAATTTGCAAAATTTGTGAATAAAAATAAAGCAAGAAAACCAAGAGATAATGCTTGCTTTAAATGCGGAAAACCCGGGCACTTCATTGCCGATTGCCCAAAGCTCGATGAAGAGGAGCAAAAGAAAAGGAAGCCTTTTACAAAAAGAAGGCTCTAAATGCGGAAGTCAAAACATGGG
Organism: Rehmannia glutinosa; assembly: GCA_016081115.2. Lineage (NCBI taxonomy): Eukaryota > Viridiplantae > Streptophyta > Magnoliopsida > Lamiales > Orobanchaceae > Rehmannia > Rehmannia glutinosa. The sequence continues at coordinate 13,902,630 of CM071933.1, forward strand.
ATGAACTACTCGAAACAACCGATGAGGAAGGAGAAACCGAACACGGTCTCATGGCTATAGACGACGAAAACAATGAGGTACACTCAAATTCTTCTACTTCCTCCATAGTTGATGACTTGCAATGTGATTTTGATGAATTGCAAATTGAGTTTCAAAATTTAATCGTTAAATACAAAAATTTGAAAAAGGAGCATAAGGAGATTAAGGTTGAAAAGGAAAAATTATTTACCTCTTATGAATCTTTAGACAAAGCTCATGCTCTTACTCTTACTAGAATTCATTCTCTTGAAACCGAAAAGGAATCGCTCACAAAAGATATTGAATGTTTGAAAAATGACGTGCATCGTTTCAACATAAGTACGGATAAAGTCACAAAAATTTTAGATGCACAAAGAGGTGAGCATTCCAAATCGGGACTTGGTTATAAGCCATTTCAAAGTGTTTTTAAGAAAAATAACCAAGGTCCGACTTTTGTACGTGCCAATAATTATAATACTCCTACTTGTTTTTATTGTGGCAAAGTTGGACATTATGCTAATAATTGCAAATTGAGAAATAGCTCAAGACATGTTTGGAGACCCAAAGGTCTCAAGACTAACCCCATGGACCCCAAAATTATAGGGTACCTAAAAGAAATGATTTTGTAGGTAATAGGGGCTATAACAACCATGGAGGATTCGAAATGGCTCGTGGACAGCGGATGTTCACGCCATATGACCGGGAGGAGAGAGCTTTTTACCAACATCAAGCTCCAAGAAGAGGGTATGGTCATGTTCGGCAATGGCAAAGGAAAAATTCTTGGAAATGGAGAAATTGGTAACTCTTCTTTCTCTCTTTGTAATGTTCTTTTAGTAGAAGGGCTTAAGTTTAATTTGATAAGTGTTAGCCAACTTTGTGATTCAAATTATGATGTTTCTTTTAATAAAGAAAAATGCCTTATTCTTAAAAATGGTAATATTATTTGTGAAGCAAATAGAAAAGGCAATCTTTACAAAATTTGTACTAGTGATTTGGTTAGTCAAAATGTTTCTTGTCTTGTCGCCAATAATGATTTAACAAGTTTATGGCATAGGCGACTCGGACATGTTGGATACAAGAATTTGAAAAATATTTACAAAAACCAACATGTAAAAGGACTACCCAAATTGAATTTTGAAAATCTTGGCTTATGTGACACTTGTCAAAAGAACAAATTAGTTAAGAGTAGTTTTAAACCCAAAAATGAAATTTCCACTACCAAACCCCTACAATTGCTTCACCTTGATTTGTATGGGGATATTGGTACGGCTAGTCTAAGTGGAAAACATTACACTTTTGTTATAGTCGATGATTTTTCGAGATATACTTGGGCTCTTTTTCTTACAAATAAAAACGATGCCGTTAATGAGTTTGTTAAGTTGTGTAGACTTATTGAGAATGAAAAAGAAGATACTATCAAGTCTATTCAAGCGATCGAGGTGGAGAATTTGACGGTGAATTTAGAGTATTTTGTGAAACCAAAGGATATGCTCATAATTTCTCGGCTCCAAGGACACCTCAACAAAATGGAGTAGCCGAACGGAAAAATCGAACATTACAAGAAATGAGTCGATCCATGCTCAATGAATTTTCACTTCCAAAGTATTTTTGGGCGAAGCCGTAAGTACCGCTTGCTATGTCATTAACCGAGTTTATATTCGCCCTAATATGAATAAAACTCCATATGAGCTTTGGAAAGGAAGAACTCCAAATATTAGTTATTTCAAAATATTTGGATGTAAGTGCTTTATTTTGAATACTAAGGATCAATTGGACAAACTTGATCCTAAGGCGAAGAAGGTATATTTATGGGGTATTCAACCAAGAGCAAAGCATATCGGGTTTACAACAAGACTAGCATGGTTGTTGAAGAATCCATTCATGTCAAATTTAATGAAGCCTCGGGTGTTGAAAGAATACCGAATGACGATAGTGATGAAGAGGATATTGTTGAACCTATTGTTCAAAGTGATGCTCATAATGATCAACCTTCAAGTTCAAATGTTCCTCAAGAAGATAGGGGTGATACTTGAATCTTCCCGTAGCATTGAAATTTAAGGAGATCACCCAAAAGATCTTATTATTGGTGATCCCCTTGATAAAGTAATGACTCGAAGGAATTTTGCCGAGAAAGCTCTTATATCTCAAAAAGAGCCTAAAAATGCTAAGGAAGCTATTGAGGATGAAGATTGGTTTTGGAAATGCAAGAGGAGTTGAATCAATTTGAAAGAAATGATGTATGGGAATTAGTACCTTGTCCTCCATCTCAAACAATCATTGGTACAAAATGGGTATTCCGGAACAAACTTGATGATCAAGGCAACATTGTTCGAAATAAGGCAAGGTTAGTAGCTCAAGGGTATTGTCAAGAAGAAGGTATTGACTATGATGAAACTTTTGCACCGTAGCACGTTTAGAAGCTATTCGTATTTTACTTGCCTATTCTTGTTTCAAAAATTTCAAACTTTACCAAATGGATGTTAAATCCGCTTTCTTAAATGGTATTATTCAAGAAGAAGTCTATGTAAAACAACCTCCGGGGTTTGAAAATTTTTCTAGGCCTAATGATGTTTATAAACTTAAAAAGGCTTTGTATGGTTTAAAACAAGCACCCCGTGCATGGTATGATAGACTTAGCTCTTTTCTTTTGCAAAATGGTTTTACAAGAGGTAAAGTTGATACTACACTCTTTGTTTTTGAAAAAGGGCAAGATTGTTTACTTGTGCAAATTTATGTTGATGATATTATATTTGGTGCTACTAATGAATCTTTGTGCAAGAAATTCTCCAAGTTAATGCAAGGTGAATTCGAGATGAGTATGATGGGGAGCTAAACTTCTTCCTTGGACTTCAAATTAAGCAATGCCAAGAAGGTATTTATATTTCGCAATCAAAGTATACAAAAGAACTTTTGAAGAAGTTCGGCATTGAAGAAGGAAGAAGAACGTCTCGACTCTATGGCAACCAATGTCAAAATTGACAAAGATGAAAAAGGCAAGTCGGTTGATGAATCCAAGTATCGAGGTATGATTGGTAGTTTACTTTATTTAACCGCTAGTAGACCGGACATTCTTCATGCCGTATGCCTATGTGCTCGTTTTCAAAGCAATCCCAAAGAATCTCATATGAGTGCCGTTAAAAGGATTTTTCGATATTTGAAAGGCACCATTCAATATGGCTTATTTTATCCAAAGAATGAAAATTTCTCTCTTAAAGGTTATAGTGATTCGGACTATGCGGGAAATATTGATGATCGGAAAAGTACTTCCGGATCATGTCAATTTTTAAGCGATTGCCTAGTTTCTTGGTTTTCAAAGAAGCAAAAGCGTGTTTCTCTTTCAACGGCGGGCCGAATATATTTCCGCCGCATTTTGTTGTACTCAACTTCTTTGGATGAAACAAACCTTAGCGGATTACAAATGCTCTTTTGAAAACGCATTACCTATCTTTTGTGATAATGTATCCGCTATAAATATTGCTCAAAACCCGGTTCATCATAACCGTACTAAACATATTGAGATTCGACATCATTTTCTAAGGGATTGTGTCTCAAAACGAAAAATTGAGATATCTTTTGTTCCATCTCAAGATCAATTAGCGGATATTTTCACAAAACCGCTAACTTCCGAGACTTTTGCGTCGATACGAGCTCGGTTAGGCATAATGCATATTGAATGAAATTCACGTTTGTATTTTGCACGTTTTTAAAACTTAGGGGCGAAAAATCGGATTTTCGGTTGAAAATTCGGATTTTGGAAAATTTGCAAAACAGTGGTTGAAGAGGTTGAGGGCAACGGTCGCCCTCAACGACGACCGGTCGCCCTCAACCACGGACCGGTCGCCCTAAGCCATTTTTGGTTTAAAATCGTTGTCTTGAGCATTAGTCTTTTTCACTCATTTTGGCCATTTTTCGTCCCCTTTGCCAAATGCACACTATTGTCACTCAAAATTGATTTTTATGCATTCCATTTATATCTTGGACCGTATATAGCATGTTTATCATCATCATTGCTCATCCTTTCCGATTAAATGGTAAGATTTTTCCTTACTTTGCTCAATTGGGTTGAACCCTTGAGTTTATGGCCTTTCTTGTATATTACTTGATGAAATTATTTTATGATCATGATGAGCTTAGTTGTTATGCTGTTTTGTATGATAATTGGTATGATTTGGTGATGAAATTTTTTTGGCTTGGATCATTTACAAGGGCTATATACAACTCTTTTTATTTTTCACGCCCACAATGTGTTCGATGAAATGTTTCAATGAAAATTTCAACTTCTACATGATTCTCTCGCTTCCAAAAGTCTTCTATACTCTTTGAGATCATGTTTTGGGAAATAAAACGGGCGTATGAACTCTTCATGATGCATTTCTCCCATTTTCCTTGGTTTTTAAGCCTAAAATTGCTCAATGGTTGATAAATCGTCTCTTTGGCGCACTTTGATATATCTATGATGTTTCTATCATCCTAACATTCTTTTGATGATTCCAAAGGGGAGAAACAGGAAATTGGCTCGTTAGCTCAAAGAAGCCAATAAAAGCTCATAATAGAAGCTACAAGCTATGGCTTTTTAAGGCCATAAGTTGTGAAGAAAACTTAGTCCAATGGTTGTTTTATGGACTTTATGGACTTGTTTGCATGGACATTAAGTATTTGTGACAGGGGAGCTTCTAAGCTCATGAAGTTATTGTTTATTTTTGTAAAAGCTTGTGCTTCTAGCTTATGCAATAATTCTTCTTAATGTGCTTGTTGATAGGGGAGCGTTTGTAAAATGTTTTTAAACGGATAGTTTACTCTTAAACTAGGAAAATTATTTTGCTTTTGAAATCGTCCTCTTGAAAATTGTTTTGGTTTGTAATCATCAAAAAGGGGGAGTTTGTTAGATAAATGTTTTTATCATGATTTTGATGATTTTGTTCTAAAGAGTTTTTATACCAAAACAATGTCCCTAAATGTTGTCCTAACACTTCCAATCGATCTAAAATGTTTTTACTATTTTTTGGAGTATTTCTTGAAGTTTATTTTCGATTTAAAATTGGACAACACTTTTGTTTCAGCTCGACTGGTCGCCCATAGGGCAACCCGCACTGAGTTGAGTTTTGAAACAGAAAATGGGACGTAAGAAAAAAAGGGCAGGGCGACCGGTCGACCAGGTGGGCGACCGGTGTGGTCGACCGGTCGACCGGTGAGCGACCTGTACCTGCAAGTTGGATTTTTGTTCCAGACTTCTCTGTTTCGTAAAAACGTCAAGGGCAACCGGTCATGGTGAGGCGACGTCGCACCCCCTTCGACCGGTCCCCCTGTGTAAAAATTCGCAGAATTCAATTTCAATCTTATCTCTCTTGTGACGGTCGAACCCCATGTTTGACAAAGAAACTATCCGTTGCGTTTTGCATGACTTTTCCCTATTTTGTGGGATTGATTTCTAACAGCTATATTGATGATTTTAAATGGTTTCTTTTGCAGCAAATCACTCCCCAAGGAGGAGCCAATGTCTGGAAATCAAAGCCAAGACCTCTCCTATAAATAGAGGCTTCATTCAAGCAACAAGACACAACACAATATACAAGCAAAGAGCATACAAAGCAAACACTTTCATATATCTTGTTGTATTAGCCTAAGCACTTTCACTTGCACAAATTTGAGGTCTAGGCTCTCAATTCTTGATTACACTTGTACTCATATTGTATCAATCATTATTGAGTTGTAATCTTGATTTTGGTCATCATTCAACACAAGACATCCTTGTGAGTATTCTTGTGGTAAGAATACACTTGGGTGATCTAGGTGATAGGTGTTTGAAGGTTGTGGTAATCTTCAAAGGTGTTGTAAGAGGGTTGTGGTAATCCTCAAGGTGTTGTAAGAGGGTTGTGGTAATCCTCAAGGTGGTGTAAGAGGATTGTGGTAATCCTCAAGGTGTTGTATTAATTTTTGGTAAATTAATAAAATCTTTTCTTTCTTTTTGAAATCCATCCCAGGAGATCTTTGGGGTGGTAGAGGATTAGGCCCTAGGTGGGTTGAACCTCTTTAAATCGACGAGTGTTGTTTTATTTCCGCATTTACATTCTCGTCTTTGGTTGATTATTCGAAAAAGAGGGCAAAATCTGAAAAACCTAGATAATCTATTCACCCCCCCCTCTAGATTATCGTAGCCACTTGGACTAACACATGCTTCCATAAATTTAAGGTACCCCTTAAAATTCATACATTTTTTGACCAAAACAGCTCCTAGTGAGATGTCGCAATACTGCCAATCGGAAAATTATTGCCCATGGACCGTTTGATATAATGTACAAAAGACTAATTTCAACCTTCGGGGAAGATTATCTACAAGTTATCCGACTCCTTTAGAACTGATCAGCAGAGCCTTAGTCATTTCCTACTCCAGGCGTATTAAGATAATTCTTCAAAAGGATAAATTAATCAGATATTTTAAACACATGTTGAAGCGAGAGCCTTCTTTTCATTAAGAACTTGAAGAAATATTTATTACATCAGTAATCTCCTTTTGGGAGGAGAATACCTGTTTAGCTTCTCTTTAATAACGTTTTCACTCGTAAATACATCAACTTAAAAACTAAAACACTTAGATAATACAAATTTCAATTCAGAATTTATTATAAGAAAACTACGGGAAATGTTCGTGTGATAACCACAATTATTTTAGGGGTTAATTGACTGGTATTTTGCATGTATTATGGGCTTAATATTGGCTAGAATGTGGGAATATGCATGCGTTATACAAGTAAATTGGGTAGTATTCTTGTTTTGTGGAATTGGATTACGCTTTGCTCGTTTTGTAGGAATTTATCTATATTTGTGGCATAGTGGCAACAATTCGAGCATTGCAACCGCCAATACTTGACTCAAGTGACGAAGTTTGGAGTCGAGTCGAGAAGAAGTTGGACGAACCGGGCGAGAAACGGAAAAAATAGTCTAGGGGCATATTGTTCCAGGTGAGCATGGGCAGGGCGTGCTCCTCTAGCACAACCCGTGCTCAACCCAAACAAAATGACTCAAGGTGCGGCCTAGGGCACGGGCAACCCATGCCATATTGGCACGCCCGTGCCCCTCTGAAGAAAGATTACAAATGGTTCGGCACCCAACACGGGCTGGGCGTGCCAAAGGGGCACGACCGTGCCGTGCTGCGAGAAAAACAGAGTTTGTCAAATTTCAACTAGGTTTCGACCCGAACGAAGTACAAATAGACCCGGGGCGGCCACAAACAAGGACACGCTGACTTTTACCCTAGAAACCAGAGAAAAGAGCAGTTTTCCATCGGAAACTTCGAGAGATTGATCAAGACCGCAACCACACCTTCGAGGATTGAAGATAGATCGAGAGATCGTCGTCATCCTCCAGTCACTCATTCCATCGTATCGTATTTCAATTAGTTAGATTTTGATTATGGATAATTTGTCTATGAATTGTTTATTTTCAATGTCTGGCTAAAACTCTTGTGATTCCCGGGTTTGGGAGTAGATTAATAAACACTTTTATGTGATGATTAAGGATAATTGAAGTTAATGTTTTCTTTCTCTATTCAAGTACTTTGCTTTAATTCTTGTTTTATCAAAAGGCCTTTGATCTAAACTTGTTTGATGTATTGATTCATAATTCTAATCGATGAGTTTCAATACTAGATCTTGAGTACTTGACACAAATAGATTGCATGATTGAGAAGTCTGTGAATATTTGTGAGATCTTTTAATCTTTTGAACTTTTGGGAGTTGGATATCTCGTGTTGAGTAGAGATGTTAACATAGATATTCCAATCAACGCTTTTACATACATCTCGAGAGAGAGGGTAAATTACTTTTGTGATTGGTCTATAGAGAAGAATATGTTTAACCTTGGTTTGCTTAACCTGAGCATAAAAGTGGGATATTAATTGAAACCATAACCAGGAATCCATCCATTCATACTTGATCTTTTAATCACTCTTCCCTTTGTTATTTTAGGATTAATTTCTGATTTAGTAGTAATAAAACCAAACCTTCAAATTTCGATAGTTTAGATAAAAATAGGACTATTATATTCCAATACTTAGTACATTAATTTATTAATCCCTGTGGATTCGACCTTGCAAACACTATTCTATAAACTGATCCGTACACTTGCGGTGAAGCTATAAAAATAGGCGAACAAGTTTTTGGCGCCGTTGCCGGGGATTAATCAAATTTTTAGTACTAATATTGCGATAAATAGAACTATTCTTAATCTGGACATTTTTTTTAATTTGTTCGATTTTACTTCTATTGTGGTTAACTTGTTTTCTTTAGTTGGTTCAGGTAGTGCATGATCACTCGCTCAAAGCAAGGAGACTTAGCACCGTTCATACCGGAGGTTGAAGCTTTTGCTAGGCGAAATAGTGCAGCTACTAAACGGGCAGAAAGACAACAGGACCAAACCATGGCAGAAGTTGAAGACAACAACAGAGGCAATAACGGGGGTAACAACCAGGCTAACAGGGTCAATGTTGAGTTACCAATACAAGAGGTTCGGTGGCTCGGCAGCCCAACAAGAGCGATACGCGATTACTTTCGCCCAATCAATCGCAACTATGGTGGCATTGCCAATGTCCCGATCAATGCGAATAATTTTGAGCTAAAGCCAACGCTGATCTCGATGGTACAGCAGAACCAGTTTGGGGGCTTCCCGTCTGAAGATCCCAACTCTCCTCTTGCGAATTTCATACAAATTTGCAATACTATCAAGATGAATGGGGTGACTGATGATGCTATACGTCTTCGCCTATTCCCTTTCTCTTTAAGGGATAAGGCTAGGAAGCAAGCTAGGCACCCTAACTCGGGAGTGTGAACAATCGGGATGAGCTAAGTCGAGGTTTCTGTTTAAATACTTCCCACCAAGTAAGACACTACTGACTAAAAGCGAGATCACTCGGTTGAGGCGGTTTGACTCACGAGCCTTTGTACGAGGCCTGGGAGAGATTAGGGATTTGTTGAGGAGGTGCCCGCAACATGGATTTTCGAAGATTAGCATCTTTGCTTTTTCTATAATGGGTTGATGGGACAGACGAGATCATTTGTAGATCTTTGCGGCGGCGGCGCTCTACTCGCGAGATTTCCGGAAGATGCATTCAACTTGTTAGAGGAAATGGCCATGAATAGCTATCAGTGGCCCTCCGAGAGGACTAACGTGAACAGGGTAGCTGAAGTTTCTGATTCAGATCCAATTAAAGAGTTGACAGCACAGATGGCCGTCTTGACCAATCAATTGAGTACATTGACAAAGGCCAATGAGGTAAACACGGGTGCAGGTACTGGGGGAGTTTCTCTAGATCTGATAGAGGAAGCAAATTACGTGAATAACCGGAATTTCAACAATTTCCGGAACAATCAAAATCCCACTCATTATCATCCGGGCCTAAGGAACCACGAAAATTTCTCCTATGCGAACACAAAGAACGTGATGCAACCACCACCGGGGTTTAATGTGACTAATGGAGTTATTACTGCAGATCCTAAACCAACCATGGAAGACATGTTCACCTCGTTTATGAACGAGACAAGGAACAGGTTCAACAAGGATGAGGCAAAGATGGATAAAATCGAAAACCATGTCACCCAACTGGGGTCCCAGATGAAGAATCTTGAGACCCAAATTGGTTAAATAGCTACAATAATTGGTGGGCAAGCATCAAAAGGCCGGTTCGAGCAACACCGAGGTAAACCAAAAAGCAACAGTGTAAAGCCATTCGTCCGAGGAGTGGAACGGAATACGAGGGGCCGAAAATATCGAGAATATTCGGTTAAGAAGAATCGCGGAGGGCGGCGGCGGCCGTGCGCCACCGCACGGCCAGCCCGTATGCCTCGGCCGACACGACAATCGATCGCGGGTGATGCGGAAGCGAGGCAAATGGCGAGGTTGAGGCCAAGGAACAAGCCGAGGAACATCGTCAAAAAAAGGGCCGAGAAGCTTAAATCTTCCTCTAACCCTGATATTTCTAAACTTAATGTTCCCCTTCCTTTTCCCCAACGTTTTCAAAAGAAAAAGTTAGACGCACAATTTGCTAAGTTTTTAGATATTTTTAAAAATCGCATATTAACATTCCTTTTGCAGATGCATTGGAGCAGATGCCCAATTACGCTAAGTTCTTGAAGGATGTTATGTCAAAGAAAAGAAAGATGACTAGTTTCGAGACAATCAATCTGACAGAGGAGTGTAGTGCAATAATCCAAAGGAAACTACCACAGAAGTTGAAAGATCCAGGGAGTTTCACTATCCCTTGTGCTATTGGTGATGTTTTCTTTAAGAAAGCACTTTGTGACTTAGGAGCGAGTATTAACTTAATGCCCTTGTCTATTTTCAGGCAACTTGGATTGGGAGAGGTGAAGCCATCTACGGTCACCTTACAACTCGCAGACCGATCACTCACATATCCAAAGGGAATCATCGAGGATGTACTTGTCAAAGTTGATAAATTCATATTCCCTGTGGATTTCTTAGTGCTGGACATGGAGGAAGATAAAGACGTTCCCTTGATACTTGGGTGTCCATTCCTAGCGACGGGGAAGGCCTTAATAGATGTGCAAAAGGGAGAGCTCATGTTACGGGTTAATGATGAGCATGTTCTATTTACGATATATAAGGCACTTCAATTTCATGATGGTGTGGAGACTTGTAAATTCATATAGCGTAGTTGAATCCTCGCATTGATGAGTATGCGGATCATACATTGTTTCGGGATACTTTGGAGTTTGGTTTGACACATTCGTGTTCAACATCGAACTTGACTATTGATATTGATAACCAAGACTTGTATGATTGTGTTTGTGCTTTGGATAATATGCAGGAACTACCGAGGAGCGCAAGAGGGACACACACGCTGAAAAACGTACGGGAATCAGTTCTATAGGGATGCACGACCCGTGCCCTTGAGCACGCCCAGGCCGTGCGTATGGCCGACGAAAAAAATTGACAAAAAGACGCGCACGGCGGCCCGTGCCAAATGGCACGGGTAGCCCGTGCCTAAGGTCGAAGGGAACGCTGAAGGAGCTGCGAGATGGCACGGCCGTGCTCATCGGCCGACGCGGCAGCCCGTCTTTGTCTTCCGAAGAGGCCAAATCGAACCGAACTCAAACCCTTGCCCGAGCATCTCAAATATGGATTCCTTGGAGCGAATAACACGAGTCCGTAATCGTAATCGTATCATCACTTTTAACTTCAGTTCAACTAGATAAATTGCTTAGGGTGTTACGAAAACATAAGTCGGCGATAGGTTGGTCAATTTCGATTTGAAAGGCATTAGTCCATCTATTGTGATGCATAAAATTAGAATGGAAGATGTCTACAAACCTTGGTGCAAAATCAAAGAAGATTAAACCCTATAATGCAAGAAGTCGTTAGAAAAGAAGTTTTAAAATGGTTAGATCTTTGGAATTATTTATGCTATTTCGATAGCTCTTGGGTAAGTCCGGTACAAGTAAAAGAAGAAAGGGGGATGACGGTAGTAAGAAACGAGAGTGATGAGCTTATAGCGACTAGAGTAGTAATCGGATGGAGAATTTGTATTGATTATAGGAAGTTGAATGACGCTACTCGCAAAGATCACTTTCCCTTCCCTTTATTGATATGATGCTTGATCGTTTGGCGGGATATGATTATTATTGTTTTTCGATGGTTATTCGGTATAATCAGATCATGATTGCCCGGAAGACCAAGAGAAGACGACCTTTACATGCCCCTATGGTACCTTTGCATTTCGCAGGATGCCATTTGGACTTTGTAACGCACCCGCTACTTTTCAAAGATGCATGATGGCTATATTCCATGATTTCATTGAGAAAATAATGGAGGTTTTCATGGATGATTTTTTACGTGTTTGGAGATTCATATGATCATTGCTTGAATAACCTTTCTCTAGTTTTGCGAGAGATGCGAGGAGACTAACCTTGTTTTAAATTGGGAAAAGTGCCACTTCATGGTACGAGATGGCATTGTTTTAGGCCACCGAGTCTCTTCTGCAGGTTTGGAAGTTGATAGAGTGAAAGTTGTGGCAATCGAGAAACTCCCACCTCCAACAAACGAGAAAGCCATTCGAAGTTTCTTAGGACACGCCGGATTCTACAGAAGGTTTATCCGTGACTTTTCTAAAATCACTAAACCTTTAAGTCGGTTATTAGAAAAAGATAATCGCTTTCAATTTTTCCAATGATTGTTTGCGAGGCTTTTGAATTCTCGAAGAAGGCTTTAGTGACAAAGACCCATTCTAGTAGTTCGGATTGGAGTCACCCTTCGAACTAATGTGTGATGCCAGTGACTTTGCGGTTGGGGCTGTTTTGGGTCAGAAACGAGACAAGATGTTTAGAGCCATCTACTACGCGAGCAGAACCTTAGACGATTCAAAGCAAAACTACACTACCACCGAGAAGGAAATGCTAGCAATCGTGTTTGCATTCGACAAGTTTCGATCTTACTTGATTGGGACTAAGACGATCGTCCACACCGACCACGGCAATTAAATATCTGTTTGACAAGAAGGATGCCAAACCGAGATCGATTCGGTGGATCCTCTTGCTACAAGAATTCGATGTGGAGATTCGGGATAGAAAGGGTGCGAGAATGTAGTAGCCGATCACTTGTCCGCACTAGAATACAAGAAGGAGGAGAAAGAAATCACGGAGGCAATTAAGGAGGAATTCCCGATGAGCAACTTCGATGCTACAAGCTAAATTCCCATGGTATGCCGATTTTGTTAATTATTTGGTTGCGGGGTTTTGCCTCCGGATTTATCATCTTATCAAAAGAAGAAGTTCTTCCATGATGTCAAGTTTTACATGTGGGACGATCCCCTGCTCTTTAAGAGGTGCGCCGACACCATCATTCGACGATGTGTACCTCAAGAAGAGTGGGAGGAGTTCTACAAACAGCGATGCCATTCCTCACCTTCCGGGAGGACATTTGATCCAGCGCACACGGGGCCGAGGTATTACAAAGTGGATTATCTTGGCCTACATTATCTAACGATTGCTATCTATTCGTACAAAGTTGTGATAGGTGCCGGCGGATGGGAAACATCTCGAAACGACATGAGATGCCAATGACCAATGTGATGGAAGTTGAACTCTTCGATGTGTGGGGATCGACTTCATGGGCCCCTTCCCATCTTCGTCGGGCTATCAATACATTCTACTTGCGGTGGAATACGTATCTCGATGGGTTGAAGCTATTCCGGCTCGGACCAATGATGCGCGAGTAGTGCTCAAATTCTGAAGAAAAATATATTCACTCGGTTTGGAACCCCGAGAGCTTTGATTAGCGGGGGGTCACACTTTGTGAATAAATTAATGAGCACTCTACTTGCGAAGACGGGGTTAAGCACAAGGTGGCATTAGCATACCATCCGCAAGCAAACGGACAAGAGGTAGCCAATCGTGAGATTAAGCGATTTTAGAGAAAACAGTGAACATAAATCGCAAAGATTGGGCCATGAAGCTAGATGACGCACTATGAGCATATCGGATCTGCATACAAGACACCCTTGGGCACATCACCAGATCGTTAGTCTTCGGAAATCGTGTCACTTGCCCGTCGAATTAGAGCATAAGGCGTTTTGGTCAGTAAAGAAGTTGAATTTTGACTTCCAAGCGGCGGGTGAAAAGAGGCTCTTGCACTGAATGAGATGGAGGAATTAGGGATGAAGCCTATGAAAATTCCCGGATTTACAAGGAGCGAACCAAACGATGGCACGATCGAATGATAAAGAAGAGGAGTTTTTAGGGTGAACAAGTCCTTTTGTTTAACTCACGTCTTAAACTCTTTAAAGGAAAGCTTAAGTCAGATGGTCGGGGCCGTTTGTGATAAAAAAGTGTTAAATCCTCCGGGAATAGTGGAGCTATGAGCCGAGATGGGGAGACATTCATGGTGAATGGCCGGAGAATCAAGCATTACTTGAGCGGGAGCAAAAGGAGGAAGTGACACGCCTCACATTGTTAGAGCCATGATCAACTAAACAGGCGTCAAGCTATAGACGTTAAATTTAGCGCTTGTTGGGAGGCAACCCAATGGTTTTGTTGTTTTATTTCTTCCCATGTTTCTTAATTTGTTCCTTTCCCTTTTCTAAGTTAGGATTTTATTGCTTTCATAGGTTATATAAAAAAAAAAACTCTCGAACACAAGGTTCGGACCCCAGCACGGGCAACCCGTGCCATATGGGCACGTCCGTGCCCTTTCCAGAATTCAGGACTCCAAAGTTCGGGCCCTAGCATGGGCCACCCGTGCTCGTTTGGCACGGCTCGTGCGCCTTAAGGATTTTTGGGAGCAATCTTTCGGCCCCTAGCACGGGCGGCCCGTGCTGAATGAGCACGCCCGTGCTCATGCCTGCTGAAGCATAAAACCGACGGGCAGGGGTTTATTCTCTTCACAAAATCTTTCCCCCTTCACGCACGGACGAACAAGAAAACCATCCCCCTCCAAATTTTTTCGAAAATTCATTCTAGATATCATCACTACTCACCTCCCACACTACTCTAAACACGAATTACACGTTTGAATTTGCTTGGAAGCAAGGATTTGGGGTAGATAGCACCTAGGGTTTCAACAATCCAACTCTCTTCTAATTCTCGAAAATTAAGGTATGAATTGAAAAATTTTATGTCAAATTTCTTGAGGATTATGAACTAGGGTTGATATATGATACTTGTGTGATACTTTAGCCATAATTTTAATTGAAATTTTCTATGGGGCTTTTTATCGAACACTTGGTGGGTTGTTGAATTGTGATGAATTTAGTTGATTGCTTGATGGATTATACTTGTGTTAGATTGTTTAGGAGGTTAGGGGCTAGGATTCTCGGCAATTATATTGATATGTGAATTGAACGCTTGATTATGAATCGAATTGTTGATGATGAGCTACTATACTTCTAGTGAAATTGTTGTATTAATTCATTGTTTGTTTTTACTTGGCAAGTATGGATTCTCACGATTGTTTTGCCAGATACTAAATTGAAACATGGCTGAACCACGACCAAACCGAGGAAGACGAGGTTGGGGAGCCGCGGCCGCTCGAGCGCCACCACACCCGGACAGCCCCGAGGCTTACGGGCTCACTATTGATGAAAATGAAATACTGGATAAATGGAACCGACTCATCCATCGTTCATTCGCACCTACACGCTATACCGACGATGAATGTACCCGAGCTCTCAAGATACACGAGGAGGTGTGGCAAATGTTTGATCGAGTTGGATGGACCGCATTTATGCAATGGCGGTGGCCAACCTACAAGACACTCACTAGAGTCCTTAAGCACTGTTCAGGTCACGGCAAGACGACCACGGAGTGAGCCTCGGGAAATCCAGTTCAAGTTAGGGAACGAATGGAGAACAATCACTATTGCCGAACTTAATCAAATTTTTGGGGTACCATCGGACGCCCCATACCAAACGGCTGCAAATTACGACTCTCGTGCTTTCTGGCGATTGTTGACTGAAACTCCCGACACAGGGCTCATGCAATATGCAGCGCGCACCTCCAAGGCCTTCTCACTCCGCAACCCCATATTCCGTTACATTCAAAAAGTAATGGCCCATTCTGTGTTCGCCCGGTACAACAATGGGGGTATGCAAGCGAGAGAGCTATACCTACTTTGGTGTATGCTCAATCGCACCCCTTATAACATGGCGGCATACTTTGTGGAACACGCCGTCTACGTACAACAGCATGAAGCGGGGAAAATACTAATTGGAGGAATGATAACCCCAATCGCACAACATTTTGGGGTTGGCATAAGCCGCATGGAACCATTAGCGGCAAAGCCGAAGCATTAACATGAGCGCCCTTCTCACCATGAAGATCATCGTAATGAGGAGAATATCCTCTGTTTTCAACAAAAAGTCGGGTCTTCATTTCCCCTTCCTAACCCGCTCTCACAGTGATAATTGATAACCAAATCAATCAAGCCAGTACTCGAGGAGCATATCGTCAGTCATGCGGGGTTTGGCGGCGCGAAAAAAAAGGCGAAGGATAGCCGGGTTGCGATGAAGAAGACTTGGTCATGGAGGCACAGGAGTACGATAGGCGGAGAGGGGTTTGAGCAAGACTTCCAACAGGAAGCTTCGATCGGAGCGGCCCTGAGGGGACACCTGATATTCCAGAGAGCTCTCGCCAAGGCGAGGAACGTGGGGGCAGTATGATCACGACAGGTTCGTGCATTTGAGGAAAGCTTGCGCCCGCCAAAGATAGGAGTGATTTCGTGCTTACCAAGAAGTCCAAGATCAAAGGTACCATATGCGAGCTTGTGGAACCAAGCACACAAGCGGGGAGTCAAAGATATTGCAGGCGATTACGAATCGAGAATGGCATATCTCCCGGGGCCACTACCCGCCGCCACCCCCACAAGTAATCCAGTCCTATCCACACTTTTCTTTGAAATTCTACCTTCTCTTTTATGCGCTATAATTTCATTCAAGTTTGGGGGGAGAGGTAGTAATTTTATTGATGGGTGTGGCGTTTGCATTCATTTAGTTGCATGTAGAGCATATCATATAGGGTGCAGTGCATTAGATGTTTGATTTTTTTTATGGTTTTAGCATGTTTATCGCTTTAGCACGTTTATTGCTTTCCTAGTAGTTAGGGAGTGAGTTGACCGCTATTGTGTGTTTGTTGTGTTTTGATTGAGGTCTTGATCTTGGGAGCATTTGCAGATTAGTTCATGTTGTTTTGAATTGGATGTTGAGTGTGAGTTGATCGGGTTGAGAATAATTAATATGGAGCATGTGCTTATTGGGATCATGGTTAAAATGCTTTGAATTATGCACTTACAAGCCTGTGAGCTTTTGAGCCTTTTTGTTTTCATCATATGCAGTCTTGTTTGCGATTGAGTGTGTCATTCATGTTGATTTGAATTCTAGAACTTGCTCTGGTATCTCCGTCAAGGTCACATGTTGTATGCATTCATGAAAATGATTTTAGGCCATTTTTGTTAAGCCTTTCAAGCCTTTTTGCCTACCTTATGATATTTGATTTTCCTAGTTAGCCAACTTGAGCCTATTGCCTGATTTTTTGATAGCCACATTTCAAGCCTTAGAACTTAGATTGATATATATGTTATCCTAAACTTGAGCGTATAACATTGAGTAAAGGATAGAATAAATGATTGAATGAAGGGATATCAAGAAATTAGAAAATAGTTTGTATGATTGGTGATTGGGAATAAAAGAAGAAAAGGAGAAAAATGAGGATACTCACAAAACAGTCGGAAAAAAAAAACAAAAAAAAATGTGACTGAAAAAAAAAGTGAGTCGGCATGTACTAGAAATAGGCTGGAAATTGTGATGTAAGGTAAAGGAGAATGATTTGTATGAAAAAAAGAAGGGAGAAATAGAGAGGTGATAAGATATAAGGCGATTGGGAGTACATAGTTGGTTGGTATTAAAATAACTGTTAGAGAAAAACGATGTGCTTACCAATCTATACGCTTGAGTTGAGTCACTTTATCCATATTTCCCTACCTTAACCAAAGAGCCTTCATTACAACCATAAACAAAGTCCTTTCTGATTTGTGAATTGCATACAAACGAGTGGCGGAGATGTGAGACGATTTGCAAGCATATGGTAATTCTTCAACATTGATATGATTTGAGCGAATACACGTCCCTTATTATTCTAGTGAGTAGAGTATACACTTTATCCCTGAGAGGCGTGATTTGAAGTGTTTTACCATGATTTTAATAGACTTGTGCTCCGTATTAGCTATTTGAAACTTGGTTGGTTTGTGCTTGATGTCTATGGATAGATGACATGAATTGTGATGCGGTGTTCTTGAGTTGCTCTTTACCCCATTTGTGTTGTCTTGATTATAAAGTGTTGTCGACCGGGATGCCAACAATTTAAGTTTGGGGGTTTGATTGACTGGTATTTTGCATGTATTTTGGGCTTAATATTGGCTAGAATGTGGGAATATGCATGCGTTATACAAGTAAATTGGGTAGTATTCTTGTTTTGTGGAATTGGATTACGCTTTGCTCGTTTTGCAGGAATTTATCTATATTTGTGGCATAGTGGCAACAATTCGAGCATTGCAACCGCTAATACTTGACTCAAGTGACGAAGTTTGGAGTCGAGTCGAGAAGAAGTTGGACGAACCGGGCGAGAAATGGAAAAAATAGTCTAGGGGCATATTGTTCCAGGTGAGCACGGGCAGGGCGTGCTCCTCTAGCACAGCCCGTGCTCAACCCAAACAAAATGACTCAAGGTGCGGCCTAGGGCACGGGCAGCCCGTGCCATATTGGCACGCCCGTGCCCCTCTGAAGAAAGATTACAAATGGTTCGGCACCCAGCACGGGCTGGGCGTGCCAAAGGGGCACGGCCGTGCCGTGCTGCGGGAAAAACAGAGTTTGTCAAATTTCAACTAGGTTTCGACCCGAACGAAGTACAAATAGACCCGGGGCGGCCACAAACAAGGACACGCTGACTTTTACCCTAGAAACCAGAGAAAAGAGCAGTTTTCCATTGGAAACTTCGAGAGATTGATCAAGACCGCAACCACACCTTCGAGGATTGAAGATAGATCGAGAGATCGTCGTCATCCCCCAGTCACTCATTCCATCGTATCGTATTTCAATTAGTTAGATTTTGATTATGGATAATTTGTCTATGAATTGTTTATTTTCAATGTCTGGCTAAAACTCTTGTGATTCGGGTTTGGGAGTAGATTAATAAACACTTTTATGTGATGATTAAGGATAATTGAAGTTAATGTTTTCTTTCTCTATTCAAGTACTTTGCTTTAATTCTTGTTTTATCAAAAGGCCTTTGATCTAAACTTGTTTGATGTATTGATTCATAATTCTAACCGATGAGTTTCAATACTAGATCTTGAGTACTTGACACAAATAGATTGCATGATTGAGAAGTCTGTGAATATTTGTGAGATCTTTTAATCTTTTGAACTTTTGGGAGTTGGATATCTCGTGTTGAGTAGAGATGCTAACATAGATATTCCAATCAACGCTTTTACATACATCTCGAGAGAGAGGGTAAATTACTTTTGTGATTGGTCTATAGAGAAGAATATGTTTAACCTTGGTTTGCTTAACCTGAGCATAAAAGTGGGATATTAATTGAAACCATAACCAGGAATCCATCCATTCATACTTGATCTTTTAATCACTCTTCCCTTTGTTATTTTAGGATTAATTTCTGATTTAGTAGTAATAAAACCAAACCTTCAAATTTCGATAGTTTAGATAAAAATAGGACTATTATAATCTAATACTTAGTACATTAATTTATTAATCCCTGTGGATTCGACATTGCAAACCCTATTCTATAAACTGATCCGTACACTTGCGGTGAAGCTATAAAAATAGGCGAACAGGGGTTAGGAGTTATTTTAGAGATTAGATTAGGGGTTAGTTTATAGATTAATTTAGGGGTAAGTTATATATGTTGTTTCGATATTGTTTATATTTGTTTCTTGGTTTTTTTATGTTGCTTTGTTGTTGTTTCGATGTTTCAATACAATTTTTACTTATTTTTTACGCTATTTTCTCTTCATGCGTTATTTTATATATATCTATATTTTTTGTTTTTTTGATTGTTTATATACTGTTTGTAATGTTGTTATAAAGCATCTTTATTGTTTTCATGTAGTGTTCGATGTTTCAATTAAGTTTTTACCTATTTTAAGCTATTTTTGTACATATGGTGTTTTCTGTATTATTTATGTTATTTCTGGGTTGTTTATGTATAGTTTTCAATGGTGTTATGTTGTTTCTTGGTTGTTTCCATGTTTTTGATATTTTCAATGCATTGGATCAAAAATTGAATTGTGTTTTTTATTCATGTTGTTTCTATATTATTTTAAGTTTGTTTGGTTTTGATGTGGTTCAAGCTGTTCAGTAATAAATCCGGAAAATTTGGCGGGAGCGTAAAAATATCCAAAAAACGCGCGGGAGTGTAAAAAAGCCCAAAAAATATCCAGAAGCATAAAAAGCTGTCATTTTCTCCGCAATATGGGGCAATAGTGTCCTAAACCCAAACCTTATGCGAGACCGTCTCACAAACTTAGAGTTCGGGAGACAGAGAGCGTCTAGACACAAAGTTTTAGAAATGTTTTTTTGGTTTTATTTGTCTTAGGGTTTATATTTGTCTTTTTAGAGTTTATTTTTATTTTAGGTTTATTTTTACAAGATTTGTATTTTTTAAGATTTTTGAATTGTTTTAGGGTTTATTTTTTGTTTGTTTGGTTTATTTTAAGAGTTCATTTTTAGGGTTTATTTTTATTTTTAAATTTATTTTTATTTGTTATAATATATTTATTTTTGAGGGTCCGTCTCACGATGTCTCACTGTAACACCGCCTCAGAAGAGAGTTCCTATTATCCCCTTTTGTATAGAAGGGGTAAAACACTTTGTGGACAAAAACTCTTATCAGACAGGCTAGCTGGTCAAAAGTATTAGCAGTTCTTATAACAAGTATTAGTACTTATTCACTCCAAATTATTAGTTTTGTAATATTGGATAGTGATATATGTTAGTTCAAGTGGCTACGATAATCTAGAGGGGGTGAATAGATTATGCCGATTTTTCGCAATTAGCCCTCTTTTTCGAATGATTAATCAAAGACAAGAATAAAGGTGCGGAAATTAAACAACACGCCTCGATTTATAGAGGTTCAACCCATCTAGGGCCTAGTCCTCTACCACCCCAGTATCTCCGGGATGGATTTCAAAAAGAAAAAAGATTTTATTAATTACCACAATTAATACAACATCACCTTACAACACCTCTTTGGAGATTACCTCAATCTCCCTTGAAGATTACCACAATCTTAAACCTTGAAGAATACCAAATTCTTCAACACCTCAAAGAGCACCAAACTCTTCAATAAGAAGATTACCACAATCTTCTTGCACCTAACACCTAGATCACCCAAGTGTGTTCTTACCATAAGAACACTCACAAGGATATCTTGTGTTGAATGATGAACCAAAAAATTCAAGATTACAACTCTATAATGAACAATACAATTTTGAGTGCAAGTGTAATCAAGAATCAAGCCTAGACCTCAAGATGTGAAAGTGAAATACTTAGGCTATAAATACAACAAGAATGTTGAATATGAAAGCTTAGAAATTTGCAGATTTCTTGTTGTGTATTTGCTTGTGTTGTACTACTCTTGTGTCTTCAAATCATCCTCTATTTATAGGAGAGTCTTCAAGATTGGATCTCCAACATAGGCTCCTCCATCTTCACTTTTGTCTACAAAAAGAAGATCACAAGATGTAGAAATAATGTACAAAATTGATAAAGTAAATCTTGCTGATAATGATCGTCCAACGGTTTGAATTTTGCTGTCAAAGAACATAGGTCGAACGGTCGCGTAGAGATAGAAATTTAAATTTAGATCGCACTATCTTGCACAGGGTGACCGGTCGACGGGGGGTCCGACCGGTCAACCCACTGTTGGACCTGTTGCCCTCTCAAAATTTCAATACAGAAAAGAGTCTGAAGCTAGGCAAACTTGCAGGCACCGGTCGACCGGGTGGTCGACCGGTCGACCTGCCTCTTTTTTATCCCCAGTTTCGTTTCTGTTTCAAGTTTCAATTTTTAGGTACGGGATGCCCTCTAGGGCGACCGGTTGACCTCAAAACATAAGTGTTGTCCAAATTTTGACAAAAATAAACTTCAAGAAATACTCCAAAAAATTAGTAAAAACATTTTAAATCAATTGGGAGTATTTGGACAACATTTAGGGACATTGTTTTGGTGTAAAAACTCAGTTAAACAAAATCATCAAAATCATGATAAAAATATTTATCTAACAAACTCCCCCTTTTTGATGATTACAAACCAAAACAATTTTAGGAGATCGATTTTAAAAATAAAACACATTTTCCGGTCTAAACCAACAAACCGTTACAAGCAACATATATCATAAGTAAAAACAGAAGGATATGAGCAAAGATTTTTCAAAAAACTTTTTGCACAAGCTCCACCTATCAACATGCATAGCAAGAGTAAGTATAAGCAAATAACTAAAAGCTAAAAGCTTAGCTTTTACAACTTAAGCTTGAATTTCATGAGCTTATAATCTCCCCCTGTCAAAAAGAATTCATTAGTCATAATAAAAGTCCATTTTTCAAAAAATGTTTTGCACAAGCTCCCCCTATCAACATGCATAGCAAGAGTAAGTATAAGCAAACAACTAAAAGCTAAAAGCTTAGCTTTTACAACTTAAGCTTGAATTTCATGAGCTTATAAGCTCCCTCTGTCAAAAAGAAATTATTAGTCATAATAAAAGTCCATTTTTCATCCATTGAACTCATTTTCGTCCATAAGCTTTTGGCTTTTTCAATTTCAGCTTATAGCTTTTTTCTGCAAGCTTTTTCTAGCTTCTTTGAGCTAATAAGCTTATTTCCTGTTTCTCCCCCTTTGGAATCATCAAAAATAATGTTAGCACGATAAAAACATCATACAATCATATCAAAGTGCGCAATTTAATCGATTTATCGAGCATTTTGTACAATGAAGCTCATTTGATTGATAAAACATGATCTCTATAAACTTATAAGACTTTTTAAATCAAGATAATCATGTAGGTGATGAAGTTTTCATTTAAACATTTTGTCAAACACTTGGCGTGCGTCGAATAAAACAAGATATATATAACGCCTTTGTAAATCATTTAAGCCAAAAAACATTTCATCACCAAATTCAGTTATATAACATTCATCCATCAACAATCAACATATACATCATACTAATACAAGAATTTCATCAAAATAGCAAGATACAAGCACATTCTCAAGGGTTCAACCCAATTGAGATTAAAAGAAGAAATTCTTACCAATTGATCGGAGAAGTCAGATGATTTGGATGAAATAGAAGTTACATAAACTCAAAAATATAGATTTTATAAGAAGAAAATCATTTCGAGTGAATTTTGAGTGAAAAATACGAAGGGGTTCGATTTTAGAAGAAAATGATCAAAAATACGAAATGAAGGACAAAACCAAATTTATCCCTGAAATTAACTAGGGCGACCGGTCGATGGGTAGGACGACCGATGCCTGAACATGGTCGACCGGTCGACCATGCCGTCGACCGGTGCCTGAACACCAGTTCTGTTTTCTGTCCGAATTTTACACCAAAAATCCGATTTTTCACCCCTAAGTTTTGAAAACATGCAAATTGCAAATATAGACCTCATTCAATATACATTATGCCTAAAAAAGCTCGAAACGAGGTAAAAGACTCGGCGGTTAACGATTAAAAACAAATGTCCGCGAGTTATCTTTGAGACGGAATTAAACACATCTCAAATTTTTGTTTAAGAAGTACAATCCCTTAAAAAATATTGAATCTCAATATATTTTGTTTGGTTATGAATGACCATTTGTTGAGAAACTATTTTCACCAAACTTGTTATACCGAAAAATATTTAACGTTTTAAAATTTTGGATAAAACAAGCCATAAGAAGAAGTGTCTTTCAAATATTTGAAAATTTCTTTTAACGACAGTTTAATGAGATTCGTTGGGATAGTTTTGAAATCGAGCATATAGGCATAAGGCATGAAGAATTTCGAGTCTTAAAGAATAATGAATGTTGATAAACATACCTCGAATTAATTTGTCAACCAATATGCCTTTCACAATCTTGACACTTTATGACTTAGATGACCATGGATAAGTCTACGATCATTTGTTCCTTAAAACCAAAATATTTCCTGCAAAAACTTGACAAAATATCTTGCACAAGAGCATAGTGATATCGAATAATATACACAATATTGAACAACATAGAAGTTGAACAAGTAGCACATACTATGCTATTTAAGGAATCAACAAAAGTTTGATAACATAAGTGCTTATTAAAAATCCATATAAGGCCTCTTTTGAAATTTGAAAATACTAGAATATTAAATTGAGACCTCATTTTTAAGAACCATTTTTATAAAGAATTTTATCAAACAATACAAAATTAAAGACATGAAAATATGCAATAATTATAAAAGACAATGCATACTACAAGAAGAGGATAAGAGTTACATATTTCTCCATTGCCAAGGGTTATATCTTTCCCATTGTTGATTAAACCTTCTTCTTGAAAAATAATTTTGTTGGTAATATCTCCTCGTTCGATCATATGGCGCGATCCTTTGTTGTCTATATGACAATTTAAAACTCCTTTGATTTTTATTGCGCCGAGTACCTAACATAAAATTTTCTTGTGGTACCCTCAAGTGTTTGGGTCCTTTGAGATTAACATTGAGACTTTTAGGTCTCCAATAATAATTAGAACTATTTTTAACCCGACAAGTATTAGTCGTGTGACCAATTTTACCACAATAGAAACATGTAATAGTTCTAGAACCATAATGACCTATATGCATAGGGACTTGGTTCTTTTTCTTAACATTAATAACATTAGGCTTATAACCAAGTCCTAGTTTCAAATGATCACAACGTTGAACATCAAGAATTTTGGTCATTTTATCGGTACTCAAGTTAAACTTCAACATATCCTTTTTCATGCAATCAATATCCTTAACTAGAGTACTATTTTCTTCTTCAAGAATTCTAACCTTATCAAGTATAACATTATGAGCACTAGTAAGAGACTCATAAGAAGCATGTAAACTATCCTTTTCATTATTCATGGTGTTGAATTCCTTTTTCAAATTCTTATATTTAAAAGCAAGCTTTGGAATTCATTTTGAAGCTCATCAAAATCATTTTGCAATTCATCATAATCATCATGCAATTCATTACTAAAAGAAGTAGACGGGTTAGAGCATACCTCATTGTCTTTTTCGATTCCCATTAGACATTGCTCGGCTTCTTCATCGTCGGAAGTTGTAAGAAGCTCATCCCAAGTTGTTATAAAATCCGGTTGAGAGGTGGATGCTTTTGAATTACTACTTTCATTTGCATATGCTTCATAGATGATGAGATTTTCAATAAGCTCATCAAAATTTAGAGTTTCTAAATTTTGAGCTTCCATAATAGCCGTCACCTTTTCGGACCAAGAGCCGGGAAGAGTATTTAAAACTTCGGTAATTTTGCCTTCTTACGAAATGACTTTTCCGAGTGCCCACAAAGAATTTACAATGTTATCGAGCCTTTCAACCATTTTTGAAATCCCTTCACCCTCGAGCATTGTGAAATTTTCAAAATCTTTAACAAGCATTGTTTTTCTAGCTTGTTTAACTTTCCTGGTGCCTTCATAGATAGTTTCTAATTTTTCCCAAACTTCATGAGCGGATCGTGTACCTCTAATACGATTATATTCCATAGCGGTAAGAGAACAATGAAGAATATTAAGAGCTTTACCGTTTAATGAGAATTTTTTCTTGTCTTCATCATCATACTCCTTGAGGGCTTTGGGAATATGGGTACCGTCTTCCTTTTTGTTCATCGGGATGGATACTCCGTTTATAATCGTGTCCCAAATATCAAACCCGCAACTTTGTAAGAAGCAGTCCATTCTATCTTTCCAAAAAGAATAATTGTTGGAGTCGAAAAGAAGCGGTCTATTGAATGATGCGCCGGTTGGTAAATAGCTCTCGTTCGTAGCCATGGATCTTTCCTCTTTACTCGGAACGAGCTACCCAAATAGTTTGGCTTTGATACCACTTGTTAGTCCAAGTGGCTACGATAATCTAGAGGGGGGGTGAATAGATTATGTCGATTTTTCGCAATTAGCCCTCTTTTTCGAATGATCAATCAAAGACATGAATAAAAGTGCGGAAATTAAACAACACGTCTCGATTTATAGAGGTTCAACCCACCTAGGGCCTAGTCCTCTACCACCCCAGTATCTCCGGGATAGATTTCAAAAAGAAAAAAGATTTTATTAATTACCACAATTAATACAACATCACCTTACAACACCTCTATAGAGATTACCTCAATCTCCCTTGAAGATTACCACAATCTTCTACAGCACCTTGTGAAGATTACCACAATCTTCAACCTTGAAAAATACCAAATTCTTCAACACCTCAAAGAGCACCAAACTCTTCAATAAGAAGATTACCACAATCTTCTTGCACCTAACACCTAGATCACCCAAGTGTGTTCTTACCACAAGAACACTCACAAGGATATATTATGTTGAATGATGAACCCAAAAATCAAGATTACAACTCTATAATGAACAATACAATTTTGAGTGCAAGTGTAATCAAGAATCAAGCCTAGACCTCAAGATGTGAAAGTGAAATACTTAAGCTATAAATACAACAAGAGTGTTGAATATGAAAGCTTAGAAATTTGCAGATTTCTTGTTGTGTATTTGTTTGTGTTGTACTACTCTTGTGTCTTCAAATCATCCTCTATTTATAGGAGAGTCTTCAAGATTGCATCTCCAACATAGGCTCCTCCATCTTCACTTTTGTCTACAAAAAGAAGATCACAAGATGTAGAAATAATGTACAAAATTGATAAAGTAAATCTTGCTGATAATGGCTGTCAAACGGTTTGAATTTTGTTGTCAAAGAACATAGGTCGAACGGTCGCGTAGAGATAGAAATTTAAATTTAGATCGCACTATCTTGCACAGGGTGACCGGTCGACCCCCTGTTGGACCGGTTGCCCTCTCAAAATTTCAATACAGAAAAGAGTCTGAAGTTAGGCAAACTTGCAGGCACCGGTCGACCATACTGGTCGACACCCTGGTCGACCGGCCGACCTGCCTCTTTTTTATCCCCAGTTTTGTTTCTGTTTCACGTTTCAACTTTCAGGTACGGGATGCCCTCTAGGGTGACCGGTTGACCTCAAAATAGAAGTGTTGTCCGATTTTTGACAAAAATAAACTTTAAAAAATACTACAAAAAATTAGTAAAAATATTTTAAATCAATTGGGAGTATTTGGACAACATTTAGGGACATTGTTTTGGAGTAAAAACGCAGTTAAACAAAATCATGATAAAAACATTTATCTAACAATATACTCACTCAGTCCCACTAAAATTAATTATCTTTCCTTTTTCGTCCGTCTCAAATTATAGGTTTGTTTCCTTATTGAGAATATTAGTTATACAACAATGAACTAAACTACCCTTATGTAATTCACTTTGTTTGAGACCAACAATAATATACTGTCATTTAATGCAAGGACAAAGTAGGAAGAATATGAAAAAAGATTATGATCCCAATTATATTTAGGGTTAGTTAAGAAAAGTACCCTTGAGGTTTAACCTAATTAAAATAAACCCATCTAACTTTCAAAATTATAAAAATATCCTGGAGGTATTATTTTGTCTATCTTTTACCCCCCTCATAAGCAAAAAAACATTTAAAAATCCCCCTCATATTTGTAAAATCATTACAGTTTACCCTTAATTTTAACACTAAATCAAACCTCAGGGGTACTTTTTATAATTTTGAAAGTTAGCTGTTTTTTCTCTCTTTGTAATTAGGTTAACCTTAGGAGTACTTTTTGTAATTGTCTTTATATTTGTTGTGTTTTCTTAATTTGTGTGGAATGCTCTATTTGTTTATCTTAGTAGGATGGATGGAGTAGTATCACAAGAATGCTAAAAGTATTAATAATCTCTATGAAAAGTATTAGTACGTAGTTCACTTGGAAATATTTGATAGCCCCCTAAAAAGTATTAGTTTTCCGTCAAAAGTATTAGTAGTTATTGTAAAACGTATTAGTTGTCCCTCTGGAAACTATTAGTTTTTCCCCTGAAAGTTTTTTAGTAAGGCCTTTTAAGATTATTAGTTTTCCAATAAAAAATATTAGTAGTCCCCTGCCTGAAAAGTGTTAGTAGCCCACTAGAATACTTTAAAGTCGATTCAGTCAAATCATCAAACACTTGTATCACATGGCTGAATAAGTTTATACAAAATTCAAAGAAGATAAAGAAGACTGACCAAGAGCCAAATATCCCAAAAAAAACTAAAAATAGCTTTCGTCAAGGTGTATATATATACAATTTGACTCTTCATTGAGTAAGATAAAATTTCACACTCAGTTCCACAGGATTATGTCTATTGCAATCTTAGTCCATACTTTGCAAAATTCATCCCACCATTTCTAGATTTTGCAATTTCAGTCCCATAATTTTAGAAATATACATAAATAGTCTTGCAAATTTATAAATATTGCAACACTAGTCCCAAATTACCATATTCTTTCAAATTATGTAATGTATCACATCGTGCGAAAGCCTTCATTTTCTGTCACCTATTTTGCTCGTGGCATTGTTATACCTATAATTGTACTTAGAACCAATCTCCATTTAGAGACTTTAAGGGGATCATGTCGGATTTCCAACCGATAAACTTAACAGGCATACTTATGCAAAAGCCTCACTAACATGTATTCATATCTTCAACTTTCCTAAGTTTATTAACAGAAAATTGATATAGTCCATTACGACCATATCAGGCCTAACATGCTTCCATAAATTACCCCTTAAAATTCATATATTGTTTTGACCGAAACAACTCCTAGTGAGATGTCTCGCAACACCGCCATTCGGAAAATTATTGCCCATGGACCGTTTGACAGACTGTACAAAAGACTAATTTCAACATTCGGGGAAGATATCTACAAGTTATCTGACTTCTTCAGAACTGCTCAGTAGACCTTGGTTCATTTTCTACTCCAGGCGTATTAAGATAAGTCATCAAAAGGGTAAATTAATCAGATATTTTAAACGCATGTTGAAGCGAAAGCCTTCTTTTCATTAAGAACTTGAAGAAATATTTATTACATCAGTAATCTCCTTTTGGGAGGAGAATACTTGTTTAGCTTCTCTTTAATGAGGCTTTCACTCGTAAATACATTAACTTAGAAACTAAAACACTTAGATAATACAAATTTTCATTCAGAATTTATTATAAGAAAACTAAGGAAAATATTCGTGTGATAACCACAATTATTTTAGGGGTTAGTTTAGATATTAATTTAGGGGTAAGTTAGGGGTTAATTTAGGTTTTTGTTTTAAAAAATATATAGAAATAAAAATAAAAATCAGCCTATACATACATGAATAACCCACATAAGTTTTTTGCAATTTTCTCAATTCTCTACAATTGAAAATGAAGACATCGAGAACTTGGACTTTTATCGTTCATTTTTCTACATTGAATATACGTGATTGTTAAGGTAGAAATTTCCATATTATTTATCTTTATTTAATGTTTCATTATTGTATTTTATTAATTGCAATGAATGTCAATAGGAAATAAATTCATATAAGCTAGGGTCATAAAAAGGGTTCGGGATCAAAAGTATATTCGAGGTGAACCCGCAATTCCATATGCAGTAACTGGCCAGTCAGAGAAAAAAGAGAAAATTAATGAATTTATCGTTGTAATTATGTGAATGTTTTTCATGTTATATTAAATATTGACAGATATATCCCTACTGAGCGAGATGAAGCTCACCTCTATTAGTATCAAGACTTTCAGGTTGAGGAATCCGACTGAAGATATGAAGTTGTGGATGGTGGAATAAATCATGTTATATTTATATTTTAAATAATTATGGCCGGACTAAATTTTGGATTTATGACTAAAATTTATTTTTTGTTTTATATTTGGGATAATTGTTGGATATTTAATTTGGAATATGTATTATTATTATTATTATTATTATTATTATTATTATTATTATTATTGTTGTTGTTGTTGTTGTTGTTGTTGTTGTTGTTGTTGTTGTTGTTGTTGTTATTCATGTTTTCCTAATAATATTTTTAGAGTACTTTAATTTAATAAAATTGGGTCGTTACAAGTGGTATCAGAGCATGTCTACGTTTCTGTAGGCTTGTTAAAAAAAATTGAAAATTAAAATGTATGGTTATTTAAGAAAAAAATTAGTAAAAGTCAAACTTTGTATAAGATAAAATGGTGTAATAACATCAACCTCCATCATATCTTATCGATCTCCCCAAGGTATGAGAATTATTAGGGGTGGCAATTCGGGTTATCAGGTCGGGTTCGTGTTTGGTTTTGGGTTGATTTCAAGTTATGCTTAAAATACATCGAAAGTTAATGAAAATAAAAAATTACTACGTTTTAGACAAATTTGTAACATCGTGTCGGGTTCGTGTTAGTCGTGTTTGGGTTCGGGCTTTTTGTGTTCGTATTCGGGTTTCTCTCAGTAACTTCGGGTCGGCTTCGTGTCGGGTTATCGTGTCGTGTCAGGGATTGCCTGAATTATTAATGCAAGTTACATTATACAATTGTATCAGTATGCTCATTTATATCATGATGTATTTTATTATGATTCCATGTTACTATATTCTGCTTTAGAAATATAATACCAGTTTAAATATTAGATGAATAGAAATCTTGTATTCCTATAAAAAAAATGTAAAAATAGACTTATGGTTGCAAATGCACATATATAGATGGTAGGAACTAGCCACATTGCAAGAAAGAACAATAATAATAATTATTGGGGTCCGAACCATCTCATTAACCGACTCAATTATTATTTCAACTATCAAATTAAGGAGGGGGTAGTATTGGAGAATATATAGTTAAAATTCACCAGTTGTGGTACAATGTGAGGAATGTCATCGGCGCTCCAGACGAACGCGCTGCCTCCCGTAGAGTGATTGATAGCTTACCCTCGTTTTAGAACATCAAGGCTAAAAAATTTTATGCCTCATTATTGGAGTATGACAGGCATGGCGACCGACCAAAAATCAACTATGAGACATTCACTGCCAGGTTATACGGTAAATGGATTGAGTTTTTGAACAATGAGGCTATGGAAGAAGATAAGGAACCAGAAGGAAACCTGGAAGATGGTCTGGAGGAAGATCCAGAAAAAGATCCGGAGAAAGATGAAGACATGGATCAGTAGAGATAGATGGGTCTATGCATTGCAATAATTGATAAATAAATCCTTATCATATATAAAACTTAGTTGTCCTTTAATTGATACTAATTTATTTGACCATTATATTATGATATTTAGATTTTAAGTTAGATATTTCATGCAAAATCCGTTAATAATTTGAGATTAATAATAATAATAATATCTTACGTATGACCTTAGGAATATGGCTCATGTCATGAAAATCAAGTCAAAGGTGAGAACTCCACTAACACAGGAAATCAAACCACTGCTACTGCTGGAGATATAATTGTTGAGTTCCTCAGAGGTGTGCAGAACAACAGGGACAACAACAACAACAATGCACGAGTCGTGAAACAATTTCGCCACTGTCATCCACCCACATTCAACAGACGTGATGGCCTGACAACAGTTGAAGAATGGTTTCGATCGCTAGAGAGGATTTTTTGATTTATTGGTTACACAGACAAACAGAAGAGTCGTATGTGATGCCTTTCCAACTCACTAAAGACGATGATCGTTGGTGGGAAGGGTATTGGAGGACTAAGACCGAGGAAGATCATAATGCTTTAACATGGGATGAGTTCAACGTGATTGTTATCGGGACAAGAAGGAGACAGAATTCTTTAACTTTAAACAAAGAAACATGATTGTCACAGAGTATGAGAGACAATTCAATCAACTAAGTTGGATTGCTCCACACCTAGTGGATATTGATTTGAAAAAGGCTCTAAGGTTCAGAAGGGAACTTCGAGCACAACTATCAGGAATATTATATGCTCAAAGGAGATTTGGAGTAATCGGTGACGGTGAGAAGGACTCATGAGATGGAGGTAAGTTTTGCTGGGGACGAGGATGAGCAAACGTTGGTTGTGTTGTCTGAGAAAAGAAAATGGGAAGGGGAAAATAGGATAAAATGAAAATCAAAATAAACAAATAAAGACTGATAGAAATGCATGCTCAACTAGGCAAGCAGACATGCCAACTTGCCCAAAATGCAAGAAGAATCATTTTAGAGAATGTTTAGCTGGACAAGGAAAATGTTTCAAGTGTAAGAATTCAGGGCATGAAGTCTCTAATTGTCCTCTCTTGAAAGCTGAGCGGGAAAGAAGAGAACAAACATCTGAAGATAGAGCTCAAATGTATGCTATGACATAGAAAGAAAATGATCAGAACCCGGGTACAATATAAGGTGTGCTAACCATCTCTGGAATACATGCTCTTGTACTTTTCGACACTGGTGCCACACATTCGTTTTTATCTGCCAAATTTCATGCTACATTAGGATATAAAAGTGTTATAGTAAATGAACTCCTTGAGGTTGGCTTGCCATCTGGAAATTCGATAACAACTGACTCAGTGAATAAGGATGTTGAAGTGAATATAGTGGGAAAATATCTTAAAGTTTATCTATACATAATTAAGATGAAGGATTTTGACGAAATCTTAGGCATGAATTGGCTTAGTAGATATCGGGCAGACATTAAGTGTCACGAGAAAAAGATAATATTCGAACTTCCAGGCAATGATGAGATAAAATTCAATGGTATTTAGTCTAAGGCAATACCACGAGTGATATCGGCAATGAAAACATGAAATATGTTGAAAAGCAAAATTGTCAAGGATATCTAGTGAGTTTAGTAGATACCTCGACAGCTGAAGTGACACCTAATGATGTACCAATTGTGCAAGTATTTTTGGATGTATTCCCAAAAGACTTGTCAGAAATTCTTCCAGATCGTCAGGTTGAATTTGGAAAGAGTATATGGGGTAACACCTATATCTAAGACATCCTATAGGATGGCGCCAAAGGAATTACAAGAGTTAAAGTCGCAAATACAAGAACTTTTAAATTTGGGATTCATTATACATAGTGTATCACCATGGGGAGCACCAGCTCTATTTATCAAGTAAAAAGATGGGTCACTAAGGATGTGTATCGATTATAGAGAACTTAATCTACTCACAGTGAATAACAAGTACATGTTGCCAAGGATTGAAGACTTGTTCGATCAATTGAGAGGTGCCAGCACCTTCTCTAAGATTGACTTGAGATCCGGATATCATCAGTTAAAAATTAAGAGAGTGATATCCCAAAAATGGCATTTAGAACCTGATATGGACATTATGAGTTTGCAGTAATGCCATTTGGGTTAAGTAATGCACTGGCAATATTCAGGAACTTGATGGATAAAGTGTTTCATCTGTATCTAGACCAATTCGCCATAGTCTTTATAGATGATATACTTGTATATTCAAACAATAGAGAACAACATAATGAGAATTTAAGAATAATGCTAGAAACACTTTGCAAGGAGAAGTTATACGTGAAATTAAAAAGAAATATGAATTTTGGCTAGATCGAGTTGTGTTTCTTGGACATGTAATCGCTGCTCAAAGAATTGAAGTGGACCCGTCCAAAGTTGAAGCGATTAATCAATGGAATGCACATAACAATGCGAACGAAGTTCACAGTTTTCTAGGTTTGTCGGGCCATTATCGGAGATTTATTGAAGGACTCTCAAAGTTAGTTGCGTCTATTACTCAACTGATAAGAAAAGGGGAAAAGTTCCAATGGAATGAGAAATGCGAAGAAAGCTTTCAGGAGTTGAAGTGAAGGCTAACTTTTGTGTTAGTATTAACAATTCCTGACCCCACTAAAGATTTTATTATTTATAGTGATGCATCAAAATAAGACTAGGGATGCGTGATAATGCAACATGGTAAAGTGGTTGCAAACATCTCAAGACAACTAAAGCCACATGAGTTAAATTATCCTACCATGACCTAGAGTTAGCTGATGTAGCGCATGCATTAAAGATCTAGTGTCATTACCTATATGGAGGGAAATGTGAAATCTTCACCAACCACAAAAGCTTGAAATATATGTTTACTTAGAAAGAGCTAAACATGAGGCAAAGAAGGTGGTTGGAATTGGTGAATGACTATGATTGCACTATCAGCTATCATCTGGGTAAAGCTAATGTTGTAGCCGATGCATTAAGTCGTAAAACAAAAGGAGAAATGTCAAGCTTGATATCTTAACAAGAACATCTTGTGACATAATTCGGCATATTTCTTACCCATTATGATGACATTCAATATGGAGCGATATGCACAACTTTACATTGATTAGGAGACAGTGAGACTTCATGGAGTTCCTGTGTCAATTGTTTTAGACAGAGATACACGTTTTACTTCTAAGTTTGGGAAAAGTCTACAAAGTTCCTTGAGAACAAAACTTAGATTTAATACGGCATATCACCCGCAAACAGATGGACAGTCTGAAAGGACTATACAAATATTGGAAGATATGTTGAGGGCATGTGTGCTCGACTTAGGACGTAATTGGGAAACATTATTACCCTTGGTGGAGTTTGCTCATTTATCAATCGACTATTGTTATGGCTCCATATGAGGCGTTGTACGGAAGAAAGTGTAGATCACCATTATATTGGAGCAAAGTTGGTGAAAGAAAAATGTTGGGGCCTGAATTGATTTGGCAAACCGTAGAGAAGATAGTTATGATACAAGATCGAATCAAGATGGCTCAAGATAGGCAAAAGTCGTATGCTGATAGATGGAGAAAATATATACAGTTTGATGAAGGAGAAAAAGTATTTCTGAAAGTAGCTCCTATCAAAGGTGTTATTCGATTTGGCGAAAGAGCAAATTGAAGCCAAGACATATCGGACCATTTGAAATCCTTACACGAGTTGGAGATTTAGCTTATCAGCTAGCATTACCGCCAAGTATGTCAAGTGTTCACAATGTTTTTCATGTTTCAATGCTAAGAAAATACGTTCATGATCCAAGTCACATCGTGAATTATAATGATCTAACAATTATTAATGACTTAACTTACGAGGAAGCATCAGAAGCTGTTTTGGAACGCAAGATTCACCATTTGAGAAATAAAGTGTTGCTCTGATCAAAGTACAGTAGAGACGTCATGGCAGAAATGAAGCTAGTTGGGAACGTGAAGAGGAGATTAGTGTCAAGTACCCAAGTTTTCCAATTCCAGGTAAGATATCAAATTTCGAGGACGAACTTATATTTAAGGATAGTAGAATGTGATAACCACAATTATTTTAGGTAGGGATTTCTATATTATTTGTCTTTATTTAATGTTTCATGATTGTATTTTATTAATTGCAATATATGTCAAGAGGAAATAAATTCATATAAGCCAGGGGCCATAAAAAGGGTACGGGATCAAAAGTATCTTCGAGGTGAACCCAAAATGCTATATGTAGAGCTGTCAAAAGACCGGGTCGGGCCGGCCCAGCCCGAGCCCACCGGGATTTATCGTTGTAATTATGTGAATGTTTTTCATGTTATATTAAATATTGACAGATATATCCCTATTGAGCGAGATGAAGCTCACCCCTATTATTATCATGACTTTCAGGTTGGAATCCGACTGAAGATATGATGTTGTGGATGGTGGAATAAATCATGTTATATTTATATTTTAAATAATTATGATCGGACTAAATTTTGGATTTATGACTATAATTTTATTTTTTGTTTTATATTTGGGATAATTGTTGGATATTTAATTTGGGAGATGTATTATTATTATTATTATTATTATTATCATTATTATTATTATTATTATTATTATTATTATTATTATTATTCATGTTTTCCTAATAATATATTGTAGTACTTTAATTTCATAAAATTGAGTCGTTACATCCCTAGCTTCCTTTAAACTCTCGTTATTTATAAAATTGAATCCAGACTTGAAAAGTGGATTCCAAAGCTTTTTGATATATGAGATGTCATTGCTTACGTCTTCATCCTGAATTATTGCCTCACCAACTGCCTTTCCTTTTCTTCCGTGTGACTCAACCCATGTTAGATTTGTCGGAGAATCTTTTAGAAAGTTGGTTTATGTGGTCCTTGAGGATAACCGTCTTGTGAACTGGGCACTTATCTTTTCCAGTTGTATGGTCTTGTCGGTCGGGTTTGGGTCAAAATTATTTTCCAAACTCGGGTTCTCTCTTGTTGGGGAAGTCCTGATAGATTCGATTGATCCAATGGTCAACATGCGCCATGTTATAAAATTTTCGGTAAGTTTTTTTACTGGCTGGAATCTTGTAATTTTGTCTCAAAAAGTTTCTCTGCAAATCATGTAGTTGATCATGTCATTGAATTCATAAGGAAAGATCCATTTGCTAAATTCTGGAAAAACTTGAATGGATACTTGACTTTATCCATTTCAGTTAGACAAATCCAAACTCCCCATGATCGCCGTGTAGAAGTTTCATCTTCTGAGATTGCTCCTACCAGTAATGGTACTTCTTCCGGTGAAGCTGCCTTAATATATTTTAAAGCATTTCCATTCGATCTTCTTGGCTTGATGAAATGAAAAGCTTGGTTGAAACCTTTCTTTGTTGGTTTGTAGCTGCACTGATAAAATATTGTTCCAAAATATCTCATCTAGCCAAATATGGATTATTGGCCCAAGTCTCGTAAACTGCTTCCCCAATCCATTTCGGTAACTCTCAAGTTTCTGGGAATCCTGGTGACACTATATATATTAAAGCTAAAGCTCCAAAAGTATACTATTCTTGTACTTAATTTGGACGACTTCCAGGTTTCATCCGAACTCTTGGGTATTTGCCTAAGATATCAATCATTGTTTTTTCTGGATTAATACCTCTTCTTGTAATCAGTTTCTCTCATTGTCGTTGATAAACCTACATTGGAGAGATCTTAATCTCGTCAGTTTGAACCTTAGATTTCCCTGTCTGTTGTTTGATACATGTTTTTATCTTAATTTTGATGATTTTATTTTATCACCAAAACAATGTTTTTAAAGGTTGTCCAAATACTCCTAAATGATTTAAAATGGTTTCAATATTTTTCGGAGTATTCCCTCAAGTCTATTTTTGTTAATAATGGACAACACTTTTATGGATTTTATATCAATGAGTTTTTACTCCTATAACAAGGTTCTAAATGTTGTCTAAATACTCTCGATCGGTTTAAAATGTTTTTACTATATTTTCGGAGTATTTCTTGAGTTTTATTTTCGACAAAAATTAGACAACATTTTCTGTCTCGTGGTCGACCTGGCCGCCCCTATAGGGCAACCTGCACTGAAGATGTTTTTTAGAAGAAAAATGAGACGGGAGTAAAAACTAGTAGGTCGACCGGTCGCTTCTGGGCGTCGGCCGTCCGTCGGCCGACCGGCCGCCAATGGCCGACCGCAGACACTGCAAGTTTCATTGTTGAAACAGACTTAACCCCTTCGTATTTTTGGTTAGGGAGACCGGTTGAGACAGGGGTCGACCGGTCGAAAGCCTCACGCCGACCGGTCGCCTGTTGTAATTTTCAAAGTGTTCTTATTTTATCTTATTTAAATGCGACCGATCGCCTGTGTATTGACAAAGAAAATATGACTGTTAACATTTTGACACAGACACATTTCCTTAAATTGTGGGATTGATTTCTAACACTATATTCTTGATTTTAATTGTATTTTTTCTGTAGATTTTCAATCCCCAAGAGGAGCCTATGCTTGATCAATCATCTCCTATAAATAGAGGAAGTTTTGGAGCAACCAAAGAACAATTGAGATACAACACAACAAGATACACTTCAAGCAAACACTTGGTCTTTCATTGTTATTATTCTTGTTGTAAAATTGCCTAGCTTATCACTTTCACATCTTTGAGGTCTAGGCTTTTCTTGATTACACTTCGCACTCAAATTGTATTATTCATTATTGAGTTGTAATCTTGATTTTTGGTTATCATTCAAACACAAGATATCCTTGTGAGTGTTCTTGTGGTAAGAACACACTTGGATGATCTAGGTGATAGGTGAAGAAGATTGTGGTAATCTTCTTATTGAGGTGTTGAAGAATTTGGTATTCTTCAAGGTTGAAGATTGTGGTAATCTTCACAAGGTGTCGTTGAAGGAAGATTGTGGTAATCTTCAAAGGGAGATTGTGGTAATCTCCAAAGGTGGTGTTGAAGAAGAGTGTGGTGCTCTTCAAGGTGTTGTAAGTTGAATTTGTATTAATTTTGGTAATTAATAAAAAAAAAATTTCTTTTCGAAATCCATCCCGGATATACTGGGGTGGTAGAGGATTAGGCCCTAGGTGGGTTGAACCTCTTTAAATCGACGTGTGTTGTTTATATTCCGCACCTTTATTATTGTATTTGAGCATTCGGTTGTAAAAAGAGGGCGAAATCAAAAGATGGAGATAATCTATTCACCCCCTCTAGATTATCGTAGCCGCTTGGACTTACATCTGTGGCCTAAGATTCAACTTTCCTTCTTTAATCCCAGGGATGGTGGATTGACTTGAAGACTCGGGTTATGACACCAGAGCTTGAATCTGTCTTGTAGCAATTACTAACTTCTTTTCTGAAAGCACTAATCCTTTTTATTACAAAAATATGAAAATATCTCCAAATGTTTGAATCCTCCTTTATGTTCTTTGGTGCAATAAGAATATCATCGATGTATACGAACATGAAACTGAAATAACCCTTGAACAAATTATCCATCATCCCATATGAATCACAATCCAGATATAGTGACCTTGTTGTGTAGAGAAAGGTGTGAACTTCTTACTGGCTTCCTCCATCTTAATCTGGTAGATTCTAGATTTGCAATCAAATTTTGAGAATATCTTGGCACATTTGATGCAATTATCAGATATTCTCTGCTTGGGATATAATAATCGTCAAATTCCAAAATATTATATATCCATTTCTAATTAATAACAAATCTTAGTTTTCTTATTTTGATTTCTCCATGATTTCTGACTAATAATCCCGGACTACTGTATGGAGAAACTCCTGGTAAAATAAACTTAAGGTCAAGATGTTCCTTAAATATCTTTTGCATATCCTCACGATCCTCCTGATTCTTAAGGATTGGTCTTAATCGTACAAACTCGTATTCCTTCCATGGTTTCACTTTTAAAGAAGCGTTGAGCTCGTTCTTATCCAACCATACCAAAGGATTTTCATTGTAATTCCTTCGATATTCTTCTTGACATCATCGAGTGATATATGTTCTTCTATAGTAACATCACTCTGTGGGTTCTCCATTAGGCTCATCATCAATCTTTGAATAGCCTATGGAGGTACTCGTTCTTCTCGGCCATATTATCGAAACGATAATAATATTTCCCCAAATCTTCTTTTATCTGCCATTTTTAGATTTCAAGTTTGGTTTCATCACCACGCTTGATGTGAAAATTAATTGCCATTTTTCAGTAAAATGATTCCCGCAGTCTTGTGACAATAATCTTATGATCATATAATATTGTGTAAATAAGTTTTCTTATCTCATTTTCCTATGTAAACCTCTTGAATGTTTGTAGGAAGTTGTTTCATAGCAAAATATATGCTCCGGTATCATGGAAATAGATTGGTGGTGTTTCAATTTGTACCATGGGGTACCGCATGCACCTCCGATCATGATTTCGGCTTGTTTATTTCCTTGCTTAAGGATAAGAATCCTCTTAGAGAAAATCTCTTCCTGTAATAGCTGGTAATTATTCTCCAATTTCTTTAGGGAAAACATTCGGCTTTGCAGTACATATTCTGGCACCTGAATCAATATATGCATCAAAATATTCTGCCTTGTATTCCGCATATATCATTCCGATAAAAATATATATGGAGAATGGAGTAGTGGTCATTTGATTTTATATCTTTTATCAGCCACTGTGAACTCCATTTCATCTTGTAATCTTTCCTAAAGTTTATGATCCTCAAGAAATCCAATCCCCATTATCAATTGTTCTGGGATTTTTCCTGTTGTTCCTATAATAGTCAACTCAATTTCACCCATCTTTATGTTTCCTTGATACCTTTCAACTAAAGGTTGTTGGAGATAATATAAACGTCACAAGGAAAAATGTTATTCTTTTGAGTGATGTCGAATATTATTTCAACTTTTCTCCATCCTTCTGAGCACTTCAGCTCTCCTTGTGTTTTGAAAATATCTGGGATTCGCTGAATTATACCTGGTCTTCTTTCTACCTAAAGGTTGTTGTTAACCATTATGTCTTGTTTGAAAGACATCCTCCTTGGCTCCACCCCGAGATTTCTACTTTTGTTCTTGAATTTTCATATCGGTCTCCTTTATAATTTGAAATTCAATAAGTTCTGGCAGAACAACCCTTTCAAAGTCCTCGAAGATTCTTGGGACTTCAATAAATTCCTTTCTCAAGAATACTTTGGAATGATGTATGTGATCGAGTAAGGTTGGTTTCCTTCTTTCATCCAATCTGCTCTTTTGAAGTCATGATATAGGGTCATAACTCTGTTGAAATCTCGATCTCCTAGATTGTATGCAATTTTTAGATAGACATTAAAGGGCAAATTTCATGCATAAAAATTTCCTGTAACTGCTCCAAGGTATTAATCCTTAAGATTTGAGATTTCTCTTGTCAAAGATAACAAGATTGAGTGGCGAGTCAATTCCCTCATTGAATGTTACCTTAGTAATAACTCTTATGGCTCCGATATGATACCATGAGAGTTATTTACAACCTCTCTCTTGACCTGCTTTTGATCTCCTGAACTTCTAGATAAAGGACCAATTGTATCTCGATCAGGTTACCAGTGAACACCATCGGAATGACAAATTCTCTGGTAGTTACCTTGTGGATAATTTGGTGTTTTCTGTTATGAAATCCCATCTTATTAAAAGCTTTCTCCATTGATAAGATAGTGAAACCATCGTATATCTGAAGCTTTGGATCTTCTTTCATAATCTTCTTCTGAGTTTTATGAGACATTGTAGTATGAAAGAGAAATCATGACATATCCTCCATGACCATTTGCTAAAATTTCTTATGCACTCTGATTATAAACTAGATTCACTTCCATCGTCAGAATATATTTCTTCTTCGTCGATGTTTTCATCTGAAGTTAGATCCTCAAATTGATACACCTTGATCAAATCTTGATAATAAACAACTTCTTCGAATTCTAGTATAGTTTTGAACTGCTTGATTTCTTATTTTTTATTTTCTGGGCAATAAGTTGAGATATGCCCCTTTTGCTCCGCATGTCCAATAATTACAATCTTTGAAACTTTCATTTGCTCTGGCATGAGCTTGTCTGGTGCTCCATTAGTTTGAACCTGATGAAGAGGCTCTACTTATGCTTGGTACTGGTCTTTGTCCTGATTTGTATTTTTAGGCCTTTTGTTTTGACCAAAACCTTCTAGGTCTCCATGAAGACCTACTTCTCTTGTTGTTGCCTCCACGGCTATATGGGTGGCTCCTCCGCTTCTTTATTTTCATCCTCCGGAGTTTTCCTCCCACAATAGTTGGGATGTCATCATCTTCGCAACATAGAGGAACCGTTTTATTAATTCCTCGTAGTCTCTTATAGTTCCTGTAAAGTACTGCCTGGTGGAACCATTCAGATAGCTTGGCTTCAGGAAAGACATTCTTTTGGCCACCGTATCTAAATCAGTTGTACTCTTGTATTCCCTGATAAACATTTCTCTCGAGGGACTTGGTATCTTCGCAAAGAATAGTTGCAGATCTTCTTTATCCTCCACTTTGGACTTCCATCGATACTCGGTGAACAACTTGATATATTTATCAATATGACAAATATCATGTAACTCGAGGCTTTAGAGAGCTTGTTTGTATCTTTTCTTGTCTCTTCTTCCAATTTCTCAAATAGTCTGTGCCGATAGAAAGGATTTTAAATAATTTTTCCATATTATCGACTATTCCTTTCGATGACGCTCCAGTTGTGACACTACTTTTATTTCTGATCCAGTCATATCCCAAGCGATCTTTACAAATCCTTCAAGACTCATCTCAATAAGATAAATCCTTCATTTGTAAGATCAAGGGTACGTGTTGCAATCCTCATAGTCGATGCTCAATCGTCGATAAGGTCTTCTCAATTCTTAAAATTTGGAATATCTAAATTTAACATCAATCCATATGGATGTATAGAATCGAGTTGTGATCTTCCATAAGGCGTATTATATGAATTTAGCCTTTTGAAACATTATCGAGTTCCTAAAATAATACAATCTCCTCTTGTAGTGAAATCCCCAGTATGTGACATTGGTTCATTCACATAATGTGAACCAGAACTTTCTACAACGTTGGGTTTAATTGGTGATTGTGGAGGTGGTCTTGGATGTTGGTCATGAGTAACCAAAGTCGATCTATCCTCTGCGTTCATCTTTAAGTCTACAATTCCTAATCCGGCAAAGGATTCTGCAAGGTTATGTAAATCTTCAAGATTAATTTTCTCCATATCCATCGCCTTTTAGTTTGTGAAGTATTGTCCTTTGATGATAGAAATGAGCTTTCATCGTCGGTCATG
This sequence comes from Rehmannia glutinosa, assembly GCA_016081115.2. Lineage (NCBI taxonomy): Eukaryota > Viridiplantae > Streptophyta > Magnoliopsida > Lamiales > Orobanchaceae > Rehmannia > Rehmannia glutinosa. The sequence continues at coordinate 13,944,785 of CM071933.1, forward strand.
CGTCGCATAACTTTGGTTGGTTTCCCATTTTGGTATGAATAGGGCATTGTTCCAAAATCAATACATTTCTTTCCTCTGGATGAACTCGATCTATCCTCCATATTCTTGACTCGTTTCTAAATATCACGAACGATTTCAAGTCTTTCCTTTTGATATTTTATCATCTTCTCTATCTGATTTTGGATATGATGAACTTGTGTTTGTAGATTATTATAGCGGTTGCCATAATTTTGTACTGTCTTCTGGACTTCTCTAAGATCTTGGTAGATGTTTCTGGAAGTATCTCTCTCCAGGTTGGATTATTTTCAGGACTTATGGTCTGGATAATGAGTCTGATAATCAAGATTTTTCAGATAGCATCGTAACCTTCGGTTCAATTCTAGGTAATGGAGGCTTTATACCACTTGTTTTCGTAGTCCTCATTAGACTTCGAGACTTGCTCCTTCCCATCTTCGTAACACAAGTTGGGTAGCCAATATGTGATCTTTTTTTGGTGTTCTTGTTCATGCACCGCCAAAATTTGGTGATATCTCATGTATTGTATATATCTTGGACATTCGTCCAGATCCATTTTCTTGGAGAAAATTCTCCTCACCAAATGTTAATTAAATAAAATAATAAATATAGTTTAAAGTTCTTAATAAACCTAGGCTCTGATACCATTTACGGTCAATAATCTAAGACAAATTAAGTAGAATGTATAAATGAGAAGTATGGAACCAAAATACAAGAATTAAGAATTATGAGACCAAATATACAAAATTTAGAATTTTGGGACTATTTTTGCAACAAAATGAATCCTATGTATTGCGCAACATAGGAACTGAAATTATAATGCAAAAATTCCAATGATACCAATTTTGCAATTAACTCTGTTGAGTAAGAACCATTCCAATCTGAAATCCTCTTGAACCTTCATGTTATCTATTTTTATATACATTTATGTTTTCTATATTCTTATCCTCTCACCTTCCACCCATCTTCCACTCTTTTCTGCATCACCAAATTCTGGTTTTCATATCAAACACCCTCATTCTCATCATTGCAGCTGATTTTGTCACATTCTCCTTTCAAAGAAACTGATTTTTATTTAGTACATGAAGATGCGCAATATAAGAGCAAAGACTACCGTTCCATCTTCCGAGGCCTGTTGTGCAAAAAATGTCGAGAAAAGAAACGAAAAACCACATGAAAAGAATATCCAATTTTTATTGAATATGGGTCTGGGTTGATTGGAATCCGTCTAATTGATTAGATCCGTTAGGCCGTCTAATATATATGAGACCAACTCAAATTTGTGTGTCTGTTTACATATTTTAGCATACACATGTACACCACAACATTTTGTGCAATTTAATTATATTGTAACAATTGAAATACCAACAATCTTATTTTTTTTGTAATAATATACTTTAATAGATGAAAATCACTCTAGAAATAATCATTGACAAACAAAGCACAACAATAATCTCAAATAAATTATAATTTGTACGTGTGATTAAAGAAACTAGTTTTCTTTTAATCTTTTAAGGAAATGCTTTGAAAATTGGACATTCATTCTTCAAATAAGACTCTGAAAATAGATTTTGAGAATCCATGTAGGTAATAACGAATAGGAATAATTATTAAAAAAAACCTTGAAGTTCGGACTAATTACAAAAATCTCCAGAACTTCTTGAAAATTACAAAACAAAACCTTGATGTTTGATTTCGCCTTATATTTTCCACCTTTATAAGCAAAAGAATTTCAAAAGTCTCCCCTATATTTATAGAAATATTACAGTTGCCCCCTTAAATTTAAGACATAATCAAACATGAGGAGCCTTTTTGTGATTTTGAAATATACCAAGCCTCAGGTGTCTTTTTGTTATCCCTAACTAAAAACTAGAAGTATATTTCCATGATGGACAGTCTACATTTTACCTTAACATTTTATTCACTACTAACCACGAAAAGTTTGAAATTTTAATAAATTATATTAAAATATGTCTCCTTATACTGGTATATCCCTAATTTAGAAAATATAGGAAAAATGTTTTTTTGGTAATATCCGTCTAATAATATTAGAAAGTTTTATATCAAATAATCTTTTTAATGTATATAAAACAAATCTTTTTAGGCAAAAACTTGTATAAGACCGTCTTACGGGTCTCATTCCGTAAGACGGATCCCCAGCGACCCGCCCGCGATCCGCCCATTTTTAATTTTTTTTTTTTTACATTCTATTTTCCTTGTCAGCCAGCCTACCCCCAACCTAACCCACGTTCCCCACTTTTATTCTCACTCTTCGCGCCCGTTCTTTTCCTTTTCTTCCATTTCTTCAAAATTATTCATCTGTCTTTTGGAGTTCGATTTTTTCAGTATTTTGGAGTTGTAATTGTGCGATGTTAGTTCAAGATAACAACTGGTAAGAACATCCTTATTTTTCTCCCTTTTTTTTTGGTTTTTGTTCGATTCTAGGGTTTTGATTTTGTTTTTGAATTCGCTTGCGGCATTGCGTTGGTGGTTGTTCCCAATGGTGTATCTAGGGTTTGGCTGTTGCTTTGAAGCTTTCAATTTTACAGCTATTTTATTTTGTATTTTTTTGCAAATTTTTCTGTATTGTTTCGAAAAACATAAATTATAGAGGATATTTTCTGCTTCTTATATGCTCTGATGGTATATACGTGTAGTTTTGTTGGTAGTTTTGCGATTTTTATATTTTATTTTTCTATACTGGAAGTGTATGTTATTCTAGAGAAATTTGGTTCTATTTGTACAAATGTTTCTGTTTATTTGAATTTATGGCTCAATTTGTTTTTTATACCCTGAATATATATGTCTATGCATCTTGGAAGTATCATTTGTAGATTTAATATATTGCAGTCTCATGGTTGTCTTGGTTTTTGTTCAAATTTCATTGTTTTTACTGAGTTTTTCACAATACTCTGAAGGTTTACATTGTAGTCAAAGATGACACGACAGAAGGTATTGATAGGAAGGAGAGGTAGAGGTAGGGGGAGGGAAAGGGGTAGGGTGGACTCCCAAGATAATGATATTAAGAGCGATATAAATGAATCTCCAGTTATTGACAGTCGAGGTATAAAGGCCGTTACTGATACATCGATGAAGGAAGATAGGATTGAAACCTCGACTAATCAAGCTATTGTTGAAATGTCGATGAAGGAAGTAACTGTTGGAATGTCGACGAATGAAGCTTTGGTTAAAGAGAGCCCTGCTGATTCATTAATGAAAGAACCCCCGACTGAAACATGTGTTGATACATTAATAAAAAAACCGGTTGAAACCCTTGCCGAAACCCCTGATGATACATTAATGAAAGAACCGTCAGCTGAAACCCCTGCTGAAAGAACTGCTGATATATCAATGGCAGAAGCCCCTGTTGGAACATCGAAAAATGAAACTTCGACGCAGGGAAAGTTGACGAGGAAGAAGCAATTCCGGATAAGGGTGTTGGTGATGTACATGACAGACGATTGAGTAAGGTTGTTGGGACAAAACAAATCCTCGGTGAAGGAAATGAGTAAGACTGTTGTTGACAAAAAGGTTGTTGGTAAAAATCCTCGCAAGAAAGGAAAGCTATCAGACGATGATAAGAAGAAAGGAAAGCTATCAGACGATGATACGAAGAGGTTAGTGTACTTGAAAGTATTAGTTTTTGATTTGAAAGTATCATTATTTTTGTGAAAAGTATTAGTGTATGTTACATATATGTTTTATGTAAAGTATGTGTATGTTAATCATGTAATAAATCAGTATTTTATATGTTAGAAGTATCATTTTTCATTCTGAAAAGTATATAAAATTTATTCAAAAGTATCATTATTGTATGCCCTGTTTTTCGCGTAAATGTTGATTTTTATCACCAGATATAAATCAGTGTTTACATGTTACAAGTATATTTTTTATTTTGAGAAGTATCTAAAATTTAATTAAAAGTATCAGATATTATTTCAAAAGTATCATTTTTTATATGTGATATTATTAATTATAGATATTTTTTTTGCAGCAACTTTCTTACCCAAGGTAGACCTAAGGGTTTATTTGATGTTGTGAAGTCTTTGTCTGGTAAACAAAAAGAGGATGTGAGGAGTATTGAATTTGGTGGGTTACTCAACCTTAATGTTCAACATTTACCTGCTCAAATGATTTTGTGGCTGGTTCAAAGTGTCGGTTGCTTAGTATTAATGAGAGAAAGAGGTTTGTCATTACTGCTGATGACATTTGTGATGTTTTCATGCTACCGAGGACTGACCGAGAAGTTTTAGTTTTCAAACGGAGTAATAATTTAGATCCAATTGTTGAATTTAAGAAAAAAGTTGGCATTGATGGGACTTCTAGTGTTGGCACTTTGAAGACTAAGTTGATGGGTGGTTTTGAAGAAGGAGGTGATGACTTTAAATGAATGTTTGTTTTGTATAGTTTATCAACTTTATTGACCCTGACTGCAAATAGGATTGTTGATGTTTTGTGCTTTAAGTCGTTATTGGATGTGGATGCCATTGTACATTTTGATTAGTGTTCACTTGTGTTGGAAAGACTTGGCAGGACAGTTGATAATTTTAACAAGAAGTCTACCACCAATATAAGTGGTTGTATTTTGGCACTGCAGATTATATATTTGCATCGTCTTAAATGGAAAAGTGTTCTTTGAACCATTTGATCTCCTCTCATTCAAGATCTTTGGATGATGCAACGCATAAGAAAGCGCATGAAAGAAGAGAAGAGTGCTGAAGAGTTTGGCTAGGGGGAGTGGGTGGAGGACGTTTATCTTATTTCTAAGGAAACGAAGCCTGTTGTTCAAGAGAAAATAAGTAGTTCGACTGATGGAGGTATAGATGAGATGGGAAAGTCTGGTAAAGAACATGTTGAGAAGGAAAAATCTGAGAAATTTGAAGAATCTTCAAGAATAATCAAGTTTGTATTACTAGAGGGGCAGCCGACTGATGATGATGATATTGAGAAAATTGCTAAAAATGTAAGTTAAATGTAACATTTAGTTTCATCTTAAAGTAATAATCCTGATAAGTATCTTTTTTTGATAAAAAAAAAAGTATTACATTATTTGCAGGGGGTGCACAAAGTCTGTTTGCTGTTGAAAAGGGACATGGAAGTCATAAGCAGGGCCGCTCCTGGCGTTAGTCGAGCGAGTTGGTCGACTTGGGCCCGGAAAAATTATAAAATTTAGGGGCCCAATATTTGTGTATACATTTTATATTGTACATATATAAAATAAGTAAGGTGTTGAATAATTAATTTCTTTGGCCCAGTGGTTAAATGCCTATCAATTTGCAGCTTTCCATCTTCTCCTATGTCCAGGGTTCAATACTTTTTAGCTACATATTTGTTTTTCCTGTAATTTAGATAAAAATTTAAAATCTTTCCACCAAAAATGAAGGACTCATTTTCCCTTGGGCCTTGTAGCTTTAATTCTTGCTAGGTTCTAACAAATTCTCAATTTCATTTCCCTTAAGGCCTAAGGTTAAATTTTTCCATTTTAACTTTTAAAAGGCAAAAGATTGAAAACAAGGAATCCTACAACAATTGAAAATGTGGGATTTGGGTACAATTGGACAAACATAAGGTGAGTAGGATGAACAATTGTGAGAAAGAAAAAAAAAACAAGAAAAAATAGGAAAAAAGAAAAGGAAAGAAAAAGGTTAAACAGGAAGAAGATTTTCTAAAGCAAATAGTGAAGGAGTGCTCAACAATTTAAAGTTTTCATCCAATTTCAAAACTCGAACTACCACAAGATCATCAAAAATAGGTAATTTTTCATAATGATCGATTTGATCAATACTTTTGCCGTCAAAACTATTAGACTAGTTGTATTTAAATAACTACTTGGATTTGTTTTAATATAGATGTTATATTAGTTTAACTATATTCGAACTGTTTTATATATTTCACATTATTTTTTTCTTTTATTGTATTATGTTGTATTTTAATTTGTAAAAAAAGGGCCCAATTTAAAATTCGACTCAGGCCAAAAAATTGATAGGATCGGCCCTGGTCATAAGCCATGTCCATATGGAGAGACTTCGATCGGAAATGCAGCGGGAACAGACAAATACTTCTTCATCACCTGATGATGAGTTCTTCTCAAGTGCAAAACTTCACGAGTACATCGATGAAGTTGTGAAGAATTTCCAGAAGATAAAAGAACGTAATGATCCCACGCATAATGAGTCGATGCCTAGGTTTGATCTTTTAACCCCTAACATAGAGTCACCCGTTGTTGAAGAATAGCCTACATATGAAGCGAATATTGATGAAGATGTAATCTAAGGACTGAATGATAGTCAAATTGATGAAGTAATTCAAGGTCAGATTCAGCATGCTGGGCAGGTTGTAGGCAGTTCAGGTAATATATGTAAAGTATTAGTTAAATACTGAAAAGTACCTTTTTTGTTTGAATAAGTATCTCTTTCATTATAATAAGTATATGTTTCTTAGAGAAAAGTATCTGGTTTTTTCAAATAAGTATATGTTTTCTTTGAATAAATGTCATTTTATTTGATAAATTATATATCTAATGTGTTCTATCAAACAGGTGATTATTGGCCTATAAACGAAAAGAGTTTTTTTCGTTCTGGATTTGTGAAGAAGAATAATCGATATTTGGTTGAAATGACCCGGAAAGAGAGAGACATCGTTGATTTCTGTTTTTTCCGCATAGTCCTAAAATATAGTAAGTGTGTGCCTTTTCATTCTCCATTGGAGAGATTCTCCAAAATCGTACAACAACAGGTTGAAAGTGCAATATAAGGATGATAATGAAGTTTTTTTGTTGCAACAACAATGGATATTTTCGCTTACAGATTTTGAACTTTTGTATTAGGGAATATTGAGATTTGGAAAGGAGCTGAATATTGATTTACGTGCGCAGCTTTTGGAGGAGATGTTGTTGGAGCTTGAGAGGAGATTAAGACACCTATTTGTGCGCAACCGAGGAGATGCGAGCGGGAGTTTTGGAGCAAGATGTCTGGAGCTGTGCGCAGGAATGGAGGAGATGCAAGCTGTGCGCAGCAATGAGGGTCAATGGGGTTTGGACATGAGAGTCATGTTTCATCCAACTGTCACGCTGGATTAGATTTTTCGGTTTTTTTTTTAATTTCCAGCTGTCAGGCACGGGTCAGGGGCAGATCCGGATCTGGTAAGATCCGTCTTATGAATTAGAATCCGTAAGACGATCCTATGGAAGACCAACTCATCTTTTTATTAGAAAAGTAGGCCATAGTTTAAAAGATATGTTTCTTTTCCAGAACAGATCAACTCGTAAGATTTTTAATTAGCATATTCCTCAAAACAAAGTCTAATGCATCTCCTTTTTTTAATAATGTTTTTCCTCCCAAAATCTTAAACATTAAATAAGAAATTTATAACCTCCCAAAAATGAAAAAAAGAAAGATGCACCCCAAAAGAAAAAGAACATAAATTAAGGGCTGACTTTCATCCAATTCGAAGGCAAAAAAGTCAAAAAATGTCATCCTTCTTCTGACTTTGTTCTTTTTATTGTTACGAGGTATCAAATTGTACTATGACTTTGATATTTATATTATTTTCCCTTTCGGATCTGCACTTTGATTTTTGAGTGACACCTCTTATCTTTGTTTTAATTTTTTTTTTTAATAGCTATTATAAAATAATTGGAAAAGAGATGCAATCTTGTGTTTTTTTTAAGGGATCAATCTTTTGTTAAATAAAAAGAACACCTAAAATTGTGATTGTAACTTTTGTAATATATTGTCACTCCAAATCATTAATTACTTACATTGATGGATTTTTTTTTTGAAATACAAGAAATTGTTTCTGAAAAATATAATCCAAATTCAAATTATCTAGAAGCATCAATGTTAATTTACATTATACTCGAACAAAATAATTTATGTTTATGATGGGGTAAAATTGATTTTTTTACTATTTTTATATTGCCATTAGAGTATCTACAACGGGCATTATTTCATCTGTTATAGCAATGGTATAACGTTATTAACCATTATGAATGGACTTAAAAACGCCATCATTTGTCTGAGCGTTACAAGGTATTAACGCAGACTTTTGGTGCTAATGGGCCCTGCTCGTTCTTTTCATATGTTTTTTTGGGTTCTTTTTCCTTTTCTTTTTTTTTTGTCTTTGTGTTCTTTTTCAGCTTTTCTGTTTTGGCTTTGTTTGGTTTTGTTTTTTTTTTGTAATGTAAAATAATTACTTGGTAAATACTAATAAAATAATATTTTAAGTAAATAATAATTATAGAATATTTATTTAAAGATAGTAACTAGAATTGAGAATATAATTACTTAATGTAAAAATATTAATATTTTTTTGTACAAATGTAAAATATTCATGTAAAATATTAATATAGATGAATGAGTTGGTAGTTGTGCCCATAAATAATGGGTGTTAATAACTCAATATTTTTGGGTGTATGTTATAAAAGAAGAGTGTTATTAGAATAAGTGATGTGGCACGTGGACCCACACAAATAATGGGTAATAATGTTATAACCATTGGAGTTGCCCTTATTAATTTCAAAATTAATTATTAAATTTCTGAATATTATTAATTGTTGTTGGGTCAAAATATTATTAAGCAGTCCATGACGCTTATAACATTACTTATAGGCTCGTATCATTACTTATAGCTAGTGCCGGATCCAAGAATTAGCAATATGATGGACTAAAAAGTAAAAAAATTACTAAGAAAATTATATATATATATTTAGAGAGGGAGAGAGAGAGAGAGATAACAAATATATATGCATATGTGTGTGTATATATACAACAAATTATTACAAGACTACATTATTTCTCAATAAAGAGTAGAAACTACTTCGTAGAAGAAACATAGTGATATTTTTATATTAGTAATTAAGTGGACATATTATATTTTCAAAATTATTTGTTTTTTTTTTTTGCCACAAAACAACCAGAGAATAATTAAATAAAAAAAATAGACAACTTTTCAATTTCATACTTGATGATAACACTTAGGGGTTGCAAAATCGTTCGCGTCGGACCCTTAAACATATGGTTTTTTTAAAAAAATATATTTTATACCTAGAATACATATTCTAATATATTATCAGTACAAATAGTTAAGTATAATTTAAAAGAAATGACATGATAAGTGTACTAATGATAAATTAAGGATCACAAAATAGTCTAAAGATATCATAAATATATTAAATTATAGTATCAATATCATGATAACACAAAAGTCTTAAGTTATTTATTCTTGATTTTTAAAATAAATTTAAATTTTGGAGTGGACTTGGATATTTGGTTTAAATTTTAAGGTGGGGTAATTGTAGATATTGTAGAAATTATAATACTAAAAAAAAAATTATTGTTATTGTGCATTGGGCTAAGATTTCTCTCTAAATTTTTTTTTTCTCTCCATTCTCTCAAAAACACATACCTCTTTTCCCCATTTCCTCTCCCTCCCCATTTTAGCTTGGGGTAAGTTCAAGAATGGCCTCTTTTGATGTTTCAGTTACAACTATAGCCTTCCATATTAAAAGAGTTCAAATATTCACTGAAGTTCCCATTATACCATTTATAACAAAATAAGGAAACATGATTAAATTTGTTCCAGATATCACAGAATATGAACACTTTCAGTTTCTGTCACATGTTTCATTCGTGGCATTGTTACACCTACTTAGATCTAGTCTCCATTCGGAGGTTTTAAAAGGATCATGTCAGGTTTCTGTTTGATACATGTTTTTATCTTAACTTTGATGATTTGATTTTGTCACCAAAACAATGTCTTTAAAGGTTGTCCAAATACTCCTAAATAATTTAAAATGGTTTTAATATTTTCCGAAGTATTTCCTCAAGTTTATTTTTGATAATATTGGACAACACTTTTTGTCAATGAGTTTTTACGTCTAAACAAGGTTCCTAAATGTTGTCTAAATACTCCCGATTGGTTTAAAATGTTTTTACTAAATTTTCGGAGTATTTCTTGAGTTTTATTTTCAACAAAAATTGGACAACATTTCTGTCTCGTGTTAAAGTGGTCGACCCGGCCGCCTCTATAGGCAACCCGTACACTGAAGATGATTTTGAAGCAGAAAATGAGACGGAAGGAAAACCAGCGGCAGTCGTCGGTCGGTCGATCGGTCGCCCAGTCGTGGTCCAGGTACACTGCAAGTTTGTGTTGAAACAGAACTTCAAACCTTGCATTTTTGGTTTAGGGGGACCGGTTGAAGCAGGGGTCGACCGCTCGAAGCCTATGTCGACCGGTCGCCCTGTTGAAATTTTCAAAGTGTTCTTTAAATCTCTTATTTTAAATGATCGTCGCCTGCTTTGACAAAGACAAAAATATGACCGTTTGACAATGAGACACATTTCCTTAAATTGTGGGATTGATTTCTAAATGACTACATTCTTGATTTTAATTGTATTTTTTGTTGATTTTCAATCCCCAAGAGGAGCCTATGCTTGATCAATCATCTCCTATAAATAGAGGAAGTTTTGGAGCAACCAAAACAACAATTGAGATACAACACAACAAGATACACTTCAAGCAAATACTTGGTCTTTCATTGTTATTATTCTTGTTGTAAATTTGCCTAGCTTATCACTTTCACATCCTTGAGGTCTAGGCTATTCTTGATTACACTTTGCACTCAAATTGTATTATTCATTATTGAGTTGTAATCTTGATTTTTGGTTATCATTCAACACAAGATATCCTTGTGAGTGTTCTTGTGGTAAGAACACACTTGGATGATCTAGGTGATAGGTGCAAGAAGATTGTGGTGATCTTCTTATTGAGGTGTTGAAGAATTTGGTATTCTTCAAGGTTGAAGATTGTGGTAATCTTCACAAGGTGTCGTTGAAGGAAGATTGTGGTGATCTTCAAAGGGAGATTGTGGTAATCTCCAAAGGTGTTGTTGAAGAAGAGTGTGGTGCTCTTCAAGGTGTTGTAAGTTGAATTTGTATTAATTTTGGTAATTAATAAAATTCTTTTTCTTTTTGAAATCCATCCCGGATATACTGGGGTGGTAGAGGATTAGGCCATAGGTGGGTTGAACCTCTTTAAATCGACGTGTGTTTTTTACATTCCGCACCTTTATTATTGTGTTTGAGCATTTGGTTCGAAAAAGAGGGCGAAATCGAAAAGATGGAGATAATATATTCACCCCCCCTCTAGATTATCGTAGCCGCTTGGACTTACAGTTTCCAGCCGATAAACTTAACAGGACATAAAATTAAAAGATGTCTGATTCTATGTTATCAGTTACACACTAAGGTTTATAGGTGAAAATGGAAATAGTTCATTACGACCATATCAGTCCCAACATGCTTCCGTAAAATTAATAAATCCCTTAAAATTCATACCTTCTTCGACCAAAACAACACCGGGTGAGATGGCTCGCAACACCACCAGTCGAAAAATTACTGCCCCCAGATCGTTTGAAAAACAGCTCCTCACTGTTCAACCTCACCCTCAGGGAAGATGATCTGCAAGTTATCCGACTCCTTCCGCAACTGCTCAGCACAGCCTTGGTTCGTTTCCTACTCCAGGTGTATAAGTAATTCTTCAAAGGGATAGATCAATAGTACACTATGAACACATGTTGAACAAACAGCCTTTATTTTATTAAGAACTTAAAGAAAAATTTATTACATCAGTAATCTCCTTTTGGGAGGAGAAAACTTGTTTAGCCTCTCATAAAGGCTATCACACTCTTGTACATAAAATTAAAAAACTAAAACTAAAAACTGAAAACACTCTGGAAATTCTAAACTCACAACAAAATTTTACAAAGAAAGTTTATTGTTAGAAGACTAAGGGAAATGTTCGATGCCTTTAGCGTCCTTCAAACTCTGGTTTATATAGAGGTAAGTGATCCCTCTATTTCTTGGATTCTTCCATCCACTTGCTGAAAGTAGTGGATGTTTTTCTATCTTCACATGGCTTGGGACCTACTTTGTCTGGTATTCAAGGCAATCTGATAAGGCTCCAAAGCCTAATGACTTTTCTTCTTCCGTCTTTTAGCTAGATGGAATCTTATGACGTCATTGCTTACGTCATTAACTTGAATTATCAGCATCTTGATGAGTTGGATGCCAATTACTAGATTTGGCCCACCTTTTGTCTCTTTGCTGAGTGGGTTATCTTTGAGTCACATGTCTTCTTTAACTTTGTCGGGGAATCTACTTTTTTGGTGGTCCTCGAAACTTTTGATACTTCTGTGATTTGTCTTCTCCGTCGCCGGGTCTTCTCCGATCGACTTTTGGCCAGAATCCTTTGCCGAACTCTGGTTCCTTCTGGTTTTGACATTCGGGACATACCCGAAGTTCCCAATGGCCAATATGAGTCATATTACAATATTTTCGGCGAGTTTCTTTACTCCCCGGCAGCTTTTTATCCCACAGAAGATTTCTTTTCTTTTCAAATAATTCTTCTGCAAATCTTGTGGTTTTTCCTGTCATGGTATTCAACAGGAATGATTCGTTCACTGAATTCTAGTAAAACTTGAACGGAAACTTGACTTTGTCCATCTCCGTGAGACAGGCCCACAATCCCCATGCCCTTCTTGTAGTAATCTGATCTTCGGTGAAGGTCATGGCCAATTGTACTTCTTCTGAACTTGTCTCCTTGATATTTCTGAAGGCTCTTTCATCTGGTCGTCAAAGCCTAATGTAGTGGAAGGCTTCATGTCCACCTTTTCCGATGGGCTCTGTCGCTCCACTTATGAAATACAGCTCCAATGTATCCTCTCGTTTTAGGCTATCATTATTGGACCAGCACTCGTAAACTGCTTCCTGGATCCATTTCGGCAATTGCTTGATCTCCGGGAAGGCTGGTGAAGTAGTATAGATCGAGGTCAAAGCCCCAAACTCGTACCACCTTTTCACTTCTTGAGGGCTGGAATTTGGTAACATCCAAACCCTTGGGTATTTTCCAGAAATATCGATCTTTGTTTTTTCTGGAGATATCCCTTGCCTGGTGATCAGTTTCTCCCAATTCGTCTGGTATTCCTGCCAAGATGTATCAACCTTAGAATTGCCCATCATAGGCCTAAGATTGATCTCTTCTTCCTTTACCCCGGATGTGCTGGGTTGATGTGATAACTCGGGATTTGACTCCGGAGTATCAGTTTTTCCTTGGGCCAACATTTCTGCCAGCTTAGGACTTGTGCTAGAGGTACTTGAATCCTCTGCTACATGTTGGGGAGCCCTGCGCTCTAAACGCTCCGTTTGCTTATTAGCGGCCCGGAGGAGTGGCCCTTGAAATGCCGTTCTCAACTGAGAGTGAGACCGGACACATGCTCGTATACGATCGGTTACTTTGTCCCGATCATTCCTTTGTAATTTCCCGACAAAATCAGTATTGATGACCAGGGTATCAAATTCTCGGAGTAGCATTTCCAGCTGGTCTCCAAGATGTCTTGAGGCTGTGAGGATGGAATCGGCTTCAATTCACTCCATCTCTTGTTAGAAAATCTGCAAGAATATTTTCATGAGATTTTATAATGACAATATCATAATCATAATATTGACATTCAGCTTGCCATCTAAGTTCTACTCCTTGCACTCTGAATGAATACAAGTTATAATCCCAAAGCTTCTTATCCTTTCGAGAACCGAATTATCTATAGGATAATAAAGCTTCACCAAATTTTCTTCGATCCACCATTTTTGGATTTCGGAGTTTGGCTTCATCACCACGCTTGCTGCGAAAATTAATAGGCATTTTTCTATAAAATGCTTCCCGCAGTCTTTGGACAATGATCTTATGATCACATAATGTTGTGAAAATAAGTCTTTTGTCTCATTCTCCTGTGTGAATCGCTTGAATGTTTGTAGGAAATGGTTTCCTAGCAAAACATCTGCACCTGTATCATGGAAATAGATTGGTGGCGTCTTCACTTTGTACCATGGGGTACCGTCCGCGCCTCCGATCATGATTTCTGCTTGTTTAATTCCCATGTTAAGGATAAGGATCCTTTTGGAGAAATCTCTTCCTGCAATAGATGGTAAATCTTCTCCAATTTCTTTAGGAAAAACATCCGGCTTTGCAGTACATATTCCGGAACCTGAATCAATATAGGCGGCGAAATACTCGGCCTTGTATTGACATATAACATTCCGATAAAAATGTATATGGAGAATGGACTAGTGGTCATCCGATTCGTATCTTTTATCAGCCACTGTGAACTCCATTCCTTCTTGTAATCTTTCCCAAGGTTTATGATCCTCGAGAAATTCAATTCCCAGTATTAATTGTTCTGCGATTTTCCCTGCAATTCCTGTGATAGTAAGCTCAATTTCACCTATCTTCAGGCTTCCTTGATACCTTCCAACTATTGGTTGTTGGAGATAATATAGAACATCACAAGGAAAAATATTATCCTTTTGAGTGATGTCGAATATTACTTCAACTTATCGCCATCCTTCTGGACATTTCAGCTCTCCTGGTGTTTTGAAAACATCTGGAATGCGCTGAACTGTACTTGGTCTTTTGTCTTCCCAACGGCTACTGCTCCCCATTCTGTCCTGTTGGAAAGACATCCTTCTTAGCTCAACTCTGAGACTTCGACTTTTGTTGAAGACAGGTTGATCTTGTATTTTCATATCGATATCCTTGATAGTTGGAGACTCAATAATCTCTGGTAAAACCACCCTGGCAAAGTCCTCAAAGATTCTTGGGACTTCAATAAATTCCTTTCTCAAGAATACCTCTAAATGATGTGTATTCGAGAAAGCATATGATATCTTATATGTGATCGAGTAGGGTCTGTTCCCTTCTTTCATCAAATCCTCTCTTTTGAAATCTTGATGAAGGGTTAGGACTCTATTGAAATATCGATCTCCCAGATTGTATGCAACTCTAGGATAGACATTAAATGCCAATTTCCCAAAGATACTAATTTCCTCAGAACCGCTCAAGGCATGAATCCTTGAGGTTTGAGATTCGCTTGTCAAAGATAGCCAAATTGAGTGGCGAATCTATCCCTTCTTTGAATGTTGCTTTAATAATAACTCTTATGGCTCCGATATGAATCCATGAGAGTGTATTTGCAACTTCTCTTTTAACTCTGCTTTTGATCTCTTGGATTTCTCTAATAGGGACCAACTGCATCTCGATCAGGTTCTCGGTAAACTCCATCGGAATGGCAAATTCTCCGGTTGTTATCCTGTGGATAATTTGGTGTTTTCTATTACGAAAACCAATCTTATCCAAAGCCTTTTCCATCGCTCCAATTGTAAATCCATCATAGATTTGAAGCTTTGGATCTTCCTTCATAATTCTCATAAGAGTCTTATGAGACACCGTAGTGTGAGAGAGGAATCCTGACATATCCTCCTTGACCGTCTGTTGAAGAATTGCTTCTTCACTCTGATTCTGAACTAGATTCACTTCCATCATCAGAATAGATCTCTTCTTCACAGATGCTTTCATTTGAGGGAATATCCTCAAATTGATACACCTGTATTAAATCCTGATAATAGACAGCTTCTTCGATTTTTGGGGTAGCTTCGAACTGTCTAACTCCTCGTTTTTGATTGTCTGGGCAATCCGTTGAGATATGCCCTCTTGCTCGCATGTCCAAAGAATTCTGATCTTTGAAACTTTCATTAGCTCGGTGTGAGCACGCTTGAAAGTTCTTTCTTCCCGGATTTCTCACGTACTTGCTTGATTAGAACGATGATGAGACTCTACTCCTGTTTGGTACTGGTCTTTGCCCTGATTTATAACTTCGAGCTTTTTGTTTTGACCAGAACCTACTAGGTCTCCATGAAGACCTGTTTCTTTTGCTGCTGCTTCCTCGGCGGTATGGATGGCTTCGGTCCTTCTTCTTCTTGTGAGGCCTTGGTTGACTTCCCACAACTGTTGGGATATCATCGTCTACGCAACATAGAGGAACTGCTTTGTTAATTCATCGTAATCTCTTGTAATTCCGGTACAGTAATGCTTGGTAGCACCATTCAGATAACTTGGCCTTTAAGAAAGACATTCTTCTGGCCACAGTATCTAATTCTGCTCCATCCTTGTATTCCCTAATAAGCATTTCTCTCCAGGACTTGGAATTTTTGCAAAGAATAGCTGTGAAGCTTCTCTGTCTCCAATCTTAGATTTCCACCGGTATTCGGTGATCAACTTGATATATTCGTCAATATGACAAATATCATGTAACTCAACGCTATAGAGGGCTTATTTATATCTTTTTCTTTTTTCATCCTTTAATCTCTCAAAGTAACCTGTGCCGATAAATTGGATTTTGAATAATTTTGACATATCATCGACAATTCCTTTTAGTGCTTCTCCTGATGTGACCGCGCTCTTCGTACTTGCATCGGTCATATCCCATGCGATCTTTATAGATCCCTCAAGACTCATTTCAAGGAGTAAAATGAATGAATCCTTTGTAAGATTGAGGGTTCCTGCTGCAATCCTCATAGCTGAAGCCCATTCATCAATGAGAACTTCTCTATTTTTAAAATCTGGGATATCCAGATTTAACATCAACCCATATGGATGTGTTGGGTCGAGATGAGATCTTCCATAAGGCGTTTGATAAATATTTGGCCTTCTACAAGGTTGACGAGTTCCTGTAAGAGGTTGTCGAGCTCCTGTTCCTGAAAGTGGTTCATCTCCTATGGTAAAATCTCCAACGTTATGCATTCTCTCGTCCCGGTTTCCCAGATTTGAACCTGCACTTTCCTCAACATTGGGATTAACTGGTGGCGGTGGTGGTGGAATTGGTCTACCTTGTGGGTCATAGGTAACCAAAGCTGATCCATCACCTGCGTTCATCTTTAAATCTACAATACCCAATCCCGCGAAGGATTCTGCCAGGTCGTGTAGATCTTTAAGATTCATTTTCTCCATATCCATCACTTTTTAATGTGTGACGGATTTTCCTTTGATGATAGCGATGAGCTTTTCATTATCTGTCATTTTTCGTATAGCTTCGGTTGGTTTCCTCTTTTGGTGTAAATAGGGAACTGTCCCGAAATCAATACGTTTCTTTCCTCCGGATAAACTCGGTCTGTCCTCCAGGTTCTTGACTCGTTTCTGAATATCATTAAGGATTTCAAGAGTTTCCTTCTGATATTTCACCATCGTCTCCATCTGGTTCTGGATCTGATGAACTTGTGTTGGTAGATGAATATGGCGGTTGCCATAATTCTGTACCGTCTTCTGGACTTCTCTAATATCCTTTGAGATCTTAGATGTGTCCGGAAGTATCTCGCTCCATTCTGGTACTCCATCAGGAATCATTGTTCTGATGGGCATTCTCATGGACTGCTTCTTGGCGATTCATCAGATCGACATATATTATCTGGTTTACTGTTAAGAAACTCAAATAATATGCCGCTTTCTTTTGGCAGTATCTCAAGGTTTCCCTATCGGCTCCTGCACGTTCCTTTTCATCATATTGGTTTTGCCAATATGTTATATTGTCTTGGTGATCTTGTGCGTACATCGTCAAAATTTGACGATATGTCCTGTAAGGTGTACATCTTGGACAATTGTCCAGATCCATATTCTCGGAGTAATTTCTTCTCACCAATTGTTAATTACATAAATATAATAAATTTAACTAAAAGTTCGTAATAAACCTAGGCTCTGATACCATTTTTACGGCCCCTAAACCCTTTAAAAACCATTAGTTTGCCTTCAACCTTGTATAAGGGGTATTTTGGGGTTTTATCAAATAAAAAGGCTATTTTTGAAACTTTTGAATAAGTGAGGCTAAAGTTGAACATGGGCTTTAAAATTAGGCCATTTCTAATATTTTCCCTTTTAGCTTCCACACCTCCACCATCCTCACCCCCAGTTGCTTGCTGGAGGTGGCCAACGGTGTTCGATCGCCAACGTCTAATCGCCGGTCAGACTCCCCACTTCATGGGTTTTTCTTCTGCGAATCACATCTGAATTTTGATAGTTTCTTCGTGGAGGCAGGCTAGTGGTAGCTAGTAGTGGGTCATCGACTGGTGGTATGGCTGCAAATGAACCAAACCCCTCGCAAGTTATTCGGGTCTCGTTTCGAAAAAGTATTAGTTTGAGATCGTTCGTCGAGCTTAACGAGCCGAACTCGAGCCTAAAATTCGAGCTTGAATTTTTAAACGAGTCGCTCGAGCTTATAGATATTGACTCGAAAGTTCACGAATGTGTTCGTTTACAGGCTCACGAGCCTATATTCAAAGTCGGCTCGCGAACATGTTCATTCATAGGCTCGCAAACTTGAACTCGAACTCGAACTCGATCTTTAACGAACTCAAGTTTACTTTCACGAGCTATTCGAGCATATAACGAGCCTTTTATGATTCGAGCTCGAGCTAAGCTCGTTAAAGCTTAAACGAGACTTTTGCGAACCGAGCTCGAGCTAAGCTCATTGAAGCTTAAACGAGCCTTTTATGAGTCAAAGTTGAGCTAAGCTCGTTGAATATATTAAACGAGTTTTTTACAAGCCGAGCTCGAACTGTTTGCGAACTGAATAATTTTCAAACGAGTCGAGCTCGAACTCAATTATGAAAGCTCGAATCGAACTCGAGCTGAACTCAAGCCAATCCAAAAACTAAACGAACCGAACTCGAGCCTATTCCAGTTCGGCTCAGTCCGGCTCGTTTGCAGCCCTAACTGGTGGTGGTTGTTTGATAAATGGTTTTATCATGATTTTGATGATTTTGTTTTATACCAAAACAATGGTTTTAAAGGTTGTCCAAATACTCCTAAATGATTTAAAATGGTTTTAATATTTTCCGGAGTATAACTTCAAGTTTTATTTTCGACAAAATTGGACAACACTTTTAATGATTTTCTGTTAATGTATTTTTACACCAAAACAATGTTTCTAAATATTGTCCTAATACTCCCGATCGGTCTAAAATGTTTTCACTATTTTTTGGAGTATTTCTTGAAGTCTATTTTCGATATAAAATTGGACAACACTTTTGTTTTGAGGACAACCGGTCGCCGTATAGGGCAACCCGTACCTGAAAGTTGAGAAAAACAGAAAACTTCATGTTTGCAGAAAATGGGCAGGGCAACCGGTCGCCCTATAGGGCAACCGGTGGCGTCGACCGGTCGACCCCTTGGGCGACCGGTACCTGGGAGCAAAATTGAAACAGAACGTCTGCCCTTCGTTTTTGAGGTTGTGCGATCGGTTGAAGTCAGGGACGACCGGTCGAACCCTACGTCGACCGGTCGCCCTGTGTAAATGTGTATTCTCATTTTCAAACTTCTATTTCTGTGCGACCGGTCGCCCTATGCTTTGACAGCAAAATTCTAACCGTTGTGCAGCAGACAGGTTTTCCCTAAATTGTGGGATTGATTTCTAACAGCTATAATCTTGTTTTTAATTGCATTTTTTTGTAGAAATCAGATTCCAAGAGGAGCCTATCAAGTATCAATCATCTCCTATAAATAGAGGAAGTTTTGAAGCACAACAATATGAGAGAAAACTACAACACAACAAGATACACTCAAGAATACACTTGTTTTTACATTGTCATATTTCTTGTTGTAATTTGCCTAGCTTATCACTTTCACATCCTTGAGGTCTAGGCTATTATTGATTACACTTGCACTCTATTGTATTATCAATTATCGAGTTGTAATCTTGAATTTGTGCTCGTCATTCAAACACAAGATATCCTTGTGAGTGTTCTTGTGGTAAGAACACACTTGGGTGAACTAGGTGTTAGGTGTAAGAAGATTGTGGTAATCTTCTTGTTGAGGTGTTGAAGAGTGTGGTGCTCTTCAAGGGTGAAGATTGTGGTAATCTTCACAAGGTGCCGTTTGGAGATTGTGGTAATCTTCAAGTGAGATTGTGGTAATCTCAAAGGTGGTGTTGAAGAAGAGTGTGGTGCTCTTCAAGGTGTTGTAAGTTGAATTTGTATTAATTTTGGTAATTAATAAAATTCTTTTTTCCTTTAGAAATCCATCCCGGATATACTGGGGTGGTAGAGGATTAGGCCCTAGGTGGGTTGAACCTCTTTAAATCGACGTGTGTTGTTTACATTCCGCACCTTTATTATTGTGTTTGAGCATTCGATTATAAAAAGAGGGCAAAATCGAAAAGATGGAGATAATCTATTCACCCCCCCCTCTAGATTATCGTAGCCGCTTGGACTTACAAGTGGTATCAGAGCCAAACTCTTTGGCAAGCTCGTTTCACATCGCGAGTGAAGAGAAACGATCGACGGCTACGAACGAAGCTCAACTTTCCGGCACCTCCACCACCAAGCCACCTCGGTTTGATTCCAAAAATTTTACATTTTGGAAAGAAAGAATGGAATGCTATTTACAAGGTTGCGGGTTTGACATTTGGAACACCGTCATTAATGGAGAATTCATTCCGATGAAAGATACACCACACACCTCAAAAGGCTTCAAAAAGCTCAATGATGAAGAGAAGAAAATCATCTCCTTAAATGGTAAAGCTCTTAATATTTTACATTGTTCACTTACCACTTTGGAATTTGATCATGTTGTAGGTATTCGATCGGCACATGAAGTATGGCAAAAATTAGAAGCCATCTATGAAGTATATGCAAATGAAAGGAGCAACTCAAAAGCATCTACTTCACAAATGGATACAACATCAAATCCAACAACATGGGATAAGCCTTCTACAACCTCCCATGATGAACAAGTTGAACAATGCCTCATGGGCATCGAAGAAGAAAATGAGGTAAGTTCTAAAACCTCTACTTCTTATGACAATGAATTGCAAAATGAATATAGTGATTTGCAAAATGATTATGATGAGCTACAAGATGAATTCCAAAACTTACTTGTTAAATACAAAAATTTGAAAAAGGAATTCATTGTTTTGAAAAATGATAAGGATAGTTTGTTTACTTCCTATGAATCACTATCATGTGCTCACACCACCACTCTTGACAAGGTTAGAAACCTTGAGAAAGAAAATAGTACTCTTGTTGAGGATATAAATTGCTTGAAAAATGATTTATCTAAATCCAACTTGAGTGCCGATAGAATGACCAATATTATTGATTGTTGTGATAATTCGAAACTAGAACTTGATCATAAGCCTAAGGGTGTCAATCACATGAAAAGGAATCAAGTCTCTAAGCATGTTGGTCATTATGCTCCTAGAATTATTACATGCTTTTATTGCGGTAAAAAGGGTCATACGGTAAATACTTGTCGGGCTAGAAATAGCTCCAATTATTGTTGGAGACCTAAAAGTCTCAAGACTAATCCCAAAGGACCCAAACACATAAGGGTACCACAAAACAATGTCATATTAGGTACCCGGCGAAATAATGATCGAAGAAAATTTATACCGCCAAGAAGACATCAAATGACCGTTTCATTTGATCAAAGAAGAAGAGACTTTCAACAATGGGAAAGCAACAAACCTTGGAAATGGAGCAATCAAAGAAGTCATCATCAACAAAGTGACTTCTCAAGGGGAAGATATCATCAACAATGGGAACGACACAACCCATGGAAATGGCGTAATTGGTAACCCGTATCTCCCCATTTAAATATGCATTTTATTTTGTTATTATGCATGCTTTTATTTGTGTCTTAATTGCAAAATGAGTTTTCAAATATTTATTTTTTAATTAAGGTCTGCAATATATACTTGTGCTTTTAAAATATTTTTGAAAAAGAAGACCTTATATGATGTTTTTAAAACTCATGTGCATTTTTGTAGACTAAAGTGTGTTATCATCTTTTATGGATTTTTATGGCATGAGCTTACTTGTGATATCTCTTAGCCTACACTTTTATCATTATGATTTGTGCTAGATATGTTTTAAGAATTGTGTAGGATTTACATATTTTCACAAATGGCCATTTACGTCATTATTTGTCAAGAAAGGCATAAATTATCGAGGTACATTTACTTGTGTTATTCTTACTCTTATAGACTCGATATATGTATTGCCATGTGCCTATGTGCTTGTTTTTCATAGTATTTCATACAAGTGCCATTAAGAGGATTTTTAGATTTTTTGAAAGGCACTATTCGATATTTGATTGCACATATTTGCCGTATCAACTCTTGTTCAAATACTTCTTTTAAATAAGGTCTCAACTATATGCTTTCGGATTTTCAAATTTCAAAAGAGACCTTTTGTAGCTTTCTTAAGCTTATTTGAACTTGCATGATTTATTAGACTCTTGATGATCTTCTAAATGCATAGTATATTGCTTCATGGTCTATATATATAGTGTCTATTTCTACTATGCTCTTATGCAAGATATTTTTGTGATTGATGATTGAGGCATGTTTTTACACTTGGACTATTTTTCTCTTGCTTATATAAGCGATGCCGTCAATGAGTTTGTTAAAGTTGTGTAGATGAGAAATGAAGTACTCCAAATATTGTTACCTCAAATTATTTGGATGTAAATGTTCTATTATGAACACCTTAGATCAATTGGATGCCCTATGATGATAGTGATGAAGAAGAAAAAAAAAAGGGTATTCCAGAACAAACTCGATGACCAAGGCAACAATGGTCGAACTAAGGTGAGGTTAGTGGCTCGAAGGTATTTTCAAAAAGAAGGTAATTGATTTTGATGTAATATTTGCACTTTACTTGCTCATTCTTGTTTTAAGAAAATTTCAAGCTTTACCAAATGGATGTTAAATCCAATTTTTCTAAATGATTTCATTCAAATAGAAGTCTATCGGAGTTTAAAATTTTAGGCCATATGATTTTTATAAAAGGCCCTGTATGATTTAAAACAAGTACCCCATGTATGGTATGATAGACTTAACTATTTTTGCTAAATGATTTTACAAGAGGTAAAGTTGATACTACTCTTTTTGTTTGAGAAAAAGGGCAAGATTGTTTAAACTTGTGCATATTTATGAGAATATTTTTGGTGCTACTAATGAATATTTGTGCAAGATATTTTTCTAAGTTGATACTAGGTGAACTCGAGATGAGCTTGATGGGGGAGCTCAATTTATTGCTTGGACTTACAAGTGGTCTTGAAGGAGTTAGGCATTGAAGAAAGAAGAACTATCTCAACCTCTATGGCTAAAGATTGACAAAGGTTGAGAAAGGCATGTCGGTCGACAATTAAATTCGAGGTATATTTTCTTGTATTATTTTTATAGACTCGACATTCCATATGCCTTATGTCTATATGCTCGACTTCAAAAACTATCCCAACAAATCTCATTAAAGTGCCATTAAAAGAAATTTTCAAATATTTGAAAGGCACTTCTTCGTATGACTTGTTGTATCCAAAAGCTTTAAAACGTTCTTATTTTTTCGGGATAACAAGTTCGGTATCTATTATACGGTTATTCATATTCAAAATTTGGTTCGTCATAATCGAACTAAACATATTGAGATTCGATATATTTTTTAAGGGATTGTGATTTTTTAACAAAAACTTGAGATGTGTTTAATTCCGTCTCAAGGATAACTCGCGGACTTTTTGATCGTTAACCGCCGAGTATTTTACCTCATTTCGAGCTTGATTATGACATAATGTATATTGAATGAAGTCTACGTTTGCATTTTGCACGTTTTTAAAACTTAGGGGCAAAAAATCGGATTTTTGGTTGAAAATTCGGATTTTGGAAAAATCGATGAGTGGGTTGAAAGGGTTGAGGGCAACCGGTCGCCCTCAACCTCGACCGTCGCCCTCAACCACGACCGGTCGCCCTAAGCAAAATCTTGGATTAAAATGGTTATGTCTTGATTCGCAAGTTTAACTTCTTTTGGCCATTTTTCGTCCCTTTGCAAATTTCACACACAATTCACTTCAAATGAGTTTTGATGCATGAATTATATATTTTGGGGATTATCTAGCTCGACTATCATCATCATTGCTCGTCTTTACCGATTGAATGGTAAGAATTTCACTATCTTTAGCTCAATTGGGTTGAACCTGAGCTTGTGGCTTATATGTATTTTTCTTGATGTGATTCATATATGTTTGTGATGAGCTTATTGATTGTTGATGAATGATATTTGTTAAATTGTATTTGGTGATGAAAATCTTGGCTTGATTTCATTTACAAGGACTATATATAACTTTTTCTATTTTTGATGCCCGCCAAGTGTTCGATAAAACGTTTCAATGAAAAATTCATCACCTACATGATTCTCTCGATTTCAAAAGTCTTATACATTTATAGAGATCATGTTTTGGTAATCAAATGAGTTTTCATAAACCTCTACAAGTCGTATGATTCGACTTTTCCCTCCTATTTGGTTTATAAGCTTCAATGCTCAAATAGCTCGATACATCGGTTTAGTTGTACTATTTGATATGAATATATGATGTATTTATCGTGCTAACATTCTTTTTGATGATTCCAAAGGGGAGAAACAGGTGAGAAACAGGTTATAAACTCTTTAGCTCATAAAAGCTAAGTCATGCTTAACGAAAAGAAGCTATAAGCTATGGCTTCATAAAGCCATAAGTTGTGGATCATATTTAGTCCACTTGGTGCATTATGGTTATGTATGAATCATGGTCCTTTGGTTGTAGTATGGACTTATATACAGTTCAAATGATGTATCTTTGACAGGGGGAGCTTTTAAGTTTTGATACTTAAGCTCAATATCGAAAAGCTAAGATTTTAGCTTATGTTGAAGTTCTTCTATATTACTCTTGTTGTGCATGTTGATAGGGGGAGCATTTGCTATAAGTGTTTAAATATCTCTACTCTCATCCTTGTGTTTATATTACAAGGAATGTTGTCGCTCACAATGGATAGTTCTTTTTAACCGGTAAAATTGTTTTGTTTTCAAAATCGCCTCTCAAAATTGTTTTGTTTTCAAAATCGGCCTTGTCAAATTGTTTTGGTTTGTAATCATCAAAAAGGGGGAGATTGTTTGATAAATGGTTTTATCATGATTTTGATGATTTTGTTTTATACCAAAACAATGGTTTTAAAGGTTGTCCAAATACTCAAAATGGTTTTAATATTTTCCGGAGTATAACTTCAAGTTTTATTTTCGACAAAATTGGACAACACTTTTAATGATTTTCTGTTAATGTATTTTTACACCAAAAAAATGTTTCTAAATATTGTCCTAATACTCCCGATCGGTCTAAAATGTTTTCACTATTTTTTGGAGTATTTCTTGAAGTCTATTTTCGATATAAAATTGGACAACACTTTTGTTTTGAGGACAATAGGTCGCCGTATAGGGCAACCCGCACTGAAAGTTGAGAAAAACAGAAAACTTCATGTTTGCGAGAAAATGGGCGGGGCAACCGGTCGCCCTATAGGGCAACCGGTGGCGTCGTCGGTCGACCCCGGGGCGGCCGTGCACTGGAGCAAAATTGAAACGAACGTCGCCGCCGTTTTTGAGGTTGTGCGGCCGGTTGAAGTCAGGGACGACCGGTCGAACCCTACGTCGACCGGTCGCCCTGTGTAAATGTGTATTTCTGTGCGACCGGTCGCCCTATGCTTTGACAACAAAATTCTAACCGTTGTGCAGCAGACAGGTTTTCCCTAAATTGTGGGATTGATTTCTAACAGCTATAATCTTGTTTTTAATTGCATTTTTTGTAGAAATCAGATTCCAAGAGGAGCCTATCAAGTATCAATCATCTCCTATAAATAGAGGAAGTTTTGAAGCACAACAATATGAGAGAAAACTACAACACAACAAGATACACTCAAGAATACACTTGTTTTTACATTGTCATATTTCTTGTTGTAATTTGCCTAGCTTATCACTTTCACATCCTTGAGGTCTAGGCTATTCTTGATTACACTTGCACTCTATTGTATTATCAATTATCGAGTTGTAATCTTGAATTTGTGGTCGTCATTCAAACACAAGATATCCTTGTGAGTGTTCTTGTGGTAAGAACACACTTGGGTGAACTAGGTGTTAGGTGTAAGAAGATTGTGGTAATCTTCTTGTTGAGGTGTTGAAGAGTGTGGTGCTCTTCAAGGGTGAAGATTGTGGTAATCTTCACAAGGTGCCGTTTGGAGATTGTGGTAATCTTCAAGTGAGATTGTGGTAATCTCAAAGGTGGTGTTGAAGAAGAGTGTGGTGCTCTTCAAGGTGTTGTAAGTTGAATTTGTATTAATTTTGGTAATTAATAAAATTCTTTTTCTTTTCGAAATCCATCCCGGATATTACTGGGGTGGTAGAGGATTAGGCCCTAGGTGGGTTGAACCTCTTTAAATCGACGTGTGTTGTTTACATTCCGCACCTTTATTATTGTGTTTGAGCATTCGATTATAAAAAGAGGGCAAAATCGAAAAGATGGAGATAATCTATTCACCCCCCCTCTAGATTATCGTAGCCGCTTGGACTTACAGTGGTGATAGTTTTGTTGTATTTTAGTGTATTTTTTTTCCCAATTGATTGAAACTCGTAGGCGGATCAGTTTTGTTTGTTCTGTATTATGTGGTGGTTGCTTGTGATTGGTTTTTGCTGGTGTATTGCGATGGTTCAACCAAGCCTCTCGTAGGGAGTGACTTAGTCTCCTCCGATATGAGTGTTTTAATTTTTGTTGTGTGTGTTGTTCCCTCATTGAGAATTTTTTGTGATTGGTTTTTTGCCATGTGATACCCAGGGCTGAAGAGGGCATGGAGTGATCACCGGTGCCGAAAGGTACGGACAAGGAGCTGCTCCTGGTAGGCTTCTAGGTGAAAGGGAACATAAATGAACTGATCCCACACATGAATAAGAGAAACTTTTGAGACTGTATACGTATGAGACTATACAATTGTGGATGACTTGGAAGATTTGATAGGCACTACTCATACTAACAAGATACATCTTCTTTCATGGTGTTCATCTCATAGAAACTCTAAAGTTAAGCGTGTTTCGCCCAGAGTAATTACATGATGGGTGACCTCCTGTAAAGCTACTCCCATGGTGTGCGTGAGTGAGGGCAAAACGCATTGGAAAGGCTCGTGTTGGTTTTTAGGGAAAATTGTCGATCTCGAAGGTGGGCTGTTACAGATGGTATTAGAGTCGGACCTCTCCTAAGTACGATGTAGTTGAGGGATGAACTAAGCGGAAGCTGGTGGGCATGTGACACCCGGGGCTGAAGAGGGCATGGAGTGATCGCCGATGCAAGAAGGGACGAACAAGGAACGGCTCCTGGCAGGCTTCTAGGTGGAGGGAACTTGAATGAACCGATCTCACACCTGAATAAGAGGGAATTCTAAGACTGCGTAGGTATGGGAGTATATAGTTGTGGAGAGCTTGAAAATTTTGATAGTACTACTCATACCAACAAGATGGATCTTCTTTTCTAGTGCTCATCTCATAGAAATTCTGAAGTTAAGCATGGTTGGCCCGGAGCAATTCCATGATGGATGACCCCATGAAAGTTGCTTCCAGGGTGTGCATGAGTGACGACAAAGCGCGCTGGAAAGACTCGTATTGGATTTTGGCGACAATCGTCGATTTGGAAGGCAGTCGTTACAGATAGTTGGCAAGGATATAAGTTTTTTGGTTCAGTTTTTTTAAAAATTTCGAGGAAAAAAAATAGAATCTGCTCTAGGTTCAGTTCTTATGCCCCTTCTTACAACCCACAAGGTTCAGTTCATAATATCAAGCTTATGAAACTCATCATTCCAAGAATAAAAGGTCTATCAAATTACTTATGCTTAATACACTCAATTACTTATTTTTGAGTTAATCTGAACTTAATACACTCAATTACTTATTTTTCTCTGAATAATTGATAGCTTAAGCATTGGAGGAGCCTCTTTCGAACAATTTCAGGGTTACAAGTCATTCTAACCTTATTTGTGTGTTGATTGCTAGTTCGCACTTCAAGACTATCTTGACTTTGGAGATACCTTATAAAAAGATAATGACTATTAGACTCATACAACAATTACACTAACTTGCAGTGATCTGCACTTTATAGCATCATCAATTTATAATCGTACTTATATATATACAATCAAGGTATAATGTGTTTGTTAGGTTGTCTTTAATGATATCAACTACTTATATTTTCGTCAACCTAACCTTATTATTATTATTATTATTATTATTATTATTATTATTATTATTATTATTATTATTATTAATAAGTAGGATAAATGAACATGAGATATATATAGGTTTATGCTCCTATCCTATGTAAAAGTATTGTAGGGTCAAAACAATGATGGAAAATTGAAAGGGAAACATATGAAAGGTTCCTTGGGGGTGGACATATAATCTCTTGAGAATCTACTTGTTTTATTCATGGAGGGACAATTGTCCTACATATGGAGGGACAATGGCCTACAAGGAGCAGTACCAATTTACCATTCACATTTATTATTTTTCTTTTTTTTTATTTCAACTATTGACCTTAAATTAAAATGTCTTTGCATGTCTTCAAAGTATGAATTAATTTTTTATTCTTCTCTAGTTAATAAAAAAATTGCTTGTATTTATCACGAGGACAAATGAACATATTTCTTTGTTAATTAGCTTGATTAAGTAGTCTAAATTTTTTAGGACACGAGGGCACGTCTTTGGTTGGATAAATTTAAATTATTTCATAATCTTAAAAGATGTTGTTTTTTTTTTGGATCGGAGTTTATTTTTTATTAGATGCTAGATTTTATTTTAAAAGTAAGCTTTTATATGTTTGGTATAAATAAAGTAATGGAGATTATAAAATGTTATTGATAACAAATTTGTAAATCATATGGTAAATTAAACTGAAGGAGTTTATTCAGATTATTGGTTGAGAACTCTTACTTTAATTTTTGTTGGAATTGGTTTTATTAAATTGGGTTTGACCCGGTTTTGACCAATTATTTAATTGGGGTCATTTATTCAAAGTATGAAATAAATGAGATAAACGTCATCTACGTCGCGGGTAGATGAGTTTAGCATTTTGAATTTCTCAAAACCAATATCGGGTGAATGAGAAATAAATGCATAAAGTTGACCACTTAAAATGTTTTTATATATGTAATATAAAAGGGTGGGAATATGGAAAGTCATATCCCACATAGGAAACATATTAAATGTTTGACTAGTTAATAAAGAGTTTCACCACTAATAAGGAGTAATCAAGTGGAACTCCTTATGGTACACCCTAGTGGACCAAGTCAATTTTGACTAGCCTTTGGCTAGCTCAAAAGGCATCGAGGACGGTGCGGAGCACGGTCCGAGCCGGGCCCGAGCCCGCGCACGTCGCACATAGTCACATTGGGCTTCGCACGTACGCATCGTCACGAGGAGCTTTGAGGAGCCTTAAAGTTTTGGAAAATCGAACCTGGGTTCAGTCCAGTGGCTCGGTGACGTGGCGGGCGGCTCGGGTGGCGATGACTTGGCAGGATAAATGCAGTGGCGACACGTGGCCCGATTGGATCGTCGCGTTTTGACGACGGCACCGACGACCGGGCCAGCGTCATCGGTGTGAAGGGTGCATGCTAATAGGTGTGTTCCTTCAGGCAGATAGGATCAGGACCATCAAATCGCAATTGTTAACCACAGGGCGCGATCTGACGGTCACGACTGATCCGGACCAGGAGTTGCACCCAGTCTGAAGAAACCAACCCCCGGATTCATTTCTTCACATCAGAAATTTCGAAAATTCTCTTGCTTCTTTTTCATTCTGCATTAGTCAATTCAAAAGAGAGTTCAAAAACATTTTAGCGTTCGTTGTACTTGCGATTTGTAGTGTTACTATCGCAAGTGGATTGTCGTTGTATCTTGGGAGACGATTGCCGGATTCCGTAAGCACCGTCATCGGGGCAATCTCGTCTTAAAGAGAAAGAGTCCAACTCTTGCCTCGACATTTTGATTTATATCGTTACTCTGCTCGATTGTTTTTCTAAGCCATTCGGTATACACCATTCAGATTTTTTCCAACAATTTTAAGGCGTATAAGATTTTAATATCTTACATGGGGAGCTTATAAACTTATCATTTAAATTTCCTAAGAATTTACTCCCATTTTTATATATAAAATGTCAACTATGTTATAAAATTTTATATATAAATTACAAGCATACTAAAATACCATCCAAAATATTAAAATATAATCACTTACTAGGAGTCATACTCATTGTGGTCCTGACAAATTGACTTGTGATTAAAAAAACCTTTTTGTTTGCATGTTTATTGAAATAAAAACGCCGTTTTTGTGGAGGGTTTTTTAAGTTGTACTTTGGTAAAATTCTATAAAAATTAAAGAAACTCATCAGATTTTATTTTTCTCTACTTAATTGATTTATTCAATTAAAACAAGCTATCTGTTGGAAATATAATAGATATTTTCGGGTGAATGAGAAATTGTTGTCAAAATGTGTGACTGTTCATTTGAAATTATTCGGATAGAAAATGTTTATCTGAATAGTGTTGTGGTGTTTTGTTTAAAACCAATGGACGTGTCTGTTCGATTAAATGGACATATCTGTTCGAACAGTTGTGTTGTTTCACTTTTGACTTTTGACAATCTATATATATATCCCAAGAATCTGCAGATTTTTCATAAGTATTTTACATACATTCATAGGTAGTTTGCATATATTCATAATCATATTTCCTGTCAATTTTTTTTTTGATAGAAAAGAGAGTACAAAACATTCGAAGTTCGCCGTCTCTTATTGTTTGGAGTGCTACTACAGCAAGAGGAGATCGTTGTATATCTTGAGAGATGTTTGCTATTCAATCATGGGCACCGTAATGGGGCAATTCGTCTTAAAGACATAGAATCGAACTCTAGACTCGGTCTAAATTTCTGCATTTTCTATAATTTCGTTTGTCTGGAATTCAAGTAAATTTTCTGATTTAATTTCGGAATATAATACCGCACGTGATATATCCCAACACTATCTTTATATATATGTTAGTTTGATTTAGTTAAACTTCAAGCCGATACTCCAAATTTTTAATATTTTTTACGTTTTTATTTTATCTATTCCAAGAAAAAAAAATCAACAAAAAAGGTAAGTGCTAAAAACCAGGAAGAACATTGCGTGGGAAAAAAAAAGAAAAAGAAAGGATTGTAAAATATGTTCAACCTTCTGTTAGTAGACAAAAACTCATGAGACGGTCTCACGGATTAATTTTGTGAAGCAGATACTAAAATTACCCATATTAACTAACACATATGAATTTGGATATAATTTACTTTAATTTGTAAAATAAATTAGACCCGTCTCATGAATTAAAATCCGTGAAATGGTCAGACATAAGACTTAATAGATCCAATATTTTAAACTGATGAGATTTTGCCACTCTCACTAAAAATACTAAAAATAGTAAAAAAAAACTATTCCAGTGAAATCTTAAAAATAAAATAATAATTCCCTTAATTATTAGTTTTTTTTTCTTTTACATTTTAAGTTTATGAAACTGTTCCAACGAATCTTAATGTGGTCCTCTAAAGTTGATTTTCATTTAATTCAAGTAATTGAGTGTGTTAGGTGTGAAGCAGTGGTAGGACTAGCATCATTTTCTTGTCATTAAATTCAAAAACAAAAATAAAAATTGATTTTGTTTGATTATCATATGTTTTGGTTTGATTATCATGTTTTGGTTTGATTAAAGTAGTGATATTTGGTACTGCGTCAATTATCAACTTGAAAAGAACCATCTGTTAAGGTTAGGAGACTTGGAGTTCTATTATGTAAAAACACGAATTATTTTCGCAGTTCTTATAATTTAAAATAAAGAAATGTTGATTACATTGCTTGAACAGTTTATATCGTCAAATTAATTAAATTATTTTATCACTTCAAAACCAAATTTTAATAATTTTATGCCTTAAACTTATATTTACTCGAGTAGTTTGCTCTTGTAACATCAATATAGATCATTTATTTTTATCAAATTATTCTCGCGTCAATGAACGGATCCAGAATTTTTTTTACAAGGGGGCACAAAATAAATGGAAAGGAATAATTATAGAACATACCTCCGAAGTTTGAGCTAATAACAAAAAAATCCGCTTTCAAAAAAAAAAAACCAAAGACTTTTGAAAATTACAAAAATACCCTTGAGGTTTGGTTCTATATTATATTTTACTCTTCCATAAGAAAAGCCATTTCAAATGCCTCCTTACGTTTCTAATAATATTGTAGTTACTCCCTTATATATAAGATAGAATCAAACCTCATAAGACTTTATGTAATTTTGAAACTGTTAGATAAATGTTTTTACCATGATTTTGATGATTTTGTTTAAATGTGTTTTTACACCAAAACAATGTCCACAAGTGTTGTCCAAATACTCCTAATCGTTTCGGGCAATATAAAAAGTGATTTTTGTGTTTTAAAGTGTTTTTAACAATTACCGAATACCATCAAGGTAAAACGGTGCCCGAAAAATAAAGTCGGAATTTTTGTCAAACCGAAAACCCTCTGGAATAGGTTAATCGGTCGACTCCTAGGTTAACCGGTGCCTGAAGTTCAAGATTTCTATTTTTCAAGAAAAAAAAGAACCAGGAAAGGGTCGACCATATGGGTTGACCCAAGTGTTTTGGTTCCCCTGCCTCTCTGTCTCAATCTTTTCTCGTCTGGAAATATTGCAGGGACAGGTCGACCCCCCCGATCAACCTGTGTGGGTTCCAGCTCAACGGACTTATTTTCAAATCTTTTGTACTGCTCGTGGTCGACCAGCTCAAAATCAGACGATTTTGAGCCTATGGGAGACAACTTTTGCTGAAATTGTGGGATTGATTTATAACAACTATATTCTTGATTAAATCTGCATTTTATTTACATATTTCATTCCCCAAGAGGAGCCTATCAATGTTCAAGACCTCTTCTATAAATAGAGGAAGATTTGAAGCAACACAAAGATAGATTATACAATACAACACAACAAGAAATCTGCAAATTTGTCTAAGTCTTAATTGTCAATATTCTTCTTGTAATAGCCTAAGTTTATCACTTTCACATCTTGCTTATTAGACTTTTATTCTTGATTACACTTGCACTTCAAAGTTGTATACTTCATTATTGAGTTGTAATCTTGAATTTATTTCTATCACCCAAGACAAGAAATCTTTGTAAGTGTTCTTGTGGTAAGAGCACACTTAGTTGATTCTAGTTGTTGAAGAGTTTGGTGTTTTTCGAAGTGAAGAAGTGTTTGGTGCTCTTCAAGATGTTGGAAGAGTTTGGTGCTCTTCAAGGTGTAGAAGAGTTTGTTGCTCTTCGAGTTGGAAGATTGTGGTAATCTTCATAGGTGTCGTTGTAAGAAGAGTGTGGTACTCTTCAAGGTGAAGATGTAATAGTTATTGTAACTATTAATAAAATTATTTTTCATTTTTGAAATCCATCCCGGATATACTGGGGTGGTAAAGCACGTAGTCCCTAGGTGGGGTGAAGCTCTATAAATAATCGAATGTTGTTTATTTTCCCGCACTTACATTATTGCTATCATCTTCATATTCGAAAAAGAGGGCGAATTCAGAAAATCGGCATAATCTATTCACCCCCCTCTAGATTATCGTAGCCACTTGGACTAACAGAAATTTCTCTGGGTTTTTTGTAATTACCCCAAATCTCAGGGGTAGTTTTTTGTAATTATCCCTAAGTACAATTATAAGCAACATAAATAATAATTAATGGGGGTGCATTTCTTTATTTACCTAATTAATATATATTTAAAAAATATAAAATAAATACTAAAAAGGGGGAAAAACTATAGGGGCGTGTATGGGCGTAGCCAGGATTTTTGGCCAGTGCGGTCAACAAAATTCGTTTGGACTGGGTGATTATCGAGCCAAACTTTAAAAAAAAATTAATTAAAAAAAATCTGAAGGTTGTAACCTTTAGCAATTCTTTGCCGATTTTCATACTCTCCAATTTTGGCTTATCTTAAATGAACTTTTTGCAAAGTGACTTATTCAATAGTCAATGCTAAATTAACAACCAAATAGCTATTATTATTATTATGAAAAATGGAGTTTTAGATCCAAAAATTTATTTGAAAAGTGTTCTCAAAGAAAACTGTATATTATCAAATTTGGAGCATTTAATGTCTTAATTGGGTCAGGTGTTTCTTAATTCTATAGGCTAAATTTTTCAGTGTGGTCCAACCCAAATTTAATAGGGTCATTCCGAGTTCCAGTACAATCCAGTCCAATTTTAATAGGGTAATTCCAAAATCTAGTGTGATCCGTCGACCACACTGGGCTTTATATGGCTACGCCATTGGGGGAGCGTGCCCTCATAGTAGGAGCTATGGCTCCGTCATACAGTCAATCGCCATTATACAATTTTTTATCTGGTAAAAGAAAGTGTGGTAGTTATAAAAAAAAACTAGTTAACAAAAATTTGCAATGACAAATCTGTGACGGGCCCTTTGACTAACTCTAGTAATGAACACATAAAATTGTGTCAATGAAATATGTCTTCTCTTTGAGTGCGAATTGTGCCAAAATATTGAAGGAAATTATGGCGTTATTTAATCATTTTAGGTACACACTATCACACCAAATTACATTATTAATGGATTTCTGGATAGTCAAAATTAACATAATCGAACATAGTGCTCATTTTAGCCTTTGAACCCTCTTGAAGAAACATGAATCATTCAAAAAGCTCAGCAAATCAATATTGACCATACTTTTGTTATTGCTAAATCCAATCTTGATAGTTGGAGTTTAATTCATCCTTAATAAATTGAACTCTCAGAATACTATACACTATTTCCCTTTTAACTTTGTTTGCCACAACAAATATAAATGCGAGTTGCATATATCTTTCTATTATACACAGAGGCGTAGCCAGCCAACTTGGTTGCTCCTAGCAAAAAAACAAATTCTCATAGTCCAACCACTTTTTACCCTTAAAATATACATATAATTTTATTTTATACTTTTTTCATAGAAAATAGGACAAAAAAATAATTGCGGTGATATTGCTACCGTATTGCATTAATTTTCTATGATTTGTGAAAAAAATCCACTGTATACATACACGATGATAGTTTCTATGATATAATAAAACAAGTTTTAATTTCTATGAGATGAACATACATTGTGACGGAAAAAGTAATAATTTGTATTGTAAATTATAATACTCTTAGGGTAAAGAATTAATACGATATTGTCTAACCAACTAAAATGTATGTTTACACATGGTAAATTTTACCCTAAAAGTATAGTCCTTGTATGGTTATGTTTCCATGAACCATTTCCAGTTTCTAGTCTTGGAAATAGAATTTTGAGAATTTATTGGTTTTCGTGTGAAAATTGGAATTATGTTTGGATGAGAGAATGAAAATGAGTTTTATATAGGTTTGAAAATGAGATTATGGGGTTGAGTAGTTTTGAAATATTATTTTATATATATAATAATTTGAAAAGTTGATAGTGGTTGAATTTTTTAATTATATATATAATATTATATTTAGAAGATTGTAGGTTGGTGGGTCCCATTAAATATATATATAATTAAAAAATAGTAATATTTTAAGTAGATGTAGTTGGTAATAGAGGGTCCCACATGTATAATTAGATGAAAAAGTGAGAAAGTGATTGATGAGTGATGTATGGTATAGTATAGGGTTGGAAATTGAAAATATAGGTTTGAGATAATTTGTTTTATGTGAAAATTGGAAAATGAAAATGATAATTTCCATTGAAAATTTTAGAAACAAACATGATTATATTTTTATGAATAGTTGAAAATTGGAAATTGGCCCTTAAAAACATAAACAAACAATGCCTATAACTTTTTACACCTAAAGACGCAACAGTCTCACAAGTTTCTGCCAAAAAATATGACAAACAAATTGTGATAGAAAATCATATTCGACGCGTAGCAATAGTATAGAAAAATCTTCACCAAAAATGTGATGAACATGACAACACAATTTCAAAGGCGATTTTTCATAGACTTGGAAAACACAAAAAAAACTTCCACATGCATCAAGAAGATGGCTGAAATCTCAATCAAAGAAAAAGTTGAAGATCTCCTCAAAGAAAAAAAATCAGCAAAATCTCATCCATTCTTGATCCTACATACTACATAGTACTAACAAATGATGACACATCAAATTTGTGTCATACATGGAAAAGGATAAGAGTTGAAATTCATATTGAGCCAAAAAATTATCAAAACTTTAGAAAAACAAACTATAAATTAATTAGCACATAAGTGGTAATTTATATTAAATTAATTCTTGTAAAATTGATTAGTGGTGGGAAAAAATTAAAATAAAAATATATAAATTGCAGTACTAAGACATGCATGGGGCACATAATGAATGGCCATGGGAAGCAAATCTTAAAAGGAATCAAAAGAAATTGCCCTCTCTTTGCACCATTCCCCACCTGCTCAAGATATGGTAAGAGCACATGATTTCACACCAAGAAAAAGGCACCAATGCTGACATCACCTGTATCTCTTGAGAGGATTTTTGTGGGACCCACTCTCCCCTCTTAAAAAAAAACAAATCCCAACCCCCCTTTAGCTTTCAATCCCAAAAAAATTTCTTTTTTTAAGAAAAATAAATAAAAAATTAAAATTCTCACTTGATATATAAAAAACCCAAAAACCCTCCACAAAGAATCATATCAATGCATATGCAAATATATAGAAATATATGACCCCCATGTTCAAGATTTAGTTTTTTCTCCTATTCTTTATTCTTTTCTGCATTTTTAAAACTTGTATTGCTTGCCTTGTAATTCAACTCCAAGTTGGAAAAAATTGAAGGAAAAATCTTTGGATGAAATCTGGTCAGATCTTGCTTTGTGGGTTGTGGATTTTGGTGGGACTTATTATTTCAATAAACAGCTCATCTTTCATTTTTCTCTTCTTCAATTGTTGAGAGAAACAAAGACAGAGCAAATACAAGCCCCCCACTATAGAACAAAAAAAAAGAACCAAACTTTAATTTCATTTTTCTTTATCATACCCTTTTCTTCCTTTCTTCTTCTTTTATCCATTCTTGCATATCTTTCCTTTGATTATATTAAAATTGTTGCAAAAAATGGGCATGGCAGCAACAGAAGCTCAATTTCATGTTTTAGCTGTTGATGATAGCTTGATTGACAGAAAACTGATTGAGAGGCTTCTTAAAACCTCTTCTTATCAAGGTACTTTTATTTTTATTTTTTGATTATCTGGGTTTTTTTTTTTAATTATGGGTTCTGATTTTTATTGGATTTTTTGGTTTGCTTAAAAATAAGGTGGTTTTAATTTGTGCATTTGCTTTTGGCAGTTACTACAGTTGATTCTGGTAGCAAAGCTTTAGAATTTCTTGGTTGGAATGAAGATGAGAGAGCTAACTCTAATGAAGCTTTCATTTCTTCTAAAAATGAGCAGGTAATAAATTTTGCACTTTTTTCAGTTGTTTTATTGATTATATCTAGATTGTTTTAGATTGTTATTCTGTTTTTGTTTTTTGTTCTTTTCTGAGATCTTAATTTTTTTTTTCCTGGTTGTTAAAGGTGGTGGAAGTAAATCTTGTTATCACAGACTATTGTATGCCTGAAATGACTGGCTATGATTTGCTCAAGAAAATGAAGGTAATTTATTTTATTTTTATTTTTTTTTACTTTTTTCTTCTGTTTTGTATTATTTCCTTGTGTCATTTCTCTGTTCTTCTACATCATAATCTCTTTTGGTAAAATTCTTGACTATTTCCATTGTAAAAAGTAATTTTATATGAATTCAGATTTTATGTTCTATTTTCCTCTAAAACGAATGATATGCGTATATGTATTAAAACAATTAACAATCTATATTTATTTGGAAGACACGTGTTATTCATCTAGTTAAATGAAAAATGAAATCTGGTCCATTTCATATAGTCCAATCCAATATATTGGATTTAATGTTGTGGTCCTTTTCTTGACAATCAATTAAGATCAACATGAATCTTTGCAAATCTTTCCCTCACCTAATTTATGTAATAAGATGGTTGATGGAACATTTATTAATTCCACATGCTCATCCTATTGCTATCTCTTTGTATAGTTGTATTTTTCATTTTAGTAGTGACCTACTCACAATAAATATTTAGAAGGAAAAAAAAGAACATTTACTGATTTATTTTTCATCTTTGCACCTACCTTAAAGTCAGTTTTAGTAAATATGTGGGGTTCCTTTTATTTGACAGGAATCTTCAATTCTGAAAAACATACCAGTTGTCATCATGTCATCTGAGAATGTTCCTTCAAGAATCAACAGGTAAACAATGAATTTTACATTTACCATTTATCATTCATGTGGGCTCAATTATTTTCACCTAAGATCAATTCTTACCTAGTAAATACTACAAATTTTAGTGTGATTAGCAAATAATTGGATATATTTTAGGGATAATCACAAAAACTACCCATGAGGTTTGAGCTAATAACGAAAAATCCCAGAAGATTTTGAAAATTATAAAAAAATACCCCTGAAGTTTGATTCTTTATTACACTTTACTCCGTTTATATGAAAAACATTTCATACACCCAATTCACATTTGTAAAAATGTAATTTGAAACTTTTGTGGGTTCCTTTTTAATCACCCCAAACATTAGGGGTAGTTTTTGTAATTATCCCTATATTTTGTGAATTCTTGGATTTGTTGATGCTAATGGTTGGTTTATCAATTTTCATTTCAGATGCTTAGAAGAAGGAGCAGAGGAATTTTTTCTGAAGCCAGTGAGATTATCAGATGTAAATAAGCTTAAGCCCCATATGATGAAAGCCAAAAGCAAGGATATTCAAAAGCCTGAAAAACAGGAAAAGCAAGAAAATAATGAATCAACAGAAGAAGCATCATCAGAAATCCAATTACAGACACAACAATCACACCAAACAGCACAATCCAATAACAAGAGGAAATCTATGGATGATGGGCCTACCCCAGACAGGACCAGGCCCAGATACAGTGGCTTTACTGTGATGTCCAATTAAACACTGCCAAATAAAGTTTTTCTTTTGCTTTTTTCCTTTTTATTTTCTTTTTCAATTTGAAACTTTTTTTTTAACCTTTATTACTGTTACTTTTTCCTGGTTTTGGTTAAGGTGAATACAACTGGAAGAGATATGTACAGGGAGAAAAAAATGTGTTGGGAGGAGGAATTAGGGGTCTGTATCTGTACACATTTCGACATTAGAAAATTTCCCACCCAATTTTGTATTTACTAATTTAGGGGAAATTATGAAAAAGAAAAAAAAAAGGTTTCTTGTATCTGATCATTTTTTTATTTGAGGGAGTATCTGATCATTTTGATTCTATGTTACCAACTCTATTTTTTTTTTTTTTTTGGTTTGTCTAAGGGAACCTAATTAATGCCAATGAAAATTAGCTGTCTGAAAAGAATAAGAAATTGTACCACATGGGTTTCCAGCCTCTCTAGCGATAATCCATTAATTTATAGTCTTTCTAACCTGTAAATAATTTCAGTTAAGTTCAGTTTGAATGGATTCTGGGGCCAAGAGGGATTTGGAAATGTCTTCTTTCATTCATTTTTGCATAACCAACCTTAATTGGGGGAAGTGTTTGCAAATAATTTTGTTTGTTTTTTAAGAAGTGATTTATTATAATAGAAATAAAAGTTACTGAATTGATTTTAGCTTAGTTGGTTGAACATTTATAACCCAGACTATAGACCTAGGATTAAATCCCACGGAAGGACCTTGTACTAAATAAAATGTCTAATACCCGGAGCACTTTCAAATTTGTTTTTGGATAGAAAGACAAAAATACTCGTATATGAATGACATGGATTTTGGGAAGAGAAATGACAGTTTCGGATTATGATAAGAATGCCAAAAAAAACAAACTTCTTTTTATTTACAAAAATACCAAAAACATGTTTCCAATTTTAGAAACCCCACCACCAACTTTTAG
The DNA here is from genome assembly GCA_016081115.2 of Rehmannia glutinosa. Lineage (NCBI taxonomy): Eukaryota > Viridiplantae > Streptophyta > Magnoliopsida > Lamiales > Orobanchaceae > Rehmannia > Rehmannia glutinosa. Next base: position 13,984,507 of record CM071933.1, read on the forward strand.
ATTTTGGTTAAAGAGCAAGTCTCTTGTGAGACGGTCTCATGGATCTAAATCCGTGAGACGTACCTCCTAAGGGCTCCGTCTTGAGAACATGAACCATGAAAATAAATTTAAAAATAATAATGAACCATGAAGAAACAAAAATAAACTCTAAAAACACGAACCGTGAAGAATAAATCCGAAAAATAAAAATAAACTCAAAAAATAAAAAATAAACCCTAAAAAAAACTAAAAATCCTAAAAACCCAAATCAATTAAAAATAAACCCAAGAAACAAAATAAACATTAAAAAAACAAATATAAACCCTAAAAAAAATAAAATCTAGAAAAAAAAAACCTTTAAAACTTTGTGTAAGGGCTCCGTCTCACGGATCTAAATCCGTGAGACCGTCTCACACAAGTTTTTGCCTTGGTTAAATGAAACCGAAGCAGAAGCTAAAATTTGCAGACGCTAAAATGCTAAAAATTGAAAATTTGCTAAAAGGATTGACAAAAAAAAAAGGTTAGACTTTGTTGCAGGTGAGCTCGAACCCACGACCTCTAGTATTTAGAGATGTTAAACGCGCCACAATCCGTAGGGCCGACTCGTTTAAACTGGAACAGAGAGGGTTAGGACCTAGTTATTTGGCCCGTTTAAATCATAGCCTTTTTTGGCATGTACCGTTTAGCCAAGTCCAGTTAGTCTTGCTTCGAAGCCTGCCATTTAAAATAAATGCGTATATAATGTAATTATAATATCTTACATCTATTTGTATTGTCTTTTGCTAGTATATATTTTTCAAATTAACATGATGATTTAGTTTGTATGACAATGATTATTTATTTTTTAAAGAAATTTTAATTCTTTGTTTACTAAATTTAATTCTATACCTCATTTTTAATAATTTTTAATTTTATTTACGATTTGATTTTAATAATATATGCATAAAAATAAATTTCAGACTAACAATTTATTTTTGTTGTTTTATATGTTTTAGACGAAGAAGAATTGGAAGATAATACGTTGTCAAGAAAAGATTAAACCCGATTGAAAATGATGCTTGATCGTAGTTACTTAGTTGTGTACTTGCATTGTATTTGTATGATTTTGTTTATGAAGTTTAAAACTTAAGTATTTGAACTATAAGATTTGTCTATGTTATGCAACTATAAAAACTATGTGGTTTTTATCAGGGGCGGAGCTAGACACTTCATGTTGGGAGGGCTAACTAACTTTGGAGGAGCTAAATTACTAAAAAATAAATTCATAAGTACTATAATAAATATTTAAAAACAAAATATATAGAAAATTAATTGAGTTTTTTAAAAATTAGGGAGGGGGAGGGGGAGGGGGGGCTAGCTAAAGCCCTCCTATCACACTACAAGGGGACACCTCTGGTTTTTATTATTATGGATTATTTAGTTTTATATATTTTATTTGATTGTTAATGTTATGCATGTTTCAATTTAAAAATTTAGGTTTAAATATAAAAGTTTGTTTTTTTAGCTTGTAGCCTGATAGTGACTCGTTTAGCTCGAAGTCCAGTAGAATTAGGGTTAGGTTCACAATATTGCTGACCCGTAAGATAGAGACCCGTGTAACCTGTTCGGTTAGCTCTAAACCCGCTAGGGATGGCCGGAAACTGTTGGAAATATTACAATGGTTACAACGGAAAAAGTCTTCAAGATGGCTTACAAAACAGAAACATAAAATTACAAGAAAAGTAAAACCTAACTATTTCAATTCTTGAATGGATTCCAATTCCAGAAGCATGAATCTGACAGAACTTGAAAAATAAAAGCCGAGTCAAGTAGAACTCTATCCGCAAGACAAATACGTCCCGGCTAGTGCTCACGGTTTGACGTAATGTCCCCAAAGATAAAACGGCTTTACCTCCTTTGTGAACAGTAGCACCACTGACACAAAGACACCTTTCAAACTCGAAGGAGCGAGAACTGGCTGTTGGACACGAGTGCAGAAGGAAGTGTTCTTGAAAATGTTCTGCGAAAAGTTACGATACTTTTACCGACACTTGAAGAATATGCAGAGATATGCGAATTTTCTGTGTATACTGACTTCATCTCTTCCTTCTAACTCCTCCAAAGCAGCAAAACGCCTAAGACTTATATAGGCCATCATTTCCAATATTTGTAGGGAATTAAAGCTAAAGAGAGTGGGCATTAACATCATATGTAACTCCCATGAGTTACAACCTCTTCTTATGACCACCACTTGAGGAGTTACAAACTCCAAAAGCCACATGAACCTAGACACCTCCAATGTCTAGATTCACCCACACATGAACTTTGACACCTCCAATGTCTAAATTCATCAGGCCCAACAGTTACTTGAATTTGGGCCAAGCCCATTTTCAAGTTACAAAACTAACTGAACCTGAACCCGAGCCCAAAGGGTTGGTCCGGTCCAAGGCCCATTTGTGATCATACACTTGTGCTATAACGTATCCAACTAATAACACCTTCTAGTTTTTATACTAGGATAAACTATGCCCATTCGCGTGGCCAACTTCGTGTATTAATTTCTCACTCATCACAGAAATTCGATTTTGAGAAATAAAAAATACTACGAACATCTACTCGAAAGGTAGATTAACAATTCACAATTTAATTCCTCCAGAATTAAATTCTTTGCCACCGAAAATTTGGTCAAAGTCGGGTCGACGCCCACTTTATCAAAACCAAATTTGCAACAATCCCCCACATGAGTGGAAATTAATGAATGCATGAATGCAGACACGCAACCAGTCCTCAAGAGACAATACTGCATCCAGAAAGGTACCTTGTGGCTTTGAACCTTTTGTAGTTAATATCATCGGGTACACTGGTGGCCTAGTGGACGCAATGCCTTGAACTATTCCTCCATGGTGTATACCGAGACAATAGCATTAACACAGTAACGTCTCAACACCTCATGTTCTCACATTTTATGTCCGTTTCTGGCCATGGACACCACTGTGGATTCATAAGTGTTACTTTGAAGCGGCCCTCACTTCTCACTTATATAGGTGATCTCCTATCCGAGTATCCTGCCATACTCACCTCAACGAGGTGTAGAATCATTAAAAGTTAAATGACTTAGCCTCACCACAACTTGCAGGTGTTTCAACACTTGGCATTGCTCTCTAGGGATGGGTTATAACATTGTTTCCAAGTGTTACAACATAACCTTCATAGCTTAGTTTTCCCATTGAACCAAGTTCTTGGGATCTCCATTGATCATGGTTGGGTTACCACTATGATGGTTATTTTACTTTGTAGATTTTAAGCTCATTCCCTCTAGCAATTTACTCAATTGATCTCGATTCAGTCCTTTCGTCAAAGGATTTGCCACATCGTCTTTTGACTTTACGTAGTCAATTGATATCACACCATTTGAGATCAATTGTCTAACGGTATTGTGTCTCCGACGAATATGTCTAGACTTACCGTTATACATATTGCTCTGTGCCCTTCCTATAGCCACTTGGCTATCACAGTGAATCATCACTGAAGGCACAAGCTTCCTCCAACATGGAATATCTTCCAAAAAGTTTCGAAGCCACTCTGCTTCTTCACCAGCTTTATCCAAAGCTATAAACTCTGATTCCATGGTGGATCGAGCTATACACGTTTGCTTCGTGGACTTCCACGATACCGCACCACCTCCAATGGTGAATATGTATCCACTAGTGGAATAAGAATCTTTCAAATCCGAAATCCAACTAGCATCACTATACCCTTCAAGTACAGCCGGATATCTCAAGTAGTATAACCCATACTCCAAGGTATACTTCAAGTATTTTAACACCTTGGTTAACGCTTTCCAATGCTCGTGGCTTGGATTGCTTGTGAACCTACTCAACATGTTTACAGGGTAGGCCAAGTCTAGACGTGTACAATTTGTAATGTACATCAGACTGCCTATAATACGTGAGTATTCCATCTGAGCCACTGGTTCTACTTCATTAGCAACCAGTTTTACACTTAAATCAATGGGCGTCTTTGACAGTGAACTGTCAAAAGCATTGAATTTCTTGAGCACTTTCTCCACATAGTGGGATTGTGACAAGATAATTCCATCACGAGTTCTGCTGATTTTTATCCCCAGGATCACATCAGCAGTTCCCATATCCTTCATGTCAAAGTTTCTCTTTAACATTCTTTTCGTGTCCATGATAGTATCATGACTACTGTCCATGATTAACAAATCGTCTGCGTATAGACAAATATGACAAATGCTTCCGATGTCCCTTTGACATATACGCATTTATCACACACGTTGATTTTAAACCCATTTGACAACATCGTGTTGTCAAACTTAAGATGTCATTGTTTTGGAGCTTGTTTCAGTCCATACAAGGATCTTATCAACTTGCACACCTTCTTTTCTTGACCGGGTGCAACAAACCCTTCAGGTTGTTCCATATAGATTTCAGCATCTATCTCTCCATCCAGAAACACCGTCTTGACATCCATCTGATGAATCTCTATTTTGTGCAAAGCTGCAATCGCGAGAAGCACCCAAATAGACACAATCCTCGTTACTGGAGAATAAGTGTCAAAGAAGTCATACCCTTCTTTCTGTTTAAAGCCTTTAGCTACAAGTCGTGCTTTATACTTATCAATAGTTCCATCCGCTTTATACTTCTTCTTTAGGATCCTCTTACATCCTAAAGGCTTATGACCAACAGGGAGATCAACCAACTCCCACGTATGGTTTTGCAGAATGGACTCGATTTCACTATTGATTACTTGCCAGAGCGGAGCATCTGGACCACTTAGAGCCTCTTTAATCGAGTTTGGCTCTCCATTTAACATCAATGTTAGAAAGTCGGAGTCCAAAGGACTTAACCACCTTAGGCTCTTCTTCGCCGTCTCGATTCTTCACCACTCGGTGTTGAACGCTTTTGTTTTGTCAAGTGTGGCCGGTGTTGTACCAAATGTCATTCCGGATGTTATAACACCCGGCAAAGACGTCGGCAAGAACATCGCATAACACCCGCAATTGTTCCGGATGTTATAACACCGAAGTAACACCTCCAAAGAACACCTCCGTAGAAACATCGAATACGATCGTTTCTTTAAAACTTCCATTTATCCTTTCTTTACAAGGATAAATATTCTCAAAGAATATAACATTCCTTGACTCAATTATGGTACCAACTGTCATTTTCGGATTTTCTAACTTATGTACCATAAAACGATATGCACTACTGTTAAGTACATAACCAATCGACCGTTTTAGGACCGATTTTAACTTGCTTTGGTTCAGGTATTGCAACCTTAGCCAAACACCCCCACACTTTAAGGTATTTATAAGAAGGCTTACGATTTTTCCACAATTCGTAAGGAGTCTTATCTTTCCCTTTAAGTGGGATTTTATTCAATATGTGGTACGCCGTTAAAACGACTTCCCCCCACATATTCTGAGTTTCTTTGTTCAACTCCGGATTACACCAGAACTTATGCAGCTCATGGTCTTTTCATTAGCATTAGAATGCTTTTCGTTATTCTATTACTATTAGAACCTCGTTCCAACAATCTTGTCAGAACCTCATTCAAACAAATTTCAGAACCTTGTTCGACAATTTGCATTCAAACCATTTACAAATGAGTGTGACCTTAGATGTTGGCACACCTTCAACAACATTTCAGACCTCACACTTGGTTCTGAAACTGCCTTAGGTGTTACAACACTTATGGCAACATTTCCTGCAAATGTCGTTCAACTGTCTGTTTCTAGTGTTCCAACATCTCAGACAACACTTTCTGCAACTGTGGTACAATGTCACTACTGGTGTTACAACACCTCCGATAACACTTTCTGCAACACTTAAATCTGCAACACTTAAATCTGCAACTGAAGCTCGAAAGCCAAAAGTGAGACAGAAAGTGTGGTCATACCCCCACAGTCGCTGGATACGTTAGAATTCTTAAAAAGTATTCCAACACAGTTTTCTCAAGTCTCTACCAAGACTTTCATGGATTTAGCTTTAGACCCTCGATTGCTTTCTTCGATTTTCAATCAAACAATCAGGTCACTAATCAAAATTCCTTCCAGTTATGCATTTAGGAATTCATGAAAATTTTCCAACCTGGTAACAACATCTAAACGATGCAAACCATTTGGAATTTTTCATTTAAACAACATCCCTTCAGCACGAATATTATGCGGGATCAGTTAAAACTTTTAGACTAGTTTCAACACATTTTTGGATTCTTGGAATCATCCAATTTTTCAATCCAAAAATCAGAAATAACGAACCTCTTGGAAATCACATCCTCATTTCGTATATTTTTTCAAAACCATGAACCTTTTGGAAAAACATCCTGATAAGGGTCTTTTTATGCATGTTTTATGTGTATATTTGAGTAGAATTCGAGTTATTTTATTGTTAGTTTTGTAAATTTTTGATTGTACATAGTTCACATTACTCCGAGGTGATTTTATTGATGTAGATTGACCATTCGGGGCTAATTTTGGTGAATTTCGGACCATGGATTCATGTCAAAACATACCGGGGAGTTTAAGGATGCAAAAACGCTCGAAATTCCAAGCCAAACGCGTCATTTCGGGGCCTTTTTGGTCCAACACGGGCAGGGGGTGTCGGGCAACACGGCCGTGTTCACGGAGCCAAAAACTCGAAATTTTTGCACAAAACAGACCTCAACACGGCCTGGCCGTGTTCCCCAACTGGCCGTGTCGGGAACACGGCCTGGCCGTGTTGGGAAGCACGGCCATGTCGGCCGAGTCCTGTGTGATAAAAACACGGCCGGCCGTTTCGGCGGCGACACGGGCGTGTCCGGGACCTCTTTTTGCAACTTTTCTTTGCGGAATTTGGGAAAACTCACCAACCAACCCATTTTGGCCACTTTTTGTACACTTTTAACACCCTATTTTCTTTGAAACATGTCTCCATGTCCCCTCCTCATCACTTGAATACAAGAATTCACCAACCAACAAGGAAAATGAGAGTGATTGTTTAATAAAAGAGAGTACTATCAATGTATTGGTTGCCTATAAAAGCAAGGGTTGAAATTGGGAGATTCATTCATTAGATACTCGAGAAAATATTCATTGTATTCATTTCATTAAGTAGAATTGGGATCAAGGGGTCTTGGAGGAGAAAGCTTGGGGCAATATTGGAGAAGAAGGCTTGGAGCAACATCATCAATCAAGAAAGAAGTCAATTGAGATTTTGAGAAAGATAAGTACACCATGTCTACAATACTTAAATCTTCTTGTGTAATTTATTCTTTGGTCAAAATCATGTGTAGCTAAACTCCTAGTGTTTGAATGTAATGAACTCTAGAATAGATTTGTGATTAAGGTGTGTATGTTTTTAATAAAATCTTCATATTTTGTGTGATTCACTTATATTATGCTTCGTTCATTCGAATTGATATATGCGCAATATTGATTTGAAGTTTATTTTTCATCCAGGAAATCGAGAGATTCATGGTGAAATAGAACTATATAAGTGAAAAGAGTTGCATGCAATCCTAGATATGGGGACGACATAAATCTTCCGGATTAGGGTCAAACCTAATATGGGAATTCACAAATCGTTATAATCTTTGTCTTGGGGGTTTTAACTAGAAAGAGATTTGAGTTAATCAACTTGAGATTAGAAGTTTTTCGCCTTGAGAAAGGGTTTAACTTAAATTGGGAATTTCTACGGTCCATAAGACATGAGATTTTATTAAAAGAGGTTGGTTTTTGCTTAAGGGCTTACAGTTGTATTTTTAACTTGTCAAATCACAAAAACATTCTAGAGGATTTACATTCAAACACATTTCTATCTCTTGATTTCTTATTTTACAAATCTTCCTCATTTTTACAATTTATAATTTGTTTTCCTTTTTCATCAAACAAAAACTACGAAAATTGTTAGATTAAATAACAAAAAGACGGTAATTATTAGTACTTACAATCCTCGTGGGAATGACACTCGGTACTCAATAATCTATACTATAAAACGATAGGTGCACTTGCCTACGGTTTTAAAGGTAGCTTTTGAGCCATCAAGTTTTTGGCGCCGTTGCCGGGGATTGTAATATTAAGAACGCTTTATTTTTGTTAATTTAATCATTTTTTTTTTTATTTTTTTACCATTATCTTTTTTTTATCTATCTTTGTAAGTCTTGGTTTATACTTATCCTCTTTGTTTACCGCAGTGTATGCCTACTCGTCGCCGAATTTGGAAGTGCGACACCGCCGGTAGCAACACAGAGGAAAGTACTAACACAGACCACGAAGAGAATACTAATGAAAGTAAAGATTTCATCATGGAGGATGAACAAAGAACTATGTATGACTATGCCAAACCATCCATGGACGGCACATCGTCTAGTATCGTAAGGCCCGCTGTTGCAGCCAATAATTTTGAAATCAAACCGAATGTCATTCAAATGGTGCAACAATTTGTTCAATTCGACGACTACCAGGCATTTAAGATCCGAATAATCATATCGCAAATTTCCTCGAAATTTGCGATACATTCAAAATCAATGGGGTCTCGATGATGCCATCCGTTTACGCCTATTCCCATTTACTCTTGGGGACGGGCTAAACAATGGCTAAATACTTTGCCAAAGGGAACAATTACAACGTGGAACATCATGGCGAAAAGTTCCTTTTGAAATATTTTCCACCAGCCCAAAAGCGCACGATTGAGGAATGAAATCTCTTCATTCACTCAAGAAGATGAGCGAGACCTTGTACGACACTTGGGAGAGATTCAAAGAATTGTTGCGGAAATGCCCACATCATGGTCTTCCTATTTGGATGCAAGTCCAAACATTTTATAATGGGCTACTCTCGTCAACAAGGCAAATGATTGATGCGGCGGCTGGGGGAACTTTGAACAATAAAACACCAGGAAAGCGCCCAAGATCGATAGAGGGAATGGCCATGAATGGCTATCAATGGCAATCCGTCTGACGAGGTAAACCTAACAGAACAGTGGGTGTTTATAATGCAGATGCAGTGGTTACACTAGCTGCACATGTCGAAGCTTTGACCCAAAAGATCGACGATCTAGCGGCTAAAGCTTGTTTCCTCTTCGCGTTTTTAGCAACAACGACAATTCCAGCAACCACTGGAAGGTCTTCTGTCAGATTCATCTCCAGGCTAAAGCTCTGTTTCTCCTCGCCATCGTGAAGGTACGAGATTTGTCTTGCGATTGTTGGAAATATTACAATGGTTACAACGGGAAAAACCTTCAAGATGGCTTACAAAATAGAAACATAAAATTACAAGAAAAGTAAAACCTAACTATTACAATTCTTGAATGGATTCCAATTCCAGAAGCATGAATCTGACAGAACTTGAAAAACAAAAGCCGAGTCGAGTAGAACTCTATCCGCAAGACAAATACGTCCCGGCTAGTGCTCACGGTTTGACGTAATGTCCCCAAAGATAAAACGGTTTTACCTCCTTTGTGTACAGTAGCACCACTGACACAAAGGCACCTTTCGAACTCGAAGGAGCGAGAACTGGCTGCTGGACACGAGTGCAGAAGGAAGTGTTCTTGAAAATGTTCTTCGAAAAGTTACGATACTTTTACCGACACTTGAAAAATATCCAGAGATATGCGAATTTTCTGTGTATAGTGACTTTATCTCTTCCTTCTAACTCCTCCAAAGCAGTAAAACGCCTAATACTTATATAGGTCATCATTTCCAACACTTGTAGGGAATTAAAGCTAAAGAGAGTGGGCATTAACATCATATGTAACTCCCATGAGTTACAACCTCTTCTTATGACCACCACTTGAGGAGTTACAAACTCCAAAAGCCACATGAACCTAGACACCTCCAATGTCTAGATTCGCCCACACATGAACTTGGACACCTCCAATGTCTAAATTCAATAGGCCCAACAGTTACTTGAATCTGGGCCAAGCCCATTTTCAAGTTACAAAACTAACTGAACCTGAACCCGAGCCCAAAGGGTTGGTCCGGTCCAAGGCCCATTTGTGATCATACACTTGTGCTATAGCGTATCCAACTAATAACACCTTCTAGTTTTTATACTAGGATAAACTATGCCCATTCGCGTGGCCAACTTCGTGTATTAATTTCTCACTCATCACTGAAACTCGATTTTGAGAAATAAAAAATACTACGAACATCTACTCGAAAGGTAGATTAACAATTCACAATTTAATTCCTCCAGAATTAAATTCTTAGCCACCGAAAATTTGGTCAAAGTTGGGTCGACGCCCACTTTATCAAAACCAAATTTCCAACAGAAACTGCTAACATCAACCCGTTTAAAATCTCTACGTGTATGAAGAGCCAAAAACCACTTTTACAGACCATTTAACATCTCTGTCCATGGGGACCCCTGTACGGCGGCACCGCCTTGGATGCTCCAAAGACACCTTTGACCTTTTGTCACAAATAGTTTTTTTAACTTTCTAAAGAAAAAAAATTAAGAGTGAAGAGGAAATAGGACGTCCTCTGAAGGAACGGGGATGAGATAGGAATTCGGAACTATTTGCATTGTAATACACTCTTTGGCTACTTGAACTACATCCGAAACCCATCACAAATAAATTTTTATCATCCTGAAAAATTGCAATTGCATGGTCTGAGATTGTAATTCAAACCCTAACTTTGGAACCAATTAACCCTAATCGATATACGTGGCTTGTCATGTAAGTGATCAAGTGGTAATTATTTTATTTGAGTCATGTAATTAAGTCACGTAAATTTCAATTCTTCTAAATATCAATATTAGACCTTGCCACGGTTCTGGAACCGCCGGTTTTGGTTCGGATTCGCGATTCAGGATTCCTCCAAATTGAGGAACTTAACCGAACCTTATGCTCACGTTCGGTTCCAGCGGAACCGCGGTTCGATTCAAAACAGGAACACGGTTCTATACGATTAGTTAGGTTAAGCGAATCTTTTGTTTTTAATTTTATTTAGATAAAATGTTTAGCAATTTAGTTTAAAATAAAAAAAAAAAAAAAAAAAACGCGAGCGTGATTCATCTAAAATATTTCCATCTGAGCTAAACGTTTGCTCTACTTGTGATTGAAGCGGGGCATGCCAAAACCTCTTTTGCGATGATTGAGATGATTGTATAAGGTTGAGTTCTTTGTGACCACCATTTCAAAATATCAAAGTCTTCAATATCTATTTCACTAAACTCGAAAGAAGTAGTTAAATAATTCTCAAGCTCTACATTTGAGCTAGAGGAACCCTTGGACGTTTACTTTTTTCCCTAAGTAATCGTTGTGCAATATTAAAAATATCATAATAAACATTTACCAAAACAAGATTGTTGGTTTTAACCTTAAAAAAACGGTTCCATCACGGTTCCATATACGGTTCTAACGGTTTTTGAGACCTAGGAACCGGAACCGATCTACACGGTTCCGGTTCCCGTTTTGGAACCGTTGACCACGGTTACGGTTTAGGAACCGTTGACCACGGTTCCGGTTCCGGTTTAGAACCCGGTTTCAGTTCCATTTGGCCAGGTCTAATCAATATGAACTAGTCAGAGACTCAGATGTCATATAATAATATAATATACTTTCAAAAAGTTAAAACGGAAGTGTTTTTATTTGAAGTAAAGCATACTGCATACACATGTAACAGAAAAAAAAATGGTAATCTGTTGGGCCTCAAATTCAAACAAGCCGCATAATTTACACAGTTTATCTGGCAGGCATATTGGGCCATGGGGCACATGACTTTTTCTATTTTTCAGATGTTTTTGGGTGAGTTAATTAATTTTTTAAAATATTTTATAATTTTCTTTAAAATCTTATAAGATGCCTAATTCTTTTGGGAAATTAATTTATAAGGTCCTAAATTAATATGTTAGGATTAAAGCGTAAAAGATTCTGAACTTAATTTTAAAATTATAATAAGCTTCTTTTACTTCGATCGTACTTAACAATAATTACTGAATAATGAATGCTTATAAACTCCATGCTCTCAATTTATTAAAACCATATATGATTTTAAAATATAAATTTATCTTACAAACTTCAAACGTATAAAAACCTATAAGATCTATTATTGAACTGGGCCAAACAACCTATTTTAACCATTGGCCCAAACCCAAAATGAAATACTAGTTGGTATCTCTATCCAACCCACCATTACAATTCAGGGCGAGATAATGGTTTTTTGGCGTTTTGTTTTCTTTTTTTCCGAAACGATAGCTTATATATTAAAAGCTAGAGAACAAAATTACACGCTAACCCAAGAATGGCTACTCAACAAACATTTATGTCGAGGAAAGCTCACAAGGTGAAATTAATTACTAATTGAGGGAGTAAAACATGACTCAAAGAAAAACAAACTAAAAACAACAAAACAAAACGCACTCCGATCGGAGACTAAACCACCCCCAAAAGGAGGACTAGACACTCCGCAAGGGAGATCCATAACTGGAACAAACCGGGCACGAGCTACATCACGCACTGCAAGACAGAAATTATTGTCCAACCTACGAGTTTCGCAAATCAACCGGAAAAACAAGGACTAAAAAACAAGAAAAATATAATAATATATAGCTAAAAAATGAGAAAAACGAAAATAAAAGAGAAAAATGCCTCACCCTCTTCCAAATCCATCTGTGACCCATTGTCTACTCAGCTCCGAGACACCTCCGTGAAGCTCCGGCCCACTTTCACTGGCAACCTTCGGACACTCAAGGTACCGCAATTATTGGCCCTCCAATAGAAAGCATGGAGGGGGAGGAGGAGGGGGGCGACTGTGGTTGGGGAGGGAGGGGAAGAGGATATTAGGTTTGGGTTTTTTTGGGTTAGAGAGAAGGAGAGGAATGTTCAATTTCTAATGTAAGGTACTGTTTTTTGGCGTTAAAAAATTATTAATTTATCTCAAAAAACTAATTGGTGTTTTCATATTGCTTACAAGTTACAACTTAGGGTGGCTGCAATGGTAGCTTTATACACCAATTCAAAGGAAATTAAGCTAACTCAATCATTTATTATCCATTGTGAGATTGAGTTTGAAATGCTGTGATACAAAGTTGGGTTTGAGAAGAGGTGGAGGTGTAATGCACGCATGAAATTTTTGGGCTGGTGGCTTGTACGCGCGTGTGGCGCTGGGTCCCACAAAATGGCAGTTTTCACAATTCAATCAATTTTGTATTTTTGTTCTCTTTTCATAAATTGGGTTGTTTGAATTTGTTTTTCATTGTGTAAATTATTATTTTTGAAAATAATTCTTTTCATAAAATTATTATTTTCGAAAATAAAAATAGATATTGAATGGACATGTATTAATAAGTTAATTAATATTTTATTATTCTTTTGAAAATAATCATTTCACAAAATAATTATTTTAGAAAATAAAAATAGATATCTAATGGAAATGTATTAAAAATTTATTCAATATTTATTTATTAATAAAATGAAAAGTATTATTTTAGAAAAAGTGTTTTTATATATTTTTACTAAGTAAAAATTAAAAAGTAAAAATATTAAACAAAAAATAAATAAATAAAATAGACAATTATGTGTGATTGATAGAATAGTAGTGGGACCCTTATAAAATTGCTTTTTGGGGTTTATGATTGTGGGGATAAGTTTATAAGTATATTAATTTTTTTACTTTTGATGTGACAATAAGGTGACACTTTCAAGTTGCCTTTTTGTGTTGTACCATTGCAACCACCCTTATGGCCATCTTTTTAAATTTGTCGTACCTATAAAATATTTTTGAAACTTATAAATATTTCGACTACATTTTAGAAGTAGGCTGTTGAACTATTTGTATAAGGTAGAAAATTCCATGAGTATAATTTACTGAGTTATATCTTTTTTTCCTCTATTAAACCCTAGCCGCTTTTGCTCTTCTAGTTTCTTCCTCTTTTTCTTCCCTAATCCACATATGGATGATGAAGGAAATAATTTGCAATGCTTTTAGTTTCAATAAATTTGTCCCTAATAGGTGATTATTTTTTTCCAGTAAATAATTTTGTCCCATACGTGATATTCTTTTAAGAAGATTCAGATGAGCCTATACCCGACGATACGTGATAGAAACAAAATCAATTTCTTTGATGTGTATTTTCTCCGGCGCATTTGTTGCGACACTATGATTCTACGGATTAGTTAAATCTGTTTAGGTTTAAATTTTTTTATTTTAGACCTGTGTAGGTCTATGATTCATAGTAGGGTGATCATGATGCGGTTTTGCGGGTTTTACGACAAATTTTAAACTTAATTGCCTTATGCGGTTTTCCTAGGAAATAATTTCAGATCATGGTTTTATTAAGTAAAATCGAAGGTGCAGTTTTGGGCATGGCGAATCTTTTTGTTGTTTTAATATACAAAAATATCATAAAATTGATAAAATAATATCTCTTTTAGGATATTAAGAGAAATTCCCAAAAATATAAAAAATTAAAAAATTATTTGTTAAAAGACAACATGACTTTGCAAAGAAAATGCACCTAGCAATATCCCGTAACCCAATTACACTAAAAAAACATAATGCATTTTAATAGTACATTATTTTGAATGTAAAATATAATATATTTTCTTAGCATAAAAAAACATGTAAAATGCATTTTACTAGGATTTCAAAATGTCTAAATTTATTACTCACCAATTCAATCTTTAATACACTTATGGTCTAATTATTCAACCAATTAGGTAAGAAAATTATTTTATTTTACTCCTAAACTTATAGAAGCGCGGTGCGGTTTATTTCCAAAACTACAACCAAACCAACAAGGTGGTGCGGTTTTTGTTCAGTATTTTAAATTACGATTTTAATATAAAAAATCACAATAAAAGACGTGGTACAGTACTGGTGGTTTTTAAAAATTTATGATCACTCCTATTCTGCATTCTCACTCAATGTTGTAATTAGTTGTAAGTATCTTCTAATGAATGAATGAAATTCATTTTGATTTTAAAATAGACAGTTTAATCAGAGTTATCTAATGATTAGTTTTATAATTTGAATTAGATGAATTCTTTAGATGTCTAAAACTAAATTAAGTATAATTTTCCTAATCTTAATTTATTTACTTTCTGATTTCAATAGTGAAAATTATTAGCATAAATATTACTGAAAATATTTGTAATGGTTAAATTTAATATTCAGATTTTCAATATAAACGAGCTTTTAATATGTACCATTTGATTATATTTATATAAGGGTTATTGGGAAAAAAAAAGAAGAAGGCATCTTATAGGATGACTAAATGGTATACTGTGGGTTCATGAAGCCAAAAGTCTCAAGTTCGAATCTGTTGTATTACTTGTTAGTGTAGTGATTGCGGATTCCATTAATAATATAACAAAAAAGTCTCTACACACAACAAATATGTAAAAGAATCATTATTAGGCAACTCCTATAATTCGTCTTTCTTCATTAAAAAAAAATATCGTTTATATATGGCCTATGGGGACTCTCATCGATCTTTTTCGTCTTCGAATATTTATTCGTATGATAGACAGAGATATATCAAGCAATCAATGTCATAAAAGGAATTCATCCCACGGGAAAAATTGATTCTCGATGACCAAAAGCATTTCAAATCAGAATCTCCTTGGAAAAAAATAATGATATTATTTATTCAAACTTGGGTAAGCTAATAGTATAAATTAGATTCTCCAACCAATTTGAATCGTATAGTACTCTAGTGGATAAACATGGAGAATGTGCAACTAGGATGGGCCATCAACTAAATAATTAGAACTTTGACAGCAAACTTTTCATTAGCAAGCTAACACAAATTTATTTACCCAAAAAAGTTACTTAAAGGTGGGACTAAAGGGTGAATATCTAACGCGATGCGGAAACACAACTTGAACCAACACGTAATTATAAACAATTAGTGTTGAGATGCTTTTGGGTATATGTCATAATTGAGTTCGACTCAAATAACACGAATAATAA
Organism: Rehmannia glutinosa; assembly: GCA_016081115.2. Taxonomy (NCBI): domain Eukaryota; kingdom Viridiplantae; phylum Streptophyta; class Magnoliopsida; order Lamiales; family Orobanchaceae; genus Rehmannia; species Rehmannia glutinosa. The sequence goes on from CM071933.1 coordinate 14,000,386, forward strand.
ATGGTTAATTCTAGATCGACCCGAGATGACCCATTTAACCCGTTTAAAAATAGTGTTGTAATTTATTTTGTGATTTTGTGTTTATAAATTAACCCCAAATCCCCATTGAACCCTATGAATATATGGATTACTCGGGTTTAAAAATTATGCAGTACTAGGCGTAGCAATTCGGGTCATCAGATCGTGTACGTGTTCAGTTTTCAAGTTAATTTTCAAATCATGTTCAAAATACATTAAATTTAAATAAAATATAAAATAACTATTGATGCTGCTTTTTAGAGCAGATCACCTTAAGTTAGAGTTTCTGAATAAGTCCAAGTTTTTTTCTCCTCAAGCGGGAAGTCTTCTTCTCTTTGAGTTAGAAATCTTCTACCGACGCGCAAGTTAATATGGTGATCGAGAGAAAATATAAGACAATAACTGAATAATGAATAATAATTAAGTGAGATTATGAGAGATTAACTTATAATTAAAGATGAATGACCTTTATATAAGTGTGTGACGTGTCTTGTGGGCCATGTAGGAGAAAGTGGCCTATGGGCTAGTCCCGAACCTTTTGAGCCGACCCGATTTTGCCCTATTATTGGTATTGGCCTGCCCTGGCCTGGCCCCAACCTAATTACCTCCTCTAATATCGTGTTATCATGTTGTATCAAGAATTGCCATCACTATGCTCGAGACCTATGTTTTAAATAGGTTGTGTACGTATTAATGAATCTGACCCGCATAATTAAAATGGTCGTGTATGTGATAGCAGGATTGACGTATCGTGTCATATTGTCACTCATAAGTCATAACCCAAATAATTAGATTTACATGAACTAACAATTATTTTAAAAAAACACTAATTTTGTAGTTGATTGACCGCAGGTCCGCAGCCATTCGGCTTCTAATCCAATAAAACAGAAAGTCCCATTCATCCGTGCGCTGCGGGTGGCGGCCCCCACTGTGTTAGTTTTCGAATTTCACAATTACTAAACTTGTACATTTTTAATAAAAAGTAGTACGTCGATTGGAGAATAGAAAATTTGGTCTGGCATTCATCATTTTTTTTCCCCTTACGCCAAGGGATTTATTTAGTGCTAAAACAGCCATCGGATTAAAACATTGTGCGTTGTGCAGTAGGAGTTGTACTTCTTCTGGTAACAGAGATTATTTTCCATAGAATTGGGAAAACATTGAAATACATGGTAACGCGACTCATTGTAGCAGAGCCCTTCACTTTGTCTCTCTCCAGAAAAATATTCGCTCTATTATCTCGCAACCGAAAAGGAGAGCTGTGAGCAAAGCCAACAAATTTCAGGTGAAAAAGATATATTAATTCAACCAAAATTTATGGTTTTTCTTGGGAGGGTTTTAATTTGTGTTTGATTCATTAACTCTCACCTGCAATTGCGTGAGTACGTGAGTGTATTTGCTATATTCTGTTGTGATCTTTTTGTTTGAAATGCTCATCTTTAATCTACCGTGGTGATAAATTTTTCTGGGTTTTATTTTTGGTGGGATCATAGCTAAGGTTTGAAGGGCTGTCCTGAATCCTGATCTTGGTTAAAGATTGAATTTTATGGTGTTCATGTTTGAGATATGTGGGTTTTTTGGGGGAATATTTATTTCTCTCTTTATTGTGATTTTTATGGGCCAAAAACCGTAGTGAAAAAAGAGGACGTGATGATACCATACTTGAATGGTATTTATGTTAACTATAGCACGTCATGAATTGAGATGCGTGTTAAGTGTTTATTTTTGTTTCAGAAAAGTTTTCTGAAAGCTTTAATTCTGGAGAACTTCATAAATTTATCTGTGCTTGAGGGGAAATAATTGTAATAGGTGTATAAAGGTGAGAGAATGAGGTGAATGTTGTGCAATTTGTCGAAATGAGATCTATAAAGAAGAATTTTAAATCCAAATGTAAGGAATAGGTAGCTATTGACAATATTTCTGAGAAAAACCTTATGGCCTATAGTACTTGTGATATCAGGTTGTAGTGGTACGCGTTAATGTTGAAAATTGATGCCGCTGAAAGAATAAAATGACCAATTGTCTAATATGGTTGATAAAGTAAATGTGTTATTACTGTTTATTCTGTTTCTTAATTATTGCAAAGTTTCCTGTTATTCTGTGTATTTGCCCCAGCTGTTCTTTCCGTCTGTTTGGCTGTAGTGTGTGCTACTCACCTAACTTTGATTGATGAACAATAATTTCAGGCTGGACTGGGTATTTGGATTGACAAGAAACAGTGGAGTTGAAGTATCATGCTGTTTAGCTGTTGTCACATGATTAATTGACCAGCTAAAATTATATTTATCTTTTTGAGGAACTTGCAAAATGTCTAATGGAGAAGTTAGAAAAGTCTCCCTACAGGATATACAGTTGGTATGTTTTCTGGCCTTACGTGTTGCATTTTTTCTTATATGTGGGTTTTTCTATATTCGAAAGAGCTCTTTTGATTTGGGAAGATGTATGTAGATATATATATATATATATATATATATATATATGTGTGTGTCCTTCAGATTTTGTGAATTCATTGAGGATAAACATGAATACTAAATTGCTATGTATATTATATGGATGAGATATGAGACTTTAATCTTTTCTGAGAAGGGGTGAAATACTTGTTGTCTAGGTGAATCTTCTAAGATTATCTAAGTTTCACTACTGAGATTTCTGATTTGCCATCCCCTTCATCGATTATATATTGCATAATGACATGATAAGATAACCATCGACACATCCAAATTTTCTTTATATCAGTGGTCTAACTTGTGAAAATATCGTTGGTTCAAAATTTTCTAGTCTACAAACATACGACCAGATTACCAAATAAATGTAATTAATGATGATGAATCTTGAAATATTTGAGATGGGATAGAGCCCTAGATTGATAACTTTTGAACTGGAGCTAAACTTCCACGCACCATAACTTTTAATATATAAGGACGAATTTTTCCATTAAATTGTGTTGCATGAAACCCAAGGTTTAACAGGCATCCACGTTGTGCAGTTATAGGTCCTTCTGTAAGTTAATATCTGCTATGACTTATCTGCTAACTAGGACTGCTATATGAATCTTGTTCTCTTAAAAAATGAGTGGCGCAGGAAGTAGATATCGCGATAATAATAAATTAGGATCCAGAAACTGGAAGAAACTTAGTAATTGCACAGAGTGAATGTAATTATAGTTTAATTTATGTATGAGCTGTCACCCCTTATAATATTCTATCCTGAGGATGGTTTCTAGTTAGGTTTCATCATAGCATTCCAAGCTGTTGAGGTATGTATTAATAATCGTCTTACCTACTCTGTCGTATATGAGAGAGAATGACGTCTTTTTAGTTAGGTTGATCATAGCATTTCAAGCAAGCTTGACTGGAATTTTTCACAAATTTTTGCAGATATTGTTGCTAAACCTTGTCCTTTTCCTCTGTACCAGGTTCAAGATCTTATAGAAAGGTGCCTTCAGCTTTACATGAGCCAGAGTGAAGCTGTCAGTACCCTGTTACACCAGGCAAAAATTGAGCCTGGTTTCACCGAACTTGGTAATTCAATTTCCTTGGTCAATTTATTTGTTTTGTAATGTCTATATTCTTCTTGGGTTAGGGGGTTTACAGTGTGAAGCTGGTACTTCTGTTTTTTCATAAAAAGGATTTTATACTATCCACAATCTAGATTTGTATATTCAGACTCTGTGCATCGGTATTTTTGAAATGTTTGTGACTATATGATAGTATGTGTTTTATATTCAATCTATTTGACATTGGTGGTATACTATCTTTCCTTAGTAGTTGGTGTTGTATGTTCAAAATTACTAATATAATATCTGGACCACCATACAGTGTGGCAAAAACTTGAAGCAGAAAATCAGGAATTTTTCAGGGCATATCATCTGAGGCTGATAGTGAAGGACCAGATATTGCGATTCAATCAGTTGCTTGAGAGACAGGTTGAGCTAATGCGCCAAATAAGTCGGACTGGAGTTGTTTCCATTCGTCAGTCTAATGGATCTCATATTCATCCATGTAAGCTTACTTTTTAGTATGATTAGACTGGAGCTCATAGAGAATGACTCAAAAAACCTGTTGTTATAGGTGGCTGATTATGTTTGTCAAGACATCTATATTCGAGTTGCATTTACTGTCCTACTTTGACGAACTATTTATTCACACAAAGTGTGCTCATTTTTGCATGAGTTACAAATTCTTGATTTTGATTTAGAGGGTGTTTAACTAAGCTTATTTAAAAGATATTATAAGCTCAAAATTCATATGATTTTTTGGATCTTAAGAATAGTGAGCTCATATTTCTTGATGATGTGTGAGACACATAACAATAGAGCTTTCTGGACCTACAAGAAACGTTTTTGTTGCAAGTGTAAGCATTGGAGCACTCCACTTACTAGCTGAGCTGGTTCTCCCTTGCACATGCAAACCTATCAAGTTTATGTTTTGTGATAGTTGTAGTAGAATAACATTAAGGGATAATTACGTCAACACCCCTGAGGTTTGGGCTAATTACGAAAAAACCTAGTCACCTATAGATGTTTCAAAATTATAAAAAAACTGATTCTGTCTTAAATTTAAGGAGGCAATTGTAATATTTTTATAAATGGCAGGGCATTTTTGAAATGTTTTTTTGCTTATGAAGGGGAAAATGTAAGACGGAATCAAACCTTAAGGGGTTTTTTGCAATTTTCAAAGACCTCTGTTTTTTTCTTTTGTAACTATCCCGAACCGCATTTTTTTTTTTGGTAATTATTCCTAACATTAATAGGTCTGGCTAATTGGTAAATTTTGTCTGCAACACGTAACAACTGTGACTTTAAAAGATAAATCTTCTTGTTGCATTTTGGCAGTGTACAGCAACTCAGTTTACCAGGCTCCACAACTTGCTGTACCATCTATAAAGTCAGAAAACATGAATCAAGCTATCAGTTCGATACCCAATGTTTACGCTAACGGCACATCCTCCGTGCAACAATGCATGCAAGTTGCAGTCAATGTGGCGGGTCATGCTGGAAGGATTGATGTGCCAGCAAATATGCTATTGGCTCAGAGTTCAAATGCAGGAATGATGCAAGGGTTGAATGGGGGGACAGTAAAAACAGAATATGGCTATGCGGGCGATTCCTCACATATGTTTGGTGTAGACAACAATATTCTAGAACCTCATAATGCCATTGGGGACGCGTCAAGTTCTTTTAATGGTGGAGAATCCAACTCACAAGTGTTGAATGAGATGTTGGACCCAGAAACAAACTCTTTTGGAATTTTGGGACAGATGTCTCGAAATTTTAGTTTATCGGACTTGACGGCTGATTTTTCTAATAGTACTGGTTGGCCCTCTTTCCCTGCTTCTCTCTCTATTTCTCTCTCTTAAATCAAAGAAAAAAGCGAATGAAACAGAGTGTATGAGGAGTTAATTACATGTTATAACATTTATGTTTTAATAATTCTTCAGATATACTCGAGAGCTATTCTAGATCTCCATTCCTTGGGACAGATGCGAACTTCTCGGACCCTCATATGAGAGGAGAACAGCATGGTAAGATTTTTGGCATTACACTTTGTTTTTGATGGAAGAATGTTGTTAATGTTTGTTTTACTTTCGAGCAGACGTTAGGAGGTTGGACACTGTATCAGAGGGCTTTAGTTATGAAGATTTTGGCAGTAATTGAAGGGATTTTTTAAAATGGTACTCTTCTTTTCCCACTGTCCATTTAACTTTTTGGATTACATCCTCTTCATATTCTTAACTTCTTTTTGTTGTTACTTCTTGATTTTAATTAGGGGTAATTACCAAAAATATCCTTGAAGTTTAGTCTAATTACATAAAACCCAAACTATCTTTCAAAATTGCATGATGAGTACTCATTTGTATTCTCTTGCTGAAAATTGTCGTGAACCTGGTTAATTTATTTTTTCTCGTGATTTTGTTATTGCAGGACGAATTGCTTGGTTTGGATAGAGGTTTTTGTAAATAGTTTTCTAGAACTAGAGAAGCTTCATGGTTTCAAACTAATTGAAGGTATCATTGGTTGATGTTTACTCAGGTAATAAAATAATAATGTAGCTCGTGATTAATGGCTAGGATTTAGTTAGAAATATTTACAAGCAAAGGCTTGTCCACATCTATTGATTTCTTTTCCTAAATTAGGCTATATCAGAAGTATTGGAATCATGTATAGACATATTAATTGTGCTTATTCGCGAGCAGATTTGCAACCGAGAAAAGGGGTTGGAAGAAAATTCAATTGTTTTAATTGAGATTTAACTCTCGACATTGGACTTATTGGTTCGACACTTGTGTTTTCGTGTGTTGTTTTGGTCCATTCTTTGTGTTCTGGAGACTCATTGTGCAAGGAAAGTCAACTACTCTTAGGGAGTGTTTGCAAACACTAAAAAAAAAAAATTTGGTTCTCAACTTTTAGATGAAGAAACCAACTTTTTACTGTCTGCAAATATTAATTTCCGCTTGATTTTTACACACATATAAAATACTTTTGCAATTTATTCACCAAACACCATTTCTTAACTTAATCGATTGTCTGCTTTTATTTACCAGCCTCTGTTTCTCAACTAATAAGTGACTACACATTTCCTCCAAAATACACATTTTCTCCAAAAATAGAACTGTTTGCATACACTCCCTCCAAAAGTAGAAGTGTTTACAAACAATCTCCTAGTGAGTTGGTGTTGGTTTTCTTTCTTTTGATGGAATTCTCTACTATGCTAAACTTATTACCTTGTAAATGTCAATTAGAGCTGGCAATGGGTTTGGTGGGCAGGCGCAATGGACCAAGTCGTAATATTGGGCTGGGCCAGGTTGAGATTTCATCGGTCGCGTTTTTTGTGGTTCGATCTATCACATGTAATTTTGATCGGACCTTTGGGCTTTGGGCCGTTTAGGTCGGATTAAAGTGGGCTCGGTCTTCTTAGGCCTTAAAAGGAAGCCGGACCTGATAAGTGGGTTTGGCTGGACCATTTTCGTCAGGTTGGGGCAACTTTGTCTCCGCTTCTAAAGCTTATCATTTAGATCGATATGGAGAGATTAGGTACCTCTTTTATACATTGTTTCAATTCTTATTTGAAAAATCTTATAAGGTAGTAGATATTTTTAAAAACCTTATAAGATTTTTAAGTTTATTTTAGAAATAAGAAGTTTTTCGGATAATATAAAACGATTAACTTTTAAAATGTTAATAATGGCAATTTTATAATTAAGATCAACAAAAGTAAATGAGTATGTTATAATAATATGTTGCTTTGGAGAAAAGGGTGGGGTCTCCAGTTTTCTTAGAAACATTTTCTTGTTATAAAAGGCCTCATGTGCCACGTGAGGTGGAATTATATATTCACAATATGACAAAAACATGAGCCACATGAGGTGGACTTTAACATTAAATATTCACTAGATTACAAAGAAATATCACAAGTGTAATAGTAGAAAATTTTGTATAAATATATGGAAATGGAATGAGATGAGGTGTAGACTTCCAATTTGCAAGACACAATTGTCTTGTTTCCTTACTTTTGCTTAATATCATTTCACTATATATAATTATACGTATTATAAAATATTAGATATAAAATAGAGATAAATTACAACACGTTATCAACACGAGTTATTGCTCGAGAAAAGATTTGTGTATTTCAAGTTTGAATTTCTGTGTACTAATTTATTGTATTTGTTTTTTGTAGAAAAATGGCTGGTATCGAAAAACAAAAATTTCAGATCCTTGATACCACTGGTGATAACTATTTATCATGGTGTCTCGGATGTTAAATTGCACCTCCAGGGGTTTAGATCATTTGAAACATTAAAGCCTATAAAAATCAAAGATGCCGTTGTAAAAGATGAGGCGAACACAATGATATTTATTCGCCATCATCTATCTGATGATTTAAAAAATGAATATATACAAATTGAAAGGCCTTCTGAGCTCTGGCAAAAGCTCAAAGAATGATTTGATCACATCAGAACTGTGATACTCCCGCAAGCACAATATGACTGACAACAACTGAGATTGCAGGACTTCAAGTCCGTTGCCGACTATAATTCGGCATTATTCAAAATTGAGTCCCAACTGGCTCTTTGCAAGACAAAATTATCCGAGTATGATAAATTGGAGAAAACATTATCCACTATGCATAAATCGAATATTGTGCTCCAACAACAATATCGACAACGGCAGTTTAAAACATATTCTGAATTAATCTCGGTTCTTCTCACGACAGAGAAAACCAATGAATTGCTGTTGAGAAATCACGATTTGCGACCTTCTGGGTCTAATGCAGTGCCTGAAGCACATGCTAACTCCGGTAGAGAGAGAGGGGGCCAATTTAGAGGCCGTGAGTTTAAACCCGGGCGTGGTGGCCGCAGGGGTCGTGGCCGTGGTGGTCCACATCAAAATACTCACAGATATGACCGTAGTGGTCGTAATTACTACAATCGGTATAATTATCATTATTCCCGCCAAAATGATTATACGGTCAAACACGGACATCCAAATTAGCCAAATCGTGATAAGGAAAAAATGCCAATGGAACGAATCGGTGGTGATTTTTGCAATGATGTAGGATGTGGGACATTAGGCCAAAACATGTCGAACTGCCCAGCACCTGATAAGTCTATACCAGGAATTAAAGAAAAATAAAGGCAAAAGTGTTCAAACACATGCCGCTGAGGCAGTGGAACCACCTACTACTAATGAGGCCTACACATATGAAATTATACGCGATCAAAATCCTGTCCAGGAATGGAAACCACTCGATATATCTGATTTTCTTGAGAATCATGAGGCACAAGGTGCCGACTGGATAGATTAAAAATAGACCCAATGTTTGTATGTTATTTTCTCTTGGATGATATATTCTCGAGATTAAGTTTTTTGTACCATGTTTGTACTTGTCCGGATGATACATTCCCGGTTTTAAGCTTTCAGTATGAAATAATAAATATGTTCGTGTTTAATATTTCGATCATGAAATATCAGTAAATTTCTACGAAATCATTCACAAATTTTACATTCAAAATTTTCACATTAATTTCTCTCCTCCAACGGCTATTTTAAACGGCTATGAACAATAACTTTTATCTATAAATATACCAAAATTTCATTCAACAAATTCACATATACTGTCTCAACTTTCTAAAAAAATTCTCACCTCTTTTATTCCGAAAAAAAAGGGGGAAGAAAAAAAACATGGTTAACTTAGTCGTGGCATATCTCATCACAATAGTCTTCTTGTACACTATCATAGTTTTTGTTGGAGATTGTCCTCCAGAGCATTTTTGGCTTTTGGTTAATTTTATTGTCTTCATAATTTATCCCTTTTTAGCGTGGGCAATTATTTTTAACATGTAATAGTTGGAAGATTATGTACGCCTATGTTATCGAATAAAATCATTTATGTTTAAACTTTTGTTGTGCATAAATGTTGTTATTTAATTGTTTTACATTTCAATAAAAAGATTTTTTTTTGATAATCATATAATATTAATTTAATAATAATTCAAACAGGTACACATGGGAAATACCGAGAAAAGAGACTATTGTCTACTTGATAGGGCAACAACACACTCAATATTAACATATAAAGTATATTTCTCCAGTGTGAAATTGTGCAAGGCACAAGTTACAACTATATCTAGTCCCGTTGAGATTATTGATGGCTCCGGGAATGCAACAGTGGTGTTGCCTAATGGTACAATATTGAATATTGAAAATGCATTGTTATCTAGTAGATAAAAAAAAAATCTACTGAGTTTTAAGGATGTGCGTGATAATGGCTATCACTTGGAGACACTAAATGAAAATATAAAGAGTGTCTATGTATCACATCCTATAAAATGGGAAAAAAAATTGCTCATGAGAAATTTGAAGCAACAACTTCTGGGTTGTATTGTGTCCCAATTAAAGCTTTTGAATCCTACGCCACCATGCCTTGGAAACTGGTGAATCCTGATATATTTGGGTTATGGCATGATCGCCTAGGACACCCAGAAACAACTATGATGCGTAGGATTGTTGAACACACTAATGGACACCCATTAAAGGGCACAAATGTGCTAATGTCCAAAGATTATTTCTGTGAATTGTGTTCACAAGGAAAATTTATTACTAAACCTTCCATGGAAAAGGTTGGTTTTGAATCACCATCATTTTTACAACGTATTCATGGTGATATTTGTGGACCGATACATCCCGCAAGCGGACCATTTAGATATTTCATGGTCTTAGTAGATGCATCGTATAGATGGTCACACGTATGTCTATTATCTACTAGAAATATTGCATTTGCTCGATTATTAGCGCAAATTATTAAACTCCCTGATTATCCCATCAAAAATATAAGGATGGATAATGCCAGAGAATTTACATCAAAAAGTTTTGATGAATATTGCACAACACTGGGAATAAATGTTAAACACTCAGTAGCACATGTTCATACTCAAAATGGATTGGCAGAATCCCTGATTAAACGAGTTCAAATAATTGCTCATACATTATTAATGAGATCAAAGCTCACTAGTGCAGCATGGGGTCATGCAGTATTACATGCATCAACACTTATTAGATTACTGTTCACTTGGTTTTATACCATTGATTTGGGCTTCCTAGACTTGAGTTTTGTGTTGTTTTTGAGTATCTTGAGTCGTTTTTGTTATATCTCATAGGTTAGGCATTAATTTCTATTGTTTCGAGTCATTTGACAGGCCAAGCCATGTTGAGGGCCAATTATATTGAGTCTAGGGCCATTTTAATGAGTCGTGTGTCAAAAGAAGAAAGTATGATCAAACAACGAAAGATTGATTTGAAGAAACGTCCAAACGCGTCTGAAATTTCTAGCACTGGCAGAGTTTAGTATTTTGGTCATAACTCTCTCTACAAAATTGATATTGAGCTGATTCAAGTGGCTATGGAAAGCTAAGAGAAAGGGCTACAACTCTTATGAAGACACCAAAAGCAAATTCGGACGTTTGGATGGCGCTACAGCGCAAAAAAGAGGCGCTGCAGCGCAACAACGGCGCCACAGCGCCCAGGGGTGTTCTACGCGCGCTGCAGCGCCCCCTCCTTGGCGCTGCAGCGCCCGATACAGAAAATGGGCAGTCTGGGTTTGTTTTTTGGCGCTGCAGCGCCCATTTTCGAGCGCTGCAGCGCCCGTGGACGGACAAAACAAGAAATGTCCGATTTTTGGATCTAAAAGGAGGGTACTATAAATAGATACATGGGAGGCTTGATCTAGGGCATGGAGGACACTTGGGGATGAAAACCAACACCACCAATACACAAGGGAAGAGTTGGGGAAGAGGATTGAAGACATTTATCATCTAGAAATAGATAAGATTCTTCTTTAATCTCTTTAATTCTTTCTTTGTTGTTTCTTGTATATCATTTGAGATGCATTCTCATTTGATTATGGGTATTTGTATTTTCATCATGAGCTAAACTTTATAATTCTAGAGGGATGATGTAATCTATGTTTGAACTTATGTTTTGATATTGTGGTTTGTCAATCTAGATTTCCCAATCTATTTGTGCTATTTGGATTTATTTCTTCTAAATTACTTGATCAATAATTTAGAGTGTTTGGTGTATTTGATTTGACACTTGAGAGAGGTAATTGAATACATGGCCTTGAAATAGCATAACCTAGGATTTCATAGAATTGAGAGATTTGTGAATCCTTTGAAGTCATCAACCAAGATTCATAGTTTTTGTTGAGATTTCAATTGGTGATTTTTATAGAGATATTGATTTCCCAATTGTGATCTAAAATCGTTTGGCACTCGAGAGAGAAAATGATTATTGTAGGAATCTAGACTTATAAATTGGTAATTTGTGATCGGTATACCATATTGATAATATAAGGGAAAACTAGATTCATCACACCTCTATAATTCATTCTCCCATAGATTTAGATGTTTATATTTTGATTAGTTATATCTAGTTATTTTTATTTATAAATTGAGACATCCACCTATTATTGATCTGTCAAATATAGCATAGGTAATTTATACTTGGTACTTATACACGCATTCCCTGTGGATACGACAACCCTACTCATATCACTATATTAAAACTTGACACCGTAGACTTGCGGTTAGAAAAATATCTAACAATTACGCCCCACTGCTTATCATATGCACTCACCAATGCAATTAACTCTTGGTTTTGAGCCAAATATTTCGCACCTACGCACTTTTGGGTGTGCTGTCCATGTGCCTATTCCACCTCCTCAAAGGACAAAAATGGGTCCACAACGTAGATTAGGTATTTACGTTGGATTTAATTCCCCGTCAATTATTCGTTATTTAGAACCAATGACAGGAGATTTATTTACCGCTAGATTTGCAGATTGTCACTTTGTTGAGACAACATTTCCATCAATAGGAAGGGATAAAGATGTTTTAGATAAACAAAATCCAGTTGAGAGTATCTCCTGGAATGAACAAATTAAGCTTATCCCATTTAGATCCACGTACTACTGAATGTGAAAGTGAGGTGAATAAAATCATTCATTTACAGAATATTGCGAATAGACTTCCTGATGCATTTAATGATGCTAGTAAAGTCACGAAATCTCATATTCCGACTGCAAATGCTCCAGCCAGGATTATTGTTCCAGACGAAAATAAGAAAATGAATGATGATATCCCACGATAAAAACGTGGTAGACCTATTAGCTCAAAAGATATTGTTCCTCGAAAAAGAAAGGGGAGAATTGATACTAATGAGCATGCTCCAGGCGGATCTGTAGAGCCTAATATCTCAGAAAATGTACAAATCAAAAATTCTGACAACATCGAGAATCCCATGAGCTATAGTAATGAAATATGGGGTCGAAATGCAATAATTATTGATGATAATTTTGCATTCTCGGTTGCTCAAGAAATTTTAAATGATGATTATGATTGTGAACCACGTTCTATGTCGTCAAAGGCCTGATTGGGCTATGTGGGAGGAAGCGATAAAATCTGAATTAGCTTCCCTAGAAAAACGGAATAATTTGGAGAAATTACTCGAACTCCAAACAATGTAAAACCCATTGGATACAAGTGGGTATTTGTTCGAAAGAGAAATGAGAAAAATGAAGTCATGAGATATAAAGCCCGACTGGTGGCTCAAGGATTCTCCCAGAGACCTGGGATAGACTATGATGAAACATATTCACCACAATCACGTTTCATTTTAGTATGGTTATCCACGAGAATCTAGACATGCGTCTAATGGACGTAGTGACGACATATCTATATGGTTCATTAGATTCTGATATTTATATGAAAATTCCAGATGGATATAAAATGTCAAAATCAGATACTCCCCGTGAATTATACTTGATCAAATTACAAAGATCATTGTATGGATTAAAGCAATTCGGTAGCATGTGGTATCTTCACCAACATAGGCTCCCAACATAGTCTCATTCTTCTTCACTTTTGTCTACAAAAAGAGGATCACAAGATGTAGAAATATTGTACAAAATTGAAAAGCAAATCTTGCTGTCAAGGAGTTCAACAGTACAAATTTTGCTGTCAAAAGATTGCCTGTGTGACCGGTCGCTCTGTATAAGATTTCGAACGTTTGAATGAAAATAGTGCGATCCAGGTAGGGGTTGCAGGGGGGTGCGACCGGTCGCCCTAGGGTGCGACCGGTCGACCTCACCCTTGACCGGTCCCCCTCCTTCTTTTTTTCATAGAATTTGTTTCTGTTTCGTTCTGTTTCATTTGTTTTCAACTCTTCAGGTACCGACGACCTCTTGTGCGACCGGTCGACCTCCAATTTGAAATATTGTCCGATTTTTATCAAAAATAAACTTCAAGAAATACTCCAAAAAATAATTAAAAATATTTTAAATCACTTGGGAGTATTTGGACAACATTTATAAACATAGTAAACTCATTTAAACAAAACCATCAAAAGTGTTGTCCATTTTTATCGAATAATAAACTCTAAGAAATACTCCATGAAATTAGTAAAAGCATTTAAAATCATTTAGGAGTATTTGGACAACATTTATAAACACTGTTTTGGTATAAAAACTCATTTAAACATAATCATCAAAATCTTGATAAAAACATTTATCTAACAAACTCCCCCTTTTTGATGATTACAAACCAAAACAATTTTAGGAAGTTGATTTTAAAACAAAACAAATTTTCCGGTCTGAAACATCAATCCATTATAAGCAAGATTCATCATAAGTACAAACACACAAGGATAGGAGCAAAGATTTTTCAAAATCATTTTTGCACAAGCTCCCCCTATCAATATGCATATCAAGAACAAGTACAAAAGCAACCAACTAAAAGCTAAAAACTTAGCTTTTACAACTTAAGCTTGAATTATCATGAGCTAATAAGCTCCCCCTGTCACAAAACATCATTAGTCCAGCATAAAAGTCCACAATACATCAAATGGACTAAGTAATTTGGCTTTTGATAGCCATAGCATGTAGCTTTTCTTGCAAGCTTATTTGCAAGCCTATTTCCGCTTCTTTGAGCGTTTATGCATTTTTCCTGTTTCTCCCCCTTTGGAATCATCAAAAAGAATGTTAGCACGATAAAAACATCATATAATTATATCAAAGTGTGCAACTTAATCGATTTATCGGCATATTGATCATTGAAGCATAAATTCTGAATAATAAGGGAGAAGTCAATCATGTGATTTGCAAAAGCTTATTTGATTGATAAAACATGATCTCTATAAACTTAGAAGACTTTTCAAATCGAGAGAATCATGTAGGTGATGAATTTTTCATTGAAACATTTTGTCGAACACTTGGCGTGCGTCGAATAAAACAAGAGAAATATAACGCCTCTGTAATTCGTTTAAGCCAAAAAATTTCATCACCATTTGCAATACAACAATATTCATCCATCAACAATCATCATATACAACATATTAATACAAGAATTTCATCAAAGTAGCAAGATATAAGCACATTCTCAAGGGTTCAACCCAATTGAGATAAAAAAAGAGAAATTCTTACCATTTAATCGGTAAAGATGAGCAATCATGATGATAATCGAGCCTCATGAGGTCCAAAATACAAAATGTATGCAATAAAATAAATTTGAAGTGAAATTTGTGTGCAAAGTGCGAAGGGGAGGAAAAATGAACACCAACGACCAAAATGGCAAATGCTGAGAACAGAAACATTTTTAACCAAATTTTTGCTATGGTCGACCGGTTGGGGGCATGGGCGACCAGTCGACGTCATGGGCGACCGGTCGACCTTGCCCCAGTCAGACCAGTTTTTCATTCTGTTTTCCAAAAATCCGATTTTTTCGCCCTAAGTTTTAAAAACGTGCAAAATGCAAACGTAGACCTCATTCAATATACATTATGTCAAAGTCAAGCTCGAAATGATGTAAAATACTCGGCGGTTAACAAATATCCGCAAGTTATCTTTGAGACAGAATTAAACACATCTCAAGTTTTTCGTTTTAGAAACGCAATCCCTTAGAAAAATATATCGAATCTCAATATGTTTAGTTTGAATAATCGAATAATATATACCGGACTTGTTATCCCGAAAAATAAGAACGTTTTAAGACTTTGGATACAACAAGTCATAAGAAAAAAGTGCTTTTCAAATATTTGAAAATTTCTTTTAAGGGCACTTTAATGAGATTCGTTGGGATATTTTTGAATGCGAGCATATAGACATAAGGCATAGAAAATGTCGAGTCTAAAGGAATAAGAAAAGTTCGTGAACATACCTCGATTATGTTTGTCAATCAATATGCCTTCCTCAACCTTTGTCAAACTTTACATTGGTGGCCATAGAGGTTGAGATGGTTCTTTCTTCTTTAATGTCTCACTTCTTCTTTTGAGTGTGGAATATAATCACTTTCTTGGCATTGTTGAACTTGAATTCCAATGATCAAATTTGAGCTCCCCTCATCATGATCACCTTGAGTTCACCTTGCATTGACTTGGAAAAATATCTTGCACAAATATTCATTAGTAGCACCAAAAAAATATTATCAACATAAATTTGCACAAGTAAACAACCTTGCCCTTTTTTCAAAACAAGGAGTGTAGTATCAACTTTACCCTTTTGTAAAATAATTTTGCAAAAATAGCTAAGTCCATCAAACCATATTCGGGGTACTTGTATCAACCGTACAAGGCCATTTATAAAAATCATTTGGCCTAAAAATTTTAAACTCCGATAGACTTCTATTTGAATAAAACCATTTAGAAAATTGGATTTAACTTCCATTTGGTAAAGCTTGAAATTTTCTCAAAACAAGAATGGACAAGTAAAGTGCAAATAACTTCTAAATGTGCTATGAGTGCAAATATTACATCAAAATCATTACCTTCTTCTTGACAATACCCTTAGGCTACTAACCTTGCCTTGTTCCTTAAACTTGTTCGAAATACCAAAAATTTCTGCAAAATCTTAACAAGATATTTTGCACACGAGCATAGTAATATCAAATAATAGATACACTATTTTAAGCACCACATACTATGCATCATCAAGAGTCTAATAAATCTTTCAAGTTCAAATAAGCTTGAGAAAGCTACATAATGTCTCTTTTGAAATTTGACAATAAGAGAGCACATAGTTGAGACCTCATTTACAAGAATCATATGAACAAGAGGTTTGACATAAGTATCCAAGAATAGTGGCATTTATATGTGCAATAAAATGCATAACTTAGTAGATCAATTATTTTATCAAAACAAAATATAATCCTTTACAAAACTTGGATAAAACAAGCTATGTCAAATAATGCCTCTAAAAAAAAAAAATCAACACATCCTCTTAATGGAACTTGTATAAAATAAGCACATAATCATATGGCACAAATGTATCGAGTCTATAAGATGAATACCAATGAGAGCGTACCTCGATAGTTTATGTCACTCTTGACATATTATAACGTAGATAGCCATTTGTGAAGATACATGAGTCCTACACAATTCTTAAAAACAAGACTAGCACAAAACAATATGATACAAGTGTAGGCTTAAAGTAATAAGATATATCACAAATAAGCTTATGCCATAAAAATCCATAAGAGATAAAAACATATAAGTCTAAGTAAGTCCACAACATGTAAGGTCTCATTTTTCAAAGTATTTTAAAAACACATAATTATGTAGAAGACCTTATAAATTTTAAAACTCATTTTGCGATTTAAATAAAAAACATGCAAAAACAAAATGCATATTTAAATAGGGAGATACGGTTTACCAATTTCGCCATTTCCATGGGTTGTGTCGTTTCCATTGTTGATGATATCTTCCCGTTTGAAA
This sequence comes from Rehmannia glutinosa, assembly GCA_016081115.2. Taxonomy (NCBI): domain Eukaryota; kingdom Viridiplantae; phylum Streptophyta; class Magnoliopsida; order Lamiales; family Orobanchaceae; genus Rehmannia; species Rehmannia glutinosa. Next base: position 14,017,667 of record CM071933.1, read on the forward strand.
ATCTTCATGTTGAAGGTGGATTCTCCAATTACTCCATCTCCAAGGATTATATCCTTCCCTTTGTTGATAATATTTCCTTCTTGGAAATTCATTTTGGTGGTGTCTTCTTCTTTGATCAAATGAGATGTTCATTTGATGTTTCCTTGGCGGCATGAATTTTCTTCGATTATTATTTCACCGGGTATCTAATATGACATTATTTTGTGGTACCCTCAAGTGTTTGGGTCATTTGGAATTAGCTTTGAGATTTTTAGGTCTCCAATAATAATTAGAGCTATTTCTAGCCCGACAAGTATTAACCGTGTGACCCGTTTTACCACAATAAAAGCAAGTAGTAATTTTGGGAGCATAATGACCAACATGCATAGGGACTTGATTTCTTTTCACATAATTAACAACACTAGGCTTATGATCAAGTCATTGTTTCAATTTATCACAACTATGAACATCAATAATATCGGTCATTTTATCGGTACTCAAGTTGGATTTTGATAAATTATTTTTCATGCAATTAATATCCTCAACAAGAAGACTATTTTCTTTCTCAAGGTTTCTAACCTTGTCAAGTGTGGTGGTGTGATCACATGAAAGTGATTCATAAGAGGAAAATAAATTATCCTTATCAATTTTCAAAATATTGAATTTCTTTTTCAAATTTTTGTATTTAACAAGTAAGCTTTGGAATGCATTTTGAAGTTCATCAAAATCATTTTGCAAATAACTATAATCATTTTGTAATTCATTATCATAACAAGTGGAGGGTTTTGAACTTACCTCGTTTTCTTCTTCGAAGCCCATAAGACATCGTTCGTTTTCATCGACGTCGGAAGTTGTAGGAAGCTCATCCCAAGTTGGGTTTGTATCCATTTGAGAAGTAGATGCTTTTGAGTGGCTCCTTTCATTTGCATAAACTTCTTCTAATTTTCTCCATACTTCATGTGCCGATTTAATTCCTACAATATGATCATATTCCAAAATGGTAAGTGAACAATACAAAATATTAAGAGCTTTACCATTTAAGGAGATGATTTTCTTTTCTTCATCATTGAGCTCTTTGAGGCCTTTGGAGGTGTGTGGTGTGTCCATCATCGGAATGGATTCTTCATTTACGACCGTGTTCCAAATATCGAACCCACAATTTTGTAGATATCATTCCATTCTTTCTTTCCAAACTATATAATTTTTGGAATCAAATAGTGGTGGCTTGGTGGTGGAGGCGCCGGTAAGGTAGACTTCATTCGTAGCCGGTGATCGTTCCTCTTTACTCGCAATGTGGAATGAGCTTGCCAAAGAGTTTGGCTCTGATACCATTTGTAAGTCCAAGCGGCTACGATAATCTAGAGGGGGGTGAATAGATTATCTCCATCTTTCCAATTTCGCCCTCTTTTTCAAATCAATTACGCCAAGACAATAATAAATGTGCGGAATGTAAACAACACGCGTTGATTTATAGAGGTTCAACCCATCTAGGGCCTAATCCTCTACCACCCCAGTATCTTCGGGATGGATTTCAAAAAGAAAAAAGATTTTATTAATTACCAAAATTAATACAACACCTTACAACATCACCTTGAAGAGCACCACACTCTTCTACAACACCACCTTTGAGATTACCACAATCTCTCTTGAAGATTACCACAATCTCCAACGGCACCTTGTGAAGATTACCACAATCTTCAACCTTGAAGAATACCAAATTCTTCAATACATCAAGAGCACCACACTCTTGAAACACCTATCACCTAGATCACCCAAGTGTATTCTTTCCACAAGAATACTCACAAGGATGTCTTGTGTTGAATGATGACAACAATCAAGATTACAACTCAATAATGAATATTACAATTTGAGTGCAAGTGTAATCAAGAAATAAAGCCTATACCTCAAGATGTGAAAGTGAAATACTTAGGCTATAAATACAACAAGAGTGTTGAATATGAAAGCTTGGAAATTTGCAGATTTCTTGTTGTGTATTTGCTTGTGTTTGTTGCATCTTGTGTCTTCAATTCATCCTCTATTTATAGGGAAGTCTTCACCAACATAGGCTCCCAACATAGTCTCATTCTTCTTCACTTTTGTCTACAAAAAGAGGATCACAAGATGTAGAAATATTGTACAAAATTGAAAAGCAAATCTTGTTGTCAAGGAGTTCAACGGTACAAATTTTGCTGTCAAAAGATTGCATGTGTGTGACACGTCTCTCGTATAAGATTTCGAATGTTTGAATGAAAATAGTGCGATCCAAGTAGGGGTTGCAGGGGGGTGCGACCGGTCGAGGTGGGGTGCGACCGGTCGGCCTCACCCTTGACCGGTCCCCCTTCTTCATTCTTTCACAGAATTTATTTCTGTTTCGTTCTGTGTTATTTTTTTTCAACTCTTCAGGTACCGGTCGACCTCTTGTGCGACCGGTCGACCTCCAATTTGAAATGTTGTCCGATTTTTATCAAAAATAAACTTCAATAAATACTCCAAAAAATAAGTAAAAACATTTTAAATCACTTGGGAGTATTTGGACAACATTTATAAACATAGTAAACTCATTTAAACAAAACCATCAAAAGTGTTGTCCATTTTTATCGAATAATAAACTCTAAGAAATACTCCATGAAATTAGTAAAAGCATTTAAAATCATTTAGGAGTATTTGGACAACATTTATAAACATTGTTTTGGTATAAAAACTCATTTAAACATAATCATCAAAATATTGATAAAAATATTTATCTAACACAATGTACTCGACATGATGTTTCTTTTACTGTAAATCTACTTGCACGATACAGTTCTGAACCAACTCGAAGACACTGGAATGGTATAAAACATATCTTTCGATATCTTAGCGGCACTATAGATTTGGGGTTATTCTACTCCAAGGAATCCACTAACTCTGGATTAGTGGGTTATGCTGATGTTGGATAAAAATCTGATTCGCACAAAGCCCGATCACAAATAGGTTACTTATTTTGATATAACGGTACAATTATGTCATGGCGATCTACCAAACAAACACTAGTTGCTACTTCTTCCAATCACTCTCAAATCATTACTCTTCATGAAGCTGGCAAAGAGTGCGTTTGGTTAAGATCAGCTATAGCTCATATACGAAATGCTTGTCAGTTGAAATGAGTTACAGACACTCCTACTATTATTTATGAGAATAATGCAGCATGCATAGCACAAGTGAGAGGTGGTTACATAAAGGGTGATAGGACCAATCTCATCAAAGTTTTTCCACACACATGAACTTCAGAAAAATGGAGAGGTGAATATTCAACAGATTCGATCATGTCACAATCTTGCTAATTTGTTTACAAAATCCTTACCAACGTCTACATTTGAGAAGTTGGTATACGGCATCGGAATGAGAAGAGTCCATACGAAGCAAGATTGATGGATCAATTATGCAGCTAATATTCTTCATTTCAGGGGGAGCGAATATATTGTGCGCTGTACTCTTTTTTCTTTCTGTCTGGTTTTTATCCCACTGGATTTTTCCAGCATAAGGTTTTAAACGAGGCAACTTATGCACAAGATCTGGATTTGAGAATGTACTCTTTTTCCCTTATGTCCGATATTTCCCATAGGGTTTTCCGGCTTGAGGTTTTTAACGAGGCATACTCATCCAACATACAATAATGCTACGTCCAAGGGGGAGTGTTATAAAAGGCCTCATGTCCCACATGAGGTGGAATTGTATACTCACAATATGACAAAAGCACGAGCCACATGATGTGTGTTAGTCCAAGTGGCTACGATAATCTAGAGGGAGGGTGAATAGATTATGCCAATTTTTCGCAAATTGTCCTCTTTTTCGAATGAACAAGAAATTGACAAGAAAGTAAATGCGGAAATTAAACAACACTCGATGATTTATAGAGCTTCACCCCACCTAGGGACTACATGCTCTACCACCCCGGTATATCCGAAGTGGATTTCAAAAAGAAAAAAAGATTTTATTAACAATTACCACAATTGTTACAACACCACCTTTGAAGATTACCACAATCTTCTTACAACACCAACAAGGAGATTACCACAATCTTCCTTCAACACCTATGAAGAGTACCACACTCTTCAACACCTAAGATCACCCAAGTGTGTTCTAACCACAAGAACACTAACAAGTATATCTTGTTTTGGATGATAGAAAAATTCAAGATTACAACTCAATAAATGAAGTATACAAACTTTGAGTGCAAGTGTAATCAAGAATAAAAAGCCTAGACCTCAAGATTGTGCAAGTGCAAGAACTAGGCTATTACAACAAGAGTATAAAAATGAAGGCTTGGAGAATTTGCAGATTTCTTGTTGTGTATTTGCTTGTATGTGTTGTATCTTGTGTCTTCAAATTCATCCTCTATTTATAGGAGAATATGTTAGATAAATGTTTTTATCATGATTTTGATGATTTTATTCAAATTAGTTTTTAAACCAAAACAATATCCCTAAATGTTGTCTAAATACTTCCGATCGATTTAAAATGTTTTTACTATTTTTCGGAGTATTTTTTGGAGTTTATTTTCGATAAAAAATTAGACAACACATTTATTTTAGGCTCGACCGGTCGCCCTATAGGGCAACCCGTACCTGAGTTGAGTTTTGAAACAGAAAAATGGGACGTAGAAAAAGAGGAAGAGGCGAGTCGACCGCCGAGGCGGCGACGTACGGGAGTTCCTCTTTTGGTTCAGTCTTCTCTGTTTTATTTTTTTATCATCTCCAACCGGTCACAGTCAAGGGCGACCGGTCGCACCCCCCTCCGACCGGTCACCCTGTGTAAAAATAGCAGGAATTTAATTTCAATCTTATCTCTGCGCAACCGGTCGCACCCCTTGTTTATCATCAAACTATCCGTTGCATTTTCAGACAGCTTTTTCCTATTTTGTGGGATTGATTTCTAACAGCTATATTGATGATTTTAAATGATTTCTTTTGCAGCAAATCACTCCCCAAGGAGGAGCCTATGTCTGGAAATGAAAGCCAAGTCCTCTCCTATAAATAGAGGTTTCATTCAAGCAACAAGACACAACGCTCTACACAAGCAAAGACCAATTAAGCAAACACTTTCATATATCTTGTTGTATTAGCCTTAGCACTTTCACTTGCACAAATTTGAGGTCTAGGCTTTCAATTCTTGATTACACTTGTACTCATATTGTATCAATCATTATTGAGTTGTAATCTTGATTTTGGTCATCATTCAACACAAGACATCCTTGTGAGTATTCTTGTGGTAAGAATACACTTGGGTGATCTAGGTGATAGGTGTTTGAAGGTTGTGGTAATCTTCAAAGGTGTTGTAAGAGGGTTGTGGTAATCCTCAAGGTGGTGTAAGAGGGTTGTGGTAATCCTCAAGGTGGTGTAAGAGGGTTGTGGTAATCCTCAAGGTGTTGTATTAATTTTTGGTAAATTAATAAAATCTTTTTTTCTTTTTGAAATCCATCCCGGATATACTGGGGTGGTAGAGGATTAGGCCCTAGGTGGGTTGAACCTCTATAAATCAAAGTGTGTTGTTTAAATTCCGCACTTAGCATTTCATCTTTGCTTGAGTTTTCCGAAAAAGAGGGCAAAATCTGAAAAACCGAGATAATCTATTCACCCCCCCTCTAGATTATTGTAGCCACTTGGACTAACAGAATCTTCAAGATTGGATATCCAACATAGGCTCCTCCTTCTTCACTTTTGTCTACAAAAAGAGGATCACAAGATGTAGAAATATTGTACAAAAATAAAAAGTAAATCTTGCTGTCAAAAATTTCAAACAACATTACTTTGCTGTCACAAAATAACATAGGGCAACCGGTTGCCTTGTTTAAGATTTCGAACGTTTGAAAAAGATAGTGCGATCCAGGCACAGGTCGAAGGGGGGGTCAACCGATCAACTGGGGGGTGCGACCGGTCGCCCTAGTGTGCGACCGATAGGCCCCCTGCTGGACCGGTCCCCCTTTTCAATTTTTTGATTCAGTACGTTCTGTTTCAAGTTTTCTTTCTTCAGGTACAGGTCGACGCTTTGGGCGACCGGTCGACCTCCAATCTTGAAATATTGTCCGATTTTTATCAAAAATAAATTTCAAGAAATACTCCAAAAAATTAGTAAAAACATTTTAAATCACTTGGGAGTATTTGGACAACATTTATAAACATTGTTTTGGTGTAAAAACTAATTAACATAAAAATATTAAATATGTTGTCCAATATATTATCGAATAATAAACTCTAAGAAATACTCCAAAAATTAGTAAAAATATTTTAAAACATTTAGGAGTATTTTGGACAACATACATAAACATAGTTTTGGTATAAAAACTCATTTAAACATAATCATCAAAATCTTGATAAAAACATTTATCTAACAAACTCCCCCTTTTTGATGATTACAAACCAAAACAATATTAGGAAGTAGATTTTAAAACAAAACAAATTTTCCGGTCTAAAACATCAATCCATTATAAGCAAGATTCATCATAAGAACAAACACACAAGGATAGGAGCAAAGATTTTTCAAAATCATTTTTGCACAAGCTCCCCCTATCAATATGCATATCAAGAATAAGTATAAAAGCAACCAACTAAAAGCTAAAAGCTTAGCTTTTACAACTTTAGCTTGAATATCATGAGGTTATAAGCTCCCCCTGTCATATAACATCATTAGTCAAGCATAAAAGTCCATAATACATCACATGGACTAAGTATTGTTCACAACTTTACCTCATTCAATATGCATTATGCCTAACCGAGCTCGTATTGACGCAAAAGTCTCGGAAGATGGCGGTTTTGTAAAAATGTCCGCCAATTGATCTTGAGATGGTACAAAAGATATCTCAATTTTTTGTTTAGAAACACAATCCCTTAGAAAATGATGTCGAATCTCAATATGTTTAGTACGGTTATGATGAACCGGGTTTTGAGCAATATTTATAGCGGATATATTGTCACAAAAGATAGGAACACTTTCAAAAGAACATTTGTAATCCGCTAAGGTTTGTTTCATCCAAAGAAGTTGTGTACAACAAAATGCCGCGAAAATATATTCGGCTTCGGCCGTTGAGAGTGAAACACAATTTTGTTTCTTTGAAAACCAAGAAACTAGGCAATCGCCTAAAATTGACATGATCTGGAAGTACTTTTACGATCATCAATATTTCCCGCATAATCCGAATCACTATAACCTTTAAGAGAAAAATTTTCATTCTTTGGATAGAATAAACCATATTGAATAGTGCCTTTCAAATATATAAAAATTCTTTTAACGGCACTCATATGAGATTCTTTGGGATTGCTTTGAAAACGAGCACATAGGCATACATCATGAAGAATATCCGGTCTACTTGCGGTTAAATAAAGTAAACTACCAATCATACCTCGATATTTGGATTCATCAACCGACTTGCCTTTTTCATCTTTGTCAATCTTGACGTTTGTTGCCATTGGGGTAGAGACGGTTCTTCCTTCTTCAATTCCGAACTTCTTCAAAAGTTCTTTTGTATACTTGGATTGTGAAATGTATATTCCTTCTTGGCATTGCTTAATTTGAAGTCCAAGGAAGAAGTTGAGCTCTCCCATCATGCTCATTTCAAATTCACCTTGCATTAACTTAGAAAATTTCTTGCACAAAGATTCATTAGTAGCACCAAAAATAATATCATCAACATAAATTTGCACTAATAAGCAATCTTGCCCTTTTTAAAAAACAAAGAGAGTAGTATCAACTTTACCTCTTGTAAAACCATTTTGCAAAAGAAAAGAGCTAAGTCTATCATACCATGCACGGGGTGCTTGTTTTAAACCATATAAGACCTTTTTAAGTTTATAAACATCATTAGGCCTAGAAAAATTTTCAAACCCCGGAGGTTGTTTTACATAGACTTCTTCTTGAATAATACCATTTAGAAAAGCGGATTTAACATCCATTTGATAAAGCTTGAAATTTTTAAAGCAAGAATATGCAAGTAAAATACGAATAGCTTCTAAACGGGCTACGGGTGCAAATATTTCATCATAATCAATACCTTCTTCTTGATAATAACATTGAGCTACTAACCTTGCTTTGTTTCGAACAATATTGCCTTGGTCATCGAGCTTGTTCCGAAATACCCATTTTGTACCAATAATGGTTTGAGATGGAGGACAAGGTACTAATTCCCATACATCATTCCTTTCAAATTGATTCAACTCCTCTTGCATTTCTAAAAACCGATCCTTATCTTCAATGGCTTCCTTAGCATTTTTGTGCTCTTTTTGAGATATAAGAGCTTTCTTGGCAAATTTTCCTTGAGTCATTACTTTATCAAGGGGATCACCAATAATAAGATCTTTTGGGTGATCTCCCTCAATGCTACGGGAAGATTCGAAGTATCACCTTTATCTTCTTGAGGAACATTTGAGCTTGAAGGTTGATCATTTTGAGTATCATCTTGAACAATGGGTTCAACAATATCCTCTTCATCACTTTTATCATTGGGTATCCTTTCAACACCCGAAGCTTCATTGAATTTGACATGGACGAATTCTTCAACAACTCCACTAGTTTTATTGTAAACCCGATAAGCTTTGCTTTTAGTTAAATACCCCATAAATATTCCTTCATCGGCCTTAGGATCAAGTTTGTCCAATTGATCCATAGTATTCAAAATAAAACATTTACATCCAAATATTTTGAAATAACTAATATTTGGAGTTCTTCCTTTCCAAAGCTCATATGAAGTTTTATTCATTTTAGGACGAATATAAACTCGATTAATGACATAGCAAGCGGTACTTACGACTTCGACCCAAAAATATTTTGGAAGTGAAAATTCATTGAGCATGGACCGACTCATTTCTTGAAGTGTCCGATTCTTCCTTTCGGCTACTCCATTTTGTTGAGGTGTCCTTGGAGCCGAAAAATTGTGACTATATCCCTTGGTTCCACAAAAGACTCTAAATTATCCGTCAAATTGTCCATCTCAATCACTTTGAATAGACTTGATAGTATCTTCCTTTTCATTCTCAATAAGTCTACACAACTTAACAAACTCATTAACGGCATCACTTTTACTTGTAATAAATAGAGCCCAAGTATATCTAGAAAAATCATCAACTATAACAAAAGTGTAATGTTTTCCACTTAGACTTGCCGTACCAATATCCCCATACAAATCAAGATGAAGCATTTGTAGGGGTTTGGTAGTGGAAATTTCATTTTTGGGCTTAAAACTACTCTTAACTAATTTGTTCTTTTGACAAGTGTCACATAAGCCAAGATTTTCAAAATTCAATTTGGGTAGTCCTTTTACATGTTGGTTTTTGTAAATAGTTTGCAAATTTTTGTATCCAACATATCCAAGTCGCCTATGCCATAAACTAGTTAAATCATTATTGGCGACAAGACAAGAAACATTTTGACTAACCGAATCACTTGTACAAATTTTGTAAAGATTGCATTTTCTAATTGCTTCACAAATAATTTTATCATTTTTGGAAATAAGACATTTTTCTTTATTAAAAATAACATTATAATTTGAATCACAAAGTTGGCTAACACTTATCAAATTGAACTTAAGCCCTTCTACTAAAAGAACATTACTAAGAGAGAAAGAAGAGTTACCAATTTCTCCATTTCCAAGAATTCTTCCTTTGCCATTGCCGAACATGACCATACCCCCTTCTTGGAGCTTGATGTTGGTAAAAAGTTCTCTCTTTCCGGTCATATGGCGTGAACAACCGCTGTCCACGAGCCATTTTGAATCTTCCATTGTTGTTATAGCCCCTATAACCTACAAAGGAATTATTTTTAGGTACCCTATAATTTTGGGGTCCATGGGGGTTAGCCTTGAGACCTTTAAGTCTCCAATAATAGCTAAAATTATTCTTCAATTTACAATTACTATCATAGTGTCCATTCTTACCACAATAAAAACAAGTAATAATAAGAGGACTACTAGCACGTACAAAGGTTGGACCTTGGTCATTTTTCTTAAAAGCATTTTGAAAAGGTTTATAACCAAGTCCTAATTTAGAATGCTCACCTCTTTGTGCATCTAAAATTTTTGTTACTTTATCCGTACTTAAATTGAATCGATGCACATCCTTTTTCAAATTTTCAATATCATTTGTGAGCGTTTGTTTTTCGGTTTCAAGAGTATGGACCATAGTAAGAGTAATAGGAGCCTTATCAAGAGAATCATATGAAGTAAATAATTTATCTTTTTCTAGTTTAAGCTCTTTATGCTCCATTTTCAAATTCTTGTATTTAACAATCAAATTTTGAAACTCATTTTGCAATTCATCAAAATCACATTGTAATTCATCAACTAGGGAAGAAGATGAAGCATTAGAGCGTACCTCGGTATTTTCATCGTCTATGGCCATAAGACCATGTTCGGATTCACCTTCCTCGTTGGTTGTTTCAAGTAATTCATCCCAAGTTTTGACGTCCGCATTTAACGCCTTCTTTTTCAGAAAAAGGCTTTTTCTTCTTTTGTTCCTCTTCCACTAATTTTGGGCAATCGGCTATGTAGTGCCCGGATTTTCCGCATTTGAAACAAGAATTGTCTCTAGGCTTTCTTGCTTTATTTTTGTTTACAAATTTTGCAAATTTTCTAACAAGAGCCGCCGTTTCTTCATCATCCTCATCACTAGCATAATAAATATTATTAGAAGAAGATGATAAGCCTTTAATAATATTTTGCGTACCCGGTTTAGAGGTGGATGGTTGAGAATTTTTCCTCTCCTTGAGATATACTTCATAAATGAGGAGGTTCCCAATGAGCTCATCAAACTTGAGTGTCTCAAGATTTTGAGCTTCCGTGATTGCCGTCACCTTTTCGGACCATGAGCCGGGAAGGGCGTTCAATACCTTGGTCACCTTGTTTTCTTCGGAGATGACCTTTCCAAGAGCCACAAGAGGATTGACAATGTTGTCAAGCCTTTCCACCATTTTTGATATGCTTTCACCATAATGCATATTGAAGTTTTCAAAGTCTTTCACAAGCATTGTTTTTCTTGCTTGCTTCACTTTCTTTGTGCCCTCATAGATGGTTTCTAATTTTTCCAAACTTCATGTGCCGACCTTATGCCTCTTATACGATTATACTCGGTGGCGGTAAGAGAGCAATGCAAAATATTTAAAGCCTTACCGTTTAGAGAGAAAACCTTTTTGTCATTTTCATCGAACTCCTTGAATGGTTTGGGAGTTGTGGTGCCATCCTCCAATTTTGTTGTTGGTTGAGCAACTCCTTCAATGACCATATTACAAATGTCAAACCCGCACCCTTGTAGAAAGCACTCCATACGGTCTTTCCAAAATACGTAGTTGTTGGCATCGAATAGTGGTGGCTTGTTGGTGGAGGCGCCAGTGGTGAGGTAGCATTCGTTCGTAGCCATGGATCTTTCCTCTTTACTCGGAACGAGCTAGCCAAAGAGTTTGGATTTGATACCACTTGTTAGTCCAAGTGGCTACGATAATCTAGAGAGGGGGGTGAATAGATTATGCCGATTTTTCATAAATTGTCCTCTTTTTCGAATGAACAAGAAATTGACAAGAAAGTAAATGCGGAAATTAAACAACACTCGATGATTTATAGAGCTTCACCCCACCTAGGGACAACGTGCTCTACCACCCCGGTATATCCGAAGTGGATTTCAAAAAGAAAAAAAGATTTTATTAACAATTACCACAATTGTTACAACACCACCTTTGAAGATTACTACAATCTTCTTACAACACCTTCAAGGAGATTACCACAATCTTCCTTCAACACCTATGAAGAGTACCACACTCTTCAACACCTAAGATCACCCAAATGTGTTCTTACCACAAGAACACTAACAAGTATATCTTGTTTTGGATGATAGAAAAATTCAAGATTACAACTCAATAAATGAAGTATACAAACTTTGAGTGCAAGTGTAATCAAGAATAAAAAGCCTAGACCTCAAGATTGTGCAAGTGCAAGAACTAGGCTATTACAACAAGAGTATAAAAATGAAGGCTTGGAGAATTTGCAGATTTCTTGTTGTGTATTTGCTTGTATGTGTTGTATCTTGTGTCTTCAAATTCATCCTCTATTTACAGGAGAGTCTTCAAGATTGGATCTCCAACATAGGCTCCTCCTTCTTCACTTTTGTCTACAAAAAGAGGATTACAAGATGTAGAAATATTGTACAAAAATCAAAAGTAAATCTTGCTGTCAAAAATTTCAAACAACATAACTTTGTCTTTGTCACAAAATAACATAGGGCGTAGGTTGCCTGTTTAAGATTTCGAACGTTTGAAAAAGATAGTGCGATCCAGGCACAAAGTCAAAGTCGGGGGGTCGACGGCCGGCGGCCGATCGGGGTGCGACCGATCGCCGATCAGGCGACCGACGATCGGCCCCTCTTCAATCCCCTCTTCAATTTTTGATTCAAGACGTTCGCTTTCAAGTTTTCTTTCTTGAGTGTGTCGACGCTTTTGGGCGACTGGTCGACCTCCAATCTTGAAATGTTGTCCGATTTTTATCAAAAATAAATTTCAAGAAATACTCCAAAAAATTAGTAAAAACATTTTAAATCACTTGGGAGTATTTGGACAACATTTATAAACATTGTTTTGGTGTAAAAACCAATTAACATAAAAACATTAAATATGTTGTCCAATATATTATCGAATAATAAACTCTAAGAAATACTCCAAAAATTAGTAAAAATATTTTAAAACATTTAGGAGTATTTTGGACAACATACATAAACATAGTTTTGGTATAAAAACTCATTTAAACATAATCATCAAAATCTTGATAAAAACATTTATCTAACAATGTGGACTTTAGCATTAAATTTTCACTAGATTACAAAGAAATATCACAAGTGTAATAGTGGAAAATTTTGTATAAATATATGGAAATGGAATGAGATGAGGTGTAGACTTCCAATTTGCAAAACACAATTGTCTTGTTTCCTTACTTTTGCTTAATATCATTTCACTATATATAACTATACGTATTATAAAATATTAGATATAAAATAGAGATAAATTACAACATTTCTATCTTATTTTGGGAGTTTTTTCTTTTCAAAAAAAATTACAAATATTTTTAATGTTTTGTTTAAGCTTTTCAGCATGTTATAAAAATATAAAAAAATGCTATAGAAATATAGATACAAATATTTCCGGGAGTTGCTCTGTGATAATACTGTACGAATTTCAGCCTCTTTCTATTGCTGCTACTTTTTGGTTGTATACAATAAGACTCAAGAACTTGTATATATGGAAAACTTTAATTAGGGACTGATTTGTCTTCATTTTCATAACGCATCAATTTTTATATACTATTTCAAAATTTAGAGATTGATCACTTTTTTTGTCCACATGTTTTTGCTGTCAAAGTGAAGAAGAAAACTATCCAAGTAAAACATCACTTTAGATATTCATGTCTTTTCATTCACAAAACACCATAAAACAAGCATAATATTATTTTTAAATCTATATAGTCAAAATAATAATACAATCAATCAAAATGATATTTACGCAAAATACTCTTAGAAAAAAAAGAGGAAATACTAGCAGCAGTAACACAAGATCGAAGCGAAAACGAAAACGGCTCATGGCTAAAATCGAACTAGACTATTTGATTCGAGATCGATAATTGAAATCTCGTTTTTGCTTGTTTTGTTAACACAACGAACTAAGCTTGAATATATTTCTCCATTCGATAAAATACAAAATTTGACTCGATCGAGCTCGACCCAATTTATTAAAAATAATAAAACATGTGTAAAAGTTTGAAACTACTTCTACTCGACTGGTTTTCAGTGCTCCATCTCTCTCCAGCATTAATTACTTTCTCTTGTAAATTCTGCATAATACCCAATCATCTAACTGCAAAAAACAATAATGACGAAAAAAGCAAAATCAAACAAACTATTAAATAAAAAAATAAATCAAAATTGCTTGATAACTCAGATTTTCTTAGAGTTAGAACTTACTTTCATATCGTTGCTATTTCGACTTTTGGAGTACTCCTTTATGCAGTATTCATGCATGATCCAATTGGTCTTGTTTCCTATCCCTGGCTTCCCAGCAAAAAAACACAGAGTTGTTTTCTGGCCAACCGTTCGGCCATTGCTGCAAATATCAACAGCGGCTACGGTGGCTTTCCAGTATCCACCAGGAGTCGATCGACTAGGCCGGCCACCCTTGAGATGTATCTTGTTTCTTGGAGTGAAGAAATACCATTCTTTCTGATCTCTAATAGGTTTGTAATTTTCTGCAACAATTTCATGAAAGCATAATTAATAAAGTTATAACAATTAATTGTAAACACAAATTAAAGAGAATTAAATTAAAAATGAGACGCGCATACCAGTGAGCTGCTCAGGAGTAGGCCAATCATAGAGCATCACCTCTCTGATTATGTTGACAGGCAACTCTTTGTTTTTTATTTTGTTGATCAAATAATGATTAATAAGCTCTTCATCAGTGGGGCTGAATGTGTAACCCACTGGCAATATCGAATCTATGTATTCATTCTCATTCTGCACTATCATATCTTCCCGGCATGGAATAATAATAATCCATTCTTCTCCGGTGCCGCCGTCATAATTGGTTGTTGTTGCGTGTTATAAGTTGCATTATTCGGATCAACAAATCTGTTTTCCCCAATATTCAAATTACCCTCCAAATAATTAGGGTTACTAATTGCCACCATTGATTGATCCATCGTCTGCTCGTTATTAATACTTTGCTCATCCATCCAACTATCCAAATCCGTCTGGTATAGTAGAGAATTAAAAGTTAAATATAATTTAGGCTGTTAATTAAGTAAATAATTAAAAAGAAAAGAAAATAAGAGTTAATATATCGTACTCCTAGTTCGTGTAGCAAAGATTCCCAGGTTATGTCTTCTGTTACAATTTGATTTCCCAGATCTGCGGATTTTGAACTTGAACCCTATATGCAAATATCAAATCAAGTCAAATTTGAAGGGAAAAAATGGGTATTAATTAATTAAAAATAAAAGTTGATCGAGAGTAAAGAAGAAACGTATTACTATTTGGTGATCGCGTGGCTCCATTGTTGAACTTGAATCCAGAAAATTAAATTACTCTCTCTCTCTCTGAAAAAAAAAATAGTTATGTTCAATTAATTAGGAAAAAACCCTACATTCAATTAGTTATGAGAAGTACATACATAAAACTAATTAGAGTAGTTCAATTAGTTTGTGATAACCCCACATTCAACTAATTAATTACCGAAAACCCTATGTTCAATTATTTAGGGATGACCCTACATTCAGTTAATTAGGAAAAAACCCTATATCCAATTAGTTATAGGAAATTCTACATTCAATTAGTTATGGGAAGAACATACGTCAAACTAATTAGGAAAAAAACCCTACACTCAACTATTAGGGAAAACCTCTTGCCCAGGTATATATGATCGAGCTACAATTATTTTTAATGAAGTTATACAAATTTCTTGAAAAGAATATGAACTTGAAACCAGAAATTAAACTCGCGATCTCGATTTCTGAGAAATTAAGAAAATTTGAAGCTACGTACAGTACTATTTTGAATGAACGTATATATATGTGCATGCATGCGTATACGTAAAAGACGACTGGAATGGGTTAATTACCTGTATATATGTTTCTCGCTCTTCTTCTTCTTCGCTTCAGACTTTAATTTGTAGAAAGAAATATTATAATAAAGACACAGAAAATAAACCCTTGCTAGGTTTTTATAATGATTACGAATATGTCGGCTATTTGTATCTCCTAAAATGACGGCAAAACTTGGTTTAGAGTTTAGACAAGATAATGATGACATTAATTAAATGAAAGAAAGATGAAAAATAGAAAAACCAGTTGTTACCCGATTATAGACAATCAGAAATAGAAACAATTACTCTAAATCCTAAATTATATACGACGCATGCATGCATGTATAAATGTATATACTAGAAGGGTAAATAAGGCATGTAGATTCACTAGCCCAATTGTCCATTATAATTGTCTAATATTTCAAAACTGAAAAAAAAAAATGAAAAGAAAACCACAGATGCATCTTTTGTTAGGGATAGTGCCCTTAAATCAATTGTGAATTGTTTTTTATTATTAATAAATGAGATATTTATTTTCGAACACTTATGCATATTGTATGCATTTTCCTGAGCATCATGAAAATCTCTAGTTTATTTAATGTAACCATAATCTTAATATAAAGTGTTATATACAAGAGGATTAAGATTATGAATAATAAACTAAAATTAAGTATGTGATGTAATTAATTAAAGTATGAGATCTTTAATTAAAACATCACTAATGCGGCCCAGAACATTTTAAATATGACTGCCTTATCGGACCGTCGATGTGGAGACATCTTAATGGGAGCATTTATATATGATTTGATCATATAGGACTTCTGATTTGATTTAAATTTAAATTTAAATTTTTAATACAAATTCCGTTGTAGAAATAGAAAATCAAATTAAATCACAAGATGTTCATATCTGGATAAATCTTAATTCTAAGTGATTATATACTCTTGTTTATTTCCGTGTGATTCATAAATTTCTCGTTTAAGTTTGTCCTACCATATTCCCAACACTTGCATTTTAGAAAGATGATTCTCTCATTTGTTAATTTTGGAACTGAATGGTTTGAGACCTCTAATTTATGTTCCGATTATAAATTAACCATTCACTAGTGAATTAATGGTGAATGAGGATAAGAAATAATTGGAGAAGTTTAACAAATACTACCTATCTTAAATTATGAATTGGCTATGGAGGATTAATCTATATGAATGATTATATCATGGACTGCTCATTTCGTAGAGTAAGATATTCTATAATTATAAGAGTGCAATTCCGAATTTATAGTCGAGTAATATCGAAATTAATAAATCGAATAAATTAATTAAAGAGTTTAATTATTTATTTGATTTATTGAAACTTATAATTATAGATCCATGGTCCCCGGTTCGCCTTCCTAGAGTAAACGGGTTGCCTGTATATATATATATGTTTCTCACTCTTCTTCTTCTTCGCTTCGACTTTAATTTGTAGAAAGAAATATTAAGAGGAAAAAATATTAAACCACCCAAACTATACGGTTTTTTACACTTTACCATATAAACTAATTTTCTTTACGCTTTACCATACAAACTATACAAGTTTTGCACTTTGCCCTATAGCAGTCATCGCCGGTGGAATATTATCCGAATATTCCGGCACGTGCCCTCCACGTGAGGGCAAAACCGTCTTTGCCTAAAATTCAAATAGAAATAGTTACACTTTACCATCTGAACTTTGTTAAGAATTTCACTTTGTCATCTGAACTTTGCGCAATTTTTCACTTTGCCATGTCAATTTATGAAAATTAAAAAAATTATGTGTATATATATTTATTTATCTTTTAATTTTAATTTTTATTCGTAAAAGAAAAAATCTTTCAATGTTATTACTATAGGGTTTAGGTTTATGATTAAGGTGGGTACAAATATCACCGCTTATCGATTTGTTTTTGGTGGTTTAGACATATTTGAATTGTTATAAGGTTTAAATATTTTTATATTGATTTCATCCTAATTTTCTAATTATGTGATGTTGCTTTAGATATGTATTTTTAATTCTTAGTTCAATTCATAATTACATATTCAAAACTTTATTATTGTGTTAAAGAATTATTTTTATTTTTCATAAATTCACATAATTTCACGCTTGGCTAAATTTTCTTGTGAGAAATCTTTGGTTGATTACACACTACATTGATCTCGTACTCTTACAAGTAGAGGTTAAACTCAATAGGTATTTGGTGAATGAACAAAAACCATGATTGAACAAAAAATTATGTATGCATCGTGTGCTGAATATTGTACCAAAATAATTAGTTCGACTCAAACTTTTATCATACTTTTTTTTTTTGGTATTTCGTTTGGTACATTGATAAATCAAAATTTTGGGAAAAAAAAAAAGAAAGAAAATGATTATTTTAATCATAATTATAATATCTATTTAGTATTTTTTTAATTTTAGTATGCAAAAAATAAATTATTATACAAAAATAAGTAATATATGAGAATATATATAATATAAAAGTAATTTGGTATATGCTAAATTTTCTATTTCGATTCGCTTACTATATGGTTTAAACTTAATTTTGTGATATTTATGTATTAAATAAGATAAATAAATGTATATACATATAATTATTTTAATTTTCTTTAATTGATATGGCAAAGCGAAAATTATGCATAGTTTAGATGACAAAATGAAATTCTTAACAAAGTTCAGATGGTAAAGTGTAACTATTTCACTTTGAATTTTTGGCAAAACGGTTTTGCCCTCACGTAGAGGGCACATGCATGCGGAATATTCGGAGAATATTCCATCGACGATAACCACTATAGGGTAAAGTGCAAAACTTGTATAGTTTGTATAGTAAGATATAAAAAAAATTAGTTTATATGGTAAAGCGCAAAGCATCGAATACTTTGGGAAATTTAGTGTTTTTTCTCAAATATTAATAATGACAAAGAAAATAAACCCTACGCTCTGAAATGGGTTTTTCCTAATGATTCCAATTAGCCTATGCTCTTTGTATTTCCTAAAACCGACAGGAACTAGTTAGGACTTAGGACTAGATAATGATGAAATTAAATTGAAAAAAAAATGAAAAATATAAAAACTAGAGAGAGAGAGAGAAAGAGAGTGTGTGTAAATAGGAATACCACTATTACCCGATTATACACAATCAGAAGTGGAAACAATTCTACTCAATCCCAAAATTTACAAGGAATTCGCATGCATGAATGTATACACGTAAGGGGAAAAAATATACGTTGAAGGGTGAACCTAACTTTGCCCCCTTCAAGGGCGGAGGTAGGGGGGCCACCCCACCCCCACCCCCCTCATTTTTTTTAAAAAAAAATTACACTAGAATTTTTTTAAAAAAATTAATTATAATTTATATGATTTTCGTATATCGGCCCACCCCATTATTAATCCTGGCTCCGCCCTTGGCCCCTCTATATTCTCTTTGAATATCACTTTACCTATTTGTACTTTCAATTGTATCACTTTACCACATTTTACTCTCAATTTGTATAAATGTACCCCTTATATTTTTAGAATATTATTTTATACTCATATACTCAAAACAACGACCATTTTAGTCTTACCTAGTTTTAGTAAAATAACAAAATTATTTTAAAACTATTTAATATTAATATGCTTGTAGCTTATTTAATATTACAAAGTTATATATCGAATATATGTTTATTAAATATGTGAAATATTATTACTAATTTTGTCAATTATTAATTAAATGGTCAGATTTAATAAAAACTATGTTTAGAAAAATATTGGGATTTGGGTGTTGCCTAGATAGTCAAATGACATACTACTGAGTTAGTCCCCGGACCAAATCACATTCATTTCCCTTCCCAAGACATCCTATTTCTCTTTCCCCCTTAAAAAAGAAAAAAAGTTGTCATTTTAATGGTTAATTTTTTGAATACTAAATTAAAATGAATATTCTTAAAATTGAACATAATTTATACTATAAAATTATATATATTTTAAGTTATATTATTATAATTCATCAATTATGAAAACTTAATACTAATAGTTTACTTATTTTACAAAACATTATTTGCAATATAATACATACTATTTAGATTTATTATGAGAAAATATGCAATGAATATATTAGTTTGCTGAAAATAACCTACAATATAGTTATTTAATAGGAATTATTTATATTTGATAAATAGCAAACAAAATTTTCAGAAAAAAGTACTTGTATGAATTTAATGCCAACAAATTAAATTAAAATAATAGCAGGGACAATTAGGTCATATAATAAAGGAATGTGAGGATAAAAATATATTTTAATAGTAAAGGAGTAAAAGTGATACAAATTGAGAATATAATGGGTAAAGTGATACAGTTAAAAGTATAATAGGGTAAAGTAATATTAAATGAGATTTACCTACATAGAAAGACTAGAAAAATAGGCTAACTAAGAGAAAATTCACTTTTGGTCAGGGGCGTATCCTCCTTGGTAGGTGGGGGGGCTTTAGCCCCCCAAATTATTTGAAAAATAATAATTTCTATGTATATTTAATTTTAAAATTTTAATTTTTAGTACTAAATAATTATTTTTTATTGATTTAGCCCCCCCAAAATTACTTTACCCCCCCAAAACGTCTAGCTCCACCCCTGCTTTTGGTCCCATAAGATTGAGCACATGACGATGCTAGTCTCATTGTTCTCACTTTGTCCCAAAATTACGTTTTTAACCAAAAATGGTCCCATAGGAACCAAAAACTTAAAGTATGGAGTGATGTCCGTTAAATTTAACGGAAACCACTACTAATGACAAAAATGGTCCCATAGGACACCAAATTCATATTTTTCCCATTATTCTTTTATTGATTAAGTTTAATTTTATTGATGATAAAAATTATTTTAAATTTTATATTTTTAGTTATTTATTTAAAATTAATATAGTGAATGTCCCACTTGAAAACTAAAAACAAAATCTCTGTCCCTAAAGTATCTTTCAAAAAAATATCTTTTTCCAATGCTTATTTCACTAAAACAAATTCTCTTACTTAAAATATTTAGAAAAACAAGTATTCCTATATTCTTTTTTAGTTTAAATTACTTCTTGATTTTTGAAAATAAAAATAATTACAAAAATTACATTTACGTATTGGAAAATATATGTAGTTCAACTATCAATAAAATAAAAAACAATTTACAATATTAAATAATCATAATTTTTAAGTATAGGAATTATTTTTAAAAAATTTAGAAAAATACTATTAAAAATATTTTAGTATTGTTAATGAGATAAATATTAACAAATTCATAGTCGACATAAAAAGACATTTAATCTAACTCACATTTTTTATTTTTTTATTTTCAAATATTATATTTTACTTTTCAAGTTTTAAATCAATTGATTTTACATATATACACATATATGCACTGGGTTATATGAGACCAGTATCATTGGATAAGAATATAGGGACCCCAAAAATATATATATATATATATATATATATTCGCATGTATTTGATCTATTTTTTTCGCATTACACATTCACACAAAAAAAAAAAATTAATTAACATCTACTTTTAAAAATATTTTTTATAACTTGAATTATAAATTTTATCACTTAGTTTACTTTTTTTATTTTTTAATTAAAATAAATGCTACATGTATTTGATCTTTTTTTGTACTACACATTCACACACAAAAAAATAATAATTTAATTACATCTACTTTTAAAAGTTATTTTCCAAAAATTTAAGTTTTATAACTTGAGTTATAAATTTTATCATTTAATTTACTTTATTAATTTTCTAATTAAAATAAATGATACATGTTTTCATCTTTTTTTATTGTCTTACACATGCACAAAAAAAAACAATTAACAACTATTTTTAAAAATTATTTCCCAAAAAAATTATTTTATTTAATTTGAATTATAAATTTTATCATTTAATTTACTTGTCAATGTTTTAATTATAATAAATAAAAAATAGTAATTTTAATGATAATATATTTTTTTAAATAGATATTAGTTTATATTTAGTTTTATAATAAGAACAATCTTATGGGACAATTTTCAAGCCATTAGACTAAAATCGTAGGTTTGACTATTTAGTTTTATAATAAGAAAATTTGAAGCTACGTACAGTACTATTTTGAATGAACGTATATATATGTGCATGCATGCGTATACGTAAAAGACGACTGAAATGGGTTAATTACCTGTATATATGTTTCTCGCTCTTCTTCTTCTTCGCTTCAGACTTTAATTTGTAGAAAGAAATATTATAATAAAGACACAGAAAATAAACCCTTGCTAGGTTTTTATAATGATTACGAATATGTCGGCTATTTGTATCTCCTAAAATGACGGCAAAACTTGGTTTAGAGTTTAGACAAGATAATGATGACATTAATTAAATGAAAGAAAGATGAAAAATAGAAAAACCAGTTGTTACCCGATTATAGACAATCAGAAATAGAAACAATTACTCTAAATCCTAAATTATATACGACGCATGCATGCATGTATAAATGTATATACTAGAAGGGTAAATAAGGCATGTAGATTCACTAGCCCAATTGTCCATTATAATTGTCTAATATTTCAAGACTGAAAATAAAAATGAAAAGAAAACCACAGATGCATCTTTTGTTAGGGATAGTGCCCTTAAATCAATTGTGAATTGTTTTTTTATTATTAATAAATGAGATATTTATTTTTGAACACTTATGCATATTGTATGCATTTTCCTGAGCATCATGGAAATCTCTAGTTTATTTAATGTAACCATAATCTTAATATAAAGTGTTATATACAAGAGGATTAAGATTATGAATAATAAACTAAAATTAAGTCCGTGATAAAAAATTAATTAAAGTATGAGATCTTTAATTAAAACATCACTAATGCGGCGCAGAACATTTTAAATATGACTGTCTTATTGGACCGTCGATGTGGAGACATCTTAGTGGGAGAATTTATATATGATTTGAACATATAGGACTTGGACCGATTTGATTTAAATTTAAATTTAAATTTTTAATACAAATTCCGTCGTAGAAATGAAAAATCAAATTAAATCACAAGATGTTCATATCTGGATAATCTTAATTCTAAGTGATTATATACTCTTGTTTATTTCCGTGTGATTCATAATTTGCTCGTTTAAGTTTGTCCTACCACATTCCCAACACTTGCATTTTAGATTCACATTTGAATTAAATAGCTGGGAATATAAATTCATAGATATGTAATCCATTTCTTCTTGCGAGAAGTAGAAAGATGATTCTCTGATTCTCTCATTTGTTAATTTTTGAATTTAATGGTTTGAGATCTCTAATTTATGTTCTGTTTGTAAATTAACCATTCACTAGTTAATTAATGATGAATGAGGATGAGAAATAATTGAAGAAGTTTAACGAATATTACCGAGCTTAAATTACGAATTGTCTATGGAGGATTAATCTATGAGCTAGTCTTATGTCGGACCGCCTAACGATCTAGATCCGTTAGACGGGTCTAAATATCCTACCCATCTTACAGACCTGACCCGGATCCACGAAAAAACTATTGTTTCAATTCGTAACGTTTCTCTTTTCCATTCTCTCACTCCAAAACCCACCTGCCCTATGACAGATAGAGATAGAAGTATTTTCTGCTGCGGGTACACACACTCAGGTTCGATGAATTTCAATGGTTTGGTTCATTTATGATACAACTCTATTATTCGTATTATGCTTCTTTGATATTAAATGTTCATGCATGTGCATTTGAGATATTGGGAGGTTGACGCATTGTTTTCGTTCAAGAATATGAAAATTGCCAGCTAACTGTTTTGACTCCATTTGAAACATGGGACAGCCATTTGTTGCTATGAATGCATCGTCACGTGCTTCGTGGATGAATTGTTGTAGTTTGCTTGACGTTCTGAGACCTTCAGACCAGAGATCCTGGTAAGTTTATCATTTTTTCAATCTTTCAAAATTCACAATTTCTCTTTAGCAAAGAAATTAGGAGTATCATGATACAAATATTAGTATCAGCTAATACTTTTATGGAGAAATACTAATACATTTTATAAGAAAACTAATACTTTGCAAGAGCACTACTAAAATACTCTCTAGGAAATTACTAATACTTTTTCAAAAAACTACTAATATGTTTCCGAGGGACAGCTAATACATTCCGGGAGAAAAATTTAATTATATTTAGGGAAACTACTAAAACACCTCTCCAAGAAACTACTAATACTTTTTCGAGGAACTACACTTTTTTGAGGGACTACTAATACATTTCGGGAGTATATTCATGAGAAATACTAAAAAACTCTTCAGGGAACTACTAATACATTTTGGAAAATCGCTAATACTTTTTAGAAGGGCTGTTAATACATTTCGGGAGAAAAATTTAATTATATTCAAGAAAACTACTAAAATACTCTCAAGAGAACTACTAATACTTTTTCGAGGAACTACTAATACTTTTTTGAGGGACTGCTAATACATTCGGGAGTATATTTAGGAGAAATACTAAAATACTCTTCAGGGAACTACTAATACATTTGGAAGAATCGCTAATACTTTTTAGAAGGATTTACTAATACTTTTCAGAAGGATTGTTAATACCGGTGGTCCCTGAAAAATACTAAAACATCAATGCTAATATTACGGAAATGCCACCAGGTCCGCGGGTTAGATCCGTCTAACAGGTCAGACCCGTTAAACGGTCTGATAGGAGTTTTTGTGTTAATCTCACTACAATATAAATGATATTAGGTAACACTCAAAAAATGTTACCTAATGGCCATAAAATGTTACTATAGACAATAGGTAGCACTTTTATGGTGCTGCACTTGCCCGTGCTACCTAGTCTAAGGTATCACTTTTATTAGCTTTTAGTAACACTTTTTTCTAAGTGTTACATTAAGTTTTCTATTGGTAATACTTTGTTGTGAACCCAAGTGAAGCAGAGATAGAAAATGGATAACTGATTCAGCTGACTCATGGATTAGGGTTTTCAGGGGGAATCGATCAGGGCTGTCTGAAAGGAGATGAAGATAAGGCTGGGTTTGAAGGTTGGGCCAAATGAAGGATAGAATATTGGGCTAAAGAAGTTAGTAGTGGGCTGAAGAATATATTATTGGATTTTTAAGTTGGGCCAGAGTTATTTTCCTTAAATGACAGCTTTCAGTTTTAGATTTTTATTAACGTTTTGAATTTAGAATCTTATGTTTGTTACTGGTGGTCCCCACCGAGAAGGGGTATGTAATTTGCGTAACGTAATGGAAAGGCATTCTTAATTGGTTACAAATTTCTTCCTCCTAAATTCTCTCTCTCTAATTTTTCATTCTAACTCTGTTTCTTCATCTATCTTTCATTCTACTATTACAAATTATCTAAAATTCATAGAAAATTACAGAAAACTATATCAAAATACAACAATTGGTATCTAGAGCCTTCGATTCTTGGCCATGGCTGATGGAACGAGATTGAAGGACCTGCAAGAAGCCCAAAAACGGATTGATCAGATATTGCAGACAGAAGCACTGAAAAGAGAAGCTACAGAAATGAAGTTACAAGAACAAATTTCTGGGATTAACTCAGAAATGCATGATCAAATGATGGGAATCAATAGTAAGTATGAACACCTTACTAACACTTTAGCTGCTATTCAGCTGCAGCTCTTAAATATGAACAAGGGAAAAGGGGAGTTGGATGAAGAATCTATATTAGGAGTTCCTTACCCTGTGTCTGCTGCTGCTGCCAACCAAACTCGAACTCAGCAATCCTCAGGAAATAAAATACATATGGATCATCAAGGAGTGCAGATGATCAGCCCTTTACCCAAGATAGATTTTCCCAGGTTTGATGGTTCTCACCCAAGAGCTTGGATTCTCAAGTGTAATGGGTATTTTAGGTTGATTCCTAACATTCCTGACAATCAAAAGGTAATATTAGCCTCTATGCACTTTGAAGGAAAGGTCGCACAATGGTATCAAAACTTTGCTATGAAGCAAGGTGAACTTACTTGGAATCGTTTTGGAAGTGATTTACGATTTTGAGGAGTCAAGGAGTCTAGAATTATTGCAGAGTTCAATAAGCTTAAACAAAATGGTTCTTATAATGATTATGTTGACAGGTTTGAGGAGTTGAAGGCTTGCTTGCTGCTTACTACTAATGGGGATTTTTCTGAGGAGTATTTTGTTGCTAGTTTTATTAGTGGGCTTAGTGATGAGTTACGAGGCATTTATCACTATGTTTGATCCTCGTATCTTTGCGAGGCCATTGAACTTGGGAGAAAACAGATTCTAACATTGGATGCTATCACTAAGAAGTTGAAGGCACCACAAAGGCCATTTTCCAGTAATTTTAACAGTTTCAGGAGAAATGAATCACCATCAGTTGCCAAGCCTAACATGTTATCACACCAGAAACCACCCATGAAACTTCTCACTGCCAATGAGATGGCCGAAGGAGAAGGACTGTGTTATAACTGTGATGAGCCATTTTCCTTTGGTCACAGATGTAAACAAAGGATTACATATATGATCATGACAGAGGAAGAAGAGCTATCATACAGCCCTACTTCTCCTGAAAATCAAGAGGATCTTAACCCACCTCTACAGCAAATGGAAGAGGTGCAGATGACTTTAAATGCTATTTCTGGTGAAGAGAGCATCACTACTATGAGACTTTATGGGGAGTGTGGTCAGCATAAGCTGCATATCCTCATAGACTCAGGTAGTACTCTCAGTTTTATACAAGAAGCCACTGCAAGGAAACTTGGGTGTCATTTGGAACCAGCAAAGCCCTTGTTGGTTAAGGTAGCTAATGGCCAGAGAATGGTAAGTGCTAAGAAGGCCCATAATTTTAAGTGGAAAATGCAAGGGCAGGAGTTTACTTACTCTCTGAGACTCTTAGAAAATGAGGGTTGTGACTTGATTTTAGGAGGAGACTGGCTCAAGTCATGCACTCCAATTGAATTGGATTATGACAATATGACTTTTACAGTGACATTGTTGGGAAAAAGGATTAAAATCCAAGCCCTCACATCTGCAATTGACTGCAAATTGATCTCAGGGCCTGCATTATATAAGATGGTTCACAGTGATTGCTTGGAGGAAGTGGAAGAATTATATGTATTGGCTTCTAAGGCTACAGATTATGAGGATAATCCAGCCTTAAAAGGATTGTTAGCACATTTTGAGGAAGTTTTTGAGGAACCTCAGGGGCTGCCACCCAGCAGAGGTGTTGAACATCAGATTGTATTAAAACCGGGGAGTGTGCCTAAACAACAGTTTCCCTACAGGGTCACACATGATAAGAAGGAGGAAATTGAGAAAATAGTTAAAGAAATGTTGAAGGCTGGGATTATACAAGACAGCAAAAGTCCATTTGCTGCTCCTGTGATATTGGTTAAGAAAAAAGATGGTACATGGAGGATGTGTGTTGACTTTAGATACTTAAATGATCTTACAGTGAAGCATAATTATCTCATTCCTATCATAGATGAGTTACTTGATGAGTTGCATGGGGCTAAGTATTTTTCAAAAATTGATCTCGGATCGGGATATTTTGATTCTTATGAAGCGCAGATGATAGGTTTTTTGAAGCCTTTTAGAACTCATAATGGCCATTATGAATTCTTGGTCATGCCATTTGGCTTTGTAATGCCCCCACCACCACCTTTCAATCTTTGATGAATCAAGTTTTCAGCAAAGATTTAAGGAAGTTTGTGTTGGTGTTTTTTGATGATATTTTGGTTTATAGTTCCAGTTGGGAAGAGCATTTGGAGCATTTAGAGATGGTACTCAGGATTCTCAAGGAAAATAAATTGTATGCAAAGAAAGGTAAATGCCAATTTGGTCAGACAAGGATTGAATATTTGGGACATATCATTTCACAGGATGGGGTATCTAATGATCCAGAGAAGATATCCAGCATGACCTTGTGGCCCACTCCAAGCAATCTTTGTTAGCAGCTTAGAGGATTTCTGGGACTTACAGGCTATTACAGGAAGTTTATTCAGGGGTATGACATGTTAAGCAGACCATTGACAAATTTATTGAAGAAGGATGGTTTCCAGTGGAATGCTGAAGCTGAACAGGCCTTTAAGGATTTAAAGGCGCCATGTGCTCACTTTGTTTTGGGATTACCGATTTTTCTAAACCCTTTATTTTGGAGATGATGCGATGCAAGTGGGAACCGAGTTGGTCTTTGTTTTAATGCAAGAAGGAAACCAATTGCTTTTATGAGCAAGGTTTTATGCCCCAGAAATCAAGCATTATCTATATATGAGAGGGAGTTTTTGGCTGTTTTGATGGGTGCGCGTAATCGAAACATTATTTGCGGGGCAACAAGTTCATTATCGGGGATCGATCAACAATCCCTCAAGTATTTGTTGGATCAGAAAATTGTGACACCTATGCAGCTTTCATCTTCCTCCAATTTGTTTTCTTCAGACTCTTCATCACTAAGATATATAATTAGATTCATACCTCTTTCCCTAAGAGTGTTTGCACATTGATATGCATAGTGACCAAATTCTTTGCCAGCACGACATTGAATCGAATCAAGATTTTTTGGTTTGAAAGAATTGTTCTCTTGATTAGATTCAAATTTTTTGGGAAAGTTTGAAGTATTTCCAGAAAATTGTTTCTTAGACTTGAAATCTCTATTGTTACCAGAAGGTGTGAAATCATTCTTTCTATTTGATTTTCTCAGAAAATTATTAAACCTTCTAGTTAACAAAGCAATAGAATTTTCATTTAAATCAACATCATGCAAATCTTTAATAAGATTTTCCATTGCAAAATCAGAGTCATTTGAATCATCACAAAAACCATCGTTTGGACTTGAAAGCAATATTTTTGCCTTTGTCTTTAACTTGATGCTATTTTTGTTGTGCCAAATTCAACTAAAAAGTTTGTAAAATACCAATGAGTTCATCAAGTCTAAGAGTATCAATATTTAACTCAAAAGTTTGTAAATCGCGTGATTATGGGGATGTGATCAATAAATGATCACGCCCCTAATTTGTAGGAGGCGGTTACCATTTTTGTTTTATCTATTCCTATTTTACCCCTGCAAGTGTATATTTTGCTATCAACTGGTGTATATATTTGTTCATATCTTGGCCATTGATTTATTTTTTTGATGGTGTTGATCTGTTCCATGGTCTCACCTAGAAGGGTGGTCTCACAGATCCTCTCCATATATATATATATATATATATATATATATATATATATATATATATTAAACCTATGTAGTTAATTTAAATATAACTAACTTAAATGTACTTTTATTTTTAGAATAAAATCTAATCAAAACATCTTTAATTCGAAATTGTTGAAAATGTGAAAATGAAACCAAACAAGTTCCTAAATCAATCTGTATAGTTTCTAATCAAATTATTGGGGTTTAATTAGAGAAACGGGTAAGTTTGGGAATTTTAGTGTGAATTAAGTAAATAA
Organism: Rehmannia glutinosa; assembly: GCA_016081115.2. Lineage (NCBI taxonomy): Eukaryota > Viridiplantae > Streptophyta > Magnoliopsida > Lamiales > Orobanchaceae > Rehmannia > Rehmannia glutinosa. The sequence continues at coordinate 14,046,667 of CM071933.1, forward strand.
GTTATTTATAAAAAACAGAAGAGGTGTATTAAGAATGGGGGGTGTTTTGATTTTCGGGATGTTAATAGCACATCCTAAAAAGAATTATAAATATATTGTCTAAGCTCTAATTGAACTATTGAAGAGATACTGTATCTTAATTAGATGGTCTTGGTTTTATTAATTAGTTTTAGATGGCTTCCAACAAAAAAATTCCTTGTATTAAATGATTAAAGAAAATTTTATTAAATGATTAAAGAAAATTTTATTAAATGATTAAAGAAAATTTTAAACTTTGAAGACAGAGATGACAACTCTGTTTTGATTATGATTCTGCAGAATCTTCGAGAAAATAGAGTTACCGTCTCTGTTTTCATCCATATTTTTAAAGAGCAAGTCTCTTGTGAGACGGTCTCACGGATCTGAATCCGTGAGACGGACCTCCTAAGGGCTCCGTCTTGAGAACATGAACTATGAAAATAAATTTAAAAATAATAATAAACCATGAAGAAACAAAAATAAACCCTAAAAACATGAACCATGAAGAATAAACCCGAAAAATAAAAATAAACCCAAAAAATAAAAAATAAATCCTAAAAAAACTAAAAATCCTAAAAACCCAAATCAATTAAAAAAAACCCAAGAAACAAAATAAACCCTAAAAAAACAAATATAAACCCTAAGAAAAATAAAATGAAAAAAAAAAAAAAAACCTTTAAAACTTTGTGTAAGGGCTCCGTCTTACGGATCTAAATCCGTGAGACCGTCTCACGCAAGTTTTTGCCATTTTTAAATTATTCATTTCTAGTAATTTATTTAATAGATTTTTGAATAGCTTATTTTAATATATTGGCCCATGCTCTGTTATAATACTGTACGAATTTCAGCCTCTTTCTATTGCTGCTACTTTTTGGTTGTATGCAATAAGATTCAAGAACTTGTATATATGGAAAACTTTAATTAGGGACTGATTTGTCTTCATTTTCATAAAGCGTCAATTTTTATATACTATTTCAAAATTTAGAGATTGATCACTTTTTTTGTCCACATGTTTTTGCTATCAAAGTGAAGAAGAAAACTATCCAATTAAAACATCACTTTAGATATTCATGTCTTTTCATTCACAAAACACCATAAAACAAACATAATATTATTTTTAATCTATATAGTCAAAATATAATAATACAATCAATCTAAATGATATGTACACAAAATACTCTTAAAAAAAAGAGGAAATACTAGCAGCAGTAAAACAAGATCGAAGCGAAAACGAAAACGGCTCATGGCTAAAAAACGAACCAGATTATTTGATTCGAGATCGATAATTGAAATCTCGTTTTTGCTTGTATTGTTAACACAACGAACTAAGCTTGAATATATTTCTCCATTCGATAAAATACAAAATTTGACTCGATCGAGCTCGACCCAATTTATTAAAAATAATAAAACATGTGTAAAAGTTTGAAACTACTTCTACTCGACTGGTTTTCAGTGCTCCATCTCTCTCCAGCATTAATTACTTTCTCTTGTAAATTCTGCATAATACCCAATCATCTAACTGCAAAAAACAATAATGACGAAAAAAGCAAAATCAAACAAACTATTAAATAAAAAAATAAATCAAAATTGCTTGATAACTCAGATTTTCTTAGAGTTAGAACTTACTTTCATATCGTTGCTATTTCGACTTTTGGAGTACTCCTTTATGCAGTATTCATGCATGATCCAATTGGTCTTGTTTCCTATCCCTGGCTTCCCAGCAAAAAAACACAGAGTTGTTTTCTGGCCAACCGTTCGGCCATTGCTGCAAATATCAACAGCGGCTACGGTGGCTTTCCAGTATCCACCAGGAGTCGATCGACTAGGCGGCCACCCTTGAGATGTATCTTGTTTCTTGGAGTGAAGAAATACCATTCTTTCTGATCTCTAATAGGTTTGTAATTTTCTGCAACAATTTCATGAAAGCATAATTAATAAAGTTATAACAATTAATTGTAAACACAAATTAAAGAGAATTAAATTAAAAATGAGACGCGCATACCAGTGAGCTGCTCAGGAGTAGGCCAATCATAGAGCATCACCTCTCTGATTATGTTGACAGGCAACTCTTTGTTTTTTATTTTGTTGATCAAATAATGATTAATAAGCTCTTCATCAGTGGGGCTGAATGTGTAACCCACTGGCAATATCGAATCTATGTATTCATTCTCATTCTGCACTATCATATCTTCCCGGCATGGAATAATAATAATCCATTCTTCTCCGGTGCCGCCGTCATAATTGGTTGTTGTTGCGTGTTATAAGTTGCATTATTCGGATCAACAAATCTGTTTTCCCAATATTCAAATTACCCTCCAAATAATTAGGGTTACTAATTGCCACCATTGATTGATCCATCGTCTGCTCGTTATTAATACTTTGCTCATCCATCCAACTATCCAAATCCGTCTGGTATAGTAGAGAATTAAAAGTTAAATATAATTTAGGCTGTTAATTAAGTAAATAATTAAAAAGAAAAGAAAATAAGAGTTAATATATCGTACTCCTAGTTCGTGTAGCAAAGATTCCCAGGTTATGTCTTCTGTTACAATTTGATTTCCCAGATCTGCGGATTTTGAACTTGAACCCTATATGCAAATATCAAATCAAGTCAAATTTGAAGGGAAAAAATGGGTATTAATTAATTAAAAATAAAAGTTGATCGAGAGTAAAGAAGAAACGTATTACTATTTGGTGATCGCGTGGCTCCATTGTTGAACTTGAATCCAGAAAATTAAATTACTCTCTCTCTCTCTGAAAAAAAAAATAGTTATGTTCAATTAATTAGGAAAAAACCCTACATTCAATTAGTTATGAGAAGTACATACATAAAACTAATTAGAGTAGTTCAATTAGTTTGTGATAACCCCACATTCAACTAATTAATTACCGAAAACCCTATGTTCAATTATTTAGGGATGACCCTACATTCAGTTAATTAGGGAAAAAACCCTATATCCAATTAGTTATAGGAAATTCTACATTCAATTAGTTATGGGAAGAACATACGTCAAACTAATTAGGAAAAAAACCCTACACTCAACTATTAGGGAAAACCTCTTGCCCAGGTATATATGATCGAGCTACAATTATTTTTAATGAAGTTATACAAATTTCTTGAAAAGAATATGAACTTGAAACCAGAAATTAAACTCGCGATCTCGATTTCTGAGAAATTAAGAAAATTTGAAGCTACGTACAGTACTATTTTGAATGAACGTATATATATGTGCATGCATGCGTATACGTAAAAGACGACTGGAATGGGTTAATTACCTGTATATATGTTTCTCGCTCTTCTTCTTCTTCGCTTCAGACTTTAATTTGTAGAAAGAAATATTATAATAAAGACACAGAAAATAAACCCTTGCTAGGTTTTTATAATGATTACGAATATGTCGGCTATTTGTATCTCCTAAAATGACGGCAAAACTTGGTTTAGAGTTTAGACAAGATAATGATGACATTAATTAAATGAAAGAAAGATGAAAAATAGAAAAACCAGTTGTTACCCGATTATAGACAATCAGAAATAGAAACAATTACTCTAAATCCTAAATTATATACGACGCATGCATGCATGTATAAATGTATATACTAGAAGGGTAAATAAGGCATGTAGATTCACTAGCCCAATTGTCCATTATAATTGTCTAATATTTCAAGACTGAAAAAAATGAAAATGAAAAAAAACCACAGATGCATCTTTTGTTAGGGATAGTGCCCTTAAATCAATTGTGAATTGTTTTTTTATTATTAATAAATGAGATATTTATTTTTGAACACTTATGCATATTGTATGCATTTTCCTGAGCATCATGAAAATCTCTAGTTTATTTAATGTAACCATAATCTTAATATAAAGTGTTATATACAAGAGGATTAAGATTATGAATAATAAACTAAAATTAAGTATGTGATGTAATTAATTAAAGTATGAGATCTTTAATTAAAACATCACTAATGCGCCTTAACATTTTAAATATGATCGCTTTATCGGACCGTCGATGTGGAGACATCTTAATGGGAGCATTTATATATGATTTGATCATATAGGACTTGGGCTGATTTGATTTAAATTTAAATTTAAATTTTTAATACAAATTCCGTTGTAGAAATAGAAAATCAAATTAAATCACAAGATGTTCATATCTGGATAAATCTTAATTCTAAGTGATTATATACTCTTGTTTATTTCCGTGTGATTCATAAATTTCTCGTTTAAGTTTGTCCTACCATATTCCCAACACTTGCATTTTAGAAAGATGATTCTCTCATTTGTTAATTTTGGAACTGAATGGTTTGAGACCTCTAATTTATGTTCCGATTATAAATTAACCATTCACTAGTGAATTAATGGTGAATGAGGATAAGAAATAATTGGAGAAGTTTAACAAATACTACCTATCTTAAATTATGAATTGGCTATGGAGGATTAATCTATATGAATGATTATATCATGGACTGCTCATTTCGTAGAGTAAGATATTCTATAATTATAAGAGTGCAATTCCGAATTTATAGTCGAGTAATATCGAAATTAATAAATCGAATAAATTAATTAAAGAGTTTAATTATTTATTTGATTTATTGAAACTTATAATTATAGATCCATGGTCCCCGGTTCGCCTTCCTAGAGTAAACGGGTTACCTGTATATATATATATATATATATATATATATATATGTTTCTCACTCTTCTTTTTCTTCGCTTCGACTTTAATTTGTAGAAAGAAATATTAAGAGGAAAAAATATTAAACCACCCAAACTATGCGGTTTTTTACACTTTACCATATAAACTAATTTTCTTTACGCTTTACCATACAAACTATACAAGTTTTGCACTTTGCCCTATAGCAGTCATCGCCGGTGGAATATTATTCGAATATTCCGGCACGTGCCCTCCACGTGAGGGCAAAACCGTCTTTGCCTAAAATTCAAATAGAAATAGTTACACTTTACCATCTGAACTTTGTTAAGAATTTCACTTTGTCATCTGAACTTTGCGCAATTTTTCACTTTGCCATGTCAATTTATGAAAATTAAAAAAATTATGTGTATATACATTTATTTATCTTTTAATTTTAATTTTTATTCGTAAAAGAAAAAATCTTTCAATGTTATTACTATAGGGTTTAGGTTTATGATTAAGGTGGGTACAAATATCACTGTTATCGATTTGTTTTTGGTGGTTTAGACATATTTGAATTGTTATAAGGTTTAAATATTTTTTATATTGATTTCATCCTAATTTTCTAATTATGTGATGTTGCTTTAGATATGTATTTTTAATTCTTAGTTCAATTCATAATTACATATTCAAAACTTTATTATTGTGTTAAAGAATTATTTTTATTTTTCATAAATTCACATAATTTCACGCTTGGCTAAATTTTCTTGTGAGAAATCTTTGGTTGATTACACACTACATTGATCTCGTACTCTTACAAGTAGAGGTTAAACTCAATAGGTATTTGGTGAATGAACAAAAACCATGATTGAACAAAAAATTATGTATGCATCGTGTGCTGAATATTGTACCAAAATAATTAGTTCGACTCAAACTTTTATCATACTTTTTTTTGGTATTTCGTTTGGTACATTGATAAATCAAAATTTTGGGAAAAAAAAAGAAATAAAATGATTATTTTAATCATAATTATAATATCTATTTAGTATTTTTTTAATTTTAGTATGCAAAAAATAAATTATTATACAAAAATAAGTAATATATGAGAATATATATATAATATAAAAGTAATTTTGTATATGCTAAATTTTCTATTTCGATTCGCTTACTATATGGTTTAAACTTAATTTTGTGATATTTATGTATTAAATAAGATAAATAAATGTATATACATATAATTATTTTAATTTTCTTTAATTGATATGGCAAAGCGAAAATTATGCATAGTTTAGATGACAAAATGAAATTCTTAACAAAGTTCAGATGGTAAAGTGTAACTATTTCACTTTGAATTTTTGGCAAAAACGGTTTTGCCCTCACGTAGAGGGCACATGCCGGAATATTCGGAGAATATTCCATCGACGATAACCACTATAGGGTAAAGTGCAAAACTTGTATAGTTTGTATAGTAAGATATAAAAAAAATTAGTTTATATGGTAAAGCGCAAAGCATCGAATACTTTGGGAAATTTAGTGTTTTTTCTCAAATATTAATAATGACAAAGAAAATAAACCCTTCGCTCTGAAATGGGTTTTTCCTAATGATTCCAATTAGCCTATGCTCTTTGTATTTCCTAAAACCGACAGGAACTAGTTAGGACTAGATAATGATGAAATTAAATTGAAAAAAAAAATGAAAAATATAAAAACTAGAGAGAGAGAGAGAAAGAGAAAATAAAAACTGCGAGCATGCACGTTGGACTTCCAAGGAAGTTGGGATTCGTATTTACCATTGGCCGAGTTCGCCTATAATAACAGCTATCAGGCCACAATTGGGATGGCACCCTACGAAGCCTTGTACGGGCGAAAAAGTGTAGATCTCACTACACATGGGAGATTGATGACCAATGGACTCCAAAGAGAAACGAAAGTCGCCTCGATTCCAAAGGTCGACTTAGTTCAGAGGCCATGGAGAAGGTCAAGTTGATTAAGGAACGGATCCGCATGCTCGCAGAGCGCCAAAAGAGTTACGCAGACAAGAGGAGAAAGGACTTGGAATTTGAAGTCGGAGATGAAGTATTCCTCAGACTGTCTCCACGGAAAGGATTGATCAATCCAAACAAAGGAGGCAAGTTGAGTCCGAGATATGTTGGACCTTACAAGATTTTGCAGAGGATCGGGAAGTTAGCCTACCGACTTGAGTTACCAAGACAAGACGCGCGGGAATGCACGATGTATTCCATGTATCGAGATTGAAAAGGTATCAACCAGATCCTGAGCACATCATCACTCGTGATGCTCCTCCTCTAATGGAAAAAAATTACTTCTACAATGTCTCTTTGTATACTAAGATATATAATTAGATTCATACCTCTTTCCCTAAGAGTGTTTGCACATTGATATGCATAGTGACCAAATTCTTTGCCAGCACGACATTGAATCGAATCAAGATTTTTTGGTTTGAAAGAATTGTTCTCTTGATTAGATTCAAATTTTTTGGGAAAGTTTGAAGTATTTCCAGAAAATTGTTTCTTAGACTTGAAATCTCTATTGTTACCAGAAGGTGTGAAATCATTCTTTCTATTTGATTTTCTCAGAAAATTATTAAACCTTCTAGTTAACAAAGCAATAGAATTTTCATTTAAATCAACATCATGCAAATCTTTAATAAGATTTTCCATTGCAAAATCAGAGTCATTTGAATCATCACAAAAACCATCAGTTTCAGACTTGAAAGCAATATTTTTGCCTTTGTCTTTAACTTGATGCTATTTTTGTTGTGCCAAATTCAACTAAAAAGTTTGTAAAATACCAATGAGTTCATCAAGTCTAAGAGTATCAATATTTAACTCAAAAGTTTGTAAATCGCGTGATTATGGGGATGTGATCAATAACGAGATCACGCCCCTAATTTGTAGGAGGCGGTTACCATTTTGTTTTATCTATTCCTATTTTACCCCTGCAAGTGTATATTTTGCTATCAACTGGTGTATATATTTGTTCATATCTTGGCCATTGATTTATTTTTTTGATGGTGTTGATCTGTTCCACGGTCTCACCTAGAAGGGTGGTCTCACAGGATCCTCTCCATATATATATATATATATATATATATATATATATATATATATATTAAACCTATGTAGTTAATTTAAATATAACTAACTTAAATGTACTTTTATTTTTAGAATAAAATCTAATCAAAACATCTTTAATTCGAAATTGTTGAAAATGTGAAAATGAAACCAAACAAGTTCCTAAATCAATCTGTATAGTTTCTAATCAAATTATTGGGGTTTAATTAGAGAAACGGGTAAGTTTGGGAATTTTAGTGTGTATTAAGTAAATAAGTTATTTATAAAAACAGAAGAGGTGTATTAAGAATGGGGGGTGTTTTGATTTTCGGGATGTTAATAGCACATCCTAAAAAGAATTATAAATATATTGTCTAAGCTCTAATTGAACTATTGAAGAGATACTGTATCTTAATTAGATGGTCTTGGTTTTATTAATTAGTTTTAGATGGCTTCCAACAAAAAAATTCCTTGTATTAAATGATTAAAGAAAATTTTATTAAATGATTAAAGAAAATTTTATTAAATGATTAAAGAAAATTTTAAACTTTGAAGACAGAGATGACAACTCTGTTTTGATTATGATTCTGCAGAATCTTCGAGAAAATAGAGTTACCGTCTCTGTTTTCATCCATATTTTTAAAGAGCAAGTCTCTTGTGAGACGGTCTCACGGATCTGAATCCGTGAGACGGACCTCCTAAGGGCTCCGTCTTGAGAACATGAACTATGAAAATAAATTTAAAAATAATAATAAACCATGAAGAAACAAAAATAAACCCTAAAAACATGAACCATGAAGAATAAACCCGAAAAATAAAAATAAACCCAAAAAATAAAAAATAAATCCTAAAAAAACTAAAAATCCTAAAAACCCAAATCAATTAAAAAAAACCCAAGAAACAAAATAAACCCTAAAAAAACAAATATAAACCCTAAGAAAAATAAAATCTGAAAAAAAAAACCTTTAAAACTTTGTGTAAGGGCTCCGTCTTACGGATCTAAATCCGTGAGACCGTCTCACGCAAGTTTTTGCCATTTTTAAATTATTCATTTCTAGTAATTTATTTAATAGATTTTTGAATAGCTTATTTTAATATATTGGCCCATGCTCTGTTATAATACTGTACGAATTTCAGCCTCTTTCTATTGCTGCTACTTTTTGGTTGTATGCAATAAGATTCAAGAACTTGTATATATGGAAAACTTTAATTAGGGACTGATTTGTCTTCATTTTCATAAAGCGTCAATTTTTATATACTATTTCAAAATTTAGAGATTGATCACTTTTTTTGTCCACATGTTTTTGCTATCAAAGTGAAGAAGAAAACTATCCAATTAAAACATCACTTTAGATATTCATGTCTTTTCATTCACAAAACACCATAAAACAAACATAATATTATTTTTAATCTATATAGTCAAAATATAATAATACAATCAATCTAAATGATATGTACACAAAATACTCTTAAAAAAAAGAGGAAATACTAGCAGCAGTAAAACAAGATCGAAGTTTAAAACGAAACGGCTCATGGCTAAAAAACGAACCAGATTATTTGATTCGAGATCGATAATTGAAATCTCGTTTTTGCTTGTATTGTTAACACAACGAACTAAGCTTGAATATATTTCTCCATTCGATAAAATACAAAATTTGACTCGATCGAGCTCGACCCAATTTATTAAAAATAATAAAACATGTGTAAAAGTTTGAAACTACTTCTACTCGACTGGTTTTCAGTGCTCCATCTCTCTCCAGCATTAATTACTTTCTCTTGTAAATTCTGCATAATACCCAATCATCTAACTGCAAAAACAATAATGACGAAAAAGCAAAATCAAACAAACTATTAAATAAAAAAATAAATCAAAATTGCTTGATAACTCAGATTTTCTTAGAGTTAGAACTTACTTTCATATCGTTGCTATTTCGACTTTTGGAGTACTCCTTTATGCAGTATTCATGCATGATCCAATTGGTCTTGTTTCCTATCCCTGGCTCAGCAAAAAAACACAGAGTTGTTTTCTGGCCAACCGTTCGGCCATTGCTGCAAATATCAACAGCGGCTACGGTGGCTTTCCAGTATCCACCAGGAGTCGATCGACTAGGCCGGCCACCCTTGAGATGTATCTTGTTTCTTGGAGTGAAGAAATACCATTCTTTCTGATCTCTAATAGGTTTGTAATTTTCTGCAACAATTTCATGAAAGCATAATTAATAAAGTTATAACAATTAATTGTAAACACAAATTAAAGAGAATTAAATTAAAAATGAGACGCGCATACCAGTGAGCTGCTCAGGAGTAGGCCAATCATAGAGCATCACCTCTCTGATTATGTTGACAGGCAACTCTTTGTTTTTTATTTTGTTGATCAAATAATGATTAATAAGCTCTTCATCAGTGGGGCTGAATGTGTAACCCACTGGCAATATCGAATCTATGTATTCATTCTCATTCTGCACTATCATATCTTCCCGGCATGGAATAATAATAATCCATTCTTCTCCGGTGCCGCCGTCATAATTGGTTGTTGTTGCGTGTTATAAGTTGCATTATTCGGATCAACAAATCTGTTTTCCCCAATATTCAAATTACCCTCCAAATAATTAGGGTTACTAATTGCCACCATTGATTGATCCATCGTCTGCTCGTTATTAATACTTTGCTCATCCATCCAACTATCCAAATCCGTCTGGTATAGTAGAGAATTAAAAGTTAAATATAATTTAGGCTGTTAATTAAGTAAATAATTAAAAAGAAAAGAAAATAAGAGTTAATATATCGTACTCCTAGTTCGTGTAGCAAAGATTCCCAGGTTATGTCTTCTGTTACAATTTGATTTCCCAGATCTGCGGATTTTGAACTTGAACCCTATATGCAAATATCAAATCAAGTCAAATTTGAAGGGAAAAAATGGGTATTAATTAATTAAAAATAAAAGTTGATCGAGAGTAAAGAAGAAACGTATTACTATTTGGTGATCGCGTGGCTCCATTGTTGAACTTGAATCCAGAAAATTAAATTACTCTCTCTCTCTCTCAGAAAAAAAAAAAAAAAATAGTTATGTTCAATTAATTAGGAAAAAACCCTACATTCAATTAGTTATGAGAAGTACATACATAAAACTAATTAGAGTAGTTCAATTAGTTTGTGATAACCCCACATTCAACTAATTAATTACCGAAAACCCTATGTTCAATTATTTAGGGATGACCCTACATTCAGTTAATTAGGGAAAAACCCTATATCCAATTAGTTATAGGAAATTCTACATTCAATTAGTTATGGGAAGAACATACGTCAAACTAATTAGGAAAAAAACCCTACACTCAACTATTAGGGAAAACCTCTTGCCCAGGTATATATGATCGAGCTACAATTATTTTTAATGAAGTTATACAAATTTCTTGAAAAGAATATGAACTTGAAACCAGAAATTAAACTCGCGATCTCGATTTCTGAGAAATTAAGAAAATTTGAAGCTACGTACAGTACTATTTTGAATGAACGTATATATATGTGCATGCATGCGTATACGTAAAAGACGACTGGAATGGGTTAATTACCTGTATATATGTTTCTCGCTCTTCTTCTTCTTCGCTTCAGACTTTAATTTGTAGAAAGAAATATTATAATAAAGACACAGAAAATAAACCCTTGCTAGGTTTTTATAATGATTACGAATATGTCGGCTATTTGTATCTCCTAAAATGACGGCAAAACTTGGTTTAGAGTTTAGACAAGATAATGATGACATTAATTAAATGAAAGAAAGATGAAAAATAGAAAAACCAGTTGTTACCCGATTATAGACAATCAGAAATAGAAACAATTACTCTAAATCCTAAATTATATACGACGCATGCATGCATGTATAAATGTATATACTAGAAGGGTAAATAAGGCATGTAGATTCACTAGCCCAATTGTCCATTATAATTGTCTAATATTTCAAGACTGAAAAAAAAAAAAATGAAAAGAAAACCACAGATGCATCTTTTGTTAGGGATAGTGCCCTTAAATCAATTGTGAATTGTTTTTTTATTATTAATAAATGAGATATTTATTTTTGAACACTTATGCATATTGTATGCATTTTCCTGAGCATCATGAAAATCTCTAGTTTATTTAATGTAACCATAATCTTAATATAAAGTGTTATATACAAGAGGATTAAGATTATGAATAATAAACTAAAATTAAGTATGTGATGTAATTAATTAAAGTATGAGATCTTTAATTAAAACATCACTAATGCGCCTGAGAACATTTTAAATATGACTCGCTTTATCGGACCGTCGATGTGGAGACATCTTAATGGGAGCATTTATATATGATTTGATCATATAGGACTTGGTGATTTGATTTAAATTTAAATTTAAATTTTTAATACAAATTCCGTTGTAGAAATAGAAAATCAAATTAAATCACAAGATGTTCATATATCTGGATAAATCTTAATTCTAAGTGATTATATACTCTTGTTTATTTCCGTGTGATTCATAAATTTCGTTTAAGTTTGTCCTACCATATTCCCAACACTTGCATTTTAGAAAGATGATTCTCTCATTTGTTAATTTTGAACCGAATGGTTTGAGACCTCTAATTTATGTTCCGATTATAAATTAACCATTCACTAGTGAATTAATGGTGAATGAGGATAAGAAATAATTGGAGAAGTTTAACAAATACTACCTATCTTAAATTATGAATTGGCTATGGAGGATTAATCTATATGAATGATTATATCATGGACTGCTCATTTCGTAGAGTAAGATATTCTATAATTATAAGAGTGCAATTCCGAATTTATAGTCGAGTAATATCGAAATTAATAAATCGAATAAATTAATTAAAGAGTTTAATTATTTATTTGATTTATTGAAACTTATAATTATAGATCCATGGTCCCCGGTTCGCCTTCCTAGAGTAAACGGGTTACCTGTATATATATATATATATATATATATATATGTTTCTCACTCTTCTTTTTCTTCGCTTCGACTTTAATTTGTAGAAAGAAATATTAAGAGGAAAAAATATTAAACCACCCAAACTATGCGGTTTTTTACACTTTACCATATAAACTAATTTTCTTTACGCTTTACCATACAAACTATACAAGTTTTGCACTTTGCCCTATAGCTAGTCATCATCGTAGGTGGAATATTATTCGAATATTCCGGCACGTGCCCTCCACGTGAGGGCAAAACCGTCTTTGCCTAAAATTCAAATAGAAATAGTTACACTTTACCATCTGAACTTTGTTAAGAATTTCACTTTGTCATCTGAACTTTGCGCAATTTTTCACTTTGCCATGTCAATTTATGAAAATTAAAAAAATTATGTGTATATACATTTATTTATCTTTTAATTTTAATTTTTATTCGTAAAAGAAAAAATCTTTCAATGTTATTACTATAGGGTTTAGGTTTATGATTAAGGTGGGTACAAATATCACTGCTATCGATTTGTTTTTGGTGGTTTAGACATATTTGAATTGTTATAAGGTTTAAATATTTTTTATATTGATTTCATCCTAATTTTCTAATTATGTGATGTTGCTTTAGATATGTATTTTTAATTCTTAGTTCAATTCATAATTACATATTCAAAACTTTATTATTGTGTTAAAGAATTATTTTTATTTTTCATAAATTCACATAATTTCACGCTTGGCTAAATTTTCTTGTGAGAAATCTTTGGTTGATTACACACTACATTGATCTCGTACTCTTACAAGTAGAGGTTAAACTCAATAGGTATTTGGTGAATGAACAAAAACCATGATTGAACAAAAAATTATGTATGCATCGTGTGCTGAATATTGTACCAAAATAATTAGTTCGACTCAAACTTTTATCATACTTTTTTTTGGTATTTCGTTTGGTACATTGATAAATCAAAATTTTGGGAAAAAAAAAGAAAGAAAATGATTATTTTAATCATAATTATAATATCTATTTAGTATTTTTTTAATTTTAGTATGCAAAAAATAAATTATTATACAAAAATAAGTAATATATGAGAATATATATAATATAAAAGTAATTTTGTATATGCTAAATTTTCTATTTCGATTCGCTTACTATATGGTTTAAACTTAATTTTGTGATATTTATGTATTAAATAAGATAAATAAATGTATATACATATAATTATTTTAATTTTCTTTAATTGATATGGCAAAGCGAAAATTATGCATAGTTTAGATGACAAAATGAAATTCTTAACAAAGTTCAGATGGTAAAGTGTAACTATTTCACTTTGAATTTTTGGCAAAAACGGTTTTGCCCTCACGTAGAGGGCACATGCCGGAATATTCGGAGAATATTCCATCGACGATAACCACTATAGGGTAAAGTGCAAAACTTGTATAGTTTGTATAGTAAGATATAAAAAAAATTAGTTTATATGGTAAAGCGCAAAGCATCGAATACTTTGGGAAATTTAGTGTTTTTTCTCAAATATTAATAATGACAAAGAAAATAAACCCTTCGCTCTGAAATGGGTTTTTCCTAATGATTCCAATTAGCCTATGCTCTTTGTATTTCCTAAAACCGAAGCGGGGAACTAGTTAGACTAGATAATGATGAAATTAAATTGAAAAAAAATGAAAAATATAAAAACTAGAGAGAGAGAGAGAAAGAGAAAATAAAACTGCGAGCATGCACGTTGGACTTCCAAGGAAGTTGGGATTCGTATTTACCATTGGCCGAGTTCTTTATAATAAATGACTATCGGCCACATTGGGATGGCACCCTACTAAGCCTTCCTCAGACGGGCGAAAGTATAGATCTCCACTACTTTGGGAGATTGATGACCAATGGACTCCAAAAGAGAAACGAAAGTCGCCTCGATTCCAAAGGTCGACTTAGTTCAGGAGGCCATGGAGAAGGTCAAGTTGATTAAGGAACGGATCCGCATGACTCGAGCCGCCAAAAGAGTTACGCAGACAAGAGGAGAAAGGACTTGGAATTTGAAGTCGGAGATGAAGTATTCTCGATGTCTCCACGGAAAGGATTGATCAATCCAAACAAAGGAGGCAAGTTGAGTCCGAGATATGTTGGACCTTACAAGATTTTGCAGAGGATCGGGAAGTTAGCCTACCGACTTGAGTTACCGGCACAGTACGCGGGAATGCACGATGTATTCCATGTATCGAGATTGAAAAGGTATCAACCAGATCCTGAGCACATCATCACTCGTGATGCTCCTCCTCTAATGGAAAAAAATTACTTCTACAATGTCTCTTTGTATACTAAGATATATAATTAGATTCATACCTCTTTCCCTAAGAGTGTTTGCACATTGATATGCATAGTGACCAAATTCTTTGCCAGCACGACATTGAATCGAATCAAGATTTTTTGGTTTGAAAGAATTGTTCTCTTGATTAGATTCAAATTTTTTGGGAAAGTTTGAAGTATTTCCAGAAAATTGTTTCTTAGACTTGAAATCTCTATTGTTACCAGAAGGTGTGAAATCATTCTTTCTATTTGATTTTCTCAGAAAATTATTAAACCTTCTAGTTAACAAAGCAATAGAATTTTCATTTAAATCAACATCATGCAAATCTTTAATAAGATTTTCCATTGCAAAATCAGAGTCATTTGAATCATCACAAAAACCATCAGTTTCAGACTTGAAAGCAATATTTTTGCCTTTGTCTTTAACTTGATGCTATTTTTGTTGTGCCAAATTCAACTAAAAAGTTTGTAAAATACCAATGAGTTCATCAAGTCTAAGAGTATCAATATTTAACTCAAAAGTTTGTAAATCGCGTGATTATGGGGATGTGATCAATAACAGATCACGTCCCTAATTTGTAGGAGGCGGTTACCATTTTTGTTTTATCTATTCCTATTTTACCCCTGCAAGTGTATATTTTGCTATCAACTGGTGTATATATTTGTTCATATCTTGGCCATTGATTTATTTTTTTGATGGTGTTGATCTGTTCCACGGTCTCACCTAGAAGGGTGGTCTCACAGGATCCTCTCCATATATATATATATATATATATATATATATATATATATTAAACCTATGTAGTTAATTTAAATATAACTAACTTAAATGTACTTTTATTTTTAGAATAAAATCTAATCAAAACATCTTTAATTCGAAATTGTTGAAAATGTGAAAATGAAACCAAACAAGTTCCTAAATCAATCTGTATAGTTTCTAATCAAATTATTGGGGTTTAATTAGAGAAACGGGTAAGTTTGGGAATTTTAGTGTGTATTAAGTAAATAAGTTATTTATAAAAACAGAAGAGGTGTATTAAGAATGGGGGGTGTTTTGATTTTCGGGATGTTAATAGCACATCCTAAAAAGAATTATAAATATATTGTCTAAGCTCTAATTGAACTATTGAAGAGATACTGTATCTTAATTAGATGGTCTTGGTTTTATTAATTAGTTTTAGATGGCTTCCAACAAAAAAATTCCTTGTATTAAATGATTAAAGAAAATTTTATTAAATGATTAAAGAAAATTTTATTAAATGATTAAAGAAAATTTTAAACTTTGAAGACAGAGATGACAACTCTGTTTTGATTATGATTCTCAGAATCTTGAGAAAATAGAGTTACCGTCTCTGTTTTCATCCATATTTTTAAAGAGCAAGTCTCTTGTGAGACGGTCTCACGGATCTGAATCCGTGAGACGGACCTCCTAAGGGCTCCGTCTTGAGAACATGAACTATGAAAATAAATTTAAAAATAATAATAAACCATGAAGAAACAAAAATAAACCCTAAAAACATGAACCATGAAGAATAAACCCGAAAAATAAAAATAAACCCAAAAAATAAAAAATAAATCCTAAAAAAACTAAAAATCCTAAAAACCCAAATCAATTAAAAAAAACCCAAGAAACAAAATAAACCCTAAAAAAACAAATATAAACCCTAAGAAAAATAAAATCTGAAAAAAAAAAAAACCTTTAAAACTTTGTGTAAGGGCTCCGTCTTACGGATCTAAATCCGTGAGACCGTCTCACGCAAGTTTTTGCCATTTTTAAATTATTCATTTCTAGTAATTTATTTAATAGATTTTTGAATAGCTTATTTTAATATATTGGCCCATGCTCTGTTATAATACTGTACGAATTTCAGCCTCTTTCTATTGCTGCTACTTTTTGGTTGTATGCAATAAGATTCAAGAACTTGTATATATGGAAAACTTTAATTAGGGACTGATTTGTCTTCATTTTCATAAAGCGTCAATTTTTATATACTATTTCAAAATTTAGAGATTGATCACTTTTTTTGTCCACATGTTTTTGCTATCAAAGTGAAGAAGAAAACTATCCAATTAAAACATCACTTTAGATATTCATGTCTTTTCATTCACAAAACACCATAAAACAAACATAATATTATTTTTAATCTATATAGTCAAAATATAATAATACAATCAATCTAAATGATATGTACACAAAATACTCTTAAAAAAAGAGGAAATACTAGCAGCAGTAAAACAAGATCAAGCGCTTAAAACGAAACGGCTCATGGCTAAAAACGAACCAGATTATTTGATTCGAGATCGATAATTGAAATCTCATTTTTGCTTGTATTGTTAACACAACGAACTAAGCTTGAATATATTTCTCCATTCGATAAAATACAAAATTTGACTCGATCGAGCTCGACCCAATTTATTAAAAATAATAAAACATGTGTAAAAGTTTGAAACTACTTCTACTCGACTGGTTTTCAGTGCTCCATCTCTCTCCAGCATTAATTACTTTCTCTTGTAAATTCTGCATAATACCCAATCATCTAACTGCAAAAAACAATAATGACGAAAAAGCAAAATCAAACAAACTATTAAATAAAAAAATAAATCAAAATTGCTTGATAACTCAGATTTTCTTAGAGTTAGAACTTACTTTCATATCGTTGCTATTTCGACTTTTGGAGTACTCCTTTATGCAGTATTCATGCATGATCCAATTGGTCTTGTTTCCTATCCCTGGCTTCCCAGCAAAAAAACACAGAGTTGTTTTCTGGCCAACCGTTCGGCCATTGCTGCAAATATCAACAGCGGCTACGGTGGCTTTCCAGTATCCACCAGGAGTCGATCGACTAGGCCGGCCACCCTTGAGATGTATCTTGTTTCTTGGAGTGAAGAAATACCATTCTTTCTGATCTCTAATAGGTTTGTAATTTTCTGCAACAATTTCATGAAAGCATAATTAATAAAGTTATAACAATTAATTGTAAACACAAATTAAAGAGAATTAAATTAAAAATGAGACGCGCATACCAGTGAGCTGCTCAGGAGTAGGCCAATCATAGAGCATCACCTCTCTGATTATGTTGACAGGCAACTCTTTGTTTTTTATTTTGTTGATCAAATAATGATTAATAAGCTCTTCATCAGTGGGGCTGAATGTGTAACCCACTGGCAATATCGAATCTATGTATTCATTCTCATTCTGCACTATCATATCTTCCCCGGCATGGAATAATAATAATCCATTCTTCTCCGGTGCCGCCGTCATAATTGGTTGTTGTTGCGTGTTATAAGTTGCATTATTCGGATCAACAAATCTGTTTTCCCCAATATTCAAATTACCCTCCAAATAATTAGGGTTACTAATTGCCACCATTGATTGATCCATCGTCTGCTCGTTATTAATACTTTGCTCATCCATCCAACTATCCAAATCCGTCTGGTATAGTAGAGAATTAAAAGTTAAATATAATTTAGGCTGTTAATTAAGTAAATAATTAAAAAGAAAAGAAAATAAGAGTTAATATATCGTACTCCTAGTTCGTGTAGCAAAGATTCCCAGGTTATGTCTTCTGTTACAATTTGATTTCCCAGATCTGCGGATTTTGAACTTGAACCCTATATGCAAATATCAAATCAAGTCAAATTTGAAGGGAAAAAATGGGTATTAATTAATTAAAAATAAAAGTTGATCGAGAGTAAAGAAGAAACGTATTACTATTTGGTGATCGCGTGGCTCCATTGTTGAACTTGAATCCAGAAAATTAAATTACTCTCTCTCTCTGAAAAAAAAAATAGTTATGTTCAATTAATTAGGAAAAAACCCTACATTCAATTAGTTATGAGAAGTACATACATAAAACTAATTAGAGTAGTTCAATTAGTTTGTGATAACCCCACATTCAACTAATTAATTACCGAAAACCCTATGTTCAATTATTTAGGGATGACCCTACATTCAGTTAATTAGGGAAAAAACCCTATATCCAATTAGTTATAGGAAATTCTACATTCAATTAGTTATGGGAAGAACATACGTCAAACTAATTAGGAAAAAAACCCTACACTCAACTATTAGGAAAACCTCTTGCCCAGGTATATATGATCGAGCTACAATTATTTTTAATGAAGTTATACAAATTTCTTGAAAAGAATATGAACTTGAAACCAGAAATTAAACTCGCGATCTCGATTTCTGAGAAATTAAGAAAATTTGAAGCTACGTACAGTACTATTTTGAATGAACGTATATATATGTGCATGCATGCGTATACGTAAAAGACGACTGGAATGGGTTAATTACCTGTATATATGTTTCTCGCTCTTCTTCTTCTTCGCTTCAGACTTTAATTTGTAGAAAGAAATATTATAATAAAGACACAGAAAATAAACCCTTGCTAGGTTTTTATAATGATTACGAATATGTCGGCTATTTGTATCTCCTAAAATGACGGCAAAACTTGGTTTAGAGTTTAGACAAGATAATGATGACATTAATTAAATGAAAGAAAGATGAAAAATAGAAAAACCAGTTGTTACCCGATTATAGACAATCAGAAATAGAAACAATTACTCTAAATCCTAAATTATATACGACGCATGCATGCATGTATAAATGTATATACTAGAAGGGTAAATAAGGCATGTAGATTCACTAGCCCAATTGTCCATTATAATTGTCTAATATTTCAAGACTGAAAAAAAAAAATGAAAAGAAAACCACAGATGCATCTTTTGTTAGGGATAGTGCCCTTAAATCAATTGTGAATTGTTTTTTTATTATTAATAAATGAGATATTTATTTTTGAACACTTATGCATATTGTATGCATTTTCCTGAGCATCATGAAAATCTCTAGTTTATTTAATGTAACCATAATCTTAATATAAAGTGTTATATACAAGAGGATTAAGATTATGAATAATAAACTAAAATTAAGTATGTGATGTAATTAATTAAAGTATGAGATCTTTAATTAAAACATCACTAATGCGGCCCAGAACATTTTAAATATGACTGCCTTATCGGACCGTCGATGTGGAGACATCTTAATGGGAGCATTTATATATGATTTGATCATATAGGACTTGGGCTGATTTGATTTAAATTTAAATTTAAATTTTTAATACAAATTCCGTTGTAGAAATAGAAAATCAAATTAAATCACAAGATGTTCATATCTGGATAAATCTTAATTCTAAGTGATTATATACTCTTGTTTATTTCCGTGTGATTCATAAATTTCTCGTTTAAGTTTGTCCTACCATATTCCCAACACTTGCCCTTTAGAAAGATGATTCTCTCATTTGTTAATTTTGGAACTGAATGGTTTGAGACCTCTAATTTATGTTCCGATTATAAATTAACCATTCACTAGTGAATTAATGGTGAATGAGGATAAGAAATAATTGGAGAAGTTTAACAAATACTACTTATCTTAAATTATGAATTGGCTATGGAGGATTAATCTATATGAATGATTATATCATGGATTTGCTCATTTCGTAGAAAGTAAGATATTCTATAATTATAAGAGTGCAATTCGAATTTATAGTCGAGTAATATCGAAATTAATAAATCGAATAAATTAATTAAAGAGTTTAATTATTTATTTGATTTATTGAAACTTATAATTATAGATCCATGGTCCCCTGGTTCGCCTTCCAGAGTAAACGGGTTACTATATATATATATATATATATATATATATATATATGTTTCTCACTCTTCTTTTTCTTCTTCGACTCGACTTTAATTTGTAGAAAGAAATATTAAGAGGAAAAAATATTAAACCACCCAAACTATGCGGTTTTTACACTTTACCATATAAACTAATTTTCTTTACGCTTTACCATACAAACTATACAAGTTTTGCACTTTGCCCTATATATGTCATCATCGCCAGGTGGAATATTATTCGAATATTAAAGACGTGCCCTCCACGTGAGGGCAAAACCGTCTTTGCCTAAAATTCAAATAGAAATAGTTACACTTTACCATCTGAACTTTGTTAAGAATTTCACTTTGTCATCTGAACTTTGCGCAATTTTTCACTTTGCCATGTCAATTTATGAAAATTAAAAAAATTATGTGTATATACATTTATTTATCTTTTAATTTTAATTTTTATTCGTAAAAGAAAAAATCTTTCAATGTTATTACTATAGGGTTTAGGTTTATGATTAAGGTGGGTACAAATATCACTGCTATCGATTTGTTTTTGGTGGTTTAGACATATTTGAATTGTTATAAGGTTTAAATATTTTTTATATTGATTTCATCCTAATTTTCTAATTATGTGATGTTGCTTTAGATATGTATTTTTAATTCTTAGTTCAATTCATAATTACATATTCAAAACTTTATTATTGTGTTAAAGAATTATTTTTATTTTTCATAAATTCACATAATTTCACGCTTGGCTAAATTTTCTTGTGAGAAATCTTTGGTTGATTACACACTACATTGATCTCGTACTCTTACAAGTAGAGGTTAAACTCAATAGGTATTTGGTGAATGAACAAAAACCATGATTGAACAAAAAATTATGTATGCATCGTGTGCTGAATATTGTACCAAAATAATTAGTTCGACTCAAACTTTTATCATACTTTTTTTTGGTATTTCGTTTGGTACATTGATAAATCAAAATTTTGGAAAAAAAAAGAAAGAAAATGATTATTTTAATCATAATTATAATATCTATTTAGTATTTTTTTAATTTTAGTATGCAAAAAATAAATTATTATACAAAAATAAGTAATATATGAGAATATATATATAATATAAAAGTAATTTTGTATATGCTAAATTTTCTATTTCGATTCGCTTACTATATGGTTTAAACTTAATTTTGTGATATTTATGTATTAAATAAGATAAATAAATGTATATACATATAATTATTTTAATTTTCTTTAATTGATATGGCAAAGCGAAAATTATGCATAGTTTAGATGACAAAATGAAATTCTTAACAAAGTTCGGATGGTAAAGTGTAACTATTTCACTTTGAATTTTTGGCAAAACGGTTTTGCCCTCACGTAGAGGGCACATGCCTAGGAATATTCGGAGAATATTCCATCGACGATAACCACTATAGGGTAAAGTGCAAAACTTGTATAGTTTGTATAGTAAGATATAAAAAAATTAGTTTATATGGTAAAGCGCAAAGCATCGAATACTTTGGGAAATTTAGTGTTTTTTCTCAAATATTAATAATGACAAAGAAAATAAACCCTTCGCTCACGAAATGGGTTTTCCTAATGATTCCAATTAGCTTTATGCTCTTTGTATTTCTCCTAAACCGACGGGGAACTAGTTAGGACTAGATAATGATGAAATTAAATTGAAAAAAAAATGAAAAATATAAAAACTAGAGAGAGAGAGAAAGAGAAAATAAAACTGCATGAGCATGCACGTTGGACTTCAAGGAAGTTGGGATTCGTATTTACCATTGGCCGAGTTCTTTATAATATAATTGCTATCGAGGCCACAATTGGGATGGCACCTACGAAGCATGCTTGCGGGCGAAAGTGTAGATCTCCACTACACTGGGAGATTGATGACCAATGGACTCCAAAAGAGAAACGAAAGTCGCCCTCGATTCCAAAGGTCGACTTAGTTCAGAGGCCATGGAGAAGGTCAAGTTGATTAAGGAACGGATCCGCACAGCTCGCTCAGCCGCCAAAAGAGTTACGCAGACAAGAGGAGAAAGGACTTGGAATTTGAAGTCGGAGATGAAGTATTCCTCAGACTGTCTCCACGGAAAGGATTGATCAATCCAAACAAAGGAGGCAAGTTGAGTCCGAGATATGTTGGACCTTACAAGATTTTGCGGAGGATCGGGAAGTTAGCCTACCGACTTGAGTTCTGCAGACAAAGATGCGCGGGAATGCACGATGTATTCCATGTATCGAGATTGAAAAGGTATCAACCGGATCTCGAGCACATCATCACTCGTGATGCTCCTCCTCTAATGGAAAATTTATCTTACACCGAGAAACCAATCGAATCATTGACAAAAGGTACGTCGGTTGCGTAATGAACAGAGATTCCAATGGTTAAAGTTGTATGGCGGAATCACAACCGAGACGAAGACGCAACGTGGGAGATGGAAGAAGACATGAGGAATCAATATCCAGAATTGTTCTAAAGAGAATTTGGGGACCAAATTCTTTTAAGGAGGGGTGAATGTGAGACCCCGAATTTTTAACGTAAGATTCGGTGTTATGTAGTGATTATTTATTCGGCTATGTATCACAAACATATTATTAATGAAACTCGACTCTATTTTTATTTATTCTTCCAACGTCAATTACGCATTTCGTATTTTTAGAGCTTAGCAATTTTATATTCTTCCTCTAGTATTAATACTTGATAGATTGACTACGACTTTAGAAATATTGGGCCGTCGATAATTTAGGAGTATATTCCAATCCTTATACAAATATTTCATCATATTCTATAATTCATTCCCAAACAACTTTCTATTTATTTTTGAAAAATACACAATTTATTATTTCACATTTTTATTTTAAACTCCTATATATTTAAATATCTACATTTATACATTTTAATTAACCTCCAATTTATAAAGAACAAGAAAAAAAAAAAAACAAAATCCCACCATCCTACACACACACCCCTTTCGGCCATTATGAGAAATTTGGGGGGATCACTCATTTTTTTTTTCTTCCCCAACAACTTTACTACAATGATTAAGGAAAAAAAAATTTAAATAATCCACCTACTAATTACTTTTGGCCATAGCATTTTTAGGGGGGAATCAAATCTTTTCTTTTCTTATCTCCATCAAGCCTTAAACAATAATTAGACCAAAAGAAAAGAAAAACAAAATCCCCAAGTTGACTCAACTTTCGGCCATGTGTAGATTAAAGGGATCAAAATTTCATTTTTTCATTTTAACACTTTTCAAACTCTCCCAACACCCTATATTCTTCATACTTAGACAAAAACACACAAATCCTCTCCTATTCCTTCCAAAGTGGCCGAAAATTTCAAGAGGAAAATTGAGAAAAAATTTCTTCTTCCAACTCCAATTTCTTCTTAAAAACTCAAGTATATATTTTCATCTTCTAACATAATGAATTCTTCTTGTTGAGGTACTACTAGAGGAATTTTTCTTGAAGAATTAATAGACCTACACCATCTCAAGTTGAAGTTAGAAGCTCGAAGGAAAATTTCCATTTTTGAGACTACTTGAAGACATTAAGGTAAGTAGTAGCCATTGGGTCCTAGTATATTTTCTTTGGACTTGAGACTTTAATTTTAACACCAAAATATGGTTTGGATACCATTTAGGGGCTGACCTTCAAGAGCTTGAGACAAGAAGTTAATACAAGGAAGAAGACTCCATTTTAGACCAACCCGAGAAACTACTACGAGGTGGGTGGAAAAATCCTTTCAACTTCTAGGTGTTTAAATTAAAAATATGCATGTAGTATTTTGTTATTGAGAACTTGAGATATATATTATGAATTGCATGCTATTTTCTTGTATCAAGTTGGAAAAATTCTCAAGTGTTGCTCAAAAATGCGATTTATCGAAAAATAAGGCATACATGCACACTTTATTGTTATACTTGATGAAATTTTGTATGAGAAGGATATGTATGTGTATGACTCTTTAAATCTATGTTTTGAATGATTTATAACCTGGAAAAGTCGAGCATAATTGATTAAATTTCGATTTTTGGACTTAAAATGCAAAAATGGAAAGTTAGTGGACTTAATTGCAAGAAAATAAAACTTAAGGGACCCCTCTGTAATTTTCGATTTTTGGGACTGTACTCAGGTTCAAATTATGTTTTGACATTTTAATAAAGTTTTAAGAGTTTTTAGATAAATAAAATCAACCCTTAAAAGCCCAAGGACTAGATTGTAAAATTTGAGAAGTTTAAGGGCTAATTTGCAAATTTCGAAACTGTACCAGACCCTAATTTAAAACTTGAAATTTTAACTCTTAAGGGACTGGAAATAACATATTTTAAGTGTATTCCAAAAATCCAAGTGTTTAGAGCTTGGAAAGTAAATTTATAAAACTTGAGGGACCAAATTGTAAAAGATTTAACTTGAGGACCCAAATGAAATTTCCAGGACTTATGCAGCCCATGCACCTGGAAATACTAATTTACCTATAACATAATTATATTTTGGACCCAAGGTTCAAATTTCATAACAATTGGACCCCTAAAAGCCTTAAAGGCAATTATTTCAAAATAGGGCAAAAATGAGATTTTCAAAAGTTAAAGGACCTATACTTATGACGTTTTAAAACTGTTTTTGTTCCAATATCCCACTAACCTTAGTGATATTTTCCAACTGGAATCACATTAAAAGCCCTTCCGGTTTGTGAGTTCCGATTATTTTAAACTTAGGGCCCGAAATGACAATTTTAACAAATTTGGGGCCAATGTGAGAATTTTATAAAAACTCGACCTCAAAACTTTAAAAACCTGAATCTCTGAACAATTTAGAGAATTTAGGAACTGACCTCATAATTTTTCAAGGTCGGGACATTTATTTATTTAACTTTTAACCCCAAAAGTATTGGTTTTTACAAAGCGGGGCTAATTGTAAATTTTATTTTTATAAGGACCTAACTCAAATTATTTTCTTTTAAAGAAACAGCCCTGGACCCTCTTACTTTAACATTTAATTAAAATATTTTATTTTCTTAAAAATCCCTTGACTTATCAAGTTTTAAATCAATTGATTTTGCATATATACACATATATGCACTGAGTTATATGAGACCAGTATCATTGGATAAGAATATAGGGACCCCAAAATAATATATATATATATATATATATATATATATATATATATATATTCGCATGTATTTGATCTATTTTTTTCGCATTACACATTCACACAAAAAAAAAATTTAATTAACATCTACTTTTAAAAATATTTTTTATAACTTGAATTATAAATTTTATCACTTAGTTTACTTTTTTTATTTTTTAATTAAAATAAATGCTACATGTATTTGATCTTTTTTTGTACTACACATTCACACACAAAAAAATAATAATTTAATTACATCTACTTTTAAAAGTTATTTTCCAGAAAATTTAAGTTTTATAACTTGAGTTATAAATTTTATCATTTAATTTACTTTATTAATTTTCTAATTAAAATAAATGATACATGTTTTCATCTTTTTTTATTGTCTTACACATGCACAAAAAAAAACAATTAACAACTATTTTTAAAAATTATTTCCCAAAAAAATTATTTTATTTAATTTGAATTATAAATTTTATCATTTAATTTACTTGTCAATGTTTTAATTATAATAAATAAAAAATAGTAATTTTAATGATAATATATTTTTTTAAATAGATATTGGTTTATATTTAGTTTTATAATAAGAACAATCTTATGGAACTATTTTCAAGCCATTAGACTAAAATCGTAGGTTTGACTATTTAGTTTTATAATAAGAAAATTTGAAGCTACGTACAGTACTATTTTGAATGAACGTATATATATGTGCATGCATGCGTATACGTAAAAGACGACTGAAATGGGTTAATTACCTGTATATATGTTTCTCGCTCTTCTTCTTCTTCGCTTCAGACTTTAATTTGTAGAAAGAAATATTATAATAAAGACACAGAAAATAAACCCTTGCTAGGTTTTTATAATGATTACGAATATGTCGGCTATTTATATCTCCTAAAATGACGGCAAAACTTGGTTTAGAGTTTAGACAAGATAATGATGACATTAATTAAATGAAAGAAAGATGAAAAATAGAAAAACCAGTTGTTACCCGATTATAGACAATCAGAAATAGAAACAATTACTCTAAATCCTAAATTATATACGACGCATGCATGCATGTATAAATGTATATACTAGAAGGGTAAATAAGGCATGTAGATTCACTAGCCCAATTGTCCATTATAATTGTCTAATATTTCAAGACTGAAAAAAAAATGAAAAGAAAACCACAGATGCATCTTTTGTTAGGGATAGTGCCCTTAAATCAATTATGAATTGTTTTTTTATTATTAATAAATGAGATATTTATTTTTGAACACTTATGCATATTGTATGCATTTTCCTGAGCATCATGGAAATCTCTAGTTTATTTAATGTAACCATAATCTTAATATAAAGTGTTATATACAAGAGGATTAAGATTATGAATAATAAACTAAAATTAAGTCCGTGATAAAATTAATTAAAGTATGAGATCTTTAATTAAAACATCACTAATGCGGCGCAGAACATTTTAAATATGACTGTCTTATTGGACCGTCGATGTGGAGACATCTTAGTGGGAGAATTTATATATGATTTGATCATATAGGACTTGGACCGATTTGATTTAAATTTAAATTTAAATTTTTAATACAAATTCCGTTGTAGAAATGGAAAATCAAATTAAATCACAAGATGTTCATATCTGGATAATCTTAATTCTAAGTGATTATATACTCTTGTTTATTTCCGTGTGATTCATAATTTGCTCGTTTAAGTTTGTCCTACCACATTCCCAACACTTGCATTTTAGATTCACATTTGAATTAAATAGCTGGGAATATAAATTCATAGATATGTAATCCATTTCTTCTTGCGAGAAGTAGAAAGATGATTCTCTGATTCTCTCATTTGTTAATTTTTGAATTTAATGGTTTGAGATCTCTAATTTATATTCTGTTTGTAAATTAACCATTCACTAGTTAATTAATGATGAATGAGGATGAGAAATAATTGAAGAAGTTTAACGAATATTACCGAGCTTAAATTACGAATTGTCTATGGAGGATTAATCTATGAGCTAGTCTTATGTCAGACCGCCTAACAGATCTAGATCCGTTAGACGGGTCTAAATATCCTACTCATCTCGCAGACTTGACCCGGATCCACGAAACAACTATTGTTTCAATTCGTAACGTTTCTCTTTTCCATTCTCTCACTCCAAAACCCACCTGCCATATGACAGATAGAGATAGAAGTATTTTCTGCTGCGGGTACACACACTCAGGTTCGATGAATTTCAATAGTTTGGTTCATTTATGATACAACTCTATTATTCGTATTATGCTTCTTTGATATTAAATGTTCATGCATGTGCATTTGAGATATTGGGAGGTTGACGCATTGTTTTCGTTCAAGAATATGAAAATTGCCAGCTAACTGTTTTGACTCCATTTGAAACATGGGACAGCCATTTGTTGCTATGAATGCATCGTCACGTGCTTCGTGGATGAATTGTTGTAGTTTGCTTGACGTTCTGAGACCTTCAGACCAGAGATCCTGGTAAGTTTATCATTTTTTCAATCTTTCAAAATTCACAATTTCTCTTTAGCAAAGAAATTAGGAGTATCATGATACAAATATTAGTATCAGCTAATACTTTTATGGAGAAATACTAATACATTTTATAAGAAAACTAATACTTTGCAAGAGCACTACTAAAATACTCTCTAGGAAATTACTAATACTTTTTCAAAAAACTACTAATATGTTTCCGAGGGACAGCTAATACATTTCGGGAGAAAAATTTAATTATATTTAGGGAAACTACTAAAATACCTCTCCAAGAAACTACTAATACTTTTTCGAGGAACTACACTTTTTTGAGGGACTGCTAATACATTTCGGGAGTATATTCATGAGAAATACTAAAAAACTCTTCAGGGAACTACTAATACATTTCAGAAGAACTGCTAATACTTTTTAGAAGGGCTGTTAATACATTTCGGGAGAAAAATTTAATTATATTCAAGAAAACTACTAAAATACTCTCAAGAGAACTACTAATACTTTTTAGAGGAACTACTAATACTTTTTTGAGGGACTGCTAATACATTCGGGAGTATATTTAGGAGAAATACTAAAATACTCTTCAGGGAACTACTAATACATTTCAGAAGAACTGCTAATACTTTTTAGAAGGACGACTAATACTTTTCAGAAGGATTGTTAATACCGGTGGTCCCTGAAAAATACTAAAACATCAATGCTAATATTACGGAAATGCCACCAGGTCCGCGGGTTAGATCCGTCTAACAGGTCAGACCCGTTAAACGGTCTGATAGGAGTTTTTGTGTTAATCTCACTACAACATAAATGATATTAGGTAACACTCAAAAAATGTTACCTAATGGCCATAAAATGTTACTATAGACAATAGGTAGCACTTTTATGGTGCTGCACTTGCCCGTGCTACCTAGTCTAAGGTATCACTTTTATTAGCTTTTAGTAACACTTTTTCTAAGTGTTACATTAAGTTTTCTATTGGTAATACTTTGTTGTGAACCCAAGTGAAGCAGAGATAGAAAATGGACAACTGATTCTGCTGACTCATGGATTAGGGTTTTCAGGGGGAATCGATCGAGTCATTGTCTGAAAGGAGTCAAGATAAGTCAGGTTTGAAGGTTGGGCCAAATGAAGGATAGAATATTGGGCTAAAGAGTTAGTAGTGGGTGAAGAATATATTATTGGATTTTTAAGTTGGGCGAGTTATTTTCCTTAAAAATGACTTTCGATTTTAGATTTTTATTAACGTTTTGAATTTAGAATCTTATGTTTGTTCTGATGGTCCCCCCGAGAAGGGGTATGTAATTCTGCAGAACGTAATGGAAAGGCATTCAGAATTGGTTACAAATTTCTTCCTCCTAAATTCTCTCTCTCTAATTTTTCATTCTAACTCTGTTCTTCATCTATCTTTCATTCTACTATTACATATTATCTAAAATTCATAGAAAATTACAGAAAACTATATCAAAATACAACAATTGGTATCTAGAGCCTTCGATTCTTGGCCATGGCTGATGGAACGAGATTGAAGGACCTGCAAGAAGCCCAAAAACGGATTGATCAGATATTGCAGACAGAAGCACTGAAAAGAGAAGCTACAGAAATGAAGTTACAAGAACAAATTTCTGGGATTAACTCAGAAATGCATGATCAAATGATGGGAATCAATAGTAAGTATGAACACCTTACTAACACTTTAGCTGCTATTCAGCTGCAGCTCTTAAATATGAACAAGGGAAAAGGGGAGTTGGATGAAGAATCTATATTAGGAGTTCCTTACCCTGTGTCTGCTGCTGCTGCTAACCAAACTCGAACTCAGCAATCCTCAGGAAATAAAATACATATGGATCATCAAGGAGTGCAGATGATCAGCCCTTTACCCAAGATAGATTTTCCCAGGTTTGATGGTTCTCACCCAAGAGCTTGGATTCTCAAATGTAATGGGTATTTTAGGTTGATTCCTAACATTCCTGACAATCAAAAGGTAATATTAGCCTCTATGCACTTTGAAGGAAAGGCTGCACAATGGTATCAAAACTTTGCTATGAAGCAAGGTGAACTTACTTGGAATCAGTTTTTGGAAGTGATTTCTGCCAGATTTGAGGAGCTGAAGGAGTCTAGAATTATTGCAGAGTTCAATAAGCTTAAACAAAATGGTTCTTATAATGATTATGTTGACAGGTTTGAGGAGTTGAAGGCTTGCTTGCTGCTTACTACTAATGGGGATTTTTCTGAGGAGTATTTTGTTGCTAGTTTTATTAGTGGGCTTAGTGATGAGTTACAGGCATTTATCACTATGTTTGATCATGTATCTTTGCAACAGGCCATTGAACTTGGGAGAAAACAGATTCTAACATTGGATGCTATCACTAAGAAGTTGAAGGCACCACAAAGGCCATTTTCCAGTAATTTTAACAGTTTCAGGAGAAATGAATCACCATCAGTTGCCAAGCCTAACATGTTATCACCCCAGAAACCACCCATGAAACTTCTCACTGCCAATGAGATGGCTGCAAGAAGGGAGAAGGGACTGTGTTATAAATGTGATGAACCATTTTCCTTTGGTCACAGTTGTAAACAAAGGATTACATATATGATCATGACAGAGGAAGAAGAGCTATCATACAGCCCTACTTCTCCTGAAAATCAAGAGGATCTTAACCCACCTCTACAGCAAATGGAAGAGGTGCAGATGACTTTAAATGCTATTTCTGGTGAAGAGAGCATCACTACTATGAGACTTTATGGGGAGTGTGGTCAGCATAAGCTGCATATCCTCATAGACTCAGGTAGTACTCTCAGTTTTATACAAGAAGCCACTGCAAGGAAACTTGGGTGTCATTTGGAACCAGCAAAGCCCTTGTTGGTTAAGGTAGCTAATGGCCAGAGAATGGTAAGTGCTAAGAAGGCCCATAATTTTAAGTGGAAAATGCAAGGGCAGGAGTTTACTTACTCTCTGAGACTCTTAGAAAATGAGGGTTGTGACTTGATTTTAGGAGGAGACTGGCTCAAGTCATGCACTCCAATTGAATTGGATTATGACAATATGACTTTTACAAAGTGACATTGTTGGGAAAAAGGATTAAAATCAAGCCCTCACATCCGCAATTATTTCGCAAATTGATCTCGGGCCTGCATTATATAAGATGGTTCACAAAGTGATTGCTTGGAGGAAGTGGAAGAATTATATGTATTGGCTTCTAAGGCTACAGATTATGAGGATAATCCAAATTTTTAAAAGGATTGTTAGCACATTTTGAGGAAGTTTTTGAGGAACCTCGGGGCCGCCACCCACAGAGGTGTTGAACATCGATTGTATTAAAACCGGGAGTGTGCCTAAACAAAGCGGTTTCCCTACAGGGTCACACATGATAAGAAGGAGGAAATTGAGAAGATAGTTAAAGAAATGTTGAAGGTCGGGATTATACAAGACAAAGAAAAGTCCATTTTTGCTCTGTGATATTGGTTAAGAAAAAAGATGGTACATGGAGGATGTGTGTTGACTTTAGATACTTAAATGATCTTACAGTGAAGCATAATTATCTCATTCCTATCATAGATGAGTTACTTGATGAGTTGCATGGGGCTAAGTATTTTTCAAAAATTGATCTCAGATCAGGATATTTTCAGATTCTTATGAAGGCAGATGATAGGTTTTTGACAGCCTTTAGAACTCATAATGGCCATTATGAGTTCTTGGTCATGCCATTTGGGCTTTGTAATGCCCCAGCCACCTTTCAATCTTTGATGAATCAAGTTTTCAGGCAGTATTTAAGGAAGTTTGTGTTGGTGTTTTTTGATGATATTTTGGTTTATAGTTCCAGTTGGGAAGAGCATTTGGAGCATTTAGAGATGGTACTCAGGATTCTCAAGGAAAATAAATTGTATGCAAAGAAAAGTAAATGCCAATTTGGTCAGACAAGGATTGAATATTTGGGACATATCATTTCACAGGATGGGGTATCTACTGATCCAGAGAAGATATCCAGCATGACCTTGTGGCCCACTCCAAGCACTGTTAAGCAGCTTAGAGGATTTCTGGGACTTACAGGCTATTACAGGAAGTTTATTCAGGGGTATGGCATGTTAAGCAGACCATTGACAAATTTATTGAAGAAGGATGGTTTCCAGTGGAATGCTGAAGCTGAACAGGCCTTTAAGGATTTAAAGGCTGCCATGTGCTCAGCCCCTGTTTTGGGATTACCAGATTTTTCTAAACCCTTTATTTTGGAGACTGATGCAAGTGGAACTGGAGTTGGTGCTGTTTTAATGCAAGAAGGGAAACCAATTGCTTTTATGAGCAAGGTTTTATGCCCCAGAAATCAAGCATTATCTATATATGAGAGGGAGTTTTTGGCTGTTTTGATGGATGTGCAGAAGTGGAAACATTATTTGCAGGGCAACAAGTTCATTATCAGGACTGATCAACAATCCCTCAAGTATTTGTTGGATCAGAAAATTGTGACACCTATGCAGCATAAGTGGATGACTAAGTTGTTGGGATTTGATTATGAAATTCAGTATAAGAAGGGGACTGAGAATAGGGCAGCTGATGCCCTATCTAGAAGAGGAATGGATGATATTAATTGTGCTGCTATTACTACAGTGTTACCAGAATGGGTTCAGCAAGTTTTACTCAGCTATTCTAATGATGAATTTTTCACAAAAATTATAGCAGCTAATACCTTGGATTCTACTGCTTATCCTGATTTTAATGTTACTAAAGGGATAGTCAGGTATAAGGGCAAATTATGCATTGGAAATGATTGGACACTGAGAGAGTTGGTTTTGAAGGAGATGCACAATTCTCCTTCTGGAGGTCATTCTGGGATTAATGGTACTTATATGAGATTGAAGGGGGTTTTTTATTGGCCTAGTATGAAAACAGATGTGGCTAATTGGGTGAAGAACTGTGATGTGTGTGCAAGAAATAAATCTGACACTGGGCCTTATCCAGGCTTATTACAGCCATTACCTATCCCAGAGCAAGCTTGGACCCATATTTCCATGGATTTCATTGAAGCTTTGCCAAATTCGTGTGGTAAAAATGTGATCTTAGTAATTGTTGATCGATTTACTAAGTATGCACATTTTTTAGCACTATCCCATCCCTTTACAGCTCAAGGGGTTGCTAAGACATTCTTGGATACAGTCTACAAGCTACATGGGCAACCACTTAGCATTGTAACTGATAGAGACAAAGTTTTTACTAGTGCATTTTGGAAAGAGTTATTTAAACTGATGGGAACCTGTTTGGATATGAGTTCAGCTTATCACCCTCAGTCGGATGGCCAAATAGAGAGACTTAATCAGTGTTTGGAAACTTATTTACGATGTATGGTGCATACTAATCCTAAGAAGTGGCTTAATTGGTTGTCTTTGGCAGAGTTTTGGTATAATACGAATTATCACACTGGCTTGAAGTGTACTCCTTTCCAGGCTTTGTATGGGTATCCTCCACCTATATTGTCTATGGGGTCTTACTTGGATACTAGTAACAATGAGGCTAAGGATTTGGTGCGAGAGAGGCAGCTGTTTGTACAGACATTGAAGGATAATCTTATTAAGGCTCAGAATCGTATAAAACTATATGCAGATGCGCATAGGCAGGAAAGAAGTTTTGAAGTTGGAGATTGGGTTTATCTTAAACTCCAACCTTTTCGTCAAAATTCGGTGGTGTTCAGGAAGAACTTAAAATTTGCGTCCAAGTTTTATGGACCCTTTAAAATTTTAGAGAAGATTGGAAGGGTGGCATACAAACTTGAATTACCCGAAGGTTCTCGTATCCACCCAGTTTTCCATGTCTCTTTGTTGAAGAAAAAATTAGGTCAACAGTGCTTACCTTCGTCGTCGCTACCGGACATGGATAAGGAGGGAGTTTTCAAGATCTCACCGATGGAGGTACTGGAACAGAGAGAAATCAACAGAAGGGGCACCATAGTCCAGCAGGTTCGCATTAAATGGTTGGATCTGACCGACAGCTTTACTTCTTGGGAAGACTTGAAGTTCATTCAAAAGAAGTTCCAACATTTTGATCCTTGGGGACAAGGATCTGTCGAACGGGGGGGTATTGTTGTGAACCCAAGTGAAGCAGAGATAGAAAATGGACAGCGATTGGTGACTCATGGATTAGGGTTTTGGGGGGAATCGATCGGTAAAGAAAGGAGTCAAGATAAGGCTGGGTTTGAAGGTTGGGCCAAATGAAGGATAGAATATTGGGCTAAAGAAGTTAGTAGTGGGTCAAGAATATATTATTGGATTTTTAAGTTGGGCGAGTTATTTTCCTTAAATGATGACTTTCGAGTTTTAGATTTTTATTAACGTTTTGAATTTAGAATCTTATGTTTGTTCTGATGGTCCCCATTTCGAGAAGGGGTATGTAATTGCAGAACGTAATGGAAAGGCATTGAGAATTGGTTACAAATTTCTTCCTCCTAAATTCTCTCTCTCTAATTTTTCATTCTAACTCTGTTCTTCATCTATCTTTCATTCTACTATTACATATTATCTAAAATTCATAGAAAATTACAGAAAACTATATCAAAATACAACATACTTTGAAACAATATTTATAAATTGTTATATATGAATCTTATGTAACACTTTTTGAACACTTCTTATATTTGTAACACTTTAAAAAAAATACTTCTACAGTGTTACATATGAATCTTATGTAAAACTTTTTTTGTAGCATTTCGTAGAAATACTGTTTTTTGCCACCAAGTAGATTGAACTCACGGCCTGTTATGTATGGAAGTGACAATTTGCCACTAAGCTAAGTTGATTCTTATTACAACTTTCGCTTTGTTTTATATATATACACATACACACACACACACACATATATATATATAAATTATATTATATGTATATACAATATATTTTATATAATAAAGATCATATAATATAATATATGTATTAAATTATATTATACACTGTATGTATCAAATTTTAAATTTGGTAAATTACAAAATTGGTCCTTTAACTATGGATGGTTTGCAATTTCGGTCCTCTAAGTATTGAGTTTGCAAAACTAGTCCTGTATGTTTAAAGGTTTTTGCAAAATTGGTCCTATAAGTTTTACACCTGAGCAATTTTAGTCCAGTAAGTTTCATTTTTTGGCAAAATTGGTCCACCGGGTTTATTTCATATTTTCATAATATCCATTATACCCTTATTCATACTAATGGCTGATTTGACTAAGTATTTTGCACAAAATGGTATCAGAGCCCACGTTTATTAAGAACTTTTGGTTATATTTATTATATTTATGTAATTAACAATTGGTGAGGAGAATTATTTTCGAGTATATGGATCCGGACAATTGTCCGAGATGTACACCCTACAGGACATATCGTCAAATTTTGACGATGTATGCACAAGAACACCAGGATAAGATCGCATATTGGAATCACCAATATGAGATACAAGAATGCGCAGAGCCGATAGGGAAGCTTCGAGGCAATGCGAAATGCGGCATATCATATGAGTTTTCTCGGACAAAGGAACTGGACCATATATGTCGAGTTGATGAATCTCCAAGAAGCGGTACATGAAAATTCCCATCAAAATCATGATTCCTGATGGAGTACCGGAGTGGAGCGAGATACTTCCAAATACATCTAAGATCTCAGCAGATCTTAGAGAGATCCAGAAGACGGTGCAGAATTATGGCAACCGCCATATTCATATACCAGTACAAGTTCATCATATTCAGAACCAGATGGAGATGATGGTGAAATATCAGAAGAAAACTCTTGAAATCCTTCATGATATTCAGAAACGAGTCAAGAACCTGGAGGACAGACCTAGTTCATCCGGAGGAAAGAAACATATTGATTTCGGGACAGTACCCTATTTACACCAAAAAGGGAAACCAACCGAAGTTATACGAAAAATGACGGACGATGAAAAGCTAATAGCCATCATCAAAGGAAAATCCATCATAAACTAAAAGTGATGGATATAGAGAAGATCAATCTTAAAGATCTACATGACTTGGCAGAATCCTTCGCGGGATTAGGTATTGTAGACTTAAAGATGAACGTAGGAGATGGATCAGTTTTGGTCACCTATGACCCTCATGGTAGACCAATTCCGCCGATTCCACCACCACCTCTAGTAAATCCTAATGTCGCAGAACGTTCGGGTTCACATCATGGAATCCAGGACGAAAGAATGCATCACGCTGGAGATTTCACCACAGGGAATGAAATACTTTCAGGAACAGGAGCTCGACCCCCTCTTGCGGGAACTCGACAACCTTCTAGAAGGCCAAACATTCACCACGATGAACACTGGAGGACTAAACTAAAAAGTTCAGAAACTTTAAATTGTCTCTAGGGCTGAAATGAAATTTCTGAAAATTATTGAAATAGGATTTAGGACTAATTGAAAGGGTCTGGGACTAAACTTAAAAAAACACAGCAACTTTAATTTGTTAAAAAAACAAAGGAGGACCTAATTGAAATGTTATAGGGCTAAATTGAAAACTTAAAATTTCAATTGAAAACAAAATTTTGACAAATTCTCAAAGTGATGCCCCTGCCCAAAACCAAGTCCAGTCAAGAACATCATCCCTCTTCCTCATTTCCGCCCGATGACGGGTGACTTCGCCGTTTCCCGCGACCACTCTGTCGGCGTCATCTCCTCCGTCCGCACACGCCTCAAGGCACGCCGGTTTCGCAACACACATTCACACACTCCTCTGTCTGAACACACCCAACAAAATATAGTAACAATTAAACCTTACTCAAAATCCTCAATTCCTCCAAATTTTGATGGAAAAGCTCACAAGGGTGGCAATCCCAGGTTGAACAAATGAAAAATCCTTGTGGGTTCATCTAAAAAAAATGTATGGGATATCTTAAAGTGGGAAGGTACAGACGGGATTTCAGCACCTAAAATAACAAAAAAGATAGATGGGTTTCTCCTTTTAAATGAAGTATGTGGGATTATTGATTGGGAAAATGCTTCTTCCCAATTTTTACTGAAACGTGTGATAGGTATTGGAGGTTTTCTTCTCCAAGAGATGGCTGTAAATATGGGATTGAAAGTCGGAATTCTAGGGATAAAAGTGGGCGGTTATCTATAGCTGGAGAGATTCAAGCTTATCCGATTTTGTTGTTTAAAAACCCAGATTAATTCCCCTCTCAACTTAACAATTCCGGATAAATTGTTATACTGCATTATAAAAAAATACAATTTAACATTTATTCTTATTATTGATAAAAATGAATTAAATATTTAATAAGACATAATAATAATAATATTAGTACTAATATAAACAAATACTACTTATTTAGTGGGATTGGAGCTTATCTAAAAGGATTTTGGTGAGTTTGATTCAAATTTTGGTTTTGATAAATAAAAATATAGGATTTGGCCAGAATGGGCTTATATTTTAAAATGGGTTGATAGTGGTCCAATAGTATTATTTTGATATAATAAAAGAAGAAAAATATATATATATATATATATATATATTAAGACTAATAATGATATTCAATTATAATATTACTAATAATAATCATAAAAGATGACAAGACTCAAATTTGATAAATAAAATACTGCATGATTTTAAAATCCAAAGAAATACTTATATGGGCTCAATAAAATGGACCCTTTTTAAAAATAAATCATCACGCCAGCTGAATAGATAAATAAACCCAAAGGTTTTTCTTATATCGGACTAAAATTAAAAATTCTAAACTCCATAATTAACTGATCCAAATATAAAAATTAGGGGGTGTTATATCTATATTTATTCATTCGTGGGATAAAAACATGAAGGAAATATTATCAGAAATCTCAGCTAGTTGAATTGTGCCCTGGGGGATTTAAGCTTGTTTATATATCTATGTTCAAAATTCAGATAAAAATTCTCCTCTCAACTTAAAATATATTGTTATATTACATATACTTTATAAAAATATAAATCACACAAATGGACAAAATAAATAATACAATGTAATTAACATATATTACATGATTAGTGGAACTCGAGCTTATTTAAATGGATTTTGAGCTTTGATAAATCAAAATACATGGGCGGACTATTGAAAGAGTTTGAATAAAAATAGATTGATGGTGGCCCAGAAATAAAGTAAAAAAATAAACATTACAACTAATAATAATACTAGTTATAATATTACTAGTATAACATAAAAGATGGAAAATATTCAATCGTAAGTTGGGTATTACAAATGTATCATGTATGGATGAGCCTGATAGAAACCCTGATTTGAATTAAATATAATATTTGTGGGTTTTTTATTTTTGCATTAAGAATGTGGCTAGTTTTAAAACTTTGATTGTAAAATAATCTCATGTCTACTTTATTTTTACTAATACATATTATGTATTTATGTTTACTAATATAATATGGATCTAACTTTATGCTCCAATCATAAGAGACTTATTAAAGTAATTGACCAGAGTTCGATCCCACTCGCGGGCGTGTATTCCCTCCCCGACTATGCCCCATTATACTCAGAAAAAAGGTTTACTAATAATATAATTGTCACGTGACTTTTAGAATTTTGAAATTTCAATTTATAAGCAAGAAAAGCCGTGCATATGCCATATACGAATTTCAAAATATCGCCTCTGCCACATAAATCCCAACCCTATTTGCATGTATGTGAACTAAAAAATTATAAGTTCATAATATCGCCTCTTTGCCTGAACTTTCCCTTAATCCTTGAAACAGGCCATGAACGGTGACCAACCAAAAAAATAATCTGAATAATAATACACACGGCAAAAAAAGAAAAAAAGTTAAAAGTTCATTACATGGCATCTACCACATTTGAGTTGAATGTGGTCATACATGATCAATCTGTACAGAAGAAAAAGCACTTCATAGTGAAAAGTCAGAAGAAAAGATTGGAAGTCCACACACAAAACTACTTTAGACAAAAGGAATAATACACACAATACATACACAACATTCTTTTTGTACAATCATGAAAAAATTTCATCGTTGCGTATATTCTATGACAAAGACGAATGATATATATCCAGAATCATCTAAAGCATCTTACTGTCCTTTCACTGCTCTGCTTACCTGCAATTATCACATTTCTTTGTTCAGAAGTTTGTAATGAAAATGTGAAGATTTCATGTGCTGCCAGAATTTATGTATGCTCGCACAAAAGTTGATAAGAGGCCTTAAAAGCAGCAACATCATTTTCCAAACTGAGTTCATGCTTAATTTCCACTTTCATTCTTGTAGCTAGATCGAGATTTGGATCAATGTTTGACTAAGTTATTAGATTTAGGAATAATTACAGAAATTATCATGACAATGCAAAATTTGGAATATATTATGCTGCAATCTACTTGGAATACCAGATCACAATAGACTCAAGAGTTTAAATTATTGATACTATCATTCTGATAATGCAACTGCAGTTATATAATAAAAGAGAACAGTCCCACAAGTTCATGTATCATGCAAAAAAGAGTGAAGCACCAATCAAATTGTAACCAGTACGATCTTAGAATATTTTCTTTATGTTTAGGAATAACTACAGAACTACCTCTTAGGTTTAGCTTATTACAAAAACCTTCAATTATCTTATAAAATAATGAAAAACACCTGAGGTATTACAATACCCTGTTGAGGTTTGTATATTGCAATTTTTACAGATAACTAATTTTTTTGTAGTAAGTTAAACCTCAAGATAGTATTTGTAATTATCCCTTTTTCTTAATGATCTAAGAGAAAATCAACCACGAAATAAATACTTCCAGACTGGCATAATTGTGAGTTTCACATGCATGCATAGAGATTAAGGGGTGAGAGAGCGAGAGAGGGAGATACCTTCGCTTTGACCTTGTGTTTCTTCTAGTGGATGTGTCAGCATAAACATTTTGAGACCTTGTGCTGCTTTTCTTCATCCGAGATTTAGAAGCACCTGCAAGTAGCAAAATAATATTAGCCATAATTGAGCCTAGGACAAACCTATAACATAAACATGAATCTCAAGCTTGTGTAACCTCTTAGATTAACAAGAGGCGATTGAACTTCATCATCATCAATTTCCAACTCTGTCACCTCACTAGAGGCATCTGAACGTGTTCTTGATTTAGTTGGTTTTGATTTTGAACCTAAACTTCTAGTATCGTCCACCGACTTATCAGCTTCTTCTTCATCTGTTCCATTTCAAATGTGAGATCACAAAGCACTTCCAGTGAAGGAATAACAAATTCAAGGATCATCTTTACACAAGAACCCTATAGCAATGTTATATGAAACTGTAACACAAAATAAATTGACTTTTACAACCATAAAACTCAAGAAAAAGAACCCACAAAAAAGGAAGAAGAAAACTATAACACACTTTGTTTCTGGCATGAATATAACTGCACCTACCTTCAGTGATTTCAGATTCACCACTTTCTTCTACATCTTTCTTTGGTGCCATAAAGTTTCCTAAGCTACCAACTTTTTGTTGATGCGCTTGCGCATTCTTTTCAGTAAGTACTTGCTCCTTCTTCTCATTATGGAACTTGTTGAGCTTTTCCTCAAACTCCTCAATGCTTGACTTCAATTCTGGTTTGGCAAATTTCTTCGCCTGAGATAATATGGCATGAAAATAAGCAAAATACATAGATAAATATATTATCATACATGTTCCTAAAATGTGACACGGTGAAACCACCACCAAAATTGAGTACCTTATTAATTATATTTCTGAAATTTTCCATGACGACGTCCTCAGATAGGACATGTTCATACGCCTTAAACGACTCC
Source organism: Rehmannia glutinosa (assembly GCA_016081115.2). Lineage (NCBI taxonomy): Eukaryota > Viridiplantae > Streptophyta > Magnoliopsida > Lamiales > Orobanchaceae > Rehmannia > Rehmannia glutinosa. The sequence continues at coordinate 14,087,701 of CM071933.1, forward strand.
ATAAGCTTCCTCATACTCTTCTCAGTAAATGCCAGCTGAGAAAGGCAGTAAGAAATATACTCCCACTGCCTGATATCTGCATCAAAAGAATAAAAAATGATGACAAATAATCTTCTCTTGGTTTGACATTTTCAACAAAACAAGCCACTATGTATAAGAGCACACTGCAAGATATCAACTCATCCACAGAAATCACATCAAGTTCTTAATACACATATAGATGTGAAGCAATTCCTGCTTATCTTAATATTAATGCAAAAGCATTCTCGAAAGTCCAAGATTTGCTGTGGGACAGGACAATAAGATTCATTATTCTAATAGCAATGCAAAAAGGCTTTTTCAGTTGTTTCAACACCCCAGGTTTATACTTATAAAGCAGAAAGAGATAACTTTATGTTTAATAGGAATGGCAATCCCTGACACGACATGAACTCTACCTGAAGTTACATGAGAAAAACACGAACACGACTAACACCAATCTGACAAGATGTCACCATTTGTCTTAAAACATAGTTATATTATATTTTGTTTAATTTTATATATTTTGAATATAACTCAAAATTGACCCAAAGCTAAATATAGACACGACCCCATAACCCATCATCCCTAATTTTTAACATTAATGCCATTTTAGATGTATGACAATGTTAAAATATAAACCAGTAAACTTACGTCAAAACCAAGTCCCTGCGGTCATGGGATATAGTCTTATAGAGATAATCATTTGAGAGGTCAAAGTTTAATGTGATATTATCTGTATCTTGGGGAGTAACAGAGTCAAGTTTATTGCTTGTTACAAAAAGGACTAATTAACAAACTGTTAAGCGGGCGACTCAATACCTGAGACACCAGTAAACCTGTTGCATAGCTTCTCAACAAGAGATTCCATTTGTTTATCCTGAAAAATTGACTAGCTCAGCCAACTTATAAATAAAAGGCAAATTGCAAGGCGAAAGAACAACCTAAGCCTGTATTACCTTCTTGATAGAGCCAATTAAAAATTGCATAATGTTGCAGAAAGACTCTCCCTTCAGGTTCTGGCAGGACAATTTTCCAAGGATGTCTGGAAGTAGATTATATATAGGGTTGCTTCCTACAATGAAATCCAAATTTTTCGATCATTTTCCGTTACTCAAATACAACGAGTCAGAATAATCTATAATATGAAAAAAATTATAGATTCACCTTTTTTCGATAGCTCATGGAAAAATAGTCTGGCTAAATTTGAAATCCGTTCATCTTCGTCCTCTAGTCTCATGGCCATTTCATTTATAAAGCCTTTCACCTATATATTTAATGGACAATATTAATACCACACATCAAGTCAACTGGGGAAAAAACAAGGGGAGACCAGTCAGTCAATCAACCTTCATCATGTCATTTAATATAAGGTGAGAAAGAACCAACACGGCATTCTTTCGGACAGATACCGACTGATCTCGAAGACGTGCATACATGTTTTCAGTCCATGGCTCTAACAGGTTAGGAAAACGAACAGCCAGATCTCCAAGAGCTATGGTGCAATTAGAACGAACAGTCTCTGATGGAGCATTCTCCACAACAGTGAAAAGCAGTTGGAGATTGGACTCACTAAGAAGTAAAAACAAAAAACTCATTAAACAGCATAAGGTAGACCATGCTGTATTTGGGCAGAAACATTCAAATGAGCATTCAGAGAGCCATTGTTTACCAGAATTCAGCATCAATAATCATTAAACGGCATAAAGCAAGCATTCCAGATGCCTGCAATTCAGGATACTAAAACAGCGAGAGAAGTCACGTCAGTTCACCATAAAAGTTTTGGCATTGAAACGGGGAAAAAACGGAAAGAAAATTAAAAAATGTCAGTAAAAAAATAATATCAGAAAAAGCTAATCATGCTCATTTGACAATGAATTGTTCATACAAGTTTGTTTTGAGGATAAGAGGTCTTATTCTAAAATTAATAATCTGTAGCAAAAGCTGATTATCTATCTTTCTAAGTGCTTTAAGTAAAAGTCAATTTAGAAGGTTAAGTAGCAAGATATTCTCACACGTGGACAGTACCATCACTGCAGTACTTAAATCACGCATATTACCTTTTCTGTTTCCAAATATCATAAATACAGGATAATCTGTACTAATATGAAAAACAAATTAAAGCAATCACCTTCTGCATTAAATTAAAATTTCTACACAACTTAGACAAAAACGACGCGCAGTGCCCAATCAAGTTCTTTCCACTACTACCACCGAAAACAATTTCCTTCTCTGCTCTTTCAGCTAGGATATCAAGCATTGCATCCTCAGAGGCTGCAAGACCTAATTCTGAATTAATGCCATCATCCTGCAAAAAATGAGGAGAACAAATAAAACTGAAAGTTTAAACAAGTTGTGAAAGTAGAGCATCATTATCATATGAAACAGTATTATCTGAAACCTTGTCACCTTTTGTGCATCAGATGGTGTATTCACATCAAGATTCTTGTCCTCAGCAACCATCTTCTCTTTCTTGGCTTTTGATTTCTGAATTTTCCGAATGCAAGATTCAATATAGACTAATTGGTTCATGGCAACATGACTAACAACAAATAGATATCTGCTGAGTTTTGCAACTTGAACAGTGGTAAGCATATTGGAGCTGCCAGAAACCGTGTTAGTTTGCAATTCACTGACATCACAAGAATCAAATACAGACTGGAGGGATCTGTTCACCAAACTTGCAGCTATTGTTTCAGGAGTGGGATGAATAATGTAAAGAGCAGCTATGGCTCTATCCGCAGCAGCATACCAAATATTTTCTGGAAGTGAAAAGCCAGAAACTAAAGATTCTAAGATACCAAAAACACGGTTTCCATTCGTTAACAACAACTTTTTCTTATCTTCTTCGGACAACCTCTGCAGTGCTAAGCATGCCGTCCTAGAAAGCAGTGGTTCCACTTTTGCCCAACGACCAAATCCAATGTCAACAATGTCTTGTAGGTGAGAGCTGAGAATAGTAGGTGAAGATTTTGCTGCCATGCACAGCACTGATAAAGCACCACGACTTTGCTGAGCAGTAGTTCCACTAATATTGAAACAAAAGAAATCCCATAATGCTGATAACTGGACAAGAAAAACAAGTGCCAAAAAAAGTCGTTGAGAGAATGATCGAGGAAAAGTATTTTGGATATTAAAAAATAAGAAACACAAAAAATAAACATAGATCTGAATTCCTCAATAGATATCTGACTCAGTAATGTTCAGTAGAATAACTCAAAAAGAGGTGATCTCAAAAATCCATCAAAGCCAAATGCATTCCTAATGCAATCCTTAAAGTTCTATTTCTTATAGGATCAACCGAGTGCTAAATTTCCTTTTACTATCACTAAAGCACACCAAGAACTAAAATCTTCCACAGTAAGACTAAAACCATTGCTAATGCCAAATACCATCAGCAAGCGCTCAGAAAGTGTGAATGTGCTATATCAGAAGAAATAGAGAGTTACTAGATGATATGCTTTGAAACGAAATCATTTTCTCCAAAATCATGAACATTACAAAGAACTTTCCATACTAATAGCTATAGAATTGACCCCAGATAGTCATGGGTTAAGGCTTTCTAAAGTTATGAGATTACAATACATACTCAAGCATGGACAGGGTAACTTATTTTCAAAAACTTCCTACAACAATCAACAGAACTACCAAACAAGTTTTGGTGTCATGTATAACAATCATGTTCTATATTGGCATCATAGAAAACAACAATTTCACTAACTAGACTTGAAACTCTGAGAGTTCAAATGAAAATGAGAGAAGAAATCAGGGGCCTGCAGCCAATTTTTTAAGGGAAAAGCAAAAATGCATTAGTGTTGTGGCACCTGATGCCACAATCACAGAATCAAACAAGTCGAACATTAAAAAACAGCCATGAACAATGATCACTTGATGAACCTTGTTCGAATGTCCCCAATTCATAGCATACTTTGTGGCAGTGAGAGAGAAAAAAAGTGTTAAAACGGAGGAAAGCCAACATTTTATTTGATACTTCAAAGAGACGAGGACTGACAACCAGTTTGTAGTCTGGCAGTTAACCAGTGCTCAACTGGTCAGGTTCTCAACTTGACAGCATGGAAAGATTAAAGTTTTGACATTGGAAATAATAGGATCATCAAAACCCAATGGAAATAGCATGTGATATCGATTCATGCATATGCTAGTCAATAAACAGTTTTTCAGCATTTCCAGAAAATAAGCTCACATAAATTTAAAACTGAATTCTTATTTCCATCTCATATCAAGATACATACTTGACACAATAGTATAATAGGCAAACCTTTGCTCATATGTTGTCTTGTCAAGAAAGAAGCTTACCATGCTAGCAGTTATTTCTCCTTTGGATACCAAAGCTCCAAGGATGAATTCCAAAGCTGCGAGATCACCAATATTTGAATCCATGGCAAGATTCAAAAGATTCTTAGCAGTTTCCACCGGGTTCTTCCTTAAATATATTGTGATAAAAGCATTCTCAACAGCTTCATAAATCGATTTGTCTTGAGAAAATACCTGGTGGCATCCAGGAAAATTAAGTTTTTACATTTCTGATCATGAAATTAGTAAGAATAAAACCTATTGAGAAGGAGGAGCTGAAGGAAAGAGGTTTTGATGACAACAAAAACAATATCACCATTCGAAATTCATAATGATGATCATGATGAGGCATTACCAAAGGGAGCATCTTGCGAAGGCAGGCTTCTGATTCATCAATTTGAAATTGTCTGCATCTCATGAGCAAAAGAATAGTATTTTCCACATCACTCGAAGATGACGAAGCCATTAATTGCACGAGGGTAGGCATCGTGGCAGACATACAATTTGAGAAACTCAAGCCAGCCTCTAGTGAAGCAACCAAGGTGCGGGTTTGCTCCACATTCCCAACATCTGGTACAGAATTGTCCACCTCAAGTGTCCCATTTGCCTCGTGAGGTAAGCAGCTATCTGTCAAACTATCCTGATTCTTGGAGTCCCCTCCAAACTCTTCATCGTCAACCCCACTATCATCTCCAAAAGAAACGTTATTATCTGACACCAGCCCATCCGAGCTGTTGGGGGGACATTTTGGTGCAAGCTCGTTTAATTTCTTCTTGTACTGCTCTAGGGTTGCCTCAAAAGAAGCTGCTCGAAGTTGGGGTCCAAAAGGGTTGTGCTGCAGCATCATGATAAGTAAATTAAGTGCTGATTTTCTGACTATTGCACTCTTATCTTCTAATCTGCCAGAAGCTACTGTTGCAACCTCATTCCACAAACCAATTGAGATAGAATGTTCCTCACATAATTCAGCCCACACCTGAAGAACCCGACTCCTAGTATAAGCTGATACATCACGACAGCGCTCCAATAAGATTTCCAACATGGCCTGTTTGGTCCGAAGACGTATAGATTTTGAACTAACTTCACCTTCAACATCATTAAAGGCCTTCGCAATTAACTTACCCAGCACCGCAACAAGTGCGTTCCTTATCTTGTAAGATTCTCCACCAAAGTGTGGGACCAATAAGCCAATGTTAGTTGAAAGCAGCTTTGGTAATCGATCAGACAGCTCTACGAGAAACCGCCCAATATTTTCAGACCCAACAGTGTCTTTAACATAGTCCTTTGGATCCGTCCTTCCAATCTCCCTAATAAGGGAAATAGCCATGCTTCCATCAGCGTATTTCTTTTCAGCTCCAGCAACAGCATCAGCCAAATGTGTAACGACGAAATCATATTTATGAATCAGGTGCAAAATGGAAGCACATGATTGTGCTATATAGTGGTACTTAGTGGCGCATGTCCCAATTATACGACATAAAGCATCTTTTGCATCAGAATCTTTTAGCAGCAACGCATTCTCAAACATCAAGAATGCATGTCTACAACAAGCCATGTTTCAAATCAGATATTATCATCATCATTTGTAAGTTATGAAACAAAACATTAACAGCTTTTCAACTTACTTCATAATGAAGGATAAGTAATTTTCATCTGGGTCAGATGAACCGAAGAGCAACGAGAGGTTGATCTCTAATGAATTGGCAATTAAATTCATTATTCTGCCCCTCTGAGGTTCCCAATTCCATGAATTTACAGGCTGTTTCTTCCTACTAGAAGCCACCACCTAGACCATTAAAACCAGATTAATCATGCGTGCTCCATTGACCAGAATCAAATTGACTTACTTATTGCAAAAATAATTTTCTTTTAGTGTGATGCAAAAAACAACAGGGCTACAGGCATGGTTGCCTACTATTGACAAAGATGCATATTCAGTTAAATTCATCCAGTATGCTGAAGCTATAAGCCCATAATCAGAAAAGTTACCATTAGAATAAGACGAACTAGCTCGTAAAATCAGTGATATTTCATTTGTGCATTCAGAGAAATGCATTAATCCATATCTCTTCAATATAATAAGCATTACCAATGGTGAAACATTGCACACAATTTATCTCATAAAGCATATAGAAATGCATCACTAATTAGAAAGACCACCTAATTTAACTACCCTCACTCAAAATAGGAATAAATGCAGCATATCTATATAAAACAACTGTACTAGTTCATTCCAAGCACAAGAAAATTTATGTTACTTTAGTTGCATTGTTAGCAGAGCTGGAACTTGACTCCTCGATGAGCACAATATGCATGAGAAAAAACGAATAAATCTTAAAAGCATTCCGGTGCGACGCCACTCTATCAGCCACCAACTGTTCACCACCACGCTCATCACTCTCATCATGCTCATCGTCCCGAGAAAGAGAGCGCCGCGACCGAGAGAGCGAGTCAACATTTGGTAACAGAACACTCAAATTAGATCTCAACGACTCCACCAAATTGAACTTGCAGCCAGGACTGAGGCTAGCGAAACCCTTCACCAAAGAATACACGCGGTCAAAAACTTCCTGCTCTTCGACACAGAATAACTCCTTGTCCGACAAATCAAAGGACACTCCTGCATTCAAAACGTTGAAAAACGTTAAAATTTGAGGGAATTCACGAAGGCTGAGTGAGGAATCGCTGGAGGGTTAGAACTCACCTTTCACGAATTCTTCTAGCTCCGGCGGGCGGAGAGAGGATATCGGAAATGTATTTTGAACGGTGAGGCGAGTGCAATCGGAGTCGTCCTCCTCTTCGAGGGATGTAAGAGTTTGAGGGAAGATGAAAGATGGTGCCATTTAGGGGGAGAGAGATTTTTTCCAGAGAGAGGAGAGTTGTTTGAAATGAAATCTGAAAGTTCAAAGAGCGGGAAGAAGATGACTATAAAACGGGCTAATTAGATAATGCGCACAACTATAGGCCCAAATAGAAATAAACTTTGGAAACTTCTATAATGAGTCCATTGGGCTTGTTTACGGACTGGTAAATGTAACTGATGTTTCAATTTTTATTTTACTTTTTATTTTTGATAAATTACCCGAAATACCTCAATTTTTGAAAAAATACCACCAAATATGCTATTATCACGTTTGTACCTATTTTTTCCTTTTTTACGCTCATGTGTATTTTTTTGATTATTTTTACGTTTTTTCGTTTTTCCTTGTTCCTGTATTGTTTTATATGTTATATATGTTGTTTCAATGTTGTTTAAATTTGTTTCATTGTTGTTTCATTGTTATTTCGATGTTTCAAAATAACTTTTATCTATTTTTTATGATGTTTTTTGTTCATGTGTTATTTTATACATTGTTTTCATTTTTTCTGTGTTGTTCTATAATATTTTTAATGTTATTCGAATTATTTTTTTGTTGTTTCCATTTAGTTTTCAATGTGTAGATACAGTTTTTACCTACTTTTAAGCTTTTTTTTTAATGTGGTGTTTTTAATATTTTTTACATTGTTTCTGAGTTGTTTCCATACAATTTTTAATGTTGTTCTTAAGTTTCTTTGTTGTTTCCACGTAGTTTTCGATGTTTAAATATAATTTTTACCATTTTTAAGCTCTTTTTGTTCATATGGTGTTTTCTATATTGTTTCTGGTTTATTTCTATATTATTTCTTGGTTGTTTTCATGTTTTTCATGTTTTCATGCATTGGATCAAAAAATGAATTGTGTTTTTTCACACATGTTGTTTCTATATTATTTTCAATTTGTTTGGTTTTAATATGTGTTGTTTTATGGTATATTCTTATTTTTTATAAGATTTGAATATAAAGTGGATTATTTAACTGGGGCAAAATTTATTTTTTCACTGAAATTTGATTAGAAAAACATGTTTGAAACAACAAAGAAACAACAACGTAAAAATAATTCGGAAATTTTGGCAAGAGCGTAAATTTGTCCAGAAAAAGGGCAGGAGCATAATTTTGTCCAAAAATTATCGGGAAGCGTAAAAGCATGTCTTTTTTCCAGAAAAGTGGGGGGCAAAAGTGTCCATGACCCTTTACTTTTTATATGCTTTATTGAAATAGGAAGATTGGAATATATGATTTAGATACCAATATTTATGATAAAATTTTTAATTTTGAATCTGACTTTCTTTATTTTGTTCTAAAATCAAGAATAGAAGTCCAAAAGAGACTTTTTACACATAAACAAATAGAATTCGTTGTATTGTGTCTACTTAGGTACATTAATGTAATTATAATATTTAAATAAATAGTCACATTAATGTAATTATAAATAAATAGTCACATTGTTGAATAAAGTACGATTAAATGCAATAATGTACTTTGTATTTACTACTGATTAATATCCATGTGTGTCCAAAGCATAGCTATTCACAAAGTAAAGGTATATGTCACGCCCCAAAACGAAAGTCGTGACATAATTTACCAAACTTATGCCGGTTTACCATGCCGGCTTATTTATCCTCCAACATACGTCAATAGAACGATAAAATCCCAACTGATTATAAATAAAGGAATAACTAAGTCAGAGTATGGTTGCAGTGGAATCTAAAAGAAATAAAATACAACATAATAATTATTCTTCAGGGTCCTACGCCCTGCTATTACATTAAATAAGTCCAAAGTCTAAATCATCAGAAATAAAATCCATCGTCTTAATAAAGTCCATAATAAAATACAGAACTAAGCTACGTCTTGAGATCCATTGTCGCCATTGTCTCGACTGACTCTTCATCCTCTGGTTGATAAAAGAGGTGGGGTGAGAACAAAAATTCTCAGTGGGTGGGTGTCGGTGTGCGAGTGTGGCTTATTTTATGCACAGAAGAAAATTTCATGGAAATCAATGCATGAAATGCATATGACTTTGTCTCGTTGTTTGTATAAAGATTTCCTTTAACCATTATGTTAGAATTGTCAGAACTAGTCAACCATTATTATTGTCTTATTAAATTTACTTCCACTTTCAATTGGATAAAGCCGAAGCAAATTATCCCACATCACTTGGATAAAGCCGAAGCAAATTATCCCACTTCATTTGGATAACGCCGAAGCAAATTATCCCACATCACTTGGATAAAGCCGAAGCAAATTATCCCACATCACTTGGATAAAACCGAAGCAAATTATCCCACTTTAAATTTTCACTTTACTCTTCACTTTCATTCTCAACTTCACTTCCACTTATCATTTCACTTCATATTTCATTTCACATTTCACTTCCACTTTACGTTTCATTTAATTCTTCACTTCAAGATTTCTCTTCCAAGTACTATCTTACTTATTCGAAAAATTGGATAAAAACAGTTAGCAAGACCGGAGTGATCTTGGTCACACGATATCCGATATTTATTTCAAAACAAAACTCGTGGTCACACTTGAGTTAGAAAATCTCAATTTCAATGTCCTTAGCAATTTTAAAAATAAAAATCATTTTTACTAAGGAGAACATTCCCTTGCCGGGTTTTAAAATTCAATAAGTTTCAATTCCGTACTCGGAAAATGATAAAGTCAGTTCCAAAAATTTCCAAATTCCCAGAGAGTTATATTTTTCAGAGGCTTGAGAAAGATTTTATAAAATTTGCATAATCGCCCTCTAGTTTCCCAAAATTTCGATTTTTGACTTGATATTTTAAAATTAGGTAAATCTTAAACCGGGAAGGATTTTGAGGTAATTATAATTTTAAAATACTTCTTTGGGCAGTAATAAGTTGTGGTTAAAACAATTTTGAAAATTTCGAAAGTTAGGTACCTCATTTTCACAAATTACAATTTTGGCGCAAAAGCGATTTTTTTGTTGTTAAAGGCTCGTTTCAAGTTGGATGGTTATGAAATTTGAACTAAAGATTCAAAATACCATATTAAATAAATCTGAAATATTTCAAGATACCTTGACTGCCCAAGTTTTGAAAATTACAATTTTGGTCCTTTAAGTTTTACAATCTTATATTTTGATATCAAACTTGTTCCTTTTTGTATTTTCTTGCCCGGAAGGGGTCCCAATCTTTCAAGTCACTTCATATATGAAATTTAAAGTGTTTTGGGTCCAATATTTCGAATTTTCAGAGGTGGCCTTCACAGTTTTTCATATTTACACTTTTGACCCAATATTTCACAATAATTACAAAAATAACCCAAGTTTCAATTTTTCTTGCATACATAACAAGTCCAGAATTCCAATGATATATAAAAACTCATATTAAACATTTCTAAAATATATTTGAACATTCATAGCATCATAAATAATAAAAGCATAATGATGAGCAATTTTATCAATATTTTATGCAAGAAAATATCATACTCATCTTTTTATTTTCTCTAAATTTCACTAAAACATAAATATCATAAATACTTGCAAAAATTCATAAAATAAAATATTATCACGTGAGCATGTATTTTTGTGCACTAGTTGAAAAATGATGCATTTTGTAGAAATATTTTTCACCCACCTTGTAGTAGTTTTTCGGGTTGATCTAAAACTGAGTCTTCTTCTTGATACCAACTTCTTGACTCAAACTCTTTAAGGTCAGTCCCTATATGGTATCCAAACCATATTTTGGTGTTAAAATTAAAGTATCAAATTTAAAGGAATTTAATAGGATCAAGTGACTACTACTTACCTTAATGTCCTCAAATTTTTCTTCAAGCTTCTAACTTCAACTTGAACTTATATAGGTCATCCCCTAAGCTCCAAAAATTCAAATCCTTGAGTCAAAATTAATTCCTTAAGTTTTCAAGAGTAAAAATACTAAAACCACAATTTCTCACCTTAAATGTGTGTAGCCTTGAATTTCCTCTTCAAGCTTGTAATCAAGTATATGTCTCTTAATTCTTCATGGAAAAATCCTTCTAGGAGTACCTCAATAAGGAAGAATTCAACAAAGTTAAATGATGGAAGTGTATACTTGAATTTTCAAGAAAATAACAATGAAGGTGAAAGAAAAAAAAAATTCTCACCTTTGGCTTAGAAATTTTTGGTCCTTAGAGAATATGGGGAGAGAGTGTTGTGTTTTGTTCTTCTAATTATGAAAGAATGAGAGAGGTTTAAGTGTTGTAGGATGAAAAAAAAATGAATTTTGTGTTTCATAGATGTAATATGGCCGAAAATGGTAGGAGGATATACTTTTCTTTTTTTTTGGTATTTAATAATAATGCAAAGTGAAAGTTGGAGGAAAAAAAAATTATTCCCCCTAATCTTGCTATAGCCGAAAGTTGGCACAAGTAGGAGAATTATTTTTGTTGTTTTCTTTACTTTTGTTTAAAGTATGGGATATTAAATAAAGTGGTGTAATAGAAAAGATAAAAGTTGAATGTTCCTTGTCTTGATTATCCACATTGTGGACGTCCAACAATCCCCTTTTTTTTCTTTTTTCTTTTTTTTTCTTTTTTCCCCTAAAATCTAGTTGATAGATACCAAATAATAAAAATAGTAATAGAAGAAAAAAATGAGTTATTTTCTCTATTTTAAGTGATAAAGAAAAAAAATTTAGGAAAAATATTTATTTTCTTTTCTTTTATAAAATTTGAGGAAAATAAAATGTTTAAATATCCATAATTAAATATTTAGGAATTTAAAATTAAGGATGTGAAATACCAAATGTGTATTTAAAAAAAATATTAATAATAATAAATTGGAAGTTGGTTGAAATGAATTATAGAATAAGGTGAAATATTTGGATAAGAATTGGAACTTACTCCTAAATAATCGAGGGTCCAATATTTCAAAAGTTGTCTATAGTCAATCAAGAATTAATACTTGAGGAAAAATATAACCGGTATGCTCAAAATAGAAAAGAGTAGTCGTCATTGGAAGAAATAAATGATTGAGTATCATATCTCATCTATAATAGATGTTGTGACACTTAGCCAAAATTTTGTCACTATACATTGTTGTAGAATATGTTGAAAAATCGGGGCCTCACATTCTCCTCTACTTAAAAGAATTTGGTCCCCAAATTCCTCCTAAAATAGTTCTGGGTATTGTCTTAGAATCTCTTCTTCCATTTCCCACATGACATCTTCATCCCCAGACCTTATGTGTCCCAGAAAGGTAACTTCGTTAAGCCAGAATTCGCATTTGCTAAACTTGGCATATAATTTGTGCTCTCGTAGTGCTTCCAGCACCATTATCAGATGATGTTCATGATGCTCCCTCGACTTGGAGTGTACTATTATGTCATCAATGAAAATCATTACAAATTTATGTAAGTAAGGTCAAAAGACTCGGTGCATCAGGTCCATAAATACTACGGGAGCATTTGTTAGTCCAACCGCATTACTACAAACTCGTAGAGTCCATACCTAGTTTGGAATGCTGTCTTAGGGATGTCTTCCTTCTTAATCTTCAACTGATAATATCCTTGTTGCAAATCAAGTTTTTAACACAATGTGGCTCCTTGGAGTTGGTCGAATAGTTCATCGATCCTCGGAAGGGGATACTTATTCTTGATGGTCACATTGTTAAGGCCACGATAGTCTATGCACAACCTTTGTGTTCCATTTTTTTTTTGACAAAAGCACTGGGCTTCCCATGGTGACGTACTTGGTCTGATAAAGCCTACTTCCATCGGGCCAGTTTCTGTAACTGAGCTTTCAATTCTTGCAATTCCACATGGGCCATCCTATAGGTTGTTCATGCTATTGATGCGGTCCCTGGAAAGATTTCGATGGCGAACTGAACTTTCCTATCGGGAGGGATAGTTGTGAGTTCTTGAGAAAACACATTTAAGTATTCTGACACTATGGGCACATCGTGAATTTAGGTTTCATCCTTAGGTTTGTTAATTATAAACGCTAAATACCCATGTGCTCCATTAGTGATTGCTTTTCTAGCCTTGATGGCCGAAATAATTGGGGGCATCGAGACTCGTGCCCTTCCTGATAGCTCCACTACTGGTTTTCCCAGTTTACATAGCTTAACCATTTTGTTGTGACAATCCGTTTGGGCAAAATGTCTAGATAGCCAATCCATTCCCAAAATAATATCATACTCCGATATGGGTAATAATATCAAATTAGCATCAAAATGCACATTCTCAATTTTAATTTCACATGTGTTATCTATGGAGTCAGTTATTTGGCTTCCGCCCATAGGAGCGGACACCTCTAAACAGATAGGCATGCGTTCCATGCATGTATGCAAATTATGAGAAAATTAGGGTGCGACAAATGAATGATATGATCCGGGATCAAATAATTTTTTAGTACGGTGGTCAGATACCTAAAGCGTACCGTTCACCACGTCTGTTGCATTTGGGCCTTCTTGCCCTACCAAAGCAAATACACGAGCTGGTGCCCTTGCTCGGTTATTCGGCCCATTCCCAGATTTATAGGGTGGTGCGGGTTTGTTTTCAGGTGTCGAAATCATTGGGCAGTCACATAGTTGATGCTGATCGCTGCCACATTTGAGGCATTTCCCTTGTTTACGCCAACACTGATCTGGTGTATGTCCCGGCTTGCGGCAGTGAGAGCAAGTTATGCTTTACACAGATTGTTTCTCATTGTTAGCCGGTCCAATTCCACCCCTTTGGAATTTTGTAGGTGGCCCGGTTGTTTTCTCGACTATTAGCCTCTTTGATCCCGATGCCTTGCTCTGTTGAATTTGCCCGATTCGGTTCAAACCCATTTCTACACGAGAGGCAGCCCTAACTGCAGCAGAGTATGTATCTATTTCCACTGTCAACAGTTGTTTCTGTAGATCTAATCTCAATCCTCGAGTAAATTTATACAATTTGTCCGCCTCAGTACTTATGAAGCCCAAAGCATACTTTGACAGTCGGTGAAATTTCGATTCGTACTGGGCCACGGTCATACTCCCCTGCCTCAAACGGTGAAATTTGTCACGTCTCACTTCTCGGACCACTTGAGGAATGTATTGGTCCCTGAATTTTGACAGAAAATTGTCCCACGTCCTTTGGGTTCGGTCTTGTTCCCACCTTCTCTCCACAGATTTCCACCAATCACGAGCGGTGGATTCCAATCGAAATACCGCTAAGGCAACTTGTTGTTCCTCGGTATATTGTAGGGCAACACAAATATTTTCCATTTGTTCAAGCCAATCCTCAGCCTTGGCGTCGTCTGGTTCCCCCAGGAAGACGGGTGGATCGAAACGCAAGAATCGTTCCAACACCCGATCATGTGCTTCCCGCACTGGTTCCTGTATGTTCCGATTTTGACCAGTTTGTTGCTGCATGAATAGTAAGATCTGTTGAAGGGCTTGTGCAGTCAGATCGAGCCCAGCAGCTGGGGGAGGTGGTGGAAGTTCGGGAGATGGATTTCTCTCCAGCGGAGGGTTAAGGTTTTCCCTGTCCACGTTACGTGGTCTCCCTCTGCCTCTTTGACCAGCCATCTGTGATTAGAATAATTAGCATCCACTCACTTATGTAGATAAAATTATGAGCTATGGTACAATAATTAATGATGTATAATATCTAATTTAACGAAGCAATTATTAAGGAATTATTTGTTATAAACTATCCAATAGTGGTGATTCCCATTACAGGCGAAGGGTCCTATCCTGGGTTAGCTCGGTGTAAGTTTCCTTCTTACTAGCCGAGCTCTGATACCATAACTATCACGCCCCAAAACGAAAGCCGTGACATAATTTACCAAACTTATGCCGGTTTACCATGCCGGCTTATTTATCCTCCAACATACGTCAATAGAACGATAAAATCCCAACTAATTATAAATAAGGGAATAACTAAGTCAAAGTATGGTTGCAGCCGAATCTAAAAGAAATAAAATACAACATAATAATTATTCTTCAGGTACCTACGCCCTGCTATTACATTAAATAAGTCCAAAGTCTAAATCATCAGAAATAAAATCCATCGTCTTAATAAAGTCCATAATAAAATACAGAACAAAGCTATGTCTTGAGATCCATCGTCGCCATTGTCCTGATACAGCTCTTCATCCTCTGGTTGATAAAAGAGGTGGGGTGAGAACAAAAATTCTCAGTGGGTGGGTGTCGGTGTGCGAGTGTGGCTTATTTTATGCACAGAAGAAAATTTCATGGAAATCAATGCATATGACTTTGTCTCGTTGTTTGTATAAAGATTTCCTTTAACCATTATGTTAGAATTGTCAGAACTAGTCAACCATTATTATTGTCTTATTAAATTTACTTCCACTTTCAATTGGATAAAGCCGAAGCAAATTATCCCACATCACTTGGATAAAGTCAAGCAAATTATCCCACTTCACTTGGATAAAGCGAAGCAAATTATCCCACTTCACTTGGATAAAGCCAAGCAAATTATCCCACATCGGTTGGATAAAGCCAAGCAAATTATCCCACATCACTTGGATAAAGCCGAAGCAAATTATCCCACTTCATTTGGATAAAGCCGAAGCAAATTATCCCACATCACTTGGATAAAGCCGAAGCAAATTATCCCACTCGGATAAAGTCGAAGCAAATTATCCCACTTTAAATTTTGACTTTACTCTTCACTTTCATTCTCAACTCCACTTCCACTTATCATTTCACTTCACATTTCATTTCACATTTCACTTCCACTTTACGTTTCATTTAATTCTTCACTTCAAGATTTCTCTTCCAAGTACTATCTTACTTGTTCAAAAATTTTTATAAAATCAGTTAGCAAGTCCGGAGTGATCTTGGTCACACGATATCCGATATTTATTTCAAAACAAAACTCGTGGTCTAGTTATCGGGCGGATAATCTAGCCGGTGTTCAAGCTCGATATTTTTATTATATAAGTAAGAAATATCTCTTAAAATATTTATAAGGCACTTGAGTTAGAAAATCTCAATTTCAATGTCCTTAGCAATTTTAAAAATAAAAATTATTTTTACTATGGAGAACATTTCCTTGCCGGGTTTTAAAATTCAATAAGTTTCAATTCCGGACTCGGAAAATGATAAAGTCAGTTCCAAAAATTTCCAAATTCCCAAAGGGTTATATTTTTCAGAGGCTCGAGAAGATTTTATAAAATTTGCATAATCGCCCTCTAGTTTCCCAAAATTTCGATTTTTGACTTGATATTTTAAAATTAGGTAAATCTTAAACCGGGAAGGATTTTGAGGTAATTATAATTTTAAAATACTTCTTTGGGCAGTAATAAGTTGTGGTTAAAACAATTTTGAAAATTTCGAAAGTTAGGTACCTCATTTTCACAAATTACAATTTTGACCCAAAAGCGATTTTTTTGTTGTTAAAGACTCGTTTCAAGTTGGATGGTTATGAAATTTGAACTAAAGATTCAAAATACCATATTAAATAAATCTGCAATATTTCAAGATACCTTGACTGCCCACGTTTTGAAAATTACAATTTTGGTCCTTTAAGTTTTACAATCTTATATTTTGATATCAAACTTGTTCCTTTTTGTATTTTCTTGCCCGGAAGGGGTCCCAATCTTTCAAGTCACTTCATATATGAAATTTAAAGTGTTTTGGGTCCAATATTTCGAATTTTCAGAGGTGGCCTTCACAGTTTTTCATATTTACACTTTTGACCCAATATTTCACAACAATTACAAAAATAACCCAAGTTTCAATTTTTCTTGCATACATAACAAGTCCAAAATTCCAATGATATATAAAAACTCATATTAAATATTTCTAAAATATATTTGAACATTCATAGCATCATAAATAATAAAAACATAATGATGAGCAATTTTATCAATATTTTATGCAAGAAAATATCATACTCATCTTTTTATTTTCTCTAAATTTCACTAAAACATAAATCTCATAAATACTTGCAAAAATTCATAAAATAAAATATTATCACATGAGCATGTATTTTTGTGCACTAGTTGAAAAATGATGCATTTTGTAGAAATATTTTTCACCCACCTCGTAGTAGTTTTTCGGGTTGATCTAAAACTGAGTCTTCTTCTTGATACCAACTTCTTGACTCAAACTCTTTAAGGTCAGTCCCTATATGGTATCCAAACCATATTTTGGTGTTAAAATTAAAGTATCAAATTTAAAGGAATTTAATAGGATCAAATATATGGCTACTACTTACCTTAATGTCCTCAAAATTTTCTTCAAGCTTCTAACTTCAACTTGAACTTATATAGGTCATCCCCTAAGCTCCAAAAATTCAAATCCTTGAGTCAAAATTAATTCCTTAAGTTGTCAAGAGTAAAAATACTAAAACCACAATTTCTCACCTTAAATGTGTGTAGTCTTGAATTTCCTCTTCAAGCTTGTAATCAAGTATAGGTCTCTTAATTCTTCATGGAAAATTTTTTCTAGGAGTACCTCAATAAGGAAGAATTCAACAAAGTTAAAGGATGAAAGTGTATACTAGAATTTTCAAGAAAATAACAATGAAGGTGAAAGAAGAAAAAATTTCTCACCTTTGGCTTGGAAATTTTTGGTCCTTAGAGAATATGGGGAGAGAGTGTTGTGTTTTGTTCTTCTAAGTATGAAAGAATGAGAGAGGTTTAAGTGTTGTAGGATGAAAAAAAATGAAATTTGTGTTTCATAGATCTAATATGGCCGAAAATGGTAGGAGGATATACTTTTTTTTTTTGGTATTTAATAATAATGCAAAGTGAAAGTTGGAGGAAAAAAAAATTATTCCCCCTAATCTTGCTATAGCCGAAAGTAGGCACAAGTAGGAGAATTATTTTTGTTGTTTTCTTTACTTTTGTTTAAAGTATGGGATATTAAATAAAGTGGTGTAATAGAAAAGATAAAAGTTGAATGTTCCTTGTCTTGATTATCCACATTGTGGACGTCCAACAATCCTTTTTTTTTTCTTTTTTCTTTTTTTTTTCTTTTTTCCCCTTAAAATCTAGTTGAGAGATACCAAATAATAAAAATAGTAATAGAAGAAAAAAAAATGAGTTATTTTCTCCATTTTAAGTGATAAAGAAAAAAAATTTAGGAAAAATATTTATTTTCTTTTCTTTTATAAAATTTGAGGAAAATAAAATGTATAAATATCCATAATTAAATATTTAGGAATTTAAAATTAAGGATGTGAAATACCAAATGTGTATTTAAAAAAAATATTAATAATAATAAATTGGAAGTTGGTTGAAATGAATTATAGAATAAGGTGAAATATTTAGATAAGAATTGGAACTTACTCCTAAATAATCGAGGGTCCAATATTTCAAAAGTTGTCTATAGTCGATCAAGAATTAATACTTGAGGAAAAATATAACCGGTATGCTCAAAATAGAAAAGAGTAGTCGTCATTGGAAGAAATAAATGATTGAGTATCATATCTCATCTATAATAGATATTGTGACACTTAGCCAAAATTTTGTCACTATACATCGTTGTAGAATATGTTGAAAAATCGGGGCCTCACAGTATAGACTATATAGAGTGTGGATGGATGTCAATAAAAATAATTATAAAATTAATATTAAGTTCATATTTGTCATCTTTTCTAATTATTATTTCTTATGAAAATTGGTATATTCATCTTATAAATATTCAACAGGGTTCTTTCTCTGACATTTTGTAAGAAGGATTTTTTTTGGCTAGATTACCTAGATAGTGTTACTCGAATTAGGTATGCAACATCAAACTCTTAATTCTGGAAATTACGACGAAGTGAGATGATGATGCATAAACATGTAGTAGATGATGCATGCATATATAACGATCTAACGTACTCATGTTGCATATACATATATAATTGTTTTGTTCAATAAACTTACATTTTCTTCATCTCAGATAATTAAAAAAATTGCAAAAAAATACTTTAAAAATAAAAAATGAATACAATATAATCATGTTTTAGTCCAACATATATAAATAGAACTTCCATCAACGCAAAATTTACTAGCAAAAGCACTGCTATATATAAATAAAAATAATGCATAATTAATTTTATTTTACTGTATAAATAGATATATGTTACTGCATATGTGCTATTTTTTCAATGAGTACTCAACATAAATACACTTTATACAAAAATTCGGTGAAAAATGTTTAGATGACACTATTTGAAAAATCAATGCATACTTAGCGTTATTGTCATACATAACTAATGAGGTTTTACTGCATATAAGCTAAAGTTATGTTGTGTGTGCTCCATTACAATAAAGTTGATACATACGATATTAGAAAACTGCATATATAAGCTAAAGCTAAGGTTGGTGAAAGCTGCTTAGACGATACTATTGGAAAAATCAATTCATATTTTAACATTATTGTCATGATAAATAATGAGGTTTTAGTAAGCTAAAGCTACATTGTCTGATCCAGTACGATAAAGTTGATGCATATTTAATTTTGAGATGCTGGATAGATAGCAATATGTTACTGCATATATGATGTTTGTTCATTGCATAACCAACAAAACATAAATTTGTTTGGCACAAGCATTGAAAATAGTACTGTCAGGGAAAGGCTTGTCATATCTCCGATATTGGGGCAAAGATATTATTTAATATTTAATATATAATAAAGTTTATACATTGAAATAATATTATTAATTGTGCAATAATCAATGGGCTACAGATGGAATAACCCGACCCAAAGGAGTCCAGGACTGGCTAACATGCCACTTTCTCCTACACGGTCCACGGAAAACTTGATCGTGAAAATCTTTCACTAAACTGCAAGTATACAATATAGCTAGCAGATAGCAGCGAGTAAGGTCATATTCCTCAGGGATTGAATACGAAACACGTAGAGTATAGTAATCACGTACTTCAATTTTATCAAAGCGTTTAAGTTTGTTTATGTATCTGAACAAATCCTATATTAACAAATAAAATATCTAAATTGTTAAAGACCCAAAATCCACAAGTTTTCATCAAATACGAAAGCAATCCTAGGCACAATGGCATAAACATAAATTTTTAAGCGGTCGGTCGATACATGAATTTGGGGTGGGCCAGATAAAAAAACTAAAAACAATACACATAAATATTAACTAAAAATAATTTTAAAAAAATTCCTAGTAAACTTTAAAAAAAACTGGGGGGGCCCAGGTTGACCATCTACCTCCGTCATTGCCTAGGCACATAATCTCAACATACTTCTTCAATATTAATTCCAATTCATGTTTCATCAAAACCAGTTTTTGTGTATCTATGGGTTCAATTCCTAAATTAGTTAATCTATTGCCCCTCTCGGGCAGCGCATAAACAGTTGATTAATAATAATTGAATGTATTCTTACTCAATCAATTAATATTAACTCCAAAAAGAACTTTGAATTGAAGAACCCCCACAAACAGTTATAGGTCTCCCGACTTAATTCCCATTTATGTTATGAACTCGTTTTTCGTAAATTATATCTTATCTCCCGAATTTTGACAGAACAAATAAGACATGTAAATTCTTGATCAGATAATCTATAAGAAACGGGCACTCGAATTCACAAATAGAATACACAAACTAATTAAGAAAAACAATCAAATTAGATTTAACATATATCCACAGTTTTGATTATACCATTTGATCAGAAAGATTAGCCTAATATATTTGATAACAAATTCATAGACAAACTTGAAATCAAATAGTTCGACATCGAACTTAAGTACAAACAAGAGATCTAAACTAATAGGACATAATCCTTCTTGTCAAGATGGATCATTCTTCAAAGTCTTGAACCTCTAGTGCTTTCGCAGATGCGAAAGGTGTTGTGGTGTTCTTCGTTGATTTGTGTTTCTCTCTCAGAAGTATGTAAGTTTGTCTAATCCCAAGTGTATTTTTGTATATGATGATGTATATTTTCATCCAGGGCCTGGTCTTCTTTTTATAGATGCTTTGAGAGATCACTTGTAGAGTCCGCCAGAATTAGGAAACAAAATCAGCCGCCAAACAAATCACACGATCGTGTATTTTTACACGATCCGACCATGCATTAGGTTTCTCTCTCAATTTTGGCCACAAACAAAGTACATGACCTTGTACTAATACACGGTCTGGTCGTGTAATCCGCCTCGAAATTCTTCCCTCAAACAAGTCGCACGGGTGTTTAAAATCACACGAAAACCATTCACATGGTCGTGTAATATTTCATGGTCTGACTGTGTACTTTGTCTTTCGTTGCTTTTCTTCGTGTATTAAAAACTTGACCGTGAAAATCTTTTCACTAAATTGAAAGTGTACACGTGTAGCTAACAGATAGCAACGAGCAAGGTCACATTCCGCAGAGATTAAATACGAAACACGTAGCATACAATAATCTCATACTTCAATTTTATTGAAGCGGTCGAAAATCAAAAGTTTATTTATTTATCTAAACTAATCCTAAATTAGCAAATAAAATATCTAAATTGTTAAAGACCCAAGCTCCACAAGTTTTCAACAAATACAAAAGCAACCCTAAGCACATAATCTCAACATGCTTCTTCATTAATATTAATTCTGATTAATGTTTCATCAAAACCAGTTTTTGTGTATCTATGCGTTCAATTCCCAAATTAGTTAATTCATTCCCCCTCCCAGGCGGCGCATAAACAATAGATTAATAAGAATTGAATGTATCTCTACTCAATCAATTAATATTAACTCCAAAAAGATCTTTGAATTAAAAAACTCCCCACAAACAGTTATAGGTCTCCCGACTTAATTCTTGTTTATGTTATGAACTCGTTTTTTGCCAAGTAAGATCTCATATCCCGAATTTTGTCAGAACAAATAAGACATGTAAATTATTGATCAGATAATCTACAAGAAACAAGCATTCAAATTCACAAATAGTACACAAAAACCAAATAAGAAAAACAATCAAATTAGATTTAACATGAATCTACAGTTTTGATTATGCCTCAGGATCAGAAAGATTAGCCCAACATATTTAATAATAAATTCATAGACAAACTTGAAATCAAATAGTTTGACATCGAATTAAGTACGAACAAGATATCGAAACTAAAAGTATAAAACCCTTCTTGTCAGGGTGAATCCTTCTTCAAAGTCTTGAACCCCTAGTGCTTTTGCAGATGCAAAAGATCTTGTGGTGTTCTTCATTTATTTGTGTTTCTCTCTCAGAAGTATGTAAATTGGTCTAATCTCAAGTGTATTTTCGTGTATGATGATGTATATTTTCGTCCAGGGCTTCGTCTTCCTTTTATGGATGTTTTGAGAGATCATTTGTAGAGTCCCGACGAAATATGAAAACAAAATCAGCTGCCAAACAAATCACACGGTCATGTATTTCTACACGGCCAGATGTTCGCCAAAAATATTTGGATCTTACAACTGCAAGTGTACAAAGTGTAGTTTATAGAATAATGGGAAGCAAGATCGTATTCCTCAGGGATTAACTACGAAATACTTAGGTTGTAATAATATCACATTTCAATTTTATTGAAGCGACCGAATATCAAGTTTATAAAAATAAAAAATTAAAAGAAAATAAAAATAAATTTGCGAACCCCACAAGTATTTTCAACAACTACAGAAACAACCTTAGACACATAATCTCAACATATTTATTCAATATTAAATCCAATTAAAGTTTTAAAAACCAAGTCATGCAATTCTATGGGTTCAATTCCTAAGCTAGTCTATTCATGTAGATCCCAAGGGGTGTGAGTAAGGTTTAGAAGGGGGGTTGAATAAACCTTACTACCTTTTCAATTTTAGTCCTTTTAAAATAATACAGAGTTAAATACACAACTAAGTCCTTTAGGGACAACTAAGTTAGTTAACCAGCAGAGTTAGCCACTCAACTGATCTAGCGTTTTGAATTCATCAACTGATCTAGGCTCATTTCCGACGTATGAAATAGTATCAGTGTCTCTTCCTGCAGGAATGCCTCCATATTGTTTCAATATGTCCATCACACGGGCATCTTTCCTTCGACCTCCTTCATCCCTGCTTCTACTATTTTCCTCTTCTTAGACATGGGCATAGCAGAGTGTTGGAGCGGCAGAGTCATTGGAAGTTTGCTTATGATGACAGCTGTGACGAGTCCTTGTTGAGGGGTTCTAGTAACCATTAAAGTCATATCCTTTGAACCTCCCCCCTCAACTATTTTTCCCTTATCTTTCTTCTGCTCTTCGGCTGTTTTCTTCTGCTTCTCAACAGCTGCATCCTTCTTCTCTACTGGAGATCCTTTCAACGTCTTTAGGTATTCCTCTTCCCCCTTTTTGGCATCATCAAAGGACAGAGGAACCCCTGGGAATAGACCAGCCAAAGATGAAGTCCAGCGATCGATAGGCGAGTTGTGCTTCGAGTCTGCTGCGGAGTATGCTGCACGGAATTCTGAGCGGGTGGCTTTGGATTCAGCTGCCACCAGCTTCATTTCAGCCATGGCTGAATTTATTTTCCATATTCTCCTCGACGCGCAAAAGTTCTTTCTTGTGAAATCCACGCAGCAGTTGCATTTCAGTATTGTGGGAGTCATGCATTCTGTCAATATTTTCTTGCATCCTCCTCTTCATGTCAGCATTATCAACGCTCCAGATCAACAGTTTATTGTACAATGCTTTGAAATATCAAACCTGTTCTACACGCATTGTCTACTATTGTTGCCACCATTCTGTTATTCTGACCACTATTCCACGCAGATCGGCTGTAAGATTTGCATCTCTGTTATCCAACCGCATATCCAATGAGGCCTGGTGCCTTTCCATCTTCTCAATCTCTGCAAAGATTACCTTGAAGACTTCTCGAACCTCAGCTGTCACCTCTGTCTCAGCTGGCGGCTAAGCAACATCAAAATTAAAATTTGCGGGGACGATGGTATCTGTGGGAATAACTGGATCAGGTCTGACATTTTAGCATCTCTGCTCTCCAGTTGTTTCTTCATCAAGATCATGTAGCTCCAGTGAGAAAAGGAAAGTTTGTTCAAATGCATCATCACGGACATATGGGATATGTTCTACGGTTACTCGTGCCCGTGATGTGCTTGGTTGAGTCGAATCTGCTGCAGCGTTGGGAGCTCTGATTGATTCGTGATTCACGGTGGGTCTGTTGTGGTATGGACCAGTGGCCGAGCCTCGGCTATCTCAACAGCCTTCGTCGGCCCTCGGTTTGGTTTTTCCTTTTGAGTTGTCTGGTCCTCGGCCGTATCAGTGGCGTCATCGGAAGATGATGAGACTTGAAGGGGTGGCTCATCATCAAAGGTGAATGTTTGACGAGTAGCCTTGAGGTCTGACTTACTCGTGCTCGGAAGAACATCCTTAGCTGAGTCTTTTGGATTTGGAACAGGGGATGACTCAGCTTCATCTTCACCTTCAGATCCCAGAAAAGTTATGTCAGGGTTGTCTTGGGAATCATGAAGGGCACTTATCTCCTTCTCAGATGCATCAATGATAATAGGAGGAATGTTCTGCGTTTCTGTTACTTTACCTCGGGAAGTCTCAACCTCCCATAGGCCTTCAGTACCTCCTGCAGTCTTTACTGCAACAAGGCATTGGACAATCCCTTCGACAGACTCAGCTGTCTTAGGGTCTTCTACGGTGGCATCCACCGGAGTCTCAACTCCATGGATTGCACTTTCGGTGCCCAGAGTGTTAACTCCCGAGGCAGAACCATCATGTGCCTCGACTGCATCAACAACGTCCTCGGCTGCGGAGAGAGTTGCTTGGCACTTGAGAGAGTCTCAATCGTCCGAGCCACGGTGACAACTCTGTGTGTTTCGTTTGTTGTTCCTTCTCCACTTTACCTCCTAGATTCTTTGTGGAGTCATCTGCGCAAAGAACCTCCGACCTAGCCGCGGCGGAGGAGTTTTCTCTCGGCACACCACCGGTGAGTGACTGGGTTGGGGCCACTCTTCTCCAAACTCCTTGTCGTTTTCTCGTGAGTGTTCGGTCGTTGGGGCGGTGGTAAGACACCTTCAATAGGGGTTGGCTCGACTTGGGTCCCCAAGTTTATAGTTTCATCGCGCTTGATTCCTTAGAACCTTCTTCGAGTGAGTGGTGGGGAAGTGGTTGCACAATGCAATGACGGTGGCAATTTGCTGCACCACTCCCAAAGGGTCAATCTCCAGCTGGGATTTGGAAGACTCTCTTGGTCCTTCCATCAGCTGTTACTCATGTAGGATCCTGGATTCCCGCATGGCTTGCTGCGTTTTCAATTTTTCTGTCGCAGTAGCAGGGTCCATATCCTCATCACTTCCTGAAAAGGCATCGAAGTGAGGGTGGGAGTGATCAGTGGTTCCAGTGAAAGGACAAATGTTGGCCTTCTCACGAGCTTCAGCTTCTTCTGCCAACCTCTCCTTCTCATTTTCGTTGAAGATATTCAAGATATCTAAGCAGTTCTCTTCATCAAGTGCTTGGACCACTGTGGTCAACCCGAGGAAATTCATCAGTTCTTCCTCTTCTTTAATGAATTCAGGTCTTTCGAACTGTTCCCTCGAGTGACTCAGCTTCCACTTCCTCCATTCGCGCAGACGATTTTGGATGTCTGGGTATGGTGGAGATAGCATGATCACATCATCATCATCATCATCATCATCTTCTTGCTGTACTTCTTTCTCAAGAATGGAGGGTAGCAAACTTTGTTGCTCAACACCCTCAACAGCATCTGTCACGGGCGGAGACACAACCCTGTCGACAGAAGATTTAGCTGTCTCAGCTGCTTCTTGTTCCTCAGCTGTCCTGTCCATAGCTGGGTCTTCGATTTGCCTCTGTTGATCGGCCTCAACATACTTGGTTGTTTCATCAATAATTTCTGGAGACTCTACTTCTCCAGCTGTCTCAGTGATCTGTTCCAGCTGAGTGGCAGACTCAGGTGTTTTCTCAAGCTCTGAACGCTTGTAGAGTCTTCTTCTTTTGGTCCTCACCAGAGAAATTTCCAGTTCGGACACGGTTTCCTCAGAGTCCTGGGCGGCGGGTGTTCGCCTATATTTTTAGCTTCACCGCAAGTGTACGGTGTACATTATCGAATAGGATAGCAAGGTCGTATCCACTGAGATTAATAAATTAATATGCTAAATATTGATCCAAGATAGTCTTATTTTTATTTAGACGATCGAAATTGGATGATTGTTGTATTGAGATTAAGACAATTTAAATCACTAAAACACAAGCTTAAGATAACGCAAATGAAAGAAGTATCAAGATAATGAAATGGATTTCCGAGTTAAGGTTTCGATTAATAATCCTCTTGTTGTCCGGTTTAATCAAGCCACGTTATTATCAATATTCCTATAAGACGATCACAAAACTATTTTATCCTCCCTCTCGAGATGCATATAAAACGTAGATCGAAATACTTATGTTAGCATCTCTACTCAACATGAAGCATTCAACTCCCAAAAGCACAAAAGATCAATTATCCTCACAAATAATTACAAACCTCTCGATTCATGCAAATATTTGTGTCGAGTATTCAAGATCTAATATTGAAACTCATCTCTCGAATTATGAATCAATATATCAAACAAGTTAAATCATTGATCAAGTGATAAAACAAGAATAAGCTCAAAATACTCAAATAGGCTTCAAGATAATAACTTCAACTAAGATTAAAACATCCAACAAGAGTTCGTTAATCTACTTCCAAAACCCGGAAATCACAAGATGTTTAGCTACACATGATTAAACAACTTATACACAAAGTGTTCAAAGTCATTACAAATGAAAATGAAAGATTGAAACTAAAAGAGAAGCAAGAAAACTTAGGAACGTCGACAATCTCTCGATATATCTCCGTTCTTCAAGCTCCGATGCAACCCGATTATCTCCTTGATATCCTCCTTCAAGAGTTGACTCTTGTCTTGTGTTGTAGATCCCCAAAATGCCAGAATCTCCTTGTGTGCGCCCCCGAAAAAGCCTTTTTATACCCACCATCAAGTTTAGGGCTTAATGCTGCAGATTATGGGATTCCAGCGCAGACGCACGGGTGGTGCGCCCACCGTGCGCCACCCTGCTGAAATAACCCAACTCTCTGTAGGGCGCACGGGTGGTGCGTCGGAGTACGGCCTACCCGTGCGCCACTCCGGTGAAATAATCCGATCCTCTGTAGGACGCACGGGTGGTGCGCCCATGCATGGGCTACCCGTGCGCCATGTTGCAGCTCCAATAATCCTTATACAGGGGTGCACGAGTGGTGTCTTGAGGCACGCCCAACCCGTGTGCCCCCTGTCTTTTCCGTAAACGCTCAACTTTCGCTCTTTTAGGCTTCACTTTTCGTATATCCACTCAATTCTCCATGTTTCCACTTTGCTTTCCTCGTATTCGTATTCAATTAGCTTCAAATATCATGAAATTCCTACAAAATAAGCAAAGTGTAATATCTTTTCCACAAGGAGTGAATATGTAACATTTAACGCGAGTATATGCATGTTTACTCATCATTATAGCTCGAAATACGCCTCAAAATACATACAAAACTCACGCTTATCAAAATCCCCCAAACTTAAACTGTTGACCGTCCCGATCAACAATATTTAGAACACGATAAAGCATAACAGGGAGATAGAGATAACAACACACACAAAGAATCCACAAGAAAATCCATATTGTTCATCATGAATGTTGAGTACAACTCAATCAAGCCTCAAATATCTAATCAAAGAACACGCCTCAAATAAAAAAAAGTGAAATGCTCTGAATTCCAACTCTCGAAGTTAAGTGTATACTCTCATCTCACGAGGATATAGGACGTGTTTACGCTCAAATCAATTCGATGTCGCAAAATTGCCATAGGCTTGCAATTCGTCTCATATCTCCGCCACTAAAGTGTATGCAATTTGTGAATGAGAAAGGACTTTCTCATTTGGTTGTAATGAAGGTTCTTTGGTTTGGGTAGGAAATTTTGGATAAAGTGACTCAAACTCGAGTATATAGACCGATGAGCATATCAATCATTTTCATTACAATCCCATATGCTCTCCAATCATCCCTCATTTTTATCAACTTCATTTATCTCCATTTCCTTTCTTTCTTTTGAGAATCGCCTCCATTCACAATCTTTCGCCCCCCAAGTTTATCAACTTCATTTTTTTTTTCATTTGTTCAACTCCTTTCCTTTCTTTTTTTTGTTCCATTTAACCAAGTACGCCCAAGTATCTTATTTTTCAATTTCCACTCATTCAACCTCGTTCATTCCCCTTTTACTCAACGTTATACACTCGAGTTTAAAGTGATGGATATATATTAAGATCAAGGGTTAAATTTTGTGGTTATCAAAGAAATAGGCTATAGGCTCAACTTGGCTAACTAGGAGTTTTCAACATTTTTAGGTAGGCAAAAGGCTTGAAAGGCTAGCAAAGATGGCCTTTAATCACATTCACAATTCACATACACATGTGGCCTTGACAGAGATACCCAAGCAAGTTCTAGAATTCTGACAACACGAATGATACCCTCAATCACAACAAGACTGCACAAGATATAAGCAATAAAGGCTCAAAGCTCACAGGCTTGTCAAAATGTAATTCAAAGCATCACACCAAGTTTTTCTTATTAACATGCTCAAAGTTATCTATTCAAGGCTCAATCAATTCATAACCAACATCCAATCCCAACAATATGAATTCTCAATCAACACACAAACAACAAGTTAAAAGATGCTTGGTCAACACACTCTCTAACCACTACGAAAGCAATAGACGTGCTAAAGCTATAAACGTGCTCTAATGCAAATGCAACCTAGAATGCTCTAATGCAACTATATGAAAACACAAAATGCATGAATAAATTTGTTTTTTTTTTTATTCGTATCCACACTTTTCATGTATTAAAATGCTATCTCTCCCCCAAACTTGAATGAAATTATAGTGTCCTAAGGGGAAAAATAGAATTTCAATAACAAAAAGTGGGGATATACCGAATATATGCGGCGGCGGTGGTGGGAAGTGGCCTTGAGAAATATGCCACCTTTGTAGTCTGTTGGAGCACTTGCCACGTCTCCTCGTAACGCCGATCAAATCGCTCATTTGACGAACGCGAGAAAATCAGCCCTATCTTTGCCTCAAATCCTCTCCTTGCCGCCTCAACTCTTCTTCTTGCCGCCTCAAGTTCTCCCCAAATGCATAAAACATGTCTTGAAAATCAGTGCCGCGCTGGGGTCCTCCACTATGAGAAGGACCGGGACGATCCCCGCTTTGAGAATGTCGGGGGTAATCGCCTCCATGTGAGGACTCGGGTATATCATACCCAATTTGGGGGTGAGGAGGTTCCATCCCCATTTCGCGTCCATGTATCTCAGCCTCCTCCGCCACCATATCCTCTTCATCCAAGAAACCCTCAACTCTGCGCCTCTTTGTAAGCTGAGTAGAAGTAGCTAAGTTGAAGATTACAGGACTCGACAGAAGATCAAAGAGAAGACATAGTTGATTGACAGTTGAGTGAAATGAAGTCAAGTGACAGAAAAGTTGTCTCAGTCAGCTGATTAACTGCATAATCATTCCAAAATCATTGGAGTTGACTGTCAAAGGGGTTATGCAACAGAAATGATCAAAGAAAGCTGAAGAGATCGGTTGTGAAGAAAAGTCAAAAGTTTGCTGGAAATAAACATGTGTCAGACTGCCTACCTTAAAGATATTTTGTTGAAAGAGTGTAAAAAGCAAGGAGCCATGAGATGTACCTGAAATCCTGCAGAGTTTAAGAAAAGGCTGCAGAGCATTAAATTTAATGTACAGTCTACATCAAAGCTGCAAGACAAGACAAGCCAACAACCTAGAAGTAGAATTTGAAAAATACTTGTATCTCTTCAACGGATACATTTTCAAACTGCCACTATAAAAAGGCTGAGGATTCATTTGAGAGAAGGTTATCCAAAAAAAGCAATGAATGCAAGCAAGCAAACAAATCAATGTTTTTGAAGATTATGATGATGAACTCATCAATGTTTCTGAAGATTTTCAATTTTCGGCTTTACATGACGGTTTTTCTCAAGTTCATGACCCAATGGAAGGTGTTTCACGTATGAATTTTGATGGTCAAACAAATCAGTTTTTGGATTTGCAAGAAGCAACATGGGCAATTATTGATCAGCAAGGAGCTATGGAAAATCATAGGACCAATTTTCAGCAAAATTCTTCAAATGTTATCATCCGTAGTTTTGTTGATGGCTCAAAATTTTCTTATGATGGTGTGATATAAGTTTCCAATTCTAAACAGTAAGAGTCAAAGAAAAAAAATATCCATAGGAGTACTGCATGTTAGTTTAATTGTTGTTGTTGTTGTTATTTTTTGGAGCTACTTTTTTTATTTATTTTTAGGTTTTGATCAAGGAAAAGAAAATATTCATATGGTTAAATGGTTAAATGGTTCGAGGATGGGGTAATTCCTTTAATCCACTCTTCTCCAACCTCTAGAGGAATCCACTAATGTAATGGTTACTTTGTTACAAAATGGTGACAGTCTAAGCTAGGCCTTGATTACACAGCTAGCTTTGCTTCTAAGACTCAGCCTTTTTCACAAAACAACTGTCTTGCTACTTTAGCTCCTTCAAACTCTTGGATTTGTTCACACAGCCCTCCAACGAGTCCAAAGCTTCTGGTTTGAACTGGAACCTCACTATACTTCATTCAACCTTAGATGTGTAGACCCATTGTTCTTTAAACAAGTTACAGTAATTGAAGTTGTCTTTCCTTCACTGAGTGTGTTGGATTGATTTCCTTCGAGTTTTAGGCTTGAGGATTTGTATAGAATGCTTGAGAGATTTTTTGCTCTTGCTTTGCAGGTTAGTGTCTATTGCTTTGCTTACATTCGTTGCTCTTGGTTACCTTCTCTCAAATGAATTCCTCAACCTTTTATAGTGCTTGTTTTAAAAACATATTCGTTGAAGAGATAGATGAATTTTCAAACTATACTTTGAGATCGTTGGCTTATCTTGTCTTGCAGCTTTGATGTAGACTGATCCTTAAATTTAATGCTCTGCAGCCTTTCCTTAAACTCTACGGGTTTTCAGGGACATCCTATTGGTTCCTTATTTTTTTGTTTTCTTTCAGCAAACCAGCTTTAAGGATGACAGTCTGACACGTGTCTATTTTCAGCAAACATTTGACTTTGCTTTGACAATGGATCTCTTCAGCTTTCTTGGATCCTTTTTGCTGCATCACCCCTTTGACAGTCAACTCCACTTATCCGGGTGACTGACTGTCGTCGATCTATTGACCGAGACAACTTTTCTGTCACTTGACTGAGACTTGTCTTCACTTCACTTAGCTGTCACTCAGCTAATTCTTCATCTTGGTCTTCAGTCGACTCCTGTATTCTTCAACTTGGTTGTTTCCACTCAGCTTATAGAACCATATCTATTACAAGTTGATTTATAGTAGAATTACCAACTTCGTAACCTAAGTTTTACATGGTATCATCAAAATCTATTACACAAATTTTCCAACACTAGTATATTTTGCTTTGTTGGAAAAAAATTGAATTGGTCTTCTGTTGGGAAATTATTGTTTAGATTTTGATGAATGCCATGAAAAACTTAGACTAGAAAGTTGGCACCCCATTTTCTTTGTAAATTGCATTGTAATAGATAGCTGCATTTGCCGAGTCAAGTCAGCTATGCCTGGATATGCAAGAAGTCAATTGAAGACTGAAATGAAGACTCCGCTATGAAAAAGCTTAGTATGGCAAGGAGGAGAAGTCAAGAACTCGACTGAAGGAGTATCGGTGGGATCTGTTGTGTGAAGTGTCAGTCAAGTCAATCCAAGATAGCCAAGTCTCAAGTTGAAGTGACGGATGAGTCATCCATGATTGGGAGCCGACTCAAGTCACCTGGGGAAGTTAGAAAAGCGCGGTCAAGTCAAGACAACTAAGAAAGGATGCATTTGTACGTAATTCAAGAAAGTTACTTAAACAAGTAATACTTCCATGTGCGCTTTCTTAAAGTGCTCGATCCCCAGAAGCGCGTGCAAAAGGAATAAACCAATGGAAAGCACTGCACCTGTGTCAGAACCCTGAAAAGTTGAAGGTTCATTCAATACGAGGAAATATCAATTTCAAGAACTGCAACAAGACAAGCCAACGACCACAAGTGTCTTTTGAAAATTAGCCTATCTCTTCAACGGGCAGATTTTCAAAAGAACACTATAAAAGGCTGAGGAATCAATTTGAGAGGAAGGGACCTGAACCACGAATTTTTAAGCTATTACTCGAACTGTAACCTGCAAATACTCTTAAGTTATTCAAGCAAATCCTCAAGCCTAAACTTCGAAGGAAATCGATCCAACACCAACCTGTGAAGGAGAGACAACTTCAAACTGTTGAAGAGGAAATTTCTGAAAAATCAAAAGGGGTCTACATTCCAAGAAGGGTTGTAGGAAGGTTCAAGGTCGAACCAGTCTCAAGTTATTGGAGGGCTTCGTGATCAAATCCAAGAAGCTTGAGCAAGTGGGCTGTAGTAGCAAGACAAACCGCCTGTGAAGAAGTTTCGAGAGTCTTACGAGAAGCTTGTTTGTGTGACCAAGGCATCTCGATCGAGTCCCAAAGGATCAAGTCACCGTGTGTGATCAAGACTTGTATCCGGACCGATAACCACTGCAGACTCGGATCAATACTTAGTGGATTCCTCCAGGAGTTGGAGAAGAGAGGAGTAGAAGAATTACCCCATCTTCGAACCTCTATAAAATCTATTGTGTCATTTTATTTCTGCATATCATTTTCATATCTGCTGACAAATTGCTATCCAACTGATAATCAACAAGTGCTAAAAACAAGTGTTAAAACAAACTTAAACCAAATTCAAGGGTGTTAAGTCTTCCGCTGAAAATCTTATCACAGCCAAGTTAAGTATAAGACTATGCAGCTGAGTTATTCTATCAACAACTCAGTCGAGTCTGTTGAGTGGCTAACTCTGCTGGTTAACTAACTTATTTGTCCATCAAGGACTTAGCTGTGAAACTAACTCTGAACAATTTTAAAAGGACTAAATCGAAAAGTTGGTAAGGTTTATTCAACCCCCCCTTCTAAACCTTACACTCACACCCCTTGGGACCTACATCTTCTATGTTCCTTCCCCCCTCCCTCCCCCCCCGATTATCTCTATATGGCAAATTGCAAATTGTGTCCTGAAAGTTGCCCTCATTTTGAGTTTGGTCAGGTATTAATGGGAGGTATTAGTTAAACAAATAGAACGTTAATGTGGTATTTATAATAGCTTAAAGGGATATTTGTAAGAATAATTACAAAAAGAACTGGCGTTCGAGCTAATTATAAAAAAATCCACAATTTTTTTTTAAATTGCAAAAAACCTCTTAAGGTTTGATCTGTCTTACATTTGTCCTTTCATAAGCAAAAAATATTTCAATAACTCCCAGACATTTATACAAATATTATAATTACTCCCTTAAACTTAAGACGTAATCAAACTTGAGGGGCTCTTTGTAATTTTGAGATATCTCTGGATTTTTTTTGTAATCAGCCCAAATCTCAGGAGTGTTTTTGTAGTTATCTATGTTTGTATTATTGAAAGATAATTGGACATATTTGCAATAAATTTCAAGATAACTTTTGTAACCCTATATTTACTGTGAAAAAGGGCAATGCATGATTGTATTATAACTTAAACTATATCTTGTTTTTACTTGTGAACGAAATTGATAAGATTGATTAAATATTGAATTATCTCCATTTTAATAAGACAAAAACTCTGGTCGGACCGTCTAATGGGTCTGGCCTGTTAGACGAATCTGATCCGCGATCCGGTGTCATTCTGGTAATTTCGCTGCCAGTGGTATTTTTGTAATTTTTAAGTAGCAGTTTTATTATTTTTTACGTGGACTTTCAATTTCAGCGGGGTATTTTTTATGCGGTGTTCAGTTGTTAGTCCTGTTTTTATGTTGGTAGTTTTTTGTATTTTGTATTACTTGTTACTCTCAATTGTATTAGTTGTTACACTGAAATGTATTAGTCCAAAACAAGTTTTACCAGGAAGTTGTCCCTTTTAATTATAAAACAAAGAATTACTACGAAGCTGTAAAGTCTAATACATGCTTTTAATAATCTAATACATTATAACGCAACATGTAATACTTTTCTATAAAGTTGTCCCTTTTAATTATAAAACAGAGACTTTCTACGGAATTGTAAAGTCTAATACATTTATTTGATACATCTAATACATTGAAATGCAATGCGTAATACTTTTCTACAAAGTTATGCGATTTAATAATAAAATAGAGAATTACTAAGAAGCTGTAAAATATAATACATTTTCCTAATACATCCAATACATTAGAATGCAATGTGTAATACTTTTCTTCAAAGTTGTACCTTTTAAATATAAAACAGAGACTTCTACGGAGCTGTAAAGTCTAATACATTTATTTGATACATCTAATACATTGGAATGCAATGTGTAATACTTTTCTACAAAGTTATGCCATTTAATAATAAAACAGAGAATTACTAAGAAGTTGTAAAATATAATACATTTTTCTGATACATCCAATACATTAGAATGCAATGTGTAATACTTTTCTTCAAACTTGTGCCTTTTAAATATAAAACAGAGACTTCTACGGAGTTGTAAAGTCTAATACATTTTTAAATACATCTAATACATTTGAATGTGACGTGTAATACATTTGAGAGCAAGTGTGGTGTGTTGGCGTATTTTGTAAGTTTTGGATCATAAAACTTGCTTTTAGGAAAAACTAATGTGGCAACATATGACAAGAATCTTATCTTTCTCTATTTGTTGGATGATGATAAACTTAATTTCTCTCTCTCGAGAGAGAGAGAGGCATGCGGGGGCTGAAATGGAATTTGTGGCATCATAGTTGAGGATTGCAGATAAGTGAAAAACCCATGAATTTTTTGTGGATTTTGGGAAGATAGAAAGAGATGGACAATTTGTTCTTGAGAAGATGTGAGAAAACTGATTTGAATCTTTGGCCATAAATATCTTTGAGAGAGTTGTTTATGAGTTAAAGTCTAAAACTATTGGCTTTATGTGAAAATTCGATATCAAATGAACTTTAATTAATCAATGTTGTAAAAAGCACAAAGCGCTAGTCGGGCGACAGATTGAGGCCTACCGCCTAGGCAGAGCTTTGGCGGGGTTAGGCAGGACCTAAGCAGTTAAGCGAGACCTAATCGGAAAAAAAATGTATGTGGAGGGGAGCTTAACGCCTAGATGTGGACTGATCGAGGCTAGTGTGAGGATTTTTACAACAATGTAATTGACCAGTCATTTTTTTATTAATTGGCTCGGGGAGGGGGGAAGAGAATATATCTCTCACATGGTTTTTATTTAATATTTGAAAAGGCTGCTAAAAAATATGCCTTCTCTCCAACTAGAATTTGTTGAATACATATGTACAAAATAATATTATAATTGTTAGTCCAAAGGCTACGATAATCTAGAGAGGGGGTGAATAGATTATCCCAGATTTTCAGATTTTTCCCTCTTTTTCGAATAATCAAGCAAGAATGAAAACTAAGGTGCGGAAAATAAACAACACACGTCGATTTAAAGAGCTTTACCCCACCTAGGGACTACGTGCTCTACCACCCCAGTATATCCGGGATGGGTTTCAAAAAAAAAGAATTTTATTAATTACCAAAATTAATACAACACCACCTTGAGGATTACCACAATCCTCTTACAACACCTTCAAGGAGATTACCACAATCTTCCTTCAACACCTATGAAGAGTACCACACTCTTCAACACCTAAGATCACCCAAGTGTGCTCTTACCACAAAAACAACAACAAGGATATCTTGTTTTGGATGACTGACAAAAGTTCAAGAATACAACTCTATAATACCAATATAAAGATTGAGTGCAAGTGTAATCAAGAATCAAAAAAGCCTAGACCTCAAGAGTGTGCAAGTGAAAGTACTTAGGCTAGAATACAACAAGATATGAAAGTGTTTGCTTGTATGCTCTTTGCTTGTATGTTGTGTTCTATCTTGTTGTTTGAAGCCTCTATTTATAGGAGAGGTCTTGGCTTGATTTCCAGACATAGGCTCCTCCTTGGGGAGTGATTTTCTGCAAAAGAAACCATTTAAAATCAAGATTATAGCTGTCAGAAATCAATCCCACAAATTAGCGAAAAGCTGTCTGAAAATGTAACGGATAGTTTGCTGATACACAGAGGGTGCGACAGGTCGCGCAGAGATAAGTTTGAGATGAATTCTCTGTGAATTTTACACAGGGGGGCCGATCGCGGGGGTCCGGACAAGTGGCCCCTATCTTGCCGAACTGGTCGGGGATGTCAAAAATATGAAACAGAGAGTTCTGTTCTCAAGAGGGCACGTTCAGGTACCGGTCGCCCAAAGGGTCGATCGGTCGCCCCTAGGGTTGACCGGTCGCCCTCCTCTTTTTATCTTCCGTCCCGTTTTCTGTTTCAACACTCAACGCAGGTACAGGTTGCCCTATAGGGCGACCGGTCGAGCTTGAAATATGAGTGTTGTCTAATTTTTTGTCGAAAATAAACTTCAAGAAATACTCCGAAAAATAGTAAAAATATTTTAAAACGATCGGAAGTATTTGGACAACATTTAGGGACATTGTTTTGGTATAAAAACTCATTTGACCAAAATCATCAAAATCATGATAAAAACATTTATCTAACAAACTCCCCATTTTTTATGATTACAAACCAAAATAATTTTCAAGAGGACGATTTTGAAAACAAAATAATTTTATGGTCTATGAGTAAACTATCCGTTTAAAAACATTTTACAAAAACTCCCCCTATCAACAAGCACATCAATAAGAAATATTGCATAAGCGAGAAACACACAAGCTTTTACAAATAAAACAACAACATTATGAGCTTAGAAGCTCCCCCTGTCACAAATACTCATTATCCATGCAAACAAGTCCATAATACAACCATTGGACTAAGTATTCTTTACAACTTATAGCATTAGAAAGCCATAGCTTATAGCTTTTATAGCGAGCTTTTTATTAGCTTCTTTGAGCTAACAAGCCAATTTCCTGTTTCTCCCCCTTTGGAATCATCAAAAATAATGTTAGCATGATAAAAACATCATACAAGTATATCAAAGTGCGCCAAAGAGATGTTTCTTCAACTATTGAAAAGATAAGCATAGAGACCGAATAGAAATGGGATAAATGTATCATATGATATCCATAAGCTCGTTTGATTTTCAAGACATGATCTCAATAAGTATATAAGACATTTGAAAGCATGGGAGTCATGTACAAGTTGAAAAAATCTTTGGGACAATTTATCGAACACCTTGTGGGCGTGAAAAATAACATAAGTTGTAAAAATCCCTTGTAAATGAGTCAAGCCAAGAAATTTTATCACCAAATCAATTCAAACACAAGTCAATACAACATAAATAATAAGCTCATCGCAATCATATGAAACTTCCATTAAAAATATAACAACAAGTTCACCATCTCAAGGGTTCAACCCAATTGAGCAAAGGAAGTAAAATTCTAACCATTAAATCGGTAAAGATGATCAATGATGATGATAATCGAGCTATATGAAGCCCAAGATATGAAATATATGCAAGAAAGCAAATTTTTAGTGAAATTTGTGTGCTATTGGCGAAGGGGACGAAAAATGAGCATTGTGAGCCAAAATGGCTAAGTTTAAAGACAAAGACGTTTTAAACCAAAAATTGGCAGTGGGCGACCAGTCGACGGTGCGGGCGACTGGTCAAGGTGAGGTCCGATTGGTTGCCCTCACCCCAGTCAGCCCACTGTCTCAACTTATTTTCAAAAATCCGAATTTTCAACCAAAAATCCGATTTTTCGCCCCTAAGTTTTAAAAACGTGCAAAATGCAAACGTAAACCTCATTCAATATGCATTATGCCTAACCGAGCTCGTATAGATGCAAAAGTCTCGAAAGATAGCGGTTTTGTAAAGATATCCGCCAATTGATCTTGAGATGGTACGAAAGATATCTCAATTTTACGTTTGGAAACACAATCCCTTAGAAAATGATGTCGAATCTCAATATGTTTAGTACGGTTATGATGAACCGGGTTTTGAGCAATATTAATAGCGGATATGTTATCACAAAAGATAGGAACATTTTCAAAAGAATATTTATAATCCGCTAAGGTTTGTTTCATCCAGAGGAGTTGTGTACAACAAAAAGCTGCGGGAATATATTCGGCTTCGGCCGTTGAAAGTGAAACACAATTTTGTTTCTTTGAAAACCAAGAAACTAGGCAATCGCCCAAAAACTGACATGATCCGGAAGTACTTTTCCGATCATCAATATTTCCCGCATAATCCGATCACTATAACCTTTAAGAGAAAAAATTTCATTCTTTGGATAAAATAAACCATATTGAATAGTGTCTTTCAAATATCGAAAAATCCTTTTAACGGCACTCATATGAGATTCTTTGGGATTGCTTTGAAAACGAGCACATAGGCATACGGCATGAAGAATGTCGGGTCTACTAGCGGTTAAATAGAGTAAACTACCAATCATACCTCGATACTTTGATTCATCCACGGACTTGCCTTTCTCATCTTTGTCAATTTTGACATTTGTCGCCATAGGAGTAGAGACGGTTCTCCCTTCTTCAATGCCGAACTTTTTCAAAAGTTCTTTTGTATATTTAGATTGTGAAATGTAAATACCTTCTTGACATTGCTTAATTTGAAGTCCAAGGAAGAAGTTGAGTTCCCCCATCATGCTCATTTCAAATTCACCTTGCATCAACTTAGAAAATTTCTTACACAAAGATTCATTAGTAGCACCAAACATGATATCATCAACATAAATTTGCACAAGTAAACAATCTTGCCCTTTTTCAAAAACAAAGAGAGTAGTATCAACTTTACCTCTTGTAAAACAATTTTGTAAAAGAAAAGAGCTAAATCTATCATACCATGCACGGGGTGCTTGTTTTAAACCATACAAGGCTTTTTTAAGTTTATAAACATCATTAGGCTTAGAAAAATTTTCAAACCCCGGAGGTTGTTTACATAGACTTCTTCTTGAATGAAACCATTTAAGAAAGCGGATTTAACATCCATTTGGTAAAGCTTGAAATTTTTGAAATAAGAATAGGCAAGTAAAATACGAATAGCTTCTAAACGTGCTACGGGTGCAAAAGTTTCATCATAATCAATACCTTCTTCTTGACAATACCCTTGAGCTACTAACCTTGCCTTGTTTCGAACAATGTTACCTTGATCATCAAGTTTGTTCCGTAATACCCATTTAGTACCAATAATAGTTTGAGATGGAGGACAAGGTACCAATTCCCATACATCATTTCTTTCAAATTGATTCAACTCTTCTTGCATTTCCAAAAACCAATCCTCATCATCAATAGCCTCCTTGGCATTTTTAGGCTCTTTTTGAGATATAAGAGCTTTCTCGGCAAATTTTCTTTGGGTCATCACTTTATCAAGGGAGTCACCAATAATAAGATCTTTTGGGTGATCTCCCTTGAACTTCAATGCTACAGGAAGATCCGAAGTATCACCTCTAACTTCTTGAGGAGCATTTGAAGTGGATGGTTGATCATTTGATGTAGAAGGTTGATCATTTTAAGCATCATTTTGAACAATGGGTTCAATAATATCCTCTTCATCACTTTCATCATTGGGTATCCTTTCAACACCCGAGGCTTCATTGAATTTTACATGAATAGATTCTTCAACAACCCCACTAGTTTTATTGTAAACCCGATATGCTTTGCTTTTTGTAGAATACCCCATAAATATTCCTTCATCGGCTTTAGGATCAAGTTTGTTCAATTGATCCTTAGTATTCAATATGAAACACTTACATCCAAATATTTTGAAGTAACTAATATTTGGAGTTCTTCCTTTCCAAAGCTCATATGGAGTTTTATTCATTTTAGGACGAATATAAACCCGATTAATGACATAGCAAGTGGTACTTACGGCTTCGGCCCAAAAAATTTTGGAAGGGAGAATTCATTGAGCATGGACCGACTCATCTCTTGTAGTGTCCGGTTTTTCCTTTCGGCTACTCCATTTTGTTGAGGTGTCCTTGGAGCCGAAAAATTATGTGCATATCCCTTGGTTTCACAAAAGACTCTAAATTCACCATCAAATTCTCCACCTCGATCACTTCGAATAGACTTAATAGTATCTTCCTTTTCATTTTCAATAAGT
The DNA here is from genome assembly GCA_016081115.2 of Rehmannia glutinosa. Classification (NCBI taxonomy): domain Eukaryota; kingdom Viridiplantae; phylum Streptophyta; class Magnoliopsida; order Lamiales; family Orobanchaceae; genus Rehmannia; species Rehmannia glutinosa. The sequence continues at coordinate 14,127,963 of CM071933.1, forward strand.
CTACACAACTTAACAAACTCATTAACGGCATCGCTTTTATTGGTAAGAAAAAGAGCCCAAGAATATCTAGAAAAGTCATCGACAATAACGAAGGTGTAATGTTTTCCACTTAGACTTGTCGTACCAATATCCCCATACAAATCTAAATGAAGAAGTTGTAGAGGTTTGGTTGTGGAAATTTCATTTTGGGGCTTAAAACTACTATTAACTAATTTGTTCTTTTGACAAGTGTCACATAAGCCAAGATTTTCAAAATTCAATTTGGGTAGTCCTTTTACATGTTGGTTTTTTGTAAATATTTTTCAAATTCTTGTATCCAACATGTCCAAGTCGTCTATGCCACAAACTCGTTAAATCATTATTGGCGACAAGACAAGAAACATTTTGACTAACGAAATCACTTGTACAAATTTTGTAAAGATTGCCTTTTCTATTTGCTTCACAAATAATTTCATTATTTTTACGAATAAGGCATTTTTCTTTATTAAAAACAACATTATAATTTGAATCACAAAGTTGGCTAACACTTATCAAGTTAAACTTAAGCCCTTCTACTAAAAGAACATTACTAAGAGAAAAAGAAGAGTTACCAATGTCTCCATTGCCAATGATTTTTCCTTTTCCATTGCCGAACATGACCATACCCTCTTCTTGGAGCTTGATGTTGGTAAAGAGTTCTCTCTTTCCAGTCATATGGCGTGAACACCCGCTGTTCACGAGCCATTTTGAATCCTCCATGGTTGTTATAGCCCCTATGACTTATAAAAGAATTATTTTTAGGTACCCTATAGTTTTGGGGTCCAAGGGGGTTAGTCTTGAGACCTTTGGGTCTCCAAACATAGCTAAAATTGTTCTTCAATTTACAATGGCTAACATAGTGACCAACTTTACCACAATAAAAACAAATAATATCATGGGTACTATTAGCACATACAAAAGTCGGACTTTAGTCATTTTTCTTTGAAAGAGGTTGAAAAGGTTTATAGCCAAGTCCTAATTTTGAATGCTCACCTCTTTGTGCATCTAAAATTTTTGTAACTTTGTCCGTGCTTATGTTAAAACGATGCACATCCTTTTTTAAACATTCAAGATCTTTGGTGAGCGATTCTTTTTCAGTTTCAAGAGTATGAACTCTAGTAAGAGTAATAGCATGAGTTTTATCGAGAGATTCATAAGAAGTAAATAATTTTTCTTTTTCAATTTTAAGCTCTTTATGCTCCTTTTCAAAGTCTTGTATTTAACAATCAAATGTTGAAACTCAATTTGCAATTCATCAAAATCACATTGCAATTCATCAACTAAGGAGGAGGTAGAAGAGTTAGAGCGTACCTCATTGTTTTCATCGTCTATGGCCATAAGACCATGCTCGGTTTCTCCTTCCTCATCGGTTGTTTCAAGTAGTTCATCCCAAGTTTTGACCTCTGCATTTAGAGCCTTCTTTTTCAAAAAAGGCTTCTTTTTCTTTTGTTCCTCCTCATCGAGTTTTGGGCAATCGGCAATGAAGTGCCTGGGTTTTCCGCATTTAAAGCAAGTATTATCTCTCGGTTTTCTTGCTTTGTTTTTATTCACAAATTTTGCAAATTTTCGAACAAGTGCGGCCGTCTCCTCATCATCATCATTATCATAGTATGAATTATTAGAAGAAGAAGCAAGACCTTTAGGAATATTTTGCATACCCGATTGATTGATGGTTGGTTTGGAATTTTTCCTCTCCTTGAGATAGACTTCATAGATGAGGAGGTTCCCGATGAGCTCGTCAAACTTGAGTGTCTCAAGATTTTGTGCCTCCGTGATTTCCATCACCTTTTCGGACCATGAGCCGGGAAGAGCATTCAATACTTTAGTCACCTTGTCTTCTTCGGAGATGACTTTGTTGAGGGCCACAAGAGGATTGACAATGTTGTCAAGCTTTTCCACCATTTTAGAGATGCTTTCACCATCATGCATGTTAAAGTTTTCAAAGTCTTTAACAAGCATGGTCTTTCTTGCTTGCTTGACCTTCTTTGTCCCTTCGTATATAGTCTCCAATTTTTCCCAAACCTCATGTGCCGATCTTATGCCTCTTATGCGATTGTACTCGGTGGCGGTAAGAGAACAATGCAAAATATTTAAGGTCTTACCGTTTAGAGAGAAGGCCTTCTTGTCGTTTTCATCGAACTCCTTGAAAGGTTTAGGAGCCGAGGTGCCATCCTCCAATTTTTTGGTTGGTTGAACAACTCCTTCAATGACCACATTCCAAATTTCGAACCCGCACTCTTGTAGAAAGCACTCCATACGATCTTTCCAAAATGCGTAGTTGTTGGCGTCGAATAGTGGTGGCTTGTTGGTGGAGGCGCCGGTGGTGAGATAAGCGTCATTCGTAGCCATGGATCTTTCCTCTTTACTCGGAACGAGCTAGCCAAAGAGTTTGGCTCTGATACCACTTGTTAGTTCTAGTGGCTACGATAATCTAGAGGGGGGTGAATAGATTATCCCGATTTTTCAGATTTTGCCCTCTTTTTCGAATAATCAAGCAAGAATGAAAACTAAGGTGCGGAAAATAAATAACACACGTCGATTTAAATAGCTTCACCCCACCTAGGGACTACGTGCTCTACCACCCCAAAGATATCCTCAGGGATGGGTTTCAAAAAAAAAGAATTTTATTAATTACTAAAATTAATACAACACCACCTTGAGGATTACCACAATCCTCTCTTACAACACCTTCAAGGACATTACCACAATCTTCTTTCAACACCTATAAAGAGTACCACTCTCTTCAACACCTAAGATCACCCAAGTGTGCTCTTACCACAAGAACAACAACAAGGATATCTTGTTTTAGATGATTGACAAAAGTTCAAGATTACAACTCTATAATACCAATACAAAGATTGAGTGCAAGTGTAATCAAGAATCAAAAAAGCCTAGACCTCAAGAGTGTGCAAGTGAAAGTACTTAGGCTAGAATACAACAAGATATGAAAGTGTTTGCTTGTATGCTCTTTGCTTGTATGTTGTGTTCTATCTTGTTGCTTGAAGCCTCTATTTATAGGAGAGGTCTTGGCTTGATTTCCAGACATTGGCTCCTCCTTGGGGAGTGATTTTCTGCAAAAGAAACCATTTAAAATCAAGATTATAGCTGTTAGAAATCAATCCCACAAATTAGGGAAAAGCTGTCTGGAAATGCAACGGATAGTTTGCTGATACACAGAGGGTGCGACCGGTCGCGCAGAGATAAGTTTGAGATGAATTCTCTGCGAATTTTACACAAGGGGGTCGGTCGACGGGGGGTCCGACCGGTCGACCCCTATGCTGAACAGTCAGGGATGTCAAAAATATGAAACAGAGAGTTATGTTCTCAAGAGGGCACGTTCAGGTACCGGTCGCCTAAGGGGTCGACCGGTCGGCCGGTCGCCCTCCTCTTTTTCTTTTCCGTCCCATTTTCTGTTTCAACACTCTACTCAGGTGCAGGTTGCCCTATAAGGCGACTGGTCGAGCTTGAAATATGAGTGTTGTCCAATTTTTTGTCGAAAATAAACTTCAAGAAATACTCCAAAAAATAGTAAAAACATTTTAAAACGATCCGAAGTATTTGGACAACATTTAGGGACATTGTTTTGATATAAAAACTCATTTGAACAAAATCATCAAAATCATAATAAAAACATTTATCTAACAATAATTGTATAATGTATCATCCATCCAATATTGGAGATCTGGACTCATGCAAGGCCTCCTGTAATTAAAAAGAGTGGGTTAATCATTATTTCTTTAATTATATTTTTTATTATGAGAAAAAGTTTTTTAATATTTTTTTTCAATAATTAAACTTATTATTTTGGTAGCATTTTATAGTATATTGAAAAGAAAAAATTGCACAATAAATTTTATATTATATTCTTAGTTGAAGTACTAGGCAAATTAAAAGGGTTACTTTCGTAATTTGAGGAGGAAAAGTGACACCAAGTATTAGAGGCATACTCAAATTCATCCTTATTTTTATTGGCGAATTAATTATGTTTAAATTTTATTGGTCAATATATGTTTTTTACTGATCAATCTACCAAAATCACAAAAATCATGTGATTCCTAAGTAGAATCTATAAATGAATATTATAATTCAATAAATCAAAAAATCTTTGAAAAATGTTACCATTACAGAATTATAGTCCCAAATTATTTATTAACATTTTTAACATAATTTAGGAATTATACAAACACGGTACATATATAAATTAAACATAAAAACTTTAAAAATAACCGTATTTTAAGTTTCTAATTATTCATTTACATAATTAATAATATATAGCTGCATTTTACTATTACATAACCATATAATTAATTTGCAATTAATTTACGCGAAACCAACACATGATTTTTTAATTTCCCCACAAAACGTCAATTTCGATTTTCGCACGAAAGAGCTATTTTTCCCCCTTAAAATAAGATAAGCTTTGATGAGTCCAAACAATCACAATATCTTTGAACCATTAAAAATTTCATGCAAATCTAGTTGAAAACAAACTCTAACAATCTCTCGTAATTGTACATAAGTTAGCCCTACATGAACCTATAAAAGCGTTTCTAGCCCTTGGTAGTTGGTAGTTTTCTAACTATGAAACCTGAAACTTTGGATATCCCAGTATTAATGGAGGATAATCAGCAAACTCAGGCGAACGTGGTCGGTTGGTCGGCGAGACCTTATCCACCGGGTTATCGTTTCGTGCCGACGGATGATGAACTCATAAGGGAGTACTTACAGAAGAGAATCATGAATGAACCAATCCCACTTTCTGAGATAAGTGATGTCGTTCTTTATGATCATCATCCTCAGTACCTCTTGGGTACGTACTACGTACCTTTTTTTACACTCGTGTGTTTTTCTTTCTTTTTTTTTTTCGGAGATTATAGTTTTAGTGTAGCTATGGTTTCATTAACTAATAGTGCAATACTTGTGTTTTGGAGTCCAATTTTTTTGTTCGTTCTGCATGATGGATTTAATATTATTATTCATTTCGATGTTAAACTCTTGACATGCATGCGTGTATTTTTATGACAATGTAGAACATGAGAAACATTAAACTGTAATAGAAGGTCTCAAGTGGATAATTAATTAATTTGAGAGGATTTACCGTTTTAGTACTTTATTCTTGTATTTAATTTAACTACATCTTTTACATGCATATGGTGGTGGAATCCAGGGGCAAGTGGGGACTGCTGTATTTTTAAATTCTTTTTTTCTTCCTTCAATTTAGTAGCTATGAGAAATAAATACATCTGCCCCCAAAATATTTAGGAAAAATTCTTGTACTGTCTTTAGAAATAGAATTTTTCCCCTATGTCTCAAATCCTTCGTCCCGACACTACATGTGTTTTTTCTTCTTTTTACAACTTTTTTTTTCCTCTTGCGTAGAGAATTATCCTCAACTTGGAGACGACGAATGGTACTTTTTCACGCCAAGGGATCGAAAGTATAAAAAAGGAAAGCGGCCCAAACGATCAGTTCTTCCAAGAGAAGGGACAACAGGCTGTCGCGGCTTTTGGAAGGTTACCGGAGCTGATAAACAAATTGATTTTGATGGTGAAAATATTGGAAAAAGAAAGGCTTTAGTTTTCTACGAAGGAGAACCTAAACCTCAAAAATCAACCAAGAGCAAGTGGATCATGCATGAATACAGGATTAATACAGATTCTCATCTCAGAACGAGTCTCGATGATATGAGGGTTTTGTGTCACTCCTCCTTCCTCCCCTTTCTTACCTTCTTCTCCTGACTTACCTCCTCTAGCTCTTCCAGCTCCTCTCCCACCTATTCCCTCTCCTCCTGCTCCCTCACACTCCATGACTTCTAACCAAATATTCTTTTCTTCTACTCTAAATTTTTATACTAATTAATTATTTAAGTAATTAATTATTATTTTGGGAAAATCTGTCTTGCAGTTGGATGATTGGGTCTTGTGTAGAATATACGAGAAAGCTGAAAGGCCAAATAATGATAATCCTCCTCCTCATGAGGAAGACAACGGCAATGATGTTGCACAAAACAACAATGAAGTTCATGCGGAAAACAACAATGAAGATCTTGCATCACGTTACTTTCCGGCGGACAACAACACTGACCAACACTATGATCATGGGCATGGACATATTACCGGCGGTTTTGGAGAAAACGGTTATCAATTTCCAGCATATCAAGATTACCGGTTTAACCAAGAATTTTCTAGATCAATAGAGGCCGACCTTCCGCTCATGTATTTCCATGGACAAGAAAATTTTGATTTTGGGATATCACCACTTGATCAAGAACAAGTGCTATGGCCTTCCAGCACATCATATCATGACAATGGAGATCATTTCCATTTTCAGCAAAATTCTTCGAATTTTAATGATCCATCAACCGTCAATAGTTCTTCGAATTTTAATGGTCTCTCGACCGTCAATAGTGATTTTGCTGATATTAATTTTGTTGATGGTTTGCTAAAATTTGAGGACTCTTCCAACGGCGGGGTGACAAATGTTGGAGCCGAAGAAAAGAGAACACTCTAAGGTGTTAGTTTCTTCTTGTTGTTGTTTTGGAGCTATATTTTAAATTTATTTCTTAGTTTTTGGTAGGAGTAGGTTTGATTTATGAAATTGTGTAGCTACAATTTCTATATATAACTTTCAGTACTGTTTTAATTTTCCGAGCTGACTGTTTGAATTGATATTAGAGCAACTCCATTGGTTTTAACATTATTTATGGGGTCCACCTGCCACATCCTCATCCTATTAACACCTTCCTTATATTAACAACATCACATTAGTTTTAACATTAACATTCATTGTATGTGGGTCCCATTTTCCCCTCATTCACATTAATATATTTACATTAAAGAAAAGAAAACAATACTTTTGTAGAGTAGGAGCCCACATTATGCCATTTCATTTGTTATAACACTCACCCACAATGGTGAATAATGTTATTCAAGCATTATTAACGGCTGAAAAAATACCATTGGAGATGCTCCAAAAGCTTTTAGAACTACTGGGTTCATGTTAAAAATTTCGAGTGAACTATTTAATGGTTTACATATATATATAAGGGGAAAATGCAAAATTAGTTGCGCATCTATAGAAGGGTTGCGATATTAGTCTTGTAATTATTGAAATTCCGATTTTAGTTCTACATGTTTTTTTTTTTTGCAATTTTGCTCCCATAAGTTTTATATTTGTCCAAATTCGGTCCTATTAAGTATTAAGTTGGTGTAAATTTGGTCACGAGGGCTATTTCAATATATTCAATTATTTCCAAAATGCCCTTGATAGCTAAAAGAATTAATATATCTAAGATCAAGTATAAAATGGTACAAGAGCCTATATTTTAGTGGAAATGGTACAAAGTAGTCATTTACAAAATGTAAAGATGAAAAATAGCCATCTTTTGTAGACACTACTTTTTTAGCCATTTTGGGGTGTAAAATGACATCCATACCCTTCTAGCATGTTTGTTTGATATTTGGATTATTTCTCTCTCTTTCACTTATCTCTATGTATCATCTTACTCTTTCTTTCACTTTTTTTTAAAAAATCAAACCTGCATTTTTTGTTTTTAAATATGCAATATGGGTGTTGAATTATAGATATCAAAAAGAGGATTAATTTGATATATTATACATGCAAAATGGATTTAAAATGAAAAAGTTATGTAAATTCAAAGTTTATTGAAGAAAAACAAAATAACTGGGTTATAATAAGTGAGAGAACTAGATGTCAAGTCATTGTGACTCGACATCGAAGTCATCAGAATCAGAATCTCGACATCGAGTCATCAGAATCGTAACTCGAGTTACTGTAACTCGATGTCGAGTTATTGTGACTCGACGGGGATGTGTGTTTTTGTGCAGTTAAATTGACTCAGGGCAAATGGGTTTTTCACACCCCAAAATGGCTAAAAATATGTGTTTGAAAAATATGGCTAAAAACATCTTGATTTGATGGGAATGGCTAAAAAAAACCCGACGGTATATTTTATTTACTTGAGTTAATATATTTAATTTGTCATTTGTATTATATATTGCCTAATGATGGAAGAATTTTAGATTCATGAATTCGTATCAAAATCCGAGATACGAGTTCTACATGTATTAAACCTAATTATGAAAATACAAAAATCTATACAAATTTGGTACCATTTGTTATTTTGAAAATAGGACCGGAATTACCAATTTAAATAACTAAAAAATAAAGGACTAAAATTGTCAAATTCTAAAAATTACATGATTAAAATTCGTATTTTTTATAAGGGGCAAAATTGTCACAGAACTAAAATTGCAACTTCAAAAGTTACAAGACTCATATTGCAGTACCCATATATAGAGGACCAATTTTGAAATTTTTCCTACATATACTTAGAACTTATTTTCTTATCTTTTAATTTTATTTTATCTTTGTTAAAGTTATATGTATATATATATACATATATATATGGTTCAAATGTGACAGCTATCCTTAGGTGAGACACTGTGTACTCATTTTACCCATTGATCTTAAAAAATGAAGGGATGTGATTAATTCAGTTTTTTCCTTATTTCCGCTCATTTAATGGTAATTTTGTAATTTTGTAATTCAAATCAATTATCCCAACAGTTTTTTTGGTATGTTTGAGTTTTTGTAACCGTTTTTATGGGGTGAGATTGTAACTGCCGGATTTAATAACGTTAATTAAGGAAGCAGCTTTCTTTCTAATTTTTTTATTTTACAATATAGTTAGGGTTCTTCTACTGCTTAATTAGCTATCAAATAATGCATATTTAGTTGTTTTTGTTGCACTGTTTTACGATAATAAGACATAGTTGAATATAATGTACTGCATATTTTGTTATTCTACACTGCATAAATAGTTTCAATATAATCCATAGTTAGTTATGAAAATGAGATGTTACTTTTGGAAATTATGAAAATGGAATGTTACATATTGTACTACATATTTAGTTATTTCACACTGCATAGATAGTTTCTATATAATGCATAGTTAGTTGATTTTAATGCATATTTTATAACGCATTGCATAGTTGGGTATATGCACTGTATTTTTAATTTTTAACATTATATACATATCTTCTAGATAATGTATAGGTAGTTGATGTATGCTCATACATGGTTTCAAATATGCAAATATCTTATAGTAATTTATGCAGTGTTTCTTCACAGTTTTTTTTTTCTTTGTAAAATATGCAGAAATTGTTAATGGTGTGTAGGAAGATAAATTTATTGTGTTGCGTTAATGGAGGAACTGTGAGAGAGAGAGGGGGATGAAAGAGGGATGAACGCGTGAATTTGAGATTGTATGAGAGAGAAAGGGATTTGATTCTAATCTCATTCCATTTTGTAATTACCTTGTTATATTATTTTACTCAATTACCCTTATGTTGATTAAATTTATATTTTAATATATTTTTGATCCATTAAATCACATCCATTGATTAATAGTGGGAGATTGTTGAGATTAGTTAATTTGTCTCACCACCTAAGTCATTATCTCACATAATCCTCTCCTATACTTGTCTTTTATTTCTCAAGTAGCAATTATTAACATCTGGGGCGTGGCAGGCAACTGATGGTGATATTTTGTAATTAACTGGACTTTTGCCATTATTCATTTGATTGAGTAAAAAACAAAGACCAAGAGGCACATTACAGATGATTTGTGGTGAGGCCCCACTTAGCTAGAGTCATTTAAGATATATTTATTTTACTTTATTTTTATTAAAAATACCTTTTATTCTTATTTCTTTTTTTCTTTCTTTTTTTTTTGAGAAATTTTATTCTTATATCTAGTCAAAGATATAAATGAAAGATTTGTGAGGCGACACTCGAGATTTTCTATTCCAAATTGTGTATCATCTCGTGTTCCAAATATCATCCCTACACGCCAAGTGTATTGATGACATCATTAATTAACACTTGGCGTGTATTTAAGATATTTGCAATACGAGATGAAACACAATTTGGAATAGAAGATCATATCCGGTGAGGCGATGCTTGCTTGCCAATTTTTTTTTGCAAAATTTCTGTTCAAAAAGGATTTTTACCCCAATCACAGTTACATGTGAATATTTTTAAATAAAAAAATATTAGTCACTCATTCTCAATTTTTCAATTATCAGTGATACACCGTTTTGGGATAGCAGGTTTACTCTTGTCGTCGCTTGTGTAGGTCTCCCTTATGATGGTGACCTAATAGAATAGATCATTCTAGAATGGATAGAGTGGTGCCTAATCTAAGTAGGGCCGAGTGAATCAGGTCGCTGGGTATAAGGTGACCTATAGCAATCAGAGTGAATCGAACAACAGGCATGTCCTAATTTAAGATAAGACCGATATTAAATGTGAAGTACAATAGGGAAAGGCATGTCGAGTGGCAGTGAATTTAATGCAAAGTGCAGTAGAGGATGAGACATAAAGGTAAGTGGCATGTCAACTAAATGGTGCATTTAATACCAAGCACAGTAGAGGGCGGGACATAAAGATTAGTGATAGGTCAATCAAAGAGTGCATTCAATGCTAAAGACATTCTCTGACGCTATCATTAATAAATTTGGGTTTATGGGTTATTGGGTGGCGAGTCAGAGTAGGCTGACCTGCTGCAAAGTAAGTAATTACAGGGCCAACCTGCCACAGAGTAAGTGTTTATAAAGCCGACTTGCTAAGAATTGATCCTAAGATGGGAAGACATGTATAAAAGTAACTATGATGGACATTGGAGGGTGACAAGAGCGGAACCAAGCCCAAGAGGACACGTGTAAAGCTTAGGCTGGTGAAGGAGGTAAAAAAGAAGTATCAAAGTGAGAGTATTATCATTCTAAAAGGTTGATTCTTGTTGGTTATTTACAAGTTTAGATAAAACTGCATATACACAAAAAATACACACTAATTTGATCGTTAGAGTGCTAACACTGGAAAGCCTCCCAGTGGTGGTTTTGCAGGAAGAAGCATTGGAGGCCTAGGAAGAAGATTCTTCACAATCCAACTCTTTTGGACTGATCAATCAGGCACATCCAATTATTATTTTACCAAAAAAAAATGACATCTATTATCATCATTACACGATTATCTCAAAGACATTATTCACTTTTTTTTTAAGTCACCAATCACACATAATCACTATTATACAACAAAAAAATGTTATACATCAACTATCATCATTACATTTTAATTTTATATTCAACCACACTCTCAAAATTCATTCTCATTTTTTAAAATATATAGTTCACACGATTCTCTCGAAATGTAGAAAAGAGTTGAAAGAAAGGTCAAACAATATCAAACTTTATTTTCCAAGCATATTTTCAGACTTAATTTTTTTTTTTTTTTTTTGCAAATCAGAATATCTGATATGATATTACGCTAAATAATATAACTAATATAAATTTCAAATTGAATTATAATCTTTATCACTTATAATAAATAAAGTAATAATTCTTTCAACCTAAATAATATGATCGATGGCATATAAAATATTGTGGGACTCATGAGCCATCACACTTTGATTAAAATAATCTAATAACGTGAATTCTATTCAAAACATTAAAATTATTTTATTGAAACCCGTCTTTTCACGCTTATCTTAAAGTCAACATTCAATCACAAAACCATACACATGTATATTTTGGAAATCAAAATCAAGTCAAATTGTTTTCATTACTAAAAAGAATAGAAATGAAAATATCTTGTAAATGTCATTTGCAAATATCAGACGAGTTCAATTAATATCCCAAAGATAGGAATAGGAATATAGGAATACAGGATGGATCGTTTTGCAAAGTGCAAACTTTTAGCTGGTGCAAAATGTGATATTTAAGAAATCAATGATGCTTTTGTAATTACCCCAAAGACCGTGTCAGGACTTGTGATTTGTTGCTTTGTCCCACCAGGTTCATAAATTCGATTTGTCAGTCATCAGAAAATCCAATCAAGAAACTTTACCAGAAATAGGCAATTACATACAAACTCAAAGCCCTCTGGCCTCTATTCTTCTCCTTCAACCCCAAAAATACGTGGAAAAAAAAACCCAAAAATACATGAAATATACCCCTATTGAGTTCAGACTCGTACGAGTTTTCTTGAATTTGGTAGACAAGAAAAAAAGCAGTTGTCTTGAAAATGACCCAAATCAATCCAAGAAATTATTGGGTTGACCTTAGGAACAGGAGCTGCTAAAAGTTTGATGATTTGTGAAGGTGGATCCAGTGATGGGGATTTCTTAGATCAGAAGAAAAAATTGAGTTACAGGTGTTTGATCTATTGTCTGTGTGAGTATTTGTGAAGAGGTCTGAAGAAGTGGGTTGTAATTTGGGGACCATGGCAGTGCCGTGGACTATGACCCTTTGGATGGCAAGAATGATATGGATGGCACTTGGTGGTTGGGTAGTTTCTTGCTTGAATGTTGCCGATGAAATTGCTGGCTCTTTGCGGACCGGAGATATCAGTCCTTTTCATATCGATTAACTCAAGAATATCTGTAAATTGAAATTCAAAGTACATGCTCTGGTTTGCACCAGTTAACTCAGCTCTCTTTTCCGGGAATCGGGGTTCTCCATTCCATACAGTGTATCATCTCATATTTTAATAACATCAAACGTTATCTATACACTTGGCGTGTAAAGGTGTGGTGTTGGAATATAATATAAAACACTATTTTGGAATAGAGGATCTGGATTGCTTTAATGGGGGTGTGTGGGTTTTCGCCTTCTTGTTTTCCCATTTGGAAAGAGTGAAAATGTTATAGAGTTGTGTTATACGTCGACGATGAGAATAGTATATGACCGATTATTGATATGTGTACCTGTTTCTTGAATGATATATGTATTTTGGATTTTTTGGTGGAATTTGTGTTTGAAGTGATGGCGTTTAGCATCAAGTTAAGAAGTTTGTGGTTTGACATGTAAGTTTGCATAATTTCACTTGCTTAAATTGGTTTGCATTTTCGACCCCACCCTCTTTGTCAAATTTGATTGAAGTTAACATGTTTTGGGTTGTGAAATTAGCTTTCCATTGAAATAATTGCTACCGTGTAATAATCTATGACAAATAAGAACCATCAAAACCGAAGTTTGTAGAGGCTCCTCTTGTTTTCTTAGGCTGAGTTCTCTCAATTTTCTGCAAGTGTTAGGATTTTAGTTCATATAGAAATGCAGCTGAGTGAGTTTCAGTGGCTGTATTTTTGGTTTTTTGGTTCTTGTGGGCAGAATAGGTGATTAGTTTTAAAATGAGGCAATAGGTCTCTCTCTCATTGGAATGCATGGCAAGTTCCTTACTGCCTCATTTACAACAAACATCAATGGGCAATAACAAACATCACCAAGAAAAAGGTTTGAATGTCTGAAGTTGAATGTATTTTCTTGCAGTAGTCAAATTTACAAACATTGTAGGTGAGGAATCTTAAGAGCACAAAAAGATCATTGTCTCTAGCCTCTGGGCTCTTTTTACCATCATCTTATGTTCTCTTGTAACATCATTATTTTCTGGCTTTACGACGACATTTTCAGAAAATCATTTCATTTTGTAGTCTAGTAAGATTGCTCAATCAACCTCATTAAGGAAGCAAAATCATTAACTTTGTCATTCCTTTTAAGCAAACTTTCCCCTTTACAAAAGATGTTTCAGAAAATTCACAATCTGCTCATGTCTGTAAGTAACACGGGGTCCTCAACTTTTCTAAGATGCAAGAAGCATAATTTTTGCTTCATAATCCAATAGCAAAACCGTGTCATCAACGCACACGAGTATTTCCGCCAAATGCTAACCCAATCAAGTCCAGAAAACCAGTAACCCATCAACCTTTTTTCCCCCTTTTTTGTAAGAGATCAAGTATAAGAAGTTTCTATAACAAGTCAAAAGAGTTCTTATAACTTATAAGAACCTACGCAGACACGGGAATCAAGCATGAAGCTAATCTGTACTGTCAGTTATCACTATTAGCTGAAAAACTATTTATTTTCCTTTTTCTTCTATTTTAGTCCATTGCACATATAAGAAACAGGTGATACAAATGCTACCTATCAGAAATGCCAAGGTCTCGGATTGGAGTGGGAAATCTCAGAGCATGCAATGCTACCTATCAGAAAGAAAAAGAAAATCGAACAGTTATTACTTTCTTAGTATTGATATCATATCATGAGTACAAATGAGAGCATATTAATGATATATTACCTTACAACGGAGCTTCTGATGATCGGGGGAAGATTCTTGGCGAGCCTCGAATAGAGCCCTTTCAATATGAGAAGGCCATCTTCATTGAGCTACATTAACATAAGTGTAATGAAGCTTGAATCAGGACACAACCATTAGAAATGAGCTGTATAGAACATTAAAAGAAGTTTGGCTACAGGGATTGTCCTAATGCATTCATTGATGTCAAGTAGGTAGCATCCAATCGAATTTGTTTTCTTACTTGGTGAAAGAACCTTGCACGAATCCACATCGGTGATACATGGAACGACATTTGATTTTCAATCGACTGTTGTGACACCAAATGAGTAGAAGGAAGGGACAATACAACTTGAATATCAGCTTGTAAAGTCTTCTTGAAATGTTCCAAATCAAATATATCTGAAAACTCACTGCAAAAACAAAGCATTACTGGTCTTAATTCATTATAAAGTGAAAAGAGAAAAATGTTCTATCCGAGTCAGCCTTACAAGATAATTTGCATTAAGTTGCTGCAACAGACTCTCAGACGGGCTTCTCTACATGATTTTCAGCAGTCTATGCAAAAATTGAATCCTAGGAACTTCCAGCAACGTCAAGCTGCAGTTGATGAGATCCCAAAACGGCTCTGAAGTGAAGCAATGCCTTTCTCAGAAGTTTCTGCAAGCTCCGGGATTAGATGTTTTACAAAGAAGAGATGCAGTGGTCTGTGCTTCTGCAAGCTCGGGCATACATGTTTCCATGGATAAAACACTTGAAATTAAGAAAAAAATCCTACAAAAAGTTCTCTTCCATTAGAACGTTCTCCAATAGCACATTACCAATCTTCTTCATTTTCTTATGAAGATTGAAAAGTAAGGAACACATATTTTCACTTTCTCTATGAGATCCATCTCCAACAACAAAAACATGAAACTTATTCCCAACTTCAATCCAACTACAACCGGGCTGTTTTTTCAATCCCCCATCCTTCATCTTCATCTTCACCATTTCAGCCTCCTTCCATTTTCCACTATTAGTATACATATTAGATAGAAGCGTGTAAGTGCCAGCGTTTGCTTGCTCCAAATCCAAAAGTTTTTTCGCCACCAGTTTTCCCATATCAGCATTTCCATAAATATTACATCCCAAAAGAAGTGTGCCCCAAGCATAAGTTGATGCTTTCAGTGGAAGTTGTTCGATAAGATCAAACGCCTCCTTTAGCCTTCCTGCTCTACCGTAGAGATCAACAATGCACGTATAATGATCTTCTCTCACTTTTATCGACTCGTCTCTCAAAAGGGCTTCAAAGTAATTTAGTCCTTTCTGCACTAGACCAGCATGGCTGCAAGCAGAAAGCAATCCAACATAAGTTACATCATTCGGCTTGAAACCTATATTCAGCATTTCATCAAACACCTTGATTGCCTCTTTACCACATCCATGGTGAGCATATGCAGCAATCATGGAATTCCAAGAAACCAAATCCCTCTGGCCTCTCAGTCCATCGTCAAACACTTGTCTAGCCATTACCAGATCTCCACATTTTGAATACATGTTTATTAGAGCAGATATCACGAATTTACTTTCCTGATAGACGGTCTTGCTAATTACTTGATGGACTTGCGTCCCTTCACAAAGACCAGCTAAGTTACTACAAGCCCCCAAAACACTCGCGAAAGTTCCTTCGTTAGGCTTTACCCTTCTATCCCTCAACATAACATAGAATGTTCTCAACGCTTCTTCACTTTTACCATATTGCATGCACCCACTTATGATTGCAGTCCAAGAAACAACATTCTTTGCTGGCATCTTGTTAAACAACCTCCTCCCTGTCTCCAATTCACCATTCTGAATAAAACCAGTGATCATTGTATTCCATGACTGGACATCCTTTTGTGGCATTATCTCAAAAAGATCATGTGCTTCACGCAACCTCATATTTTGCGCATACCCAGTAATCATTGCATTCCAAGAAACCACATTCCGCTCAGGCATCCTATCGAAAAGCAATCTAGCCTCATCAACTCTCCCCTCTCGTGCTAATCCTGATATCATGATAGTCCAAGAAATCACATTTTTTATAGGCATTTGATCAAAAAGACACCAAGCCTCCTTAACCCTTCCACATTTTACCAACCCTGCGATCACCGTATTCCAAGAAACAATATTCGTCTCTCCCATTCTCTCAAACACATCTAACGCTTGTTCAATCCTACCACATCGTACATACCCATCAATCATAGTGTTCCAAGTCACAACATTTCTATCCGGCATTTCATTAAAGAGACTCTCAGCCTCAGAAATTCTCTTTGTCTTCAAGTACCCAGATATCATCGCTGTCCAAGTAACAACATTTTTCTTGGCATCATCCCTATCAAACAACTCTCTCGCTTCTTTAAGCAGACCACATTTTATGTAACCCGAAACTAAAGCCGTCCAAGAAATCACGTCTCGTTCCGGCATTACATCGAACACTTCACGTGCTTCAGAAATCTTACCCTCCTGACAGAGCTGAGTGATCATATAGTTCGCCCTAGCTACATCTTGCTTGAGCGTGTAATCTTCTCGCGGAATCGAAAATTCTGAAACTTTTTGGACTTGGGTAATTGAGTGATACAATTTCAATGGACTGTCGTGTTGGAGCTTAGTATGGTTTCTTGCCGAGATGTGCATGCAAACAATACTAAAAGGCGTCGTCTTGATGAAATTAAGACCATGTCTAAGAGTTCTTGATGACCGAAGAGAAGCTAGCATCTCAGTTTCAGTTGAAATTTCGCGATATGTGATGAGGTTTTCAGGAAGAACATTACGAAAGCTGATGAAAACAATGCCAGATTTTGAAATGCCTTCGTCCCATAATGCTCGAAATTGGTTTAAATAATTTTGTCTAAATATATCAATGTTTATTTCGTTATGGGAAAAATGCAAAAGTGGTATGTAATTTTAGCTACTAACCAATTTTGGTCCCATCTATTTTCCATTTTGCAAATTTAGTCCGTTATTTTCTGGTTTGTCGCAATTTGATCATATTATCACTGCAGCTCCAAAATTCGGCAACCAATGCACAAGTAAAGGACACATGGTCGTTATTAAAGCTGAGTTAAACCTTTTTCTTCGTCAATTCGAACAAATTAGGTCATGTAACTTATTTTTGCTGTTAATGAAAAACAAAAAACAATAAAAAAATATATGGTAAAAAAGGAAAAAAAATGAAAAAATGGTCGTGTAATTTTATTCAACTAATAAAAAATGTAAGAAAAAAAGGAAATGGTAAAAAGAGAATGTTTTATTACTGTAAAACAAAACTACATATAATTATTAAATACCTTATTTCACATGTTTAAAAAACATATTTTATTATACAAAAAATGTTTATTTGGACGATAAATGCCGTACCTAGAGCATTTGGGCCTAACTTGATTCAAATTTAATTAATTTTCGGGCTTTATTTTTCTCACAGAGCCCAACCCTAATATACCTCTTTCTCTCTCCTCTCTTGCTCGTCTGTTCATCCACCACACTCTCTTCTTCCTTTCCACCTCTGATGCGTCTTCATCATCCTAGTCTTTCCGATTATCTCTACCGAACCCTATTCTCCTCTAAGAAAACCCATTTTCTTTCTGCAATTTTATTCAGTTTTGGCCCATTGTTTTTCCTCAAAAAATGCTAATTGACCGCTTTTTTGCGGGAGGTTTCTCATAGAAAAAGGACTAAGAGAGAATCAATGCATTGATATGAAGTCTGAAGATTATTATTCTGCCTCTGGTAAGTTTCTTTTTTTCTTTTTTTCGGTTTTTGTATTCCAACAGAAAAATAGGAAGGGATAATTTTGTTAATCATAGTTTTCTCATTTCATGCTGCTTAATGTATTTATTGTACTTTCTATGAAAACTTAGAGGTTTACTGAAGTGTTGTATACTAGAATAGTCTTCAAATTGAATTTCAGTTTTTGAGCTCTAATTGGTGGTGAATTTTTAGTTGTTTATTTTTCTGGATAAGGGTCTTTCATTATTGCTTAACTGGAGGTGTTAACAATGGGAACATTTAAGTATGTAGTGTATCATGCCCCATTATTAATAGGTCATCAGTTGTTGAATTTTATCTTAGAAATCTTCATCTTCATCTATCTCCAATTTAAGTATTATTTGCCTATGACTAATATATGTGTGTAAAGATAGACATGCTAAGGCAATGAAAATTATGAGTAATCAGTTGCAAAACTGGTGCCGTGTCCATATCTTATGTTGTAATGCACTGTGCTCAATTAGTAATTGATTTTGGTTTCCATTAGACAGTCAGGCAAAATAATAAATAAAAAAAAATTTAATAGAAGGTACTCTTTTGCTTTCTGCATCTTTATTTTCCCGGCTCAGTTAGCGCAATAGAAATGCAGGACTTTGAAAACAGCTCAAGTGTGAATTGATTAAACATTGACTCTGAAATCCAAAGTCATCTCAAATGCTCCTCAGTTTTGGTTGAGATGGGTTTTGTGGTGACTGGTGACTAAGTATTGCTCATGTGTATTTCTCGATTATGTATATACTCAATTTCCTTGTGAATTCACTCGCCTATTGAGTCATCCAAACATGAAGGCATCGCATGACCGTATATTTGGAATCAAATTATTGTGATGACTGTTGCGGAGGTAAGCATTATAACCCACCCAAAAGAGGAGCTGTTTCAATTGGATCATGTTCCTCGGATAATCACACTAGTTACAACATAGTTAGTTGTGCAACTTGTAATTGGAAGAAGCGGCATGAATACTAAGTCACATATCAAGCACACATGATCTCATCACTGAGGAAGTCAAACACAGCTATCCCCTAATACAGGACCTGATTCAGCTCAATCAGTCGCCTGAAAAATCTCATAGTATGTCTGCAAATCATGAATGGAATTGAAGAATAGACATGACCTTAATTTTGCTCCAGATTTGATCATTTTGGTACTTCTCCTCTTTGGCATATTTTCGCAATTGACTAATAGAGTTGTGTCCTGTTCCACATGTGTTAAGTTTCGTGACACTTTATATCATCGGATGGATTAATTATAATATTTCCCAGATCAGATGCATATTTTATCATGATCATCTTTTTTAATTCTCCTTTAAGCTTAGTTGATTACACTTTACCGTCTATATTCTTTGATGTCTTTCCAGCGGAAAAGCTTATTTTTCACCCTTTCCTTCATTCTGTACAATAGTTTATTCACATTGCCAATTGATTTGTAAGGTTGTAATTAGGATTAAAAATTATTGCAGTGGGATTTTAGTTACATTCACATGGATGGACAGATTCATTTAGTAACCTTGTCTCTCTGGCCGCCTTTCTGCATTTTTGAACAGATTTAACTTATCGAAACTTGATGGATTATTATGCAACCAACCCTGGACCAGTTGATGATTCTATTTTATACGATCAAGACAAGCATGTTTCAGCTGCTGTTTGGGAAGGACAGGTGTTTTCTCTGTGCAAACTTCTCCTCTTCTGTCTTGTTTTATAGGTAAAGCATTTATTAACTTGTCATATGTTAATTTTAATATTAACAGGAGAGAGGTGCACTTAGATGTCACGAACACACTTCTAAGCTTGACCGTTGGTTGCTCACAGAGAAACAGATCGAATTGGTGAAGAGGGCCGGTTTTGGCTATTTAAGATTAATTCCAGCAATTAGTCTCGACAACCCTCTTATATCTGCACTAGTAGAGAGATGGAGGAAAGAAACAAACACGTTTCATATGACTGTTGGAGAAATGACGGTTACACTGGAAGATGTTGCTTACTTGCTCGGGCTTCGAATTGATGGTGAGCCCGTTATAGGAGTAACCTATACGGCGTGTGATTCAGTGTGTGTTAAATATCTAGGTAAAGCGCCACATTCAGGGTACACAAGTGGTGGGATGGTGAAACTGAGCTGGTTAAAAGAGACTTTCTCTGAATGTCCCGAAAATGCTTCCGTTGAAGATGTTGAGTGCCATACGCGTGCTTACCTTCTTTACCTAATTGGTAGTACAATTTTTCCACCACCACTGGTAACAAAGTCCCTGTTATGTACCTTCCGTTATTTGAGAATTTTGATGAAGCTGGAAAGTATGCATGGGGTGCAGCAGCATTATCTTTCTTGTACAGGGCACTTGGTAATGCCTCCCTCAGATCACAAAGCACTATTAGTGGCTGCTTGACATTGCTACAGGTGAAGTAAAACTGAGGCCATGTATGGTTGTATTTCCAAAAGCCATTTTTTATTTTCCAACTATTCTGGAAAATATGTTTATGTTTGTTTAGGAAAGTTTTCAGTAGAAATGAAGCCATTTTCACTTTTCACTTTTTTATAGAAATATGGTTTTGGAAACACAACCATTTCCACTTTTTATAGAAATATTCTTTTGAAAAAACAACCAAACAATTTTTGCCACAATCACGCAAATCTATATGAAAATACACTAAAAACTATAACCAAATAATTTTTCACTACAATCACGCAAATCTATGTCAAAAATACACTTCAAAAACAATAACCGAACATGTTTCATTTCCAAACATATTCATTAATAGGAATTCAGGACAACAAACTAAACTTAATTTCTTTTTTCACACGAAAAATAGTAACTTCTGAAAATTCATTTCCAAACACTAGAAGCTCGAAATTGGACTTGGAAGGAAATACATCCATACAAGGTCTAATTTGTTCTCAACTTTTCTCCTTTTGCATAAATAAAGTACTAATGCTACACACATTATGTCTCTACTTGAATAGTGTTTTTCTCTTTTGTAGTGCTGGAGTTACTATCACCTGAATGTTGGTCGGCCTAAACTTCATCACGACCCAATCCATGAATGTTTTCCTTTTGTACTTAGGTGGAAAGGGAAACATAGCGGTCCAACCTCAAATCGTGATGTGGTCTTCTACCGTAAAGCTTTAGATTCTCTAAAACCTACTGATGTGAGTTTAAAATATGCTTGCATTTTTCTAGGTACAATAACAAAAACTACCCTCAAGGTTTGAACTAATAACAAATGAACCCAGAGGTTTTTGATAATTACAAAAATCACCCTGAGGTTTGATATGTAATACACTTTATCCCCTTCACAAGCAAAAATATTTCAATTTGTAAAAGTATTACAATTACTCCTTTATAGTTTTGAAACCTCGGATTTCTTTTTTTATAGTTTTGAAACCTCTCTGGGTTTTTTTTTCAATTTACCTAAACCTCAGGGGTAGTTTTTATAACTAACCCTTTTTCTATTATACCTTTTGGGCAGATGATAATGGGTTTGTACTGCATTTTATACAGGTTGATTGGTGTCCTTATGCAAATATCAGCCACACTGTTATACCGGAGAATATCTTAAATCAACTCATCCTTGGAAGATCGAAGACTATGTTGATATGTTTTGACAAGGCAGAAAGACACCTTCCAGATCGTTGCCTAAGGCAGTTTGGCATGCATCAAACGGTCCCAGAAGAAGTGCAGAGATGGGAAAGGAAGACTCGTGGTGTTGATGGCGGGGTAGATCTCTCCGGAAAAATGGAATCAGAGCTTAGTGAATGGGCGAATCGTCGTTTTCATATTGTGGAGGCCGAGGAAGACATTGATGAAGGTGAATATATGAACTGGTACTTGAAAATTACACGAAAGTTGGTAGGACGGCCTATTCCTATCTCGTCCGAGTTTCAGAGAATGGTAAGCATCTACATTATATTTCAAATAAATCAGTAGGGTTACTGATATATCTTTGGGATAATTACAAAAACTTCCCTTGAGGTTTGTCCTAATTATAAAACAACCCAACTATCTTTCAAAATTACAAATACCCCCTTGAGTTTTGTATTTTCTTAAAAAAATATCTCCTATTGAGGGTGTAATTTGTAAAATAGAAACAAATATCAATGTATTTGTAATTTTGAAAGATAGTTGGGTCCTTTTTGTAACTAGACTAAACCAGAAGGGTATTTGTTGTAATTAACCTTTATCTTTTTGTGATGGTCATTTTGAATGCAGTTTACCTTTTCCCCCTCAATTTTTCTATATTTGTTGAACCAATTTGCTTACTGAGCTCAGAACGCTGCATTGAGGGACATTGCGCACGTAGCTGATACCCTCGCAACACA
This sequence comes from Rehmannia glutinosa, assembly GCA_016081115.2. Taxonomy (NCBI): domain Eukaryota; kingdom Viridiplantae; phylum Streptophyta; class Magnoliopsida; order Lamiales; family Orobanchaceae; genus Rehmannia; species Rehmannia glutinosa. The sequence goes on from CM071933.1 coordinate 14,150,229, forward strand.
CGGAATGGATGATCAGCAGATACAGTCCGTGACAAGAATCAGGTACATTGCACACGAATGTTTGAGAGATCATGCTGGAAGCGCAACCCTTGTTGTAGCCAACTCACAGGACGAGGTTGATAAAAAATTAGAGGAAAGGAAAGGGTTAGAAGGAGGGCTACGAGTAAACGCAGGAAAAAGATGATCCTGAGGAATATTATGTCCATACACAGGCCCCCCACTTATATTCTTCAGCTGTGAATGCCGATCAAGCACCATTATATCATGTGGGCAGTGTGGTTGATCATGAACATCTATGCATTGAAGAAGTTGACGAAGATCAGCTTTTCGTGGATCGGAAGAAAATCCATGTGAACCACACGCTACTGTTGATGTTGTACAGCAGTCGGCTCTAGGAACTAGTGAGGATGTCACCTGCCAAAATGATTATAGTGTTACGGCTTAAGAGGTCAAATGAACTTCCAATCTTGTTGGGTATATTGCTTTCAGTTATCGGAGGTGCGTCTATTCGAATTTATTAGGGCTAATTACAAAAAGGGATAGTTACAAAAATCCACCTAAGGTTTGGCCTAATTACAGAAAAACCAAGAGGATTTTTAAAATTACAAAAAAAAAACCTTGATGTTTGATTCTGCCTTAAATTTAGGGGGTAACTGTGATATTTTGATAAACGTAAGGGGAGCTTTTGAAATGTATTTTTTGCACATGAAAGAGGGAAAGTTTAAGACGGGTTTCTTATAATTTCTGAAAATCTTTGGGTGTTTTTGTAATTAGCCCGAATCTCAGGTTTTTTTGTAATTGTCCTTTACAAAATATACCCTTGAGGTTCGTTCAGTGTAATTACAAAAAAACTCAGCTATTTTTCAAAATTACAAATGCCCCTTGACATTTGTTTATATTTTACAAATTGAACCCTCAAGAGGGAGTATCTATAATTTTGAAAGGTAACTGGGTGTAGTTTTTGTGATTTACCCAATTTATTATCAATTGAGATTGGCATTTTGGAAAACTGATAAGTAAATGTTTCTTTATTCGTACAGGGAGTTTGGGCTCCATGACCAAAGAGGCCAGCAACTGTTATGGACTTCCTTACATGCTTGGAGATTTCTCAAGCTTCCTTGGGTGTAATTACTGTAAGACCATTTGGTAATTTTCTCTTTTTTCCATCATTTGCCAGTTGCCTAATTTCAGGTGTAGAAGATTGAAAGTGTTTGTAATTAATCAGGATTATATTTTCCATTTTTTTTAACTAAATGTGCAGCTTGAGCAAAAAACCTGTCTTTTGGGAAGCAAGAAAGTTGTAGCCTTTCTTCCTTCCTGCCCCCCTCCCCCCCACCCCAAAGAGAAAAGGAAAAAGGAAGTAAAATAAAGAAAAGAAACATTTAATATTATATCAACTCAACAAAGAAAAAAAATATGAATTGATCAAGAGTGTTTCTTTAAATATTATCTCTAGGGCTGGCAATAAGTGACATGACATGATAACACACACCATTACAAACACTGTTATAGAGACAAATTAAACGGTAAAGCATGACATGGCCCAATACAAACACAAAATTGTAAATTAAGTTAAAATTACAATTATTATTATATTAAAAGATCAAATAAGATAGATAACACAAAAGCGACAGTTTAACACGACATATGGATAATATGTTAATTGTTATTAATTAGTGACATGATATGCACCTCTAATTATCTCAAAGAAATGAGATAAATATAATTTCTTAGCCATGATGGTGTTCAACTGCCATGAATATGGAGTTTAATAGTGGGATATATGGATACAGTTTGTTAATTGTTATTAATTATTATTTAAGGAGTAGGTTGCTTAATTAGTTGAAAATGCAGAAGCATGATTATTTATAAGTTATCTCCCTGTCATGGAACACTTTATTCCTCATGTGAACAGATTTTTATTGACAGCAATCATACCTGATAAATTTTCAATTAATTAACGTACTACAGGGATTTTTGCTTATAATGTAATATCGAGTTATTCTTTTTTTGATAGAGTAAGTTTTTATTTTATAACAAGCAGTATGTTGGCATATTTTACTTATGAAAAAAGATCACACGTTTTTTACTTCAAGGAAGTGAAGTATATAAATATATATCTATAAATTATATGTCTGATTTCATTCTTATTTTTAATACCCAAGCCATAACTCAGATGGCAAGGTGGTCTTGCTATAAAATATAAACAAAATAAAAATAACATTTTTGCCTTTCTTGGGTACCGATGGCAATTTGACCATCTCTTCACAACCCGCCATGGCCAACCCCATTTGGACCACACCACACGTACCGTGACCCATGGTGAGCCAGTGGGTACCCGCCACGCATCATATGTTTATATTTTTAATATATTTAATTAATATATGATAATGTAACTCATGTGTTTAGTATTATATCTAACATATATATGCATTGATAATGACAATTTTTATAAATAATATGTATTGATAATACAAAATATAAGCTAAAAAAATTTATTAATAATACAAAATACAACATCATAAAACTTATAATTATAAAATTTTGTTTTGCACGGGTTGACATTTTATTTTACACTGGTTGATCCGCCCCAACTCGTGGCCCACGGCGGGTTGACCCACTCCACGCTCGGGTGGATCTGGGTTTTAAAAGTACACGCCCCACTCTATTGCCATACCTATTTTTGGGTTGATTTAGGGTTTCGAACTCAAAACAAAATGGGTGGGTTTTGGATCCAACTTTTCGTGATAGGACATAGATCGTATTTAGTTAAGTCCATCTTAGATCCGACATATCGTCATCCTTATTTTGTTATTCTTTATTCGATATAATAATAAAGATTGTAATAACTATACCAAATAAATGTATTGGTGAAGTTCTCATATTAAAGCTTTATTGTCAAAACATTGCAATTTCTATTACAAGTTGATTATTTATATTGATTTAAACTTTCCATTCTAAAGTTTAAATAAATTCATGAAACATTTTTCAAAATCCCATATCAAAAATCATATTATAAAATCAGTAACTTTCATTAATCAATGCGTGAATATAAGAAAATATCACAATAAGTACTCCTAAATGTTTTCCCATTTGGTATTTGATAACTGTGAATTATTCACATTGACTTTGCAATTAAATTTCACATTATGCTTGGATGTAATCCTAATTCCTCATGGCTCATACTAATTTTGGATTATGACTATGTGAAAGCTTAATGCCCATCTTAGAAAAAATAGAGTTCAAAAGAATAAAAAGTATATATCTCAAATTAAATCAAACCATGGATCTCAACAAGGGCAAGAAAAGGTGATGGTCAATTACAACTAAAAATCTCATAAAGTGCACTTCAAGTTTTTCTGTTATCATCCTTTGTTCATCATAGCATTTTCTTATTGTGATTGTGAATATCTCAATCTACCCTAACTTATTTAAATGGTAATAATATTAATATGGTAATATAATAATGATATTATTTTTATTTTTATTAGCTTAAATCCTTAAACCAGACGTTACATTGCCCAAAAAACCACCAATCAAGACTCTCAAATAATATTATAACCAGTCTTGTTCTTTTTCCTTGCAAACCAGGTCGTTTTTTCTCACCTCTAATCTGTATCTCTATCCCCACTGCATTAAATTCTTATTTCTTCATTCCATCAACCCCCAAACACGCCCCCACCTTCTCTCCTCCATTGACAACTTCCTTTCACCAGCCCTTTCTCTGCAAGCCTCCAATCTTTTCACATTATTATCAAACTTTTAGTGAAGAAAAAAGATAAAGAAAAGGGAAAAAAAAAAAAGATCAATCATTGTACTTTTACATCCATTTGTGAGAGGAACAGGAGAGAGAAAAAGAAGAAAAAGAGATCAAATTTCACTTTCCTTGGTTAGTTTTTCAGTTTTTTCTACTTTCAATCTGCCATAATGGGCTGCTCAGCTTCTCGTCCTGCTAATTTTATCACTCAACAGCAAAAGCCCACCTCGAATTCATCTTCTTCGTACTCGAATTCGCAGTTGCAGTCTCCTTATTACTCGTTTTCGGACCCTTCTTCTACGCCGGTTTCGAGGACTCTTTCTCTGCCGACTCCATTAGTGCACCACCCACCATTAAGGAAAGGGGACTCTAATCACTTTGTTTCTCTCACCTCCACCACGTACGGTTCGCTTGTGCTCGTTGACCCCCCAAACCCTAATTTCAACGGCCAGGATTTTGCGAATCCGACGGCCCAGATGAGGAAGGTTCATGATTTTGGTAATTCTGAGGACCCTTTATCCCCGGACTCGGTTATCAACACATGGGAGCTCATGGAAGGCCTTGATGAAGAGGAATTTCAGTTCCAAATGGTTAACTCCCCCAAAAGGGGCGGTCAAAAAGAGATGGATGAAAATGAGATAGTGGAATCTTATGAGCTTGTTGAGCACCCGGAATCTAAGCCCTTGTGGAAGCACTTGTCTGAGGAATCGTTGCTGGCGAAAATGGACATCAATGTGGTGTCCAGTTATCGAAAGGCATTGTTGGGTAGACAACATGTATGTGAACAGGCCAAAGAGAATTTGAAAACTCAAAAGACCGAGTCTTTGGAGTCAAATGATTTGAGTTCTTTGGTATCTGATAGTGATGAATCTTGTGATTTATTGGGTGCTGAGGATAGGATTGTACTGTATTATACTAGTTTGAGGGGCATAAGGAAGACTTATGAGGATTGTTGCGCAGTCCGTGTGATTTTTAGGGGTTTTAGAGTCTGTGTAGACGAGAGGGATATTTCTATGGACCGGTCATATAGGACCGAGTTGCAGGATGCTTTGAAAGGAAAAGCAGTGAGCTTGCCACAAGTTTTTATTAAGGGGAAGTACATTGGTGGTGCGGAGGAGATTAAGCAGCTTAATGAGGTTGGAGAGTTGGCTAAGTTATTGGAAGGTTTTCCACTTATAGATTTGGGGTTTGTCTGTGAGAGTTGTGGGGATGCAAGGTTTGTGCCATGCCCGAATTGCAATGGGAGTCGGAAGATTTATGAAGAAGAAGAAGGAAAATTGAGGAGGTGTAGTGACTGCAATGAGAATGGATTGATTCGGTGCTCTGGTTGCTGCCCTTGAGTTCAATTGCTCATTGATGACAAGTATTGTTTGGTGGTTTGTTTGTGAGGTTATTTATGGTCTGTTGGTACTAATGGTTGTGTACCTACTCGTATATTCTCTAGTTTAATCTCATTATTTTTTCTAAGTGTTTATATTTTGTAGCAGTTTGGTATTCATGTTCTTGGTCTTTGCAACAACCTTGATCAGATAAAGTAGTGACGAATAATGCTTGTTTTCCTATCATGCTGGAGTTCGAGAAGTTAGTTAATGTTCCATATTGTTTCATTAATTGCAAGTTTGAAGTTGCTGCTTTTGATTCTCATCAATTAATGTTTCAATTTGTACGATATTTTGTAGAGTCTGAGTTATCTATTTTGATTATTATTATTGCTAAGTTGATGTTCTCCTTTGATTTCATGGGAACTTGCAAATTTTCAGTTGATCTTGCTTTTAGAGTAATGGCTATGCGCAAAGCTGAAATGTTAATATGAACGTACAATAGGGCATGCAACTATCATAAAAGACTTTTCCATGTTTATCGTTACATGGAAATTGATGCCTTAGAGTTGAGTTTATAGCAAGTGCGTTGTTACCAATAACTGAAATGGTGTTGGTACTTAACTGCACATATATTTGTTCAATCTTTTCATAAGATTGTTCTGTTTCAATGTCCTTCACTGGTTCTTGTTCGTCACTAAAGTGAATAAGCCAAAGGTATGGATAGCAGCGAAGTAAAACAAAATGGTTGGGTTAAATTACCGTTATGTTATATTGATTGGAAGAATTGCAGAAAATTTAATTTGATCCTGAAATTTAAGTTAAAAGTGCTGTAGAAATGTAATGAACAGATTGAAGACTTAATGGAATTGTCTCATATAACTAATTCCCACTCTCCGGAGTTTGCATTTTGAACTTTAAGCTTTTGTGTATATGGCAATGGTTGAAAGCTAAGAAGATGGGTATTCGCCAACAAGGTCAAGCTTGGAAAATTGAATGAGCAGGTCAGTTTATATACTTTCCTTTTCTCTTGGATGTCTGTTTTCGTCATATTGTTTCTTGCCTACTTTTTTTATTCTTGCATTTTACAGAATGAGTGATGTTTTTATGCTGTCCTGCTATCAAGTATTGTGCTTGCATGTTTTTGTTGAACTTTCTTCATTTTCTGTTAAATATATGAGCTTGAAACGTAAAAAGAGGCAAATGACAATTCTTTTTAGAGTTCAGGACCGACGTTTCGACATATGAAAGAAGCCATATTTTGGCTATCTGAATTGTTTTGATAGGATTGAGTTTTCATTTGAGTTGAGTTTCCTTTTTCTTTATTTTTCTGTTTTTTTACTTCTTCATATACTAAATTATTGAAAGTACATGAGCATATGTAACGGCAGAATGGCTGGAACAGGTCTTAAATTTTCTTTTATATTTTGTCATGATATATAAATTTGGATGAGTTTAAACCCTCTACTCCATATGGTGTTTCATTTTCTATTTCATATCAATACACACCACATGTGCATTTATGACATCATTTTATACATTTGGCAGCTATTTAATATTGGTGGGAAAAGGTGACGCACCATTTGATATCCGCTTGAATTTTGGGTTTAATGTACGCGTGTTGTGGTTTACGCTCGTTGATCCATTGGCACAGTTTAGCTCTATCTTCCAAATCCAAGTAATCTGAAATACTTCCTTTTTGGTTTTTACAAAGTTAATCAGTATAATTCCTTTCCAAGCTACACTTTAAAGAACTTCATATCTAATAACACGAATTTTTACTCGTTTCGTGCTGACAGCTACATGTATTAATACTTATGCATGGAGTAATAGAGCATTTGGAGGGAAGGGTTTTGGCATATCATCAATGACCCTATTGTGTGCTTGTGATCTCTTCTATATTCCATTTAATTTAATTTGTTGCTCTTTTTTGCAGGAAAGTGTAGTAATTTTCTCATACATACCTTCAAGCAGATATCTTGACAGCAATTTAATTTGCTGCTCTTTTGTTATAAGCAGAGAAAACCTAATTATGATTCTATGGTATGGAATTTCCCTATTTTGCAGGCTTTTGATTAACTTCTGTGACTGGAAATGTGCTATTAAACCTAATATCAATCTTCTCCCATAATGCCTAGAGGATTTTGAGATTGGGCTTGTGACTTATTTACCTTGTCTATTGGGCATCTATCTTTTAGTTGAATTACAATTGTTGACATGATATTTTGATGTTCGGCAAGGAGTTTACAGTGGTTTGGCTGAGTTTATAAGTTCTTTTTACAGGCGGGAGTCCCAATTTAAGTCTTAAGATCTTATTTTAACATCCTTTAATTTTGGTCATTTTAATTACCAAACTGCACGACTAACATCTTATAAGCTCTATCATATTATATTCAAATACTTTAACAACTTATTTTCAAAATAAGATACAATTTTATAAGCTCTAAAAAACACGATCTTTTGAATGAGCCCAGCCAAACACCTTATTAGTATGATATGTTGAAATGTTTCAGTGTTTTTTCTGAACTTACTCTTTTCTATATGTCCACCATCAATGCATGATCTGTTTTATGTTTTAGCGTATTGGGTTTGACTTCGTACGCCAAGAAACTGGCATAGATGCTACCCAAGTGTGCAGTATCCACCTTCCGTAGGATTGTGATATGTCCTATTTTGATTTTCTTTTTTGGAAAAAAAATACATGCATATGTAATAATGGGTCACTTAGCAAAATAATAAGGGAGTTGGGGCACTACCCACTTGGGTAGCATCTAATAACTTTGTTGATTGTTCTATTCAATTCAAGTTAATCTATTTGAGTGTGGATGATAGATGGGCTACGGGATGTGAATGTGAAGGGGGAGAAACTCTTAAAACAATCTAGTAAATAGTTTGAAGCCAATCATGACATCCAATTTTGAATATTTCCTATGTCTTAAAAAAATTAAGAAATATTATATGAGAACACATAAATTTGAGGAAGATAATAACTTTTCTCTCTCACTTTCGAGAGTTCTTGGTTTTCTCTCTCACTTTCGAGAGTTTTGTCTTATTTTTATCTACATGATGATCTGAGAAAAATTGGTATGGAGGCAAACCTAGCAGACTTGACACTACTGGAAGAAGAAAATGAAGTTTTTTTATTTTGGAAGAGGAAAATAAAGATATTTCGAATCCAGAGTTTGATTTATGTCTTATTGGGCGTTTTTTGACTGATCGAAACATCAATGCTAATATCATGAAGAATCGGCTGGCTAGCATCTGGCGTCCAGTCAAGGGGATTAACATTCGTGAAATTGGTTCTCAGCGATTCTTATTTCGGTTCTATCATGATGTTGATCTTAACAGGATTTGGGATGGAGGGCCTTGGTATTTTGATAATTTTCTACTGATATTACATCGCTTGAAAACAGGGACGTTTCGGCGACTATACCATTGGTCTACTCTGCTTTTTTGGGTCCAAATTTATGATCTACCGATTGGTTTTATGAAAGAAAGTGTTGGAAACAACTTGATGATTTTGTGGGAAAGTTCTTGGAGCATGATCCTAATAATAATGCAGCAGTGTTGTGTACGTATATGAGGATAAATGTTCTAATTGACGTCCGTTTGCCTTTAAAACGATTCAAAAAAATTAAAAGGCAAGTGGGTGAAGGGTCTTTAGTGAGTTTCAAATATGAAAGGCTTGGTGTATTCTGTTACATATGTGGATTGATTGGCCATGGAGAAAGATTCTGTGGAAGAAGGCTGAATATGACAAATGGGGAAATCCAAAAGGAGTGGGGAATTTGGTTGAAGGCTCCAAACAGGCGTTTCGACAATGAGAAGGTGGAAAATGGCTCAGAGAGGATTACGGTGATGATGGTATGTCGGATATCAGGTCGCCGAAGAATATACCGGCAAGAAATTGTGACGTTAGCACAAATCAAATGGATAAGGTAAATCTCGCTATAAATCAAAGATTGGAGAATTTAGTGGAACGGTTACGAAAGTTACAAAATCACATACTAATATTTTCGTAATTGTACCAGTACTTCAGTTAAGGAAAGTGAGAATTCAAAGTTGAAAGAAATTGATGAATTTTCTTTGGGCCTAGATTTTGGTGAAGATAGAAAGAGGCATAGAGGCCCAAATGGTTTTGTGGCCCAACCGAGTGGTATTAAGATGGATAAGAACCAGAATGACGGTAATAAGGAAAATATTTTGGTTCTACGTGACTCTAATAATTTTTTAACGGCGGGTTCTGGGCTCCAGACCTGCCGAGCACAATGATCGTCTTAAGTTGGAATTGTCATGGGTTGGGCCATTCTCCGGCAATTCCAGTTATACGCGAGCTCGTTCGAGCTCACAGACTCGATATTATTTTTCTTTTTGAAACATTAGCTCATAGTAGTCGAGTAGAGGATGTTCGTAGGAGAATTGGGTTTGAAGGAAGTTTTGTTGTTGATAGGTTGGGTCGTGGAGGAGGCCGAATTTGTGTCCTTTGGAGAAATATAAATTTGGTCAGTGTTAAGAGCTATTCTAATAACCACATTGATTTGGAAATTAAAGAAGAAAATATTGGAGAATGGAGGATTACGGGTTTTTATGGTTTCCCAGAAATAGCAAATAGAAAAGCATCTTGGAATTTATTAAGGAACCTTAATGCTCAATCCAACCTTCCTTGGTGTTGTATTGGCGATTTTAACGACATGTTAAATCCGAAAGATAAAAAAGGAAGAGTGGGGCACCCACCTTGGTTGTTTCGGGGTTTTCGGGAAGTTATTATGGAATGCGGGTTGTTAGATATTCCTCTTTCAGGATATCCATTCACTTGGTGGCGGGGTAGAAGTACGAATAATGTTGTTGAGGAAAGACTTGATCGTGCCCTTATCACGACAAGTTGGACTGATTTATTCCCTGAAGACATGTTACAAAATTGTGTGGCTCCAATTTCGGATCATTCTCCGATTTTATTGAGCACTAGTTCAACATAGAAGAATTAGGTTTAAAAAAGGATTCGATTTGAGAATAGATGGTTCCAGGTGGAAGGATTTGAAGACATGGTTAAGGATACTTGGAAAAATATCGAAGATGCTGATTTTGTTAATAAATTAGAGTCTTGTGTTGATTCTCTTCAGGTGTGGGGCAGGAATCAATGTACATCATTTTGTAATGAGATTCGAAGATGTAAGAAGGATTTGGAGTGGTTAAGAAGAATGGAAAATGCTGAAGTTGTTAAGAAATATGAAGAAACCAGGCTACAGTTTGCAAGTTTACTACAACAAGAAGAGAGTTATTGGCAGCAAAGGGCGAAGGTACACTAGCTAAAAGAGGGTGATTCAAATACGAAGTTTTTCATAAATTTGCCTCAGTTCGGAAGAAAAATAATCAAATCAACAAACTGCAGGATGAGAATGGTAGATGGCATGAAGATTTTGGAAGTATTTGTAGTTTGATTCAAGAGTACTATAGAAATGTTTTTACAACTAATGAATCAAATATTCACCCAGTTATGGAGGTTATCTCGCCTTGTGTGACTGATGCTCAAAATGAGATGCTTATAGGCCAGTTTACTATTATCGAATTTACAAAGGCTATTAAGCAAATGCACCTGGATAAATTACCCGGTCCAGATAGCTTCAACCCAACCTTTTATCAGAAGTTTTGGGGTCTCATTGGTGAAGAGATTTTCAAAGCATGCAAGAAATGGTTGAATGAGGGTAAGTTTCCTAAGGGGTTGAATGATATGCATGTGGTGTTGATTCTAAAAATTATTATCCAACTATGCTTAAAGATTGGAGACCCATTTCTTTAAGTAATGTTCTGTATAAAATTCTTGCGAAGGTTCTTGCCAACAGATTAAAGAAAGTCCTACCAGGGATTATTTTGCAATTTCAGTCTACGTTTGTGGAAGGGCGCTCGATTCTGGATAATGTACTCATTGCATTTGAGATTCTCAATAGTATGAAGAGGAACACAAAAAGGAAAGTTGGAGATGTGGCATTGAAAATTGATATTAGTAAGGTATATGATAGCATGAATTGAGAATATCTTGAAGCTATTATGTTGAAGATGGGCTTTGATAACAAGTGGGTTAAGTGGATTATGCTAGTGTTACGACGGTTTCGTATTCTATCGGTGTCAACGATGAGTTAGTTGGACCAATAGTTCCGGGAAGAGGATTGCGGCAAGGAGATGTACTTTCTCCATATTTGTTTATATTATGTGCTGAGGGATTATCAAGATTGATCAAAAATGTTGAGGCGAGAGGAAGTATTCATGGATCGAAAGTTTGTAAAAAAGCTCCAAGTGTTTCACATCTGTTTTTCGTAGACGATAGCTTGTTGTTCTTTAGAGCATCAATGGAAGAATGTGAACAGTTGAAAGTGATTCTAAACGTGTGTAAGGATGCGTCTGGTCAAGTTATTAACGTTTAGAAAATCAGGGATTTTCTTTAGTAAAAATGTTCCTCTACAAATCAAGGATAGTATATGTGATTCATTGGGGGTATGGGAACATTTTGTTAAATAAATGTTTTTATCATGATTTTGATGATTTTGTTTAAATGAGTTTTTACACAAAAACAATATATCTAAATGTTGTCCAAATACTCCCGATCGATATAAAATATTTTTACTAATTTTTTGGAGTATTTCTTGAAGTTTATTTTCGACAAAAATTGGACAACACTTCTGTCTCGTGTTGGACCGGTCGCCCTATAGGGCAACCTGTATCTGAATTGAGTTTTAAAAAAGAAAACGGGACGGAGAAAAACTGAGGGAGGGTGACCGGTCGACCCGAAGGTTGACCGGTGTGGGACCGGTGCCTGGTTTGCTTCCTGCATTATAGACTTCTCTGTAATGTGATTTTGAGAGGGGCCAACCAGTTGAATAAGGGGTGGACTGGTCCAACCCCATGGTGACTGGTCCGCCTATGTATTTTTCATAAGAAATCTTTCAAATCCTTATTTCTGCGCGACCGGTCGCTATAAGTTTTTGACAGCAAAATTCTAGCCGTTGACAGCAGACATATTTTCCTTAATTTGTGGGACTGATTTCTAACAGCTATATTCTTGATTTTAATTGTACTAGTAAGGTGAACGTGCGTTGCACGTGAACCAAATAATTTTATTAATTTAACTCAAATTAAATCTATAAATTGGAATCAATTTTTATTATAGTTTTTGTATTTATAATAAATGTCATTCATGTATTTTGATCTTAAAAGAAAGTTTGCAAAAACTAAATTTAAACTTATTTGTCGGTGAAATATGGTTAAGACATTTTGGACTAAAAAATATGTACTTAAATGATATTATCGCTCAACAAAGTACAATGGATATTAAAAAACTGATGAGTAATATATATAAAAAAATTTAAAATATATATATATTCAAGACGAGTTTTAAATTAATGCATCTTGTTTATTTTTTGAGTGTCTACTTCTTCTTTATAATTAGCTTTGAGATTTTTTTGCAATTTTTTTTAATGCACTTTTAGCCCAGGCATGATTGGTTGATATATGGATGTATTTCTCTTTTACTCTATTTTTTAATGTGTGTTATCTTTTAAATCGGTTTGACTGTAAGAATCAGTTTTTCATTCATCACACGTACCTCTTTTGTTAAGAACGATGAGAAAGTAAAATTCTATTTTATGTTTAGAAGCTTAGATCCCGTACATATTTTGATTCATGTTCTCCGTTTTTTTTATATTTAAGTACATATCTTGGGCGGGGAGGGATGATGGCAATCAAATCCCACACCTCTAGCTGGGATGGAAGTATTTGCCACTCGACCATTATCCAATTTTTCTCATGTTCTCCAAAATTAAATTAATTATTTATATAACAGAAATGAAGATTAAATAGACTAATCAATTGTAATTGAAAACATTCAATAAATTGATTCAGTTTGAAAGAATAGTCACATTTATATATCAAATAAACAACTGAACCACATCATAGAAATCAAAATTATTGAGTGTCTAACAATATTTATGCTCTATTGTATTATCATTAAGAGCATGCACGACATCATAAATTTATTATTTCCACATAATTTTTTATTATTGAGTGTGTTGATGTGACTAATTGTTATTCTAATTAATTTTTGTATCAAAAAATAGTTATGTAGTAATGACAAATTTAATAGCAGTAAAAATTATTAATTAGTACATTGAAATAAATTATATGAAGAACATCAATTACGTCTTTTATGTTGTTTTCTTTCAAAAAATCACTTTACATTCTAAAAATCCATCCAATGGAGCATATCCAAAGTATAATCCATCATTCAGAGCTTTACAATAAAATTATAGAATATAGAATATAATAATCCAAAAGGTATCAAATAATCGTAACTCATAGGTTATGCTATAGCATTTTTATAAAAATGGCATAACAAAAAACCTCCTCACTTTTTAGTTGTTATGTTCTATGCCTGTGATATTTTCGAGCAAAATATAGGTCTCAATTTATTATGTTTTTTTTTTTGTTGTTGAAAAATCAGAAAAAAACATCATATATAAATTGATAGACTATCCTTTTATTGACTTAAGCATAAAAAAATTCATTTTATTCATTTTATCTTTGTCGGTGAGCATCTTTCAATGTAGCATAAACTTTACAACACAATTCACAAAAGTATAATGCATGTATTTGAATGCTTAAAATGTTAAAAATAAATATCAGAAATTTAAATCTTCGACCTAATATTAAATCAGTTTTACCAGATGATGAATTTGATGTTGAAGAATGTCAATATATATTTGAGCATTTGATTAAAGGATTATTATTATCCATATATAGAATTTTATATATGAATGTTGAGAATTTTATTTTTGAACTCTAAAGAAAGGAATAAATATAATCTTCAAATCTTACTCAAATTATTGTTCTTTTTTGTCTCTTGATATTCAATCACAACTTTTTTTATTTATTAATAGTATGTATGTATATTGTTATTCATAGAGTGACTTTTATTTAACAAAATAAAATATAATATGAAAAAAAAATAAGAAAAAAGGTTAAAAGTAAAGAGGATTAAAAAATGGTATGTCCGTCATAGTAAAATTTATAAGAAAAACATAAAAAATGCTATTTAGATCTTTGTTAATTTAATATTTACGATAAAATCTGGTTGGACTTGAAAAATATATATTTTAAAAATTAAATTGTTAAAGAGAGGGACATGTTTTAAAATGCATAACTATGAAAATAACGTCCGACCAAAACTTAAATTATTACTTTAACAATACATATATATGTACAATACAAAATGTGAGATCAAAATCATAATTATTTTTTATATAAAAATTAAAGTATAGTGCTTATATCTTCAAAGAAACTCAAGATTTAAAGGTGACTAAAATCAATTAATGAAATTAATATTTAAATTATAATGAAGAATTTATTTTCAAAATCATGTTTATTTTTGAAATAAGAAGGAATGTATTACTTTGATCCATAAATAAACTTTTTGATGAATTTTTTTCACTCAAATGTAATGTTGTGGTCACCGCCTAAAATTCAAATATCAAGTAAGTTTTATACTTATTGTGCATAACTTAATACAATATTTTTTAAGTAAAATATTAGCGTATCAACATGTAGGTTATAAATTTATGTACTTATGATATAAATGTCATATTATTATTTATTTTTAGTTTTTCTTAGCATATATATATATACACTTAAATTTTCAGGTTTTGATTCTTGTTTCCATATTATATTACATTTTTTTTTGTTAAGTTGGATTATTTCACTACCTAAATAATATAATACATATTTGTTTTACCTAAAACTATATAATTTATTAAGGTGTATGTTTTAAGCAAAACTAAGTATTGTCACACATGTTAAAATATACATATGTAAGTGATTTTTCTTAAATATTTCTTCTACCATTCTTACAATAGTATATATATACATATATACCATTTTAACTGTATTTTATTTAAATCTATTTTAATTTATTATAATATATTTTATTTTTTAAAATCAAAGTCTATTTATTGATGCAGTTTTTTTCAACCAATACACCCCTATATAAGTAATAAATAAAAAAAACTACCATAAAATAGAAAGTCCAAATACGAACAATAATTTCAATCTAAATTAAAATTCCTGATATGTAAAATAAAATAAGATTATTAAAAGTCATATTGACTTCTTATTTATAATTTAAAAATAAAATATTTTGCAATAATAAAATAACTTATTTTTTTTTTAATCCAAACTTGTTAGACCTTTCATCCTATTAATTAAAAATTTATTATGCCAAGAAAAATAAAATTAAAATTAAAAAAATATATTTTCCTACTCTCTATACCTCTATATTAAAATATAATTTATAATTGCATTTCTTTAAGTTTGAGAACAAATATTTATCCTTTTAAGTATCTTTTATAGTTAATTTCATGTTTTATTATCATATTTACTGGGTTTATTTAACTAAAATAATATACAATGATATATTATTAAAACTGATAAATGAATCTAAATTATAGGACTTGAAAGTTCAAATGCATCCATAAAACAATAAATAAGTGCATAAATAAATGTTAAAGAAAAATTAGTTCTCAATTTTTAATTTAGCCTCAAAATTCTTAGTATTAATTGTTTTATATTGTTATTGTAATTTTTGTTGTAAAATCACTTTTCTTTCATTTTTTATTTATTTAGTTTTAAAATAGAGATATATATGCCAACCCTTAAAAAAGTAAAAAAATTATAAATGTTAGAGATTTAAAATATCATTTCATTAATTTCAAATACATAACTCTTAACCAAGTTTATTTTATTTTTAAAGTTTAGAGTATGTACTTATAATCTATTTGTTTTGCAAATTTAACTTTACATTGCCACAGTG
Source organism: Rehmannia glutinosa (assembly GCA_016081115.2). NCBI lineage: Eukaryota > Viridiplantae > Streptophyta > Magnoliopsida > Lamiales > Orobanchaceae > Rehmannia > Rehmannia glutinosa. The sequence continues at coordinate 14,166,157 of CM071933.1, forward strand.
ATCCAGTTTTTTTTTAATCGAAAGAATACATGAATAAAATAAACTAATAATTAATCATGTTGAACCGTATATCCATTATTACGGGAAAAAACATACATAAAGATTAATGAATAGATCTTCGAAACAAAATAATATTTATTCAAATTATAGTTAAATTTTATATTTAACTTTTATATCTTAAAAATTAATTATTTTTGATGGGAAAAGCATAAAATTCCTTGAAATTTTCAATAGTCACGAATTTCCATCTTCCCATACCTAAAAAATGTATCATTTACTCCAACCAAAAATAATATTATCTCACAATTTAGAGTGTGTGATAGATGATAAATTTAATATAGTATGGATATTCTCAACCAATTGTGAAGTTTAAAAAATGTATTTTGCCCTGCTATTTATTTTGAATAAAGTAATATTAAAAAAGTAATACTTTGATTATTTAAAAAAAATTACCTAAAAAAAAAGTAATATTAAATATTATTTATTTATTTTTTCTCTTCATTTTGCTGTAAATTCATACTCTTTTCTCTTTTTTGATGTATTTAATTATTTAGAAAATTAATGAAAGATATTATAAATGTGTATTTTACATAGCACTCAACTTTAAATGGCTAAAATTCTCTCATATGAAGTCTTTTATATGTGCTTATGACATATGGTTGGAAAGCTCTCGATATCTAGTATAATATAAAATAAATATTATCTGAAAAAATTTAAATTATTTTAAGAATTAAAATTGAAATAAATCATATAAGAAGGGTTTGGAATATTAAGAGACACTTGTCAATATTATTAAACAAATAAAATCAAAATCAATATGAAAAACTACTTAATTACCCTTAAAGCTAACTTTACCGTGAGGACATTTTTGGCAAATCAAAATTTTCAAGAAACCTTAAAACCTATTCATACTTTTATAATAGGTATAGATTTTTCTGTAGATTTTCAATCCCCAAGAGGAGCCTATCCTTGATCAAACCTTTCCTATAAATAGAGGAAGTTTTGGAGCAACAAGATAACCATCATACACAACACAACAAGAGATACACTCAAGCAAACACTTGTTCTTTCATTTTCAATATTCTTGTTGGAATAGCCTAAGGTCTTACACTTTCACATCTTGAGGTCTAGACTTAATTCTTGATCTCACTCGCACTCAAAATTGTATTATTCATTATCGAGTTGTAATCCTGAATTTGTGGTCATCATTCAACACAATATATCCTTGTGAGTGTTCTTGTGGTAAGAACACACTTGGGTGATCTTAGGTGTTAGGTGTTAGAAGATTGTGGTAATCTTCTTATTGAAGAGTTTGGTGCTCTTTGAGGTGTTGAAGAATTTGGTGTTCTTCAAAGTGAAAGATTGTGGTAATCTTCACAATGTGCCATAGAAGATCGTGGTAATCTTCAAGGGAGATTGTGGTAATCTCTAAAGAGGTGTTGTAAGGTGATGTTGTATTAATTGTGGTAATTAATAAAATCTTTTTTTCTTTTTGAAATCCATCCCGGAGATACTGGGGTGGTAGAGGATTAGGCCCTAGGTGGATTGAACCTCTATAAATCGACGTGTGTTGTTTACTTCCCGCACTTCCATTCTTGTCTTTGCCTATTACATTCGAAAAGAGGGCATAATCGAGAAAATGGGCATAATCTATTCACCCTCCCTCTAGATTATCGTAGCCACTTGGACTTGCAAGTGGTATCAGAGCCAAACTCTTTGGCAAGCTCGTTCCACATCGCGAGTAAAGAGGAACGATCATTGGCTACGATGAAGTCTATCTCACCGGCGCCTCCACCAACAAGCCACCACTATTCGACTCCAAATATTATGCATTTTGGAAAGATAGAATGGAATGCTATTTTCAAAGTTGCGGGTTCGATATTTGGAACATGGTTATTAATGGAGAATCTATCCCGATGAAAGACTGACCTCACACCTCCAAAGTCCTCAAGGAGCTCAATGATGAAGACAATTCTCTCCATAAATGGTAAAGCTCTAAATATTCTTCATTGTTCACTTACCTCTACGGAATACGGTCATATTCGAGGAATACGATCGGCACATGAAGCGTGGGAAAAATTAGAAGCTATCTATGAGGTATATGTAAATGAAAGGAGCCATTCAATAGCATCTACATCTCGATCTGATACAACATCAAATCCAACAACTTAGGCTTCTTAGAACTTCCGACGATGAAGAAGCCGAGCAATGCTTAATGGGCATCAACGAAGACAATGAGGCACGCTCTAACTCTTCTACCTGTTTTAGTAATGAATTACATGATGATTTGCAAAATGATTTTGATGAGCTTCAAAATGAATTCCAAAGCTTGCTCTTTAAATACAAAAATTTGAAAAAGGTATTCAATACTTTGAAAAATGAAAATGGTAGTTTACTTACTTCATATGAATCACTTTTTTGTGCTCACACTACCACACTTGATAAGGTTAAAAATCTTGAAAAAGAAAATAGTACTCTTGTTAAGGATATTGATTGTATGAAAAAGGATTTGTTAAAATTCAATTTGAGTACCGATAAAATGACCAAAATTCTTGATGTTCATAGTTGTGATCATTTGAAACTAAGACTTAGCTATAAGTCCAAAGTTATTGATGTTAAGAAAAAGAACCAAGTCACTAAGCATGTTGGTCATTATACTTGTAGAATCATTACATACTTCTATTGTGGTAAAAAGGGTCACACGGCAAATACTTGTCGGGCTAGAAATATCTCTAATTATTATTGGAGACCTAAAAGTCTCAATGCTAATCCCAAAGGACCCAAACACTTTAGGGTACCACAAGAAAAATTTATGATAGGTACTTGGCGCAACAAAAATCAAAGAAAATTCAAATTGTCAAATCGACAACAAACATTTGCGCCACTTGATCAAAGGAGAAGATATTATCAACAAAATCAAATTCCAAGAAGAAACTATAATCAACAATGGGAAGGACATAATCCTTGGAATTGACAAAATTGGAGAAGACATCATCAACAATATGAGTTTCCAAGAGAAAGACATCATCAACAAAGGGAAAGGCACAACCCGTGGAAATGGCGAAATTGGTAAACCGTATCTCCCTATTTAAATACGCATAATGTTTTATTATTATGTATGCTTGTATTTTTGCTTTAATTGTCAAAATGATTTCTTAAATATTTCTATTAATAATAAGGTCTTCAATAAATATTGTTTAAATCTTTTTGACAAGAAGACCTAGTATAATGCTCTTCTAAATTAGTGTGTATTTCCTAGAATTTGTATGTGTATTATATCTTATGGATTTATAAAGCATAGTATACTTGTGACATCTTTTATTGCTTTAGCCTACACTTTTATTACTATATTTTGTGCAAGATTTGTTTAAGAATTGTGTAGGATATATATATCTTCATCAATGGTTATCTACTCATAATTTGTCAAGAGTTTCATAAACTATCGAGGTACGCTCACTTGTGTTATTTCTACTCTCACTCGATATTTTTCATGACGTATGTTTATGTGCTTGCTTTCCAAGATATTTCAAAGAATCTCATACAAGTGTCATTAAGAGGATTTTTCGATTTTTGAAAGACACTATTCGATAAAGCTTGTTTTATCCGAGTCTTGTAAAGGATTAATTTTGTTTTGATAAAATATTTGATTTTTATCATCCTCTTAAATTATGCATTTTATTGCACATATTCATGTCTTTATTCTTGGTTGATTTGTCAAAGTTCTTCTTCAATATACTTCTTATAAATGAGGTCTCAACTATATGCTCTCGGATTTTCAAATTTCAAAAGAGACCTTATATAGCTTCTGTAGGTCCCAAGGGGTGTAAGTGTAAGGTTTAGAAGGGGGGTTGAATAAACCTTACCAAATTTTCGATTTAGTCCTTTTAAATATACTGAGTTGATACTACACTATTTGTGTCCTTGATGGACGATCAATTTAGCCACTCAAGAGAGTTAATCTCTCAATAGACTCAACCGAAATTTGTTGATGGAATAACTCACTATTGGCTCTAAATTAACTCAATTGTAGTTTTGTTTTTTTCAAAGGAAGACTTAACACCCTTAAATTTGATTAAGCAAGAGTTTAGTGCTTGGTTTAGTACTTATAAATTATCAAGTGGATAGCAAATTTATCACAGATATAAGCGATTAAAAATGCAGGAATTAAAGTCTTTGAAATGTAAATGACACAATCAAATTTTATAGAGGTTCGAAGATGGGGTAATTCTTCTACTCCTCTCTTCTCCAACTCGGAGGAATCCACTAGGTAATGATCGATATACAAAGTGGTAACAGTCCGGATACAAGTCTTGATCACACTGGTGACTTGATCCTTTGGGACTCACCGAGACGCCTTGATCACTCGGTGGCTTCGTGACGACTCGGCTTCTTCACAGGCGGTGCGCTTTGCTACTACTGACTCACTTGCTCAAGCTCTTTGGATTTGATCACGAAGCCCTCCAAAAGCTTAAGACTTGGTTCGACCTTGAACCTTCCTACAATCCTTCGTGGAATGTAGACCCCTTGATTTTAGTATTTTCCTCTTCAACCGATTGAAGTTATCTTTCCTTCACGGTGAGTGTTGGATTGATGTTCTTCGTAGTGTAGGCTTGAGTATTGAGAATGTTTGATTTTCTAATAATTGCTTGAACGTTGTTTGTTGGTCTATAACTTGTGTCACTCTCATATATGTCTTGTGTCATATGTCTCTTATCCTCAAATAAAAATCCTCAGCCTTTTATAGTGAACTTTCAAAAATTTGCCCGTTGAAGAGATAGACTTATTTTTTAAAGTCACTTGCAGTTGTTGGCTTGTCTTGTTGCGATCCTTGGAATTGCCATTTCCTCGTATGAATTGTTCTTTCACCTTTTCGAGTTTCGACACGGTGTAGTGCTTCCCATTGGTTCATTCCATTTGCACGCTTCTCGGGACCGAGCACTCCAAGAAAGGTGGTATGGAGATATTACTTGTTTAAGTAATTCTCTTGATTTCCGTGCAACGGATCTTTTCTGATTATCTCGACTTGACCGCATTTCTTTGCTTTCCCAGGTGACTTAGAGTCGCCTTCTAATCATGGATGACTCTTGTCACTTCAACTTGAGACTTGGCTTTTCTCGAGTTGACTTGACCGATACTCCACTGTTGCATCTCACCGCTTCTTGATAGAGTTCCGTCTCTACTCTTCTTTGCCATACTCATTGTCTCGCAATGAGTCTTCCTTCTAGTCTTGGTTGTCTTCTTGCATGTTAGGTCGTAGGCCGACTTAACTCGGCAGCCACTCTATTTATTACAATGCATTTTACAACAAGAATTGGGGTGCCAACTTTCTATTCTAAGTTTTACATGGCATTCATCAAAATCTTAGACAATAAATTTCCTAACAATTTCCCCCTTTTTGATGATGCCAAAACTTAAACCATTCAAAAATGCAAATAGCAAAGATACATACTGAGATAGTGTATTGACATAGAATGTATGCGCAAAATCAATCTTTTTATTGATCATAACATTCTTATTCTTTTACACAATCATTTTACAAGGTGTATCAGAGCACGTATTTGTCTACAAAAAAATAAAGAATTTACAGCTTTATTTCAGAAGACTTACATGGTATGTATTTACATTATAAAATACACGAAGGGGTGGACAACAACACTTCATCTCCTTCGTTGTCTCCTTCTTTCATCTTGTTCAGCATCTTCTTCTCTTCTTCTCTTTTTCTCATCGTCACCGCCTTCTTTTTCTTTTCATATGCCTTCCGGCGCCTTCATCTCTTCTTATTCTTTCTGTCTTTCCTCCCATAGCTGAGTTTGTCTCTTGTTTTTTCTTCTAATCTTTTTGCATACTCGGCGTTACTTTTAGCCACTTGCAAATTTGCCACTTGGTCAAGTTTAGCCCAAAGTAGATCCCTCCTTTCTTTCCGGATCTACGTATTCAATATTCTTGGGCGGAGGCCCAGGTCCAAGCTTCTTCCTCCACCACTTTGTTTCTTCCTCTACCTCACGGGTGTGTATTGTCTTGGGGTCTTCTTCTTTCGGTGAGTGAGTGAAGCGGAGTGACCAGCAGAGTGATCGCGGTAGTCTCGCTCGTCGCCTTCTTCACATAACGTGAGACCCTTTTCCCAAAGATACAAGTCCCAAGCTTGAGCCATAGACATATTTGCAAAGTATCCTTGATTCGAGCGTTTTAAATTCATCAATCGATCGTGGCTCGTCCCGACATACGAAATGGCATAAGTGTCTCAATCTCTTGGAATGCCTCCATGTTCTTTCAAGATGTTCATAACTCGGGCATCCATTCTTCCTTCCACTTCCTTCATCCCTCGCTTCAATTGTTTTCTCTTTTCACCCATAGATACAAAGAGAGTGTTGGAGTAAGCGAGTCACTGAGGAGTTTCTTTGTTGATAATGTCATTTGTGAGGACCTGTTGAGGGGTTTGTGCAATCATCAAGGTCATATCTTTTGATCCTTCCCCCTCGTGATTTTCCTTTCTTCTGTTTTAACACTTCCTCGGTGATTTTCCTTCTCACCGCTCCTTCCTTCTCAACTTCGGATCCCCTTGCGCTTTAGGTATTCCTCTTCCCCCTTTTTGGCATCATCAAAGGAGAGAGGAACGGCGAAACAGACTTGCAAGCGGGAAGTCAAGCCTGGCGATAGTTGAGTTTTGTCTCGAGTCTGGCTGCAGAGTATGCAAAGACGAAAGTCGGATCGAGTAGCGTTGGACTCTCTTTGAAATCGGCTTCATCTCGGCCATGAGAAGGCTGAATTTTGTATTCATGGTCTCTTCCAAACGCTCGTAGATCACTCTTGTTTTGCTCACGCAGCTGACTTAACCTCGGCAATGTGAGCTTCATGCATGTGCTCAATATGTTCTCTCGGCTTCGTTTTTGCATCAAGCATTTTCGACTCTCCACACCAGTGACTTGTTGAACAATGTCCCGAAGTATCTCACTTGTTCCACACGCATTGTTTGTTCTTTGTTGCCACCATTCCCCGATCCGATTTGTTATGCCTCTTAAATCAGCAGTGAGATTGGCATCTCTGTTGTCGATCGCATATCCATAGAGGCCGATGCCTCTCCATCCGTTCAATCTCGGCGAATAATGCCTTGAACACTTCGCGGACTTGGTGATTCTTCCGTTGCGGTGATGGCCATGCGGCGTCAAAATCATAATCATTTGGAACAATGGTGCCTGATTGAAACACGGGAGCTGGTGCGTGGTAGCGTGCTTGTTCGTTTTTCGACTCTTCATGGAGTTCCGGTATCTCAGGGGAAAAAGGAAAAGATTCTACAAAGGATTCATCACCGCCAATCGGGATCTGTTCGATGATGAGCGGTGCGCGTGAAGTTCTTTTGGGAATCGATCTGCTGCAGCTTGAGGAGCCTGCGCAGATGGACTCGGGTTGTTGGGTTTTGTTGTGAAGTGGTCCCGGTTTCTTTGAGCCTCACTTTGTCTCAGCAGCTTCGTTGGTCTCGGTGATTTTTCCAATTGAGTAGATGGTCCTCGGCCTTATCGAGTAGCGTCATCGGACAATGATGAGATTTCCATTGGTGGCTCATCATCAAAATTAAAGGTTTGACGAGTAGTCTTGGGATCGACTTGCTCGTGCTTGGAACATCATGGTGAGTCTTTTGGATCATCACGGGGGATGACTCAGCTTCTTCTTCGCCTTCCGATCCCGAAAGGTTACATCGGGATTATCCTGGGAATCATGAAGTGCGCTTATCTCCTTCTCGGATGGGTCGATGATAGCGGGAGGGATGTTCTCTACTTGAGCTTCTTTACCCCGGGAAGTCTCAACCTCCGTGGCCTTCATTACCTCCAGCAGTCTCTCTGCTGCGGCGAGGCCTTGGTCCTCCTTTCGACAGTGTCACTGTCTTAGGGTCTTCTGCGGTGGCATCCATTGGAGTCTCAACCCCATGGATTGCACTTTCATCGCCCAGTGTTAACTCCGGGGCCGTTCCATCTCTGTGCCTCGATCGCCTCAGCAGCGTCATTAGCCTTCAGAGCGTTGGCACCTCGGTGAGACAGTCTCAAGTCGAGCTTCGTTGATGGCAACTTGTTGTTCTTCTTGTGTTTGTATTTTCTCTACTTCGCCTCCTTGATTCGTTGTGGAGTCATCGCAACATCCTCCAACCTTGTTGCGGTGGAGGAGTTTCCCCTCGGTGGCGCACCGGTGAGTGACTTGGAATGGAGTCACTCGTCTCCGGCTCCCACTGTTTCGATTGAATGTTCGGCCGTTGGGGCAGGTGGTACAACACCTTCAATAGGGGTTGGCTCGGGGTCCCCACTATCCCGGTTTCATCGCCATGTCCCTTATGCCTTCTTCCGAGTGAGTGGGAAGTGGTGGCAAAGAATAACAACGATGGCGATTTCTTTGAACTACTCCCATTGGATCAATTTCAGTGTGTTCTAGAGGACTCTCCTGGTCTCTCCATCGATCTTTGCTCGTGAAGGATTCTCGGATTCATGCAATGCTTGCTGCATTTGCAACTCTTTACGTGGCGCAGCATTCTCAGGATCCTCATCATCATCGAGAAGACATCAAGGAGAGGATGTGTGTGTTCGTGGTGCCGGAGATAGGGCAGGATCTTTGGCCTTCTCACGTGCCTCCTTCCTCGCTTGCTTCTCCTTTTCCTTATTCTTGAAGATCTCTGCAGGATATCGTGCGGTTGTCTTCATCCGATCTTTGGAGTACAGCGGTGGTCCAAGTCGAGAAACTCACAGTTTCCTCTTCTTCTATGAATTGGCCGTTGGAACTGTTCCCTAGATCGACTCAATTTCCATTTCCTCCACTCTCGCAGACGATTTTGGATGTCCGGGTAAGGTGGAGATAGGATCATCACATCACTATCCGCTCTATTAGCTTCTTGTGTTTTTGTTGTGTGAACTACAACCGTGTTTGTGTCTTGAGTTGCCTCTGCGACGCGCCTCAAACAGACTTGGCTATTTCATCAATTACATCCGGAGACTCTACTTCTCCAGCAGTCTCCGGTATCTTCAAATCTTGACTCACATAATGGTTTTGTGAAGATGTCAGCCAATTGTTTATCAGTTGAGATATATCCCAAGATGATATCCTTCTTTTCAACATGATCTCTTATGAAGTGATATCTGACATCGATATGCTTTGTTCTTGAGTGCAACATAGGATTTTGAGTAATGGCAATTGCACTTGTGTTATCACACATGATTGGAATTTCTTTTTCCTCAACTTCATAGTCTCTCATTCTTTGTCTCATCCATAGGACTTGGGCACAACAGTTCGCATTTGCATGCCTATGTATTGCCCCGTTTGTAGAGGTGGCTATTGAATTTTGCTTCTTGCTAAACCAGAAATTAGCTTTGTTTCCTAGCATTTGACATGTGCCTGAAGTGCTCTTCTGTCCACTCTGCATCGGCAAAGATAGTCGAATCGAATAGCCAATTAGCTTGAATCCACCTTCCTTTGGATACCATAAGCCAACTTCTTGGCTTCCTTTCAAGTATCTCAATATTCTCTTACTTTGTCATATGGCTCTCTTTTGGAGCAGATTGAAATCTTGCACATACACCTACAACAAAGGTGATATACGGCCGCTTCTTTGTGAGATAGAGCAATGATCCAATAAGTGCTCGTATCTTGTTTGATCTACGGGCTTGCCATCCGCATCCATGTCCATTTTGGTGATGTATTCATTGGTATTTTTCTGGAGGACTTCTCCTCCATACCAAACTTCTTCATTAAATCTCGGTGTATTTTGTTTGACTTATGAAGGTTCCATCCTTCATTTGTTTCACTTGGAGTCCAAGGAAGAATGTCACTCTCCCATCATGCTCATTTCAAATTTACTTTGCATGAGGTTTGAAAATTTTTCACATAGCTCTTTGTTTGTGGATCCAAAAATGATGTCATCCACATATATTTGTACAAGCAAGATACTCTTTTTGTCTTGAATTACGAAAAGTGTTCTATCTACTTTTCCTTTTGTGAATCCATTTTCGGTTAGGAATTGTGACAAAGTATCATACCATGCTCACGGGTGCTGTTTCAATCCATATAGAGCTTTCTTGAGTTTGTATACCTTATCTCCAAGAGTCTTCTCCGCTCAAATCCTGGAGGTTGTTCAACATACACTTCTTCTTCCAATAAACCATTTAGGAATGCACTTTTTACATCCCATCGATATACAATGAAATCCTTGTGAGCGAGATAGGCAAGAAACATCCTTATAGCTTCCAATCTTGCTACGAGGGCAAATGTTTCATCAAAATCTATCCCTTCTTCTTGGCAATATCCTTTGGCTACTAGTCTTGCTTTGTTTTTCTTACCCACGAACCTTCCTCGTTCATCTTGTTTCGAACACCCATTTGGTGCCAATAACATTTTGATGTATGGGTCTTTGCACTAATTCCCATACTTTATTTCTTTCAAACCGATTGACTCTTCTTGCATAGCTTGAATCCAATGTGTGTCGTCCAAAGCTTGTGACACGTCTTTGGGCTCTATTTGCGAGATGAAGCATGTGAACATGGCTTCTTGTTGAGTTCGGATCTTGTTTTGACACCTTCTTTTATATCTCCAATGACAAGTTCGTGGATGATTTCTCGGCCATCTTACATCAAAGTTGGAGTAAGTTTTGGATTGATCGACTTGCTTGTGTGTGTTGTTGTGGTCGACTCTCTCGTAATCACTTAGCCGCAAATTTTCCAATTGTTTTTGAGATTCGACTATCTCATCTTCTTCGAATTGATAATCCCGCTTGACAAAGATATAGACTCTTTCAGTATGGTTGGATGATTGACTTATCGGTGACTCTTCAATGTCTTCTCCATTTATATTTGGTTCATCGAATACCACATGAATGGATTCTTCGCAACCATAGTTCTTTTGTTGAGTACTCTGTAGGCTTTGCTTTGGTGAGTATCCTAAGAAGATACCTTCATCGCCTTTAGCATCAAAAGCCTTTAGATTGTCTTTGCCATTGTTGTGGATGAAGCATTTACATCCAAATATTCTCAAATATGCAACATTTGGTTTTCTTCCAGTCCAAATCTCATAGGGAGTCTTTGTCATCCGCAATCATTTTATCATACATCTGTTTTGAGTGTAGCAAGTGTGTTGATTGCTTTCAGCCCAAAATCTTTTTGGTAACCCCGCTTGACTAACATGGTCCTTGCCGCTTCTTTGAGGGTTCATTCCTTCTTTCTCGCAACTCCATTCTGTTTGTGGAGTCCTTGCTGCCGATAGTTCATGATCAATACCATTCTCAATACAATCGAGTTATTATTCCATTGACAAACTCGGTTCCTCCTCTCGATCTTATTTTGATAATGGTTTGACTCTTCTCGTTTTGAATCCTCTTCATCACCGTAATTTGTGGTAGTTTTTGTAGAGTTTCTTTCTTTTTACACATGAATATTGTCCATGTATATCTTGAGTAGTCATCTACTACCACCAAGGTGTATTTCTTTCCACTTATCTTTGGTTCTTTGGGCCAAATAGATCCATATGAAGCAGATCATGCAATATTCTTGTTGAAGATTGGCATGTCTTTTCTTTGAATGAAGATTTGATTTGTTTTCCCTTCCGACATGCATCACATATACTCTCCTTCTTGATATCTTGAATCGGAAGTCCTTCCACAAGATTACTTCTTGCAAGCTTGTTAATCGTTTTGAAATTTAGGTGACTCGGCTTTTTGTGCCACACCCAACTTGATTCATTTGTGCTCTTTTTGCTAGTAGACAGTGTCGGGTGTTGAAGTTGACCAATCCACGACATACATATTCTTCCTGTCTACATCCTTGCAAAGACAACTTCATTTGATTCAATATCCTTGATTTGGCATACACCCATGTTGAATCCAACATTGTAACCCTTGTCACGAGTTGATCGATGCTTAGCAGGTTGAAGTTGAGTCCTTCAACATATGCAACGTCTGTGATTTCTAATCCATTCCTCTTGATGGTTCCAATGCCTCTTATTTCACCAGGAGCATCATTTCCACCAAATACGACTTTTGCTCCTTTTACTTCCTTGAATTTTGTGATTTTTCTTGTTTCTGTCATGTGTGTCCGGGAATGACCACTATCCATGTACCAGGTTCCTTGGCACTTTCGGTTGTTCCTTGAACCCGCAATCAAGGAAATTAAGTTTTAGGTACCCATACTTTGCGGGTCCTGAGGGGTTAGAATTGTAAGATGATCCAACCAACTTATAGCCAAATGATTTGACTCTAAGGGGTTGCCATCTATCGTGCCATAATCATAATTAATCCTGGCAAATTGCTTGGGGATTTTAGGTTCATACAAATTGTCTCTTTTGTCGTATGCCTGCATATGTGTTTTAGCGATTGCCTTTCTTGGGTAATTGTGGTGTCTTTGAGTGTAGTGCCTAGGTGCATATGTGTCTTTGATGAAAGCTCTTGTACTTTTGGAATGGCCTTTCTTTGAGTTCTAGGCCTTTGCCATTTGGGCTTATATTCCATAAGTTTATCTTTGATAGTTTACATTATTCCAATCGGCTTGGCTTGGATATTTTCTACCATTCCCGTCATATGTATTTCTCTTATAGATTTTCTAGGGTTTTTGGTAGCTCGCTTCTTCTTTCTGAGAATATTTTTGTTTGGAGTTTTTGAGGAACTAAATTTGAATCTCTTCTCATTTTGTCCTTTCAGCCGCACTCAATGGTCATTTTCCTTTTCCTTTATAACCAAGGCCAGTTTGCTTGTTCTTTGTGTTTTGGAGTGAATGTGTGTGCATCATTTAGAGTTTTGGATTTTTCGGACTCTTCATGACTTGAAGATCCTTTTTCCAAAATTACTTTTGAGGTTTGACATAGCACGAGAGGAGTTAAATCCTAAGCTTTGTCTTGTCTCCACATTCTCTTTGACTCGTAATAAGATCATCCAATGATTTAGATGCCTTAGTGAATGAGGCAATAACATTTTTGAGGTCATTCTCCTCTTTTCTATAAAAGCAATTTTCGCTATTAACTTAGCATTTTCAGCCTTTAAACTTTCATTCTCATCGCCTATTTGACTTAGAGTACTCGGCTCCTTAGTCGACTTTGAGTTTTGACTCTTGAGTAGGCTGTTTTCCTCATTTAATAGTGTGTGTGAGGATTTAATGTGTTCAAAATCTTTCATCATTTTGCCTAATGAATCATAAAGATCGAGTGGGTGAAGAAGTGTGTGTGTCACGAGTCACTATCACCGAGTCCGAGTTTGATGAGTTAGATTGTACCTCGTCTTCTTGGTCGATTGATCTTGTTCCTTGGCCATCAAGCGGATCGTGGCTTCTTCTTCAGAGTCACTTGAGTAGTCTTCACACGCTTGCTCTCGAGTCATTGTCTCTCTTGACTTTGTCTCAGTGATCTCTGCACCATCATTGCCTTTTTCTTTTCTTGTCTTTCTTTCTCAAGACCTTTCTTTCTTCTTCATTCATGTATTTGTTGACTACGAGGATATGAGCAAGCAATCAATGGCATAGTGACCTGGTTGTCTGATTCCAACATAGATATTGATCTTTTGATCACTCTTTCCATTCTTGGATTGTCGGCCCTTTGATACTCAACTTTTTGATGATCTGTTCTCTTGGTTGGCCTATCTTCCTTGATTTGGAGGGAGTGAGTGTCTTCCGGAAGATTCACCATTTTCTCTCTTGTAGTTCTTATTGAAGAACTTGTTGAACCTCTTAACCATCGGGCTATTTCTTCCGGATCAATGACTTCTTTGACCTCGGCTCTCTTCCCATTTTTAACAATTAGAGCAAATTGTTTTGGGTACTGTTGTCTCTTCCTGGTCTTTTCTTCTCTCGAACTCGTAGGCTTTGAGGTCCGAGAATAATTCATGGTTGGATGTCTTTGATAGGTCCATGGAATGTCTCGGTGCCATGACCTTTATTTCCCATTCAATTTGGAAGACTTTTTAGGATCTTCATACACATTTTCATCGTGTATATTCCTTTCCAAGCAGCATGAATGACTCATTTGTGATTTCGTGAACCGAGCATCCAGTTGATCCAGGTTTTCTCCGAGATCATTTTGAAGTTCTCAAATTTAAATCAGACATTTTGATAATTTGTTTTCTTTGATTTGCTCGAGCCTTCACAAATCAATGTCAACTTGTCCTGCATTTCTTTAGCCGTTTTGCATGATTTAACTTTATTGAACATGGCTTTGTCCAAGGTTTTGTAAAGGATGTCCTTGGCTACATTGTCAGGTTGTATCTTTTTTCTGTCATCATTTGTCCACTCGGTTCTTGGTTTTTCAACCATGACGTCCGTGGGAGCAACATCCTCTTCTCCTTCCTGCAGCTCTTCTTGATTGTGTTCACCTTTAAGATTTGCGGTGGCCCATCTTCTATTACTATCCACATCTCATCATGTAATCTTTGATAGATGATGAGCATACGAATTTTCCAATCATCAAATTCTTGAATTGTGAACATAGGGATGCGTGTCAAATTTGCTTCCATGATGATAACTTTTAATGATAAAAAGAGTTTTGAAAGTTTAAGTACTAAAGCAGACTTTGAAAAGTTTGGAGATCTAGTTCAAGAACCGGTGCGGAGGGTTCAATGAACCAACCACTCGATACCACCACTTGTAGGTCCCAAGGGGTGTAAGTGTAAGGTTTAGAAGGGGGTTGAATAAACCTTACCAAATTTTCGATTTAGTCCTTTTAAATATACGAGTTGATACTACACATTTGTGTCCTTGATGGATATCAATTTAGCCACTCGGTAGAGTTAATCTCTCAATGAGACTCAATCGAAATTTTGTTGATGGAATAACTCGGCCTATTGGCTCTAAATTAACTCAATCGTAGTTTTGTTTTAATGGAAGACTTAACACCCTTAAATTTGATTAAGCAAGAGTTTAGTGCTTGGTTTAGTACTTATAAATTATCAAGTGGATAGCAAATTTTCACAGATATAAGCGATTAAAAATGCAGAATTAAAGTCTTTGAAATGTAAATTACACAATCAAATTTTATAGAGGTTCAAGATGGGGTAATTCTTCTACTCCTCTCTTCTCCAACTCCTGGAGGAATCCGCTAGGTAATGATCGATATACAAAGTGGTAAGCAGTCCGGATACCAAGTCTTGATCACACGGTGACTTTATCCTTTGGGACTCGATCTGAGACGCCTTGATCACTCGGTGGCTTCTCGTGACGACTCGGCTTCTTCTTCAGGGCAGTGCTTTGCTACTCTGACTCACTTGCTCAAGCTCTTTGGATTTGATCACGAAGCCCTCCAAAAGCTTAAGACTTGGTTCGACCTTGAACATTCCTACAATCCTTCGTGGAATGTAGACCCCTTGATTTTAGTATTTTCCTCTTCAACTGATTGAAGTTATCTTTCCTTCACAGGTGAGTGTTGGATTGATGTTCTTCGTAGTGTAGGCTTGAGTATTGAGAATGTTTCAGATTTTCTAATAATTGCTTGAACGTTGTTTGTTTAGGTCTATAACTTGTGTCACTCTCATATATGTCTTGTGTCATATGTCTCTTATCCTCAAATAAAAATCCTCAGCCTTTTATAGTGAACTTTCAAAAATTTGCCCGTTGAAGAGATAGACTTATTTTTGAAAGTCACTTGCAGTCGTTGGCTTGTCTTGTTGCAGTCCTTGGAATTGCCATTTCCTCGTATGAATTGTTCTTTCACCTTTTCAGAGTTCTGACACGGTGTAGTGCTTCCCATTGGTTCATTCCATTTGCACGCTTCGGGACTGAGCACTCCAAGAAAGGTGGTATGGAGATATTACTTGTTTAAGTAATTCTCTTGATTTCCGTGCAACGGATCTTTTTCCGGTTATCTCGACTTGACTGCATTTCTTTGCTTTCCCAGTGACTTAGAGTCGCCTTCCAATCATTGGATGACTCTTCGTCACTTCAACTTGAGACTTGGCTTTTCTCGAGTTGACTTGATCGATACTCCACTCTTTGCATCTCATTTGCATCTCACCGCTTCTTCAATAGAGAGTTCCGTCTGCTCTCTTCTTTGCCATACTCATTTGTCTCGCACGTGAGTCTTCCTTCTAGTCTTGATTGTCTTCTTGCATGTTAGGTCGTAGTCGACTTAACTAAACTTTGCGACTCTATTTATTACAGTGCATTTTACAACAAGAATTGGGGTGCCAACTTTCTATTCTAAGTTTTACATGGCATTCATCAAAATCTTAGACAATAAATTTCCTAACAATTTCCCCCTTTTTGATGATGCCAAAACTTAAACCATTCAAAAATGCAAATAGCAAAGATACATACAGATAGTGTATTGACATAGAATGTATGCGCAGAATCAATCTTTTTATTGATCATAACATTCTTATTCTTTTTACTTTGTTTACAAGGTGTATCAGAGCACATATTTGTCTACAAAAAAAATAAAGAATTTCTGACTTTATTTTAAGACTTACATGGTATGTATTTACATTATAAAATACACGAAGGGTGGACAGCAACACTTCATCTCCTTCATTTGTCTCCTTCTTTCATCTTGTTCAACATCTTCTTTCTTCTTCTCTTTTTCTCATCGTCAATTTGCTTCTTCTTTTTCTTTTCATATGCCTTCCTGGGCAGCCTTCATCTCTTCTTATTCTTTCTGTCTTTCCTCCCATAGCTGAGTTTGTCTCTTGTTTTCTTCTTCTAATCTTTTTGCATACTCGGCGTTACTTTTAGCCACTTGCAAATTTGCCACTTGGTCAAGCCCACCAATTTCAAAAGAGATCCCTCCTTTCTTTCCTGGATCTACGATTCAATATTTCTTGGGCGGAGGCCAGGTCCAAGCTTCTTCCTCCACCACGCTTCTTCCTCTACCTCGGGTGTGTATTTGTCTTGGGGTCTTCTTCTTTCCGGTGAGTGACAAGCGGAGTGACCAGCAGAGCGATCCGGTAGTCTGCACGCTGTCGCCTTCTTCACATAACGTGAGACCCTTTTCCCAAGACAAGTCCCAAGCTTGAGCCATAGACATATTTGCAAAGTATCCTTCGGATTCGAGCGTTTTAAATTCATCAATCGATCGTGGCTCTGTCCCGACATCCGAAATGGCATAAGTGTGTCTCTCTTTGGAATGCCTCCATGTTCTTTAAGATGTTCATAACTCGGGCATCCATTCTTCCTTCCACTTCCTTCATCCCTCGCTTCAATTGTTTTCTCTTTTCACCATAGATACAGCAGAGTGTTGGAGTGGCAGAGTCACTGAGGGAGTTTTTGTTGATAATGTCATTTGTGACAGGACCTGTTGAGGGGTTTGTGCAATCATCAAGGTCATATCTTTTGATCCTTCCCCTCGTGATTTTCCTTTCTTCTGTTTTAACATTTCCTCGGTGATTTTCCTTCTCACCGCTGCTCCTTCCTTCTCAAGTTCGAGATCCCCCTTGCTGCCTTTAGGTATTCCTCTTCCCCTTTTTGGCATCATCAAAGGAGAGAGAACGCACGGAAACAGACTTGCAAGCGAGGAAGTCAAGCCTGGCGATAGTTGAGTTTTGTCTCGAGTCCGCTGCAGAGTATACAAGACGAAATTCGGATCGAGTAGCGTTGGACTGAAATCGAAATTCATCTCGGCCATGAGAAGGCTGAATTTTGTATTCATGGTCTCTTCCAAACATTTGTAGATCACTCTTGTTTTGCTCACGCAGCAGACTTAACCTCGGCAATGTGAGCTTCATGCATGTGCTCAATATGTTCTCTCGCCTTCGTTTTGCATCAAAGCATTTTCAGACTCTCCACACCCTGACTTGTTGAACAATGTCTGAAGTATCTCACTTGTTCCACACGCATTGTTTGTTCTTTGTTGCCACCATTCCCGATCCGGATTGTTATGCCTCTTAAATCGGTGAGATTGGCATCTCGTTGTCGATCGCATATCCATAGAGGCTCGATGCCTCTCCATCCGTTCAATCTCGCCGAATAATGCCTTGAACACTTCGCGGACTTGGTGATTCTTCCGTTGCGGTGATGGATGGCCATGTCAAAATCAAAATCATAATCACTGGAACAATGGTGCCACGATTGAAAAACGGAGCTGGTGCGTGGTAGCGTGCTTGTTCGCTTTTTTCGACTCTTCATGGAGTTAGGTATCTCCAGGGGAAAAAGGAAAAGATTCTACAAAGGATTCATCACCGCCAACCAGGATCGTTCGATGATGAGCGGTGTGCGTGAAGTTCTTTTGGGAATCGATCTGCTGCATCTTGAGGAGCCCGCGCAGTGGACTCGGTTGTTGGGTTTTGTTGTGAAGTGGTCCCGTTTCTTGAGCCTCATTTGTCTCAACGCAACTTCGTTGGTCTCGGTGATTTTTCCAATTGAGTAGGCGGTCTCGGCCTTATCGTAGCGCGTCATCGGACAATGATGATATTTCCATTGGTGGCTCATCATCAAAATTAAAGGTTTGACGAGTAGTCTTGGGATCGACTTGCTCGTGCTTGGAACATCCGCATGGTGAGTCTTTTGGATCATCACGGGGATGACTCGGCTTCTTCTTCGCCTTCCGATCCCGAAAGGTTACATCGGGATTATCCTGGGAATCATGAAGTGCGCTTATCTCCTTCTCGGATGGGTCGATGATAGCAGGAGGGATGTTCTCTACTTGACTTCTTTACCCCGGAAGTCTCAACCTCCGTGGGCCTTCATTACCTCCCAGCGGTCTCTCTGCGGCGAGGCCTTGGTCCTCCCTTTCGGCGATGTCACTGTCTTAGGGTCTTCTGCGGTGGCATCCATTGGAGTCTCAACCCCATGGATTGCACTTTCATCGCCCAGTGTTAACTCCCTGGGCCGTTCCATCTGTGCCTCGATGCCTCGGCGGCGTCATTAGCCTTTAGAGCGAGTTGGCACCTCGGTGAGAGCAGTCTCAATCGCCCGAGCCGTTGATGGCAACTTGTTGTTCTTCTTGTGTTTGTATTTTCTCTACTTCGCCTCCTTGATTCGTTGTGGAGTCATCGGCATCCTCCAACCTTGCTGCGGTGGAGGAGTTTCCCCCGGTGCGCGCACCGGTGAGTGACTTGGAATGGGGTCACTCGTCTCCAGGCTCCCGGCTGCATTTCGATTGAATGTTCAGCCGTTGGGGCGGGTGGTGGTACAACACCTTCAATAGGGGTTGGCTCGACCGGGGTCCCCACTATCCCGGTTTCATCGCCATGTCCCTTATTGCCTTCTTCCGAGTGAGTGGGAAGTGGTGGCAAGAACAACAAGATGGCGATTTTTTGAACTACTCCCATTGGATCAATTTCGATTTGTGTTCTAGAGGACTCTCCTGGTCTCTCCATCGATCTTTGCTCGTGAAGGATTCGGATTCATGCAATGCTTTGCTGCATTTGCAACTCTTCTCGCGGGCGGCGGCATTCTCAGGATCCTCATCACTGTCGGGAGAAGACATCAAGGAGAGGATGTGTGTGTTCGTGGTGCCGGAGATAGGATGAGATCTTGGCCTTCTCACGTGCCTCGCCTTCCTCTCGCTTGCTTCTCCTTTTCCTTATCCTTGAAGATCTGCAGGATATACGTGCGATTGTCTTCATCGATCTTTGGGAGTACAGTGGTCAGTCCAAGGAAACTCAACAGTTCCTCTTCTTCTTCTATGAATTCAGGCCGTTGGAACTGTTCCCTAGATCGACTCAATTTCCATTTCCTCCACTCTCGCAGACAATTTTGGATGTCTGGGTAAGGTGGAGATAGGATCATCACATCACTATCCGCTCTATTAGCACGCTTGTGTTTGTTTGTGTGAACTGTTTGTGTCTTGAGTTGCCTCTCATTTGATCGCCTTCACAGACTTGTCTGTTTCATCATTTACATCTGGAGACTCTACTTCTCCAGCAGTCTCCGGTATCTTCAAATCTTGACTCACATAATGGTTTTGTGAAGATGTCAGCCAATTGTTTATCAGTTGAGATATATCCCAAGATGATATCCTTCTTTTCAACATGATCTCTTATGAAGTGATATCGACATCGATATGCTTTGTTCTTGAGTGCAACACAGATTTTGAGTAATGGCAATTGCACTTGTGTTATCACACATGATTGGAATTTCTTTTTCCTCAACTTCATAGTCTCAAATTTCTTTGTCTCATCCATAGGACTTGGGCACAACAAATTTTGCCAGCACTATGTATTCTGCTTTCCATTTGTAGAGGTGGCTATTGAATTTTGCTTCTTGCTAAACCAGAAATTAGCTTTGTTTCCTAGCATTTGACATGTGCAAGTGCTCTTCTGTCCACTCTGCATCCAAAGATAGTCGGAACCGAATAGCCAATTAGCTTGAATCCACCTTCCTTTGGATACCATAAGCCAACTTCTTGGCTTCCTTTCAAGTATCTCAATATTCTCTTATTTCTTTGTCATATGGCTCTCTTTTGGAGCAGATTGAAATCTTGCACATACACCTACAAAGAAAGGTGATATCGGCGCCTGGCTTGTGAGATAGAGCAATGATCCAATAAGTGCTCAGTATCTTGTTTGATCTGAGGCTTGCCATCCGCATCCATGTCCATTTTGATGATGTATTCATTGGTATTTTTACAGAGGACTTCTCCTCCATACCAAACTTCTTCATTAAATCTCGGTGTATTTTGTTTGACTTATGAAGGTTCCATCCTTCATTTGTTTCACTTGGAGTCCAAGGAAGAATGTCGGCTCTCCCATCATGCTCATTTCAAATTTACTTTGCATGAGGTTTGAAAATTTTTCACATAGCTCTTTGTTTGTGGATCCAAAAATGATGTCATCCACATATATTTGTACAAGCAAAGTATACTCTTTTTGTCTTGAATTACGAAAAGTGTTCTATCTACTTTTCCTTTTGTGAATCCATTTTCGGTTAGGAATTGTGACAAAGTATCATACCATGCTCTGGGTGCCTGTTTCAATCCATATAGAGCTTTCTTGAGTTTGTATACCTTATCTCCAAGAGTCTTCCGCTCAAATCCTCGGAGGTTGTTCAACATACACTTCTTCTTCCAATAAACCATTTAGGAATGCACTTTTTACATCCATCGATATACAATGAAATCCTTGTGAGCAAAGATAGGCAAGAAACATCCTTATAGCTTCCAATCTTGCTACGAGGGGCAAATGTTTCATCAAAATCTATCCCTTCTTCTTGGCAATATCCTTTGGCTACTAGTCTTGCTTTGTTTCTTACCACGTAACCTTCCTCGTTCATCTTGTTTCGAACACCCATTTGGTGCCAATAACATTTTGATGTATGGGTCTTTGCACTAATTCCCATACTTTATTTCTTTCAAACCGATTGACTCTTCTTGCATAGCTTGAATCCAATGTGTGTCGTCCAAAGCTTGTGACACGTCTTTGGGCTCTATTTGCGAGATGAAGCATGTGAACATGGCTTCTTGTTGAGTCTCGGATCTTGTTTTGACACCTTCTTTTATATCTCCAATGACAAGTTTCGTGGATGATTTCTCACCATCTTACATCAAAGTTGGAGTAAGTTATTTGGATTGATCGACTTGCTTGTTTGTGTTGTTGTGGTCACTCTCTCGTAATCACTTAGCATTTTGCAAATTTTCCACTGTTTTTGAGATTCAGCTATCTCATCTTCTTCAATTGATAATCCCGGCTTGACTTCAAAGATATAGACTCTTTCAGTATGGTTGGATGATTCAAACTTATCGGTGACTCTTCAATGTCTTCTCCATTTATATTTGGTTCATCGAATACCACATGAATGGATTCTTCTCGCAACCATAGTTCTTTTGTTGAGTACTGTAGGCTTTGCTTTGGTGAGTATCCTAAGAATATACCTTCATCGACTTTAGCATCAAAAGCCTTTAGATTGTCTTTGCCATTGTTGTGGATGAAGCATTTACATCCAAATATTTCAAATATGCAACATTTGGTTTTCTTCCAGTCCAAATCTCATAGGAGTCTTTGTCATCATGTCATTTTATCATACATCTGTTTTGAGTGTAGCAAGTGTGTTGATTGCTTGACCCAAAATCTTTTTGGTAACCCCGCTTCACTAACATGGTCCTTGCCGCTTCTTTGAGGGTTCTGTTTCTTCTTTTCGCAACTCCATTCTGTTTGTGGAGTCCTTGTCTGCCTGATAGTTCATGATCAATACCATTCTCAATACAATCGAGTTATTATTCCATTGACAAACTCGGTTCCTCTGTCTCGATCTTATTTTGATAATGGTTTGACTCTTCTCGTTTTGAATCCTCTTCATCATTTGTGGTAGTTTTTGTAGAGTTTCTTTCTTTTTACACATGAATATTGTCCATGTATATCTTGAGTAGTCATCTACTACCACCAAGGTGTATTTCTTTCCACTTATCATTTGGTTCCATGGGCCAAATAGATCCATATGAAGCGGATGCAATATTCTTGTTGAAGATTGGCATGTCTTTTCTTTGAATGAAGATTTGATTTGTTTTCCCTTCGACATGCATCACATATACTCTCCTTCTTGTATATCTTGAACCGGAAGTCCTTCCACAAGATTACTTCTTGCAAGCTTGTTAATCGTTTTGAAATTTAGGTGACTCGACTTTTTTTGTGCCATAACCCAACTTGATTGATTGTGCTGCTCTTTGCTAGTAGACAGTCTTTGGGTGTTGAAGTTGACCAATCCACGACATACATATTCTTCTCGTCTACATCCTTGCAAAGACAACTTCATTTGATTCAATATCCTTGATTTGGCATACACCCATGTTGAATCCAACATTGTAACCCTTGTCACAGAGTTGACTGATGCTTAGCAGGTTGAAGTTGAGTCCTTCAACATATGCAACGTCTGTGATTTCTAATCCATTCCTCTTGATGGTTCCAATGCCTCTTATTTCACCAGGAGCATCATTTCCACCAAATACGACTTTTGCTCCTTTTACTTCCTTGAATTTTGACAGATTTTTCTTGTTTCTGTCATGTATCCGGAATGCGACCACTATCCATGTACCAGGTTCCTTGGCACTCGGTTGTTCCTTGAACCGCAATCAAGGAAATTAAGTTTTAGGTACCCATACTTGCGGGTCCGAGGGGTTAGAATTGTAAGATGATCCAACCAACTTATAGCCAAATGATTTGACTCTAAGGGGTTGCCATCTATCGTGCCATAATCATAATTAATCCTGGCAAATTGCTTGGGATTTTAGGTTCATACAAATTGTCTCTTTTGTCGTATGCTGCATATGTGTTTTAGCGATTGCCTTTCTTGGGTAATTGTGGTGTCTTTGAGTGTAGTGCCTAGGTGCATATGTGTCTTTGATGAAAGCTCTTGTACTTTTGGAATGGCCTTTCTTTGAGTTCTAGGCCTTTGCCATTTGGGCTTATATTCCATAAGTTTATGTTGATAGTTTACATTATTCCAATCGGCTTGGCTTGGATATTTTCTACCATTCCCATCATATGTATTTCTCTTATAGATTTTTAAGGGTTTTTGGTAGCTCGCTTCTTCTTTCTGAGTATTTTCTGTTTGGAGTTTGCTAAGGAACTCGGTGAATCTCTTCTCGGATGTCCTTTTTCGGGCGCACTCAATGGTCATTTTTCCTTTTCCTTTATAACCAAGGCCGGTTTGCTTGTTGTTGTGTTTTGGAGTGAATGTGTGTGCATCATTTAGAGTTTTGGATTTTTCAGACTCTTCATGACTTGAAGATCATTTTTCCAAAATTACTTTTGAGGTTTGACATTGGACAGAGGAGTTAAATCCTAAGCCTGTCTTGTCTCCACATTCTCTTTGACTCGTAATAAGATCATCCAATGATTTAGATGCCTTAGTGAATGAGGCAATAACATTTTTGAGGTCATTCTCCCTCTTTTCTATAGAAGCAATTTCTGCTATTAACTTAGCATTTTCAGCCTTTAAACTTTCATTCTCATCAGCTATTTGACTTAGAGTACTCAGCTCCTTAGTCAGCTTTGAGTTTTGACTCTTGAGTAGGTTGTTTTCCTCATTTAATAGTGTGTGTGAGGATTTAATGTGTTCAAAATCTTTCATCATTTTGCCTAATGAATCATAAAGATCGAGTGGGTGAAGAAGTGTGTGTGTCACATCACTATCATCGAGTCCGAGTTTGATGAGTTAGATTGTACCTCATCTTCTTGGTCGATTAATCTTGTTCCTTGGCCATCAAGCGGATCGGGGCTTCTTCTTCGAGTCACTTGAGTAGTCACCTTCGCTTTGCTCTCGAGTCATTGTCTCTCTTGACTTATTTGTCTCGGCGATCTCTGCGACCATCATTGCCTTTTTCTTTTCTTGTCTTCTTTCTCTCAAGACCTTTCTTTCTTCTTCATTCTGTATTTGTTGACTACGAGGATATGAGCATCAATAATGGCATAGTGACCTGGTTATCTACAATTCCAACATAGATATTCACCTTTTGATCACTCTTTCCATTCTTGGATTGTCACCCTTTGATACTCAACTTTTTGATGATCTGTTCTCTTGGTTGGCCTATATTCCCTTGATTTGGAGGGGAGTGAGTATCTTCGGAAGATTCACCCTTTCCTCTCTTGTAGTTCTTATTGAAGAACTTGTTGAACCTCTTAACCATCAGGGCTATTTCTTCCGGATCAATGACTTCTTTGACCTCGGCTCTCTTCCCATTTTTAACAATTAGAGCAAA
Source organism: Rehmannia glutinosa (assembly GCA_016081115.2). Lineage (NCBI taxonomy): Eukaryota > Viridiplantae > Streptophyta > Magnoliopsida > Lamiales > Orobanchaceae > Rehmannia > Rehmannia glutinosa. The sequence goes on from CM071933.1 coordinate 14,190,724, forward strand.
TTTGTTTTGGGTACATTGTCTCTTTCGGTCTTTTCTTCTCGGCTCGAACTCGTAGGCTTTGAGGTCCGAGAATAATTCATGGTTGGATGTCTTTGATAGGTCCATGGAATGTCTCGGTGCCATGACCTTCATTTCCCATTCAAATTTGGAAGACTTTTAGGATCTTCATACACATTTCCTCGTGTATATTCCTTTCCAAGTGCGAGCATGACTCATTTGTGATTTACGTGAACCGAGCATCCAGTTGATCCAGGTTTTCTCCGAGATCATTTTGAAGTTCTCAAATTTTCTGATGACCACCGATAATTTGTTTTCTTTGATTTGCTTTGAGCCTTCACAAATCAATGTCAACTTGTCCCATTTCTTTAGCCGTTTTGCATGATTTAACTTTATTGAACATGGCTTTGTCCAAGGTTTTGTAAAGGATGTCCTTGGCTACATTGTCCAGGTTGTATCTTTTTCACAACATTTGTCCACTCGGTTCTTGGTTTTCAACCATGTAGTCCGGGAGCAACATCCTCTTCTCCTTCAATTTCTTGCACTCTTCTTACGATTGTGTTCACCTTTAAGATTTGCGGTGGCCCATCTTCTATTACTATCCACATCTCATCATGTAATCTTTGATAGATGAGCCGCATACGAATTTTCCAATCATCAAATTCTTCAATTGTGAACAAAGGGATGCGTGTCAAATTTGCTTCCATGATGATAACTTTTAATGATAAAAAGAGTTTTGAAAGTTTAAGTACTAAAGCGGACTTTGAAAAGTTTGGAGATCTAGTTGAGAACGAGTGCGGAGGGTTCAATGAACCAACCAGCTCGATACCACTTGTAGGTCCCAAGGGGTGTAAGTGTAAGGTTTAGAAGGGGGTTGAATAAACCTTACCCAATTTTCGATTTAGTCCTTTTAAATATACAGAGTTAATTCTACACAGTTTGTGTCCTTGATGGACGATCGAATTAGTCACTCAAGTAGAGTTAATCTCTCAACAGACTCAACCGATTTTGTTGATGGAATAACTCAAATTGGCTACAATTTAACTCATTTGTGGTTTTATTTTC